>OW569407.1:2797500-4047500 GCA_937654795.1 Cistogaster globosa
TTATATTGTATGATATTTGTGTAGAATTCAATTGAAATCGGAGGTGATGATGCCGAAAATGCCACAGGTAGAAAAAGGGTACTTCTCAGTTTGTCATTCCATTTGTAATTTCTACAATATCCATTTCCCATCCTAAAAATTGTATATATTCTAAGTTTTTATGCACAGCGAAATTTATTGAATGATTACCATCTGTCCATCCATGTTCATGTTGCAAACAACTTTGCCAAGGAACTAGATGAGTACCGAACATTTTGCAACATTCGAGGCAGCAGGCAAAACACCACGCCTGTTACTAATTTGTCCATATTTTGTTTTTGAAGTTTCGGTTGTATTCCTGCAGGTGGTTGTATTTATAATGAAAAATTAATAAAAAGATTAGAAAAATTTGCCGAGATTTTCACCTGATACTGCAACCTTTTTATTTACTACGCTGGGACAACAACCCTAAGCAAAATTTGCGGAAAAAAGCCTTTTTTAAACCGAAATATTTTATGGTAGCAAATTGCAAATTGGTAGCGAATTGCTTATGCCAGATTTTATTAAAAATATTCAGTGGGAAATATGCAGTGTTGTATATTGATTATATGGTGAAGGGTATATGAGATTCGGTTTGAAGAAGAGAAGCATCTAAAAGCATCTAAACATAAATAAGAAATATATGATATTTAAAATTTTTCTTTATGTAGTTTAAAGAAATAATAAAAACGAGACCTATTTACCTTAAACGCAAATTTTTTTACATCAATGTTCCTAATTTGTGTTCTTTGTTGTTGTTGTATTAACTTCAATGAATTTTTTTAGCAAAGTCTACATAAAATTTAAATACCCAAAATGTATTTATTAATTCAATTAATTCAATTAAATTATTGTATTAATTTATTTACTTACCTCTTCAACTGAAAAAACTCAGTGACTTGGAACATGAACAGGTTTTATACTAGGCTCACAGAAGAAGAAGAAGAACTTAACAACATATTTGACGCAAAAAAAAACACCGTCGAAGCTTTAAACAGCCACCATAATTTATCACTTCATTAAATTTAATTCACTTGAAAATTCATTGAACTAGAATCTCTTTATAATGATAAGAAAGTTTTTAATTAAATAAAACGATGATGAAGTGTCATGACACTAAAAATAATCACAAGTAATCAGAAACAAAAATCACTCAATTGTAACTGGAAGTAAAAGGAGTTCAGAATTTTGAATAAAGGAAATATTTACGATTGGATGAGCTTATTTATATTTTCGTAGTCTGATAGGGACTTTAAGAAACAAATTAAATGAACTTGAATTTATACAGATGACAAATAAAATATAATTATCCATTTGAATTGGAATTATGTATTGGTAATTTGTCCAAAAATTGAGAAAAGAAAATAATAAATGAAAGTGCTTGTGGTTCACAACGATTGAATTTGGATTCAATAAATATTTTTGCTTAGCATCGATTCATTTCTTTAATTTTAACGAATATCTGTCAAATAGAGGGTAAGTTGTGAAGCGCGCATAGATGTCAAAGATAATAATATTCCCAAGTGTAGTTCTAGTTTTAAATTAGCTATGAAAGAAGTTCATGAAGCTCTGTGCTTATTGATTTGCTATCTTTTACATTCTTTTGTGTTTTCGATCTGTTGTGCAAAATTTAAAAAACTGTGGTCGCCAAGGCGCATTGAACAGGTGACTGCATTACATCATGCGGTCAACATATGTTTTAGCTTTTACGTGTATTTTGTTTTTGTAAAAACGTTTGAGCTGTCAAAAACGTCTAGCAATATGTGTGTATGTATTTGTGAAAAAAAAGAAAGCCACTAAAAATATATTGAAATACATACACACATATTGCCAAACGTTTTGACAGCTCAAACGTTTTTACAAAAACAAAATATACGTAACAGTTAATGCATTCATCTGCTATCAATGCGCCTTGGTGGTCGGCATCCAAAGAGTGTGCTTTAAACGAGATTGGATAGTTTCTTTGCACCAAAATTTATAAGATTAAATATTCATATTGTTTTACATTAATAGAAACACAAAAACATAATTGAATGCATATTTTCCGATTATAGAGTTAAAAAACATTAAAAAATATAGTAAAAATTTCCTTTTAAGTTGACAGCAATCATGTGTGTGTGATGAGTTTTGCTCTCTTTGTTGAGGGGTTTTTGTGTGCCGTGCAGACTTGTTTAGCGATCATTGGTTAAAAACCGGTTGTCTAGCGAATCAGCTATTAAATTAAAAGCCAACATGTTTCAATTGAAAAAAAAAATAAAAACCATTATTTTGAAAAATGAAATGGAGTTTTTAATTTAATACCGGATTTTGTTTTAGCAAAGACCTAAACCAACTTTTGTTAAGAACAAAGTTGCCACCATAAAATTAGAGTGCTGTCAATATTTTCTTATATGAATTTTATACTCGATTTAAAATTATTAGAATTGTTACAAATAAATTAAAATTTTTTATTCGGTTAGGAATAATTATGTTCAGTATTATTTGTGATTAAAAAAGTAAAAGCAATTTTTGCTTATAAAAATTAATATAATTTTATCTTTAAAAAGCAAAATAAAAATATAGGCGAGACAATTTTGTCATATATAATTTTAAATTTTAAATCTAATCTAATTTGACTTAACAAAGTAAATGTAATGGGATCTTAGAAAAATTGCAAGACAATTGTAAAAAATTAAAAGAAAGGAGAAAATTTTTTTTGTTGTAAATTTTTCCCTATAAATTAGAAAAAAAAACTTTAATTTTTTTAAAGAAAGTCTTTAAAGAAATCTTCAAAATTATGTGTCGAATGAAAAAAAGGAAAAATTTGTTAAACAATGATAAAAACGGATGGATGATCACATAGTTTTATTTAAAATTAACCTCAAAAAATATGTTTAATATGATTTTTATAAACAATTGTAATGGGAGCACATAAACTATACGAAAGAAATTTTTGTAAGAGAATTGAAAACCAAACAATGATTATAAAATGAAAATTTTCTTTTATTGATTTTTCATGCTTTTATTTGAACTAGAAATAAAACAATGAAACATGAGTTGGAAATAAAACAACAGAGAAAAAAAATAAAATAAAAATGACTTTTAAAAGCAAATGTAATGGGATCACATTTTAAATAGCAAGAAAATGTAAGAAAATGTTAAGGAATTAAGAAAAAAATTTAGGAAAAGTGAAAAAGTCCTTCAATCGTGTTTCACTCTGTAATTCTTGTACTTATTCTTTTACATGTTTTACAATTCTTTGCAGGTAAACGAACTGAAGTATTTTTGAAAGGTGACAGGAGAAAATATAGTTTAAGGTACTTTCAGTAAAAGTGGTATAAGTCCATTTTTGAAGAAAAATATGGGGTTGTATTTGAGTGGTTTGAAAAATTTTGGTTTCTATTAGTATTATTTTATAACGAGATCATTTTTAATTGAGAATTTTTTAATGAGACATTTTTACTTTTGTTGATATGGAATGGACAAAGTTTTTGCCAAAAATGGACTTACGCCTTTTTCAACAAAAACGGCAAATTTGTCAAAACTATTTATATCCTTCAATTGATTATAAACATTTAAAGGAAAAAATGAGATAATCAATCGATTCAATTTGATAAAGTTTTAATTTGAGTGAAAACCAATGTGACTGAGAACTATTACAGCGTGAGCTAGAAGAAAACTATAGCAAAGAGATAACTGCTTCTCTCTTTGTCATTTTATTAATAAAGATTATCATGAACTTTTCTTAAATCGAAATAATAAACAAAATAAAAAAATAAAAAATAAAAATAAATCAACAATTTCCCACGATTTTCTGGAAATATTTTTTTAATGTCACACGTTAAAAAAATCTCACGCGATCGATCAGTTTTCAATCAATTTTCTTTGTTAAAGTTGACTTTTACCAAAAACATTTAATGGGATCACAGGATAAAACACACGAAATTATTGGAAAATTCTTAAACAAATATTTTTCTTTAATTTAATTAGTTCATGGTTGCTTAAAATGTTACAAAATAAAATGTAACAGTATATAAAATTAACGAGTATTCGATTTTTTTCTTATTTAAATTTAAATAAATTAAAAATGACTTTTAAAATTAAATATACCAGGATTAAAGAATTTTTAGCAAGAAAATTGGAAAAATATTAGTTCCAGAAAATTTATTTACCGAAAATGAAACGAAAAACAATTTTCACACAATGAAACTAATGAGAAAAAATATGGTGTGAGATTTTCTTTCTAATTGTTGTGAGATTTTTTAAGTGTGAGAATTTATTAGTTTGCTTCTTTTAACATTTTCTGAAAAAAACAAATAGATATTCTCACGATCACTTCGCATGATCCTACCTACTTCCTTCACAAACGTGTGAAAATTCTCACTTAAAACACGACTTTTTTAAAGAAATGTAATGGGAACGCAGAAACATTAATTTGTAATGGAATTTATCCTGCGATAATAATATTTTTTAACACAAAAAACTATAACAACAAACATAGTTTTCAATGTAAAACGAAAAAAAATTTCATGTCAGCCTTTTTGAAAAAATTATTTATTATAAAACGAATTTTGAGTGTGGTGTTTTGGTTCTTAAACAGAAAAAGGCAGTGGTATAACGAAGAGAAATGAATTTAACTCATCTTTGTAAAAGAAAGTATTAGAAAGTTTTCTAAATAATTTGTACAGGATGTCAGAATTCGAATACGCCTTCTAACGTTATTGAAAATGAAAATCACAAAAAATTTTTCAAATACATGTATGATCGTAAATTACACAGCATTTAGCAAGCAATGTCGACATTTTATTCCAAATAGTTTTGTGACCTTGTAAGATACGATGCGTGTGAATTGTGACACATGTTTTCGTAAATTTTTCACTATTTGTAACAGGACAACATAGATTTTAGTTAGAGAAAAAGAAACTTAGAAAAATATTCTTTTGCTTCATAAAGAAAATTGCTGGAAAAACCACACATTACATATACACACTAACACACACACATACAGATACATTTTATATATGATTTTTCCTCTGCCTGAAAATTGTTTAGGGGTTGATTTGTTTTTCTCATACAAAGAATGTTGTAATCAAATGCTTAGTTAGCATTTTTCCAACAACAGCCACAAAAACCACTGACAACTTGTTGAATGTGTTTTCATTTGAGAACAGCCAGCACAAAAAAAAAAATAGAAAAAAAAGATTTGTTTTTCACAATAGATGTTTTCAAGAAATAGAAAATTATTTGTTTTTAAAGTCTATCAGTAAAGCAAAATTCTTGGCATTTAAAATATCTAGTGTTAGTATCTTTATTTTTTTTTTCTTTACTTTTATTTTTTGGTATTTTTGGAATTTAGTTGAGGGATTAATTAAGATATTTAAGGCAAAAATTTACCAGGCTTTTAGAAAATTTTACAGGACTCTTATTTTGTACAGAAAGTATTAAAACAAAGACTTAAGAATTTAAAAAATTTATTTTAGTACCTACTATTCGTTTAAAGTAGAACAATTTCTTGGATAATTAAATAAATTAATAAATAAATAAAAACGTTGGTAAGACTTTTTAAAGAAAAACTTATATTATAATCAACTACTTCTCTTTAGTTAAGTTCATTATAATAACTAACAAATTGGAGTGCTATGTTGGGTCATGCCAAATCTTATATACCCTTCATCATATACGTAAATCTAGTTTATTGTAGTAACTCCAATCAAAAAAACAAATATTGGAGTGATACAGAATTAAAAATAAGAATTTTTTTTAAGTTCTACATAATTTTACATATAAATATCATCTGCTCTTAATGGGTCAAGCGCCAATTTTTGCACTTAATGTTTTTTTTTTCTTATTTTTTATTTCGCCCCATATACTTGTTTTTTTTTATTGGAGTTACTTCATTGTTCCAAACGATATGGAAGAATAAGTATAAGAGGCAGGCGTGATGTTTTGCCTGCTGCCTCGAAGGAGTTCAATTAAAGTTGTCAAAATTTTCAACAACTTTTGCGTGCAACTAAAGCAAAAGAGTAAATAAAAATATAAAACATATGTTGCAACAGAAATAGACATGTATACATTTTTTGCAATTGAATTTAATATATGGGACCTTTATTTTGAAAGTGGAATAAGTAACTTTACTTTTAAGCTGAGGCACATATTTAAAGGATTGTGTTTCAAAGGTTTCAAAAGTATTGGGTATAAATCTTGGAAAGACATCTTGGGATGCTTATTTTTCCCCAATAAAAACTTCGGTCAACATAAAACCGTAGAAGCTTTTAAAATGTATTTTTTTGAAAAAGTGACTTATTCCACTTTCAAAATAAACGGCTCATATATGTATAAGACTGAATTATAACTGTTACGTTTCCTTGCTTTTATAATACTATTTCGGTAAAGAAAATTTTGCATTTCTAATTTGGCCAGCTTTCCTTTGCCAAATCCAGGTGAATTATTTCCACTTTTCAGTTATTTGACTTTTGGTATCTGGCAAGCGTAGTCCCACAGCTGAAATAATGATGAACAGCATTCTTCGTTTTGATAATTTTTCTTTGATAATTTTTCTGTCTTTTGCATTGTTTTAGAGGATTCGTAACAGCCTCATAATTATTTAAGGTTTTTTTTTTTTGTAAGGAAACATTTTTTTTTTTAATGAAAGTTCCCATCGCTATGACTTTTTTAATTCTCATGATGAAATAGATGTATCTTTCAATAATACAAGTTGTTGTTTTTTAAAAACCATTTTAAGAATTTTCTTTTTTTTTCTATTGCTTTCAAATACCATTCGATTCTTTTGTAAACAAATACTTTTTAGAAATTCCCACGATGAAAATTGATTATTTTTTTTTCATAAAATTTAACTACAATTTAGCGTGAGAATATTTTTTAAGAGTCTAAATTCCCACGATTTGAATTTTATTTAACACGTGGGAATTTGTTTAGATTTCAAACAAATTTCTAATGATTTGGAATAGGATATCAGAATATTTAAAAAGCTAAGGTTTTTTAGAATTTGTTAAAAAAAGGACTAAAATGGATGTGTGAGAAATTTTGGAAAGTTACATATTTTTCTTAATATAATCTTTCCCACAGTATTAGATGTCAACTTTTGTTTTAATAGTGTTTTAATTTTAGTATGTGGTTTTGTCAAAAAATAATGAAAATGAAAGAAAATCTTTAGTAAAATTTTAGTTGCTTTGTTACAAATTTTCTTCGGGTTAAAAAATTAAGAGTTTTGTTTCTCACAATATTATTTTTTTCTGCTATTTTTTCTTGTGTGAGAATTTTTTAATTGTCTAATTTTATATCTAATCAATTTAACGGGGTTTCAGAATAAGCAAAATCATTCTTCTAACATTCCTCAAAAAGATTTTCGAATAAAAATTGTTGGGAATATTTGCTGTGTGGAATAGTAGCACAAGTATTAGAATTTCAAATCGATAAGTACAGGTAAAAGAAATTGTAAATGAGATGGTAGAGGCTACAATTTCAAAAATGTATTTTTCAAAAGAAAGAAACTTAGGATTAATTTGATTTTATTTCTTTAACTAGAATTAATTTGTTATAAATTAAAGGGAATAAGGCGTGAGAACCTTTTGAAATTGTAGCCTCAGTTTTCCAAAAAAAAAATCTTTTATTACCGCCAGGTAGATGACTATTGTTGCCGCAATTACAGCGATGTGCGTCATAGACACAAAAAAGAAAAACACATTAAAAAAAAGGTTAGAAATAAATGTGAAGGAATATTATTGGACTAAAATACTTTTTCCACTTAAATCGGTATAAGAAGTGTAAGAGGCTGCTCATTCCACATTGGAAGTGTTTTTGTAAAAATTATTTACATAAAATAAAATGAGAATGACGATGGGAAAATCGTACTAAAAAAATGTTTGATCACGTGGAGTGTGAGAACTGAACTGAGATTTTAATGAGGAAAGAAAGTTGTTTGTTTGTTCCCACGCTTTTTTGTGAGAAAATTTTCAAGATTTCTAACTTTTTAAATTGTTTTATAACAGGATAACAGAACTTGGAGTAGAAAAAAAATTTGACGTCTTTTAACAATAAATTGTCCCGTGACATATAATTCTAAACAATTCCACTAAATCAAATAGAATAACAGCAAAAAAGAAGAGAGGAGAGAGAGAGAGAAGGAGAATATACAAAGATAAAAAGGTTTATTTAAAGGTGTTAACGAAAATATTTCAAATAAGGATTTAAAAAAAAAGGAATTCGACTACCTGTTCAAAATCAAATCACAATTGACTTGAATGTTAAAAATATGACAGCTAAAAGAAGCCCTGTATTGTAAAACATTACAAGTCATTGAAGCAGTGATACTAGTGTTCTATGAAGAATACGTTGCTGGAATGTTTTAATGTTTTTTTTATAACATGCACGCTCCTTGCACCTTCAATTTTATTGCAATAAACATTCAACTAAAAATATATTTTCCATGCTAAAAAAATTACGAGAGAAAGGTAATTAATTTTTTAATGGCAATAAATTAAAAAATAAAGAAATTAGGCAAAGCGTGTGAAAAAATTCATATATTTTTGCGTTTTAATTAAAATTTTGAGCTTTGTTTTTTCTTATTACAAAAAATAAACAAGATTATCAAAAATTCAGCAAAAATAAAAAATAAAATAAAAATTGTATCTGAAAAAAAAAATATGTCTCAAAAAATTAAACTGAAGCAAAAGCGAAAGTTTCATAAAATATCAAAATTCTACAAAAAATTTAAACGGCCGGGCAAAGGATTTTCTCCTCTGTGGTATAACCAACAGCGGCTTCGCTTTCTAAAGGTTTCTTGCGTAGCTGTCGTTTTACTAACGACTCGAATAATTCAACGAAGAGACAGATTCAAATATTTAAATTTCATCAATAGTGTAAACGAAAGTTAAAAAACTAAAAATTTAAACAGTAAATCAATAGTAACAAGCGAAAAAATGTAATTATTAAAATAAATTCCTAAGAAAAAAATTGAATTAAAAATAAAAATCCGAATCAGAAATTTTATACAGTTTTACAGTTAAAAGTTTTATTAAATTTAAGATAGAAATTTAATTAAATTTTTAATTGCTTGAATTAATCGATTTAATAAAAATTTACTGCTTCTTAACTAGCATTGTCTGGGTAGAACTTTAAGGCCTTTTTAGGCATTTAAAAATATATTATGATCTTGTCTACTATATTATGTAATTGAAAGAGTAATTTTGGAGAAAGAATATTAAAAATCTCAGCAGAGGCGTCAACTTTCAGATCCTTTCAAATCTACCAATTTTCTGACCAAAAATATGCAAATACAGAAATCGATTGGATTTATACGTTCAACAATAGTAACACGTTTTTTTTTTAATTATTTAGTTTATTTTTTAATTATTTATTTATCTGCGATTAAGGCTGCATTTTTTCTTCATCACCTTCTTATTTGTATTATTCGGTTTTTTATTTGAACTATTTTTTAAAAGAATTTTATTCTAGAACTCTTCATATCAATATGACCTTTTTTTAACCTATTTAGTAATTCAAACAATTAACTGTCACCCACCTAAATAATTAAGACCGGTATTAACCATGTCTACAGCGTGTACTTTCTGTTATCATTTATAATGCAAAGCGCCATCTGTTTGCCTATGGAAAAACAAATATTAATCACTTCACAGAAATTAAAAGCAGCTAAAAATTTCAGCTCTAACAGAATAAAAGGATTACTGTAAATAGTCCTTGTCCGCTGTTTGAAAATATAAATACCGTATTTTATCATGAGGACCAGTGTTTGAAATTTAATTAATATCAGTGCAGTCAATTAGTCGTGTTTAATAATAATAATAACTTTAACAGGTACAAACCCAGCAAGAAATGAGTGAGGGAAACTTATACATACACAGTTATCTACTAACACATTTGCAATAATTTTATACTGAAACAACGTTGCCGTTGTACGGCTTTTATTATTAAATTTAAATGAATTTTTTATTTATTAATTAAATCTAAGTTTTTGCGCAAAATTAATTTGTAAAGTTGAAAATAAAGCTTATAAAAAATTTTGTAATTAAATTTGTTTCAAAAATGAGGCTAAATTTTCATTATATTTTTTGTAAAAAAAAAAGTCACTGGTAACGCTGTTTGCTACAGACATCACACGTATACAAATGTTTACATCAAGTTTTTCATTTTCCCTTTAAGAATGTGATAGAAACTTTGTTCTACGCAGTGATGGATATTTCCATCATCAGTGATTGTCATTTGATGGATCAAATGATGGTCACTGCTCTTGTAGGGAAGGCTTATTTTCAGTGCAAGAAAAATAATGAAAAATTTACGAAAAGAAGAAAATTTTAATACAAATTTAATTTAAATGATAATAAAAGGATAGAGTTTTAGATATTTTTCATCGCAACAATAACTGATGATGAAAATATCTATTAACAGCCTTTATTGTTTTTTTTTTATGAATATTATTTTCTTTTAAATTTAATATCAAAGGAAGCAGCACAAGGTATATGACAATTTAACTTACTCAACTATTTAAGGGTTAAAAATTTTTATTTTCTTAGATTTAAAAAGAAAACGTTTTTTATTCTTATCACGAAATTTTTATTTACAATAAAAGAAAAACTCAAATGATGTTCATTAGAAAAAAAATGAAAATGTCATGTGACAAGTTTTCTAATCTCAGGTGAAAGTTGAGACATTTCAATAACAGGCAATCAGCAATTTATAACACAAAACAAAAATATTTCTTCAACAAATGTTAAATAATTGTCAGGTAGAGGAAAATCAATAAAACGTTTTCCATTTCAAAGTAAAATAAAAACACACACACATACACACGCAAAATAAAAATATAGAAATGTTTACACAAAGAAAAATCGGAAATGCGGTCTTGGCACATGTCTCTTCAAACAAAGAAACAAACAAATGAACAGGAAGTAAAATAAAAGAATGTTAATCAAAGTAACCTTGAAAATTAAAGCAACATGTGAGTTTAAGAGAATTTCATGTGAAAAAATGAATGCAGTGCAGTCACGGTCACAGTAACTTTTGTTTATTTTTATTTTTTTTATTTTTAAGTTGTGAGAATTTTTTCAAATGTATAGAATTTTAGGTTTTCATTTAAATAGGAGAGCATAAGATTATTAGAATTATAACAAAGAATATGTACAATTTTGTTTGTGTGTAATAATAAAGAAGAAGATTTTTTAAACATGCAACAATGGTTTTGCTTCCATACAATATCGGTCAAATTTATTTATTTTGTTTTATTCATGGAACAAATGTTGCATGTGTGTGTTCTTTTTCTTGTATCTGGGTTGATTTCATCCACTTTTCTTTCCTCTATGTATCCATTTACAGAAAATTTTATTTTAAAAAATTTGTATACATGATGTTTATTGCTGCTGATGGTGTGAACTGTTATGGAATTTTTAGTTTTGAAAATAAAAGGAGCTCAGAATTAAAAAACAAATTAATTTTTTTATTATCTAAAAGGAAGTGAGTTCAAAAATATAACGGAAATGCCATCTGCAAAAAAAGTTTTAATTTATTTAATTTACTTCCTTTCCTTCATTTTTCTTCACTTTTTTATTTAAATGTTCATTTACATTTTGCAACATTACCGACATTTATATAGCAGGAGTACATAACTAAGGGAAGTAATTTATTTATCAATGTACTAAAATAAAACATTGCTTGCTTGTAGGCAACTTAATCACATAATACAGTTTGTGTGCTGGTTGGTGACTGCCAACTCGGATTACTCGAAAATCACCTATTGAACGCATGAGCAATGAGCAAAATTAACACAAAAGAATAAACAAAAAATTGACTTGAATATGCATTAGAACAACCCGAAGCACTTTTTATTATTTGGTATCACTTTTTTTAACGAAACCTAAAGGGTTTTCATTATTCACGAAGGGTAAAAATGGCCTAAAAAAATGATGAATTTACAAATCATAAACTTTGATCGAAAGTAAAGTTGTTCTACGTATTCTAAATGTGATTCATAGTCGCTCGATCGATATTTTATAACAAAAACGTAAAAAAAACTTTAAAACTAAAGGGTGTCCCTATAGGTGTCCTTTTTCCACGTATATCAATTTAAGTATTGAGCCGTTATAAAACGAGTTTTGAAATTTATAGACAAGATGTGTATCTACATTCGTTTATGATAAAATTAGAAAATAAAGGGCGGCCCAATAGTAGTATGAATTTGACGTATCTATTAAACCTTTATAGACAGACACTTGAAATTTGTATAGAGAGAGGGTGTTGCATAGAATGTGTATTACTGTGTCTGCTTAAGTGTTTGTTCCGTTCAATTCCGTTGCATTCCATTCCGTTCAATTATTATTATTTTATTATTCTAAGTCAAACTTTAACTTATTTTTCATAATGTTTGAAGCCATTAACGTTCATTTTTAGCACCTTCTTTTTGCAAAAATCATCTTAATTGCTTCGATAATTTTTCAATTGCTTCAACTCCAGTATGGGAAACAATTAAAAATCACAAATGAATTTGAACCATTACTCACGGTAGGTGTTTACATATTTTTTAAAATATTTCTTTCTTTCTGAGTATTTATAAAGAGCAGAATAATTTTTGCCTCTCTACATCCTTGCTTGCGCTGACTGTTTTCTGTTAAAGAGTGTAAGGAACAACATGTCCTGTTCTTGAGCTGCCAAGGTGATGAAAATATTTCATAACAACTCCCACCTTTGAAAATGTGTCCATTATTGCAGACTAAAAATTGAAACTCTGTAATGCAACTCAAAAAGTCTTAACAGTTAAAGCAAGAGGTATATAAAATGATCTTATCCTTTATTAAGTTGAATACTAGAAAATGTAATCGAAATCATATCGTCGATTACCAACTACTAAGAGAATTAAAATTTTACTGTTGCAAAGTACCGGGACCTCATAAGTATGTAAATGAAAAATAAGTAAAAACTGCCTTTGTTACTTATGATTCACAGTATGAAATGAAAATGCCAAATGACACATTTTATTACCAATTTCAAGAAAAAAAATTGTTAGCACCTGTAATTATTTTCTTTTGTTTACAAACTGCTTAGAATAAAAATTGTTGTTGCAACCAACACGTGTCTTACCGCAACACATTTTTAAAAAATAAATAAAAATGCATCCATGCATTTCTTTTACAGGTAACATATTTTTTACAATGACTTTAAACAGCTGGGTTTGATTTTTTTCCAATAAGCGGAAATCTTTAGTCTTTGAAACGGAAATGGTGACACATTTTCTGTCTGCTGTAAATGTTCGTTGTGAAACAACACAGGGCTGCAGTTTTTTTAAGAATATAAAATTATTAAATTTTTTTAAAATGTATTAAGATGGTTTCTAAATTAAAATTTTTTTCATTTAGTTAATTCCGAAATTTTCTATCAATGTTAAACAAAAACATTGAGTTCTTAAGCAAAATTAGAATTTAGGTCGAATTTTTTGAACACTATTAGAATTTTTATTTTTTTTTTTTTTTGCTTTTTGGTTTTATAAAAAATTTGATTTTCTTTTTCATAATTTATTACGAAAATTTAAAATTTATGTTCAAATTTAAGACACACTTTGTTAATAAATAATTTGTCACTTTAGCCTTATGATTAGTATTTTGTTAATTGAACTTTTATTCGTTTAAAAAACGAATTAAGAAAATCAAAATTGAAACGTGGAGATTTTAAATTTAATTCGAAATTTCGATTATCTTTGTATATTTAATATATTTACATGTTTTCACCCAAACAACAATTTTATTTATAAAAAAGTGCCTTTTATTCGAAAATTCGAACTTAAGTTTGAACTTTTAAAAACTTAAAAAATTAAATTTCATTATTAATAGTCTTAAAATTATATATTTTCTAAATTTGTGGCTTTTATAATAATTTCGAATTTTCGAACACATTTAAAAAAATTATATTTGTGCATTTTGTAAGCAAAAAATAAATTTATGTATTAATCGGACTTTAGTTTTAATGCAAAGGTAAGAAATTCAGTTTGAATTTTCAGAAAACATAAGAAAAACATTTTAGGTTACAAAAAAAAACATTTAATTTTTTACAACTGAATTAAATTAAATTTAATAAAAAATTATACAAATTTATTGGGACATTAAAGTTGAGGCAATTTGTCTCCAACAGTTTCTTCTGGAAGGAATAAAACGAAATATAATGTTTATAATAAACAATAAAAAAAATATCAAATATAAAAATTAAAAATTATTTTTTATATTTTTAGCAATAAGTTTAAAAAAATTTGAGCAACCTTAATATAATTACATACCACTTCTAAGAATGAATTGCATGTGCCCTCGTTCATTTATATTTGTTTCATGTTTTCATTTCATTTGTTTTACTAAGGGCTTCTCCATGCAATAAAATCGTTTTTCCTCTTTATTATGAATATTTCTTTTAAACTCTTCTAGAGTTTATGGCAGCCTAGTGAAAAATGACAATTTTTTGTGGTTATGATTCACTTTTGAAATAAAAGTAAGTGTCTGTCATCTATAGAAACAATGATGATAGTCTACTAGACAGTCACAATGAGATCGAACGAACTCTAAGGGTTATTTATAATGAAAAACAACAGTGATAAGAATTATTTTTTATGTGTTCTCTATACTTTTTACATTTTGTTATCGGTTGCTACAATTATTGTGACAAAGTTAAAAAAGTAATTTTTTTAATACTTTTTTATGTTTTATTTGACTTCAAAACCTCTAAGCAATTTGAGCCAGCCGGTAGTATCAAATTATTTCGAACAAAAAATAGTTCCAAACAAACGAACTTTTTGTCAACAAATGATTTTTATTTTTTATACAATTTTTATTTCAAATTCGAAATTTAAGTGATCAAATTTTTTTTCTTATCCCATTTGCTGATCGCCTATTAAAAACAAGCAATTTATTGATTGAACGATTGAAAAAAACAACAAAATAATGTTTTTAAAGCAGGAGGAGAAAAATTTAAATTTTTTATTTATTTTGTAACATTATCTGCAAAATATGTTTTTTTATATCAGGTTTTCAGAAGTCATCAAAGTAGAAAACAAAAAACAATTGATGTTTTGGAGAAAATAATTTTTTTTTATAAAGGGTTTTCCGATAGGGATGGGTATCTGTTAAAATGGGGCAACGTTTTATTAGAAATATCAACAAAATTGTTACTTTGAATTAACAGGCCAGGCCAGGCCTGTCAATGACATCACTCAAATGAGCGAACAGAAAGCCTAATTAACCAAATAGCTGGGGCTATGCTGACTTAGTCGGCAGTAGTCATTTGTTACATAATGAATGGTCTTCCACAAATTTCTAGGATGTCTAATGTTGTCAAATCGCAGCGAGAGTTTACGTTTCTTTGACGTGAGACAATTATGAGAGACCGAGCAATGGGCATTCCTATATTAATTACATTTGTTGTTTGACTTGTATTTGTCTGTCACACGTTAAACAAACGAATGCGAAGAACTTTTATGTGAATCGTAAGCTTTACGTACACTATCACCAAAACAGAACACCCGCTTGGAAAGTAATATCGACTTCAAACATGTCAGTTTTTCATTCCTTTTTTATTATTAAATACTAAAGTCTCTCTCTGTCCTTATAGAAAAACCCTATATTTGTAAATAAACAAACAAGAACTATTATTTTGATCACACAATAGCCTTAATCTTTTGAGTATATTCTTTTTGATAATTTTTTTTTAATAACTTTTTACTTGAGCATAAAATTTATATTTTAATTCTATTTGTCAACACACAGAATGAACACTTCTTGAAGAAGTTAAAGAATCTCTTGGCTAAAATGATTTATAGCTCGTATTTCAAACAATTCACAAATAATTAACTTTCTATGAATAATTTCGCCTATGATCATGATTTTCAATATTAACTTTTATTCTAAAAATTACAATAAAAAAAATAAAATTCAGCACAAACACTTGCGTATGGTTATTTTTTGTTTGTTCAACATCCCAGTTAGAAAAAAAGTGGTCACACATAAGGTAACTAACTTTTTATGTTTTTTATTTTTATAAACCCATAATTTTTTGGTTTTAACTTTTCGGATGCCTTAAACTTGCGACATCTCATTTACCGCGGCTACTTTACAATTGTATTCTTCTTCCCAAACGATACTCTAGCAGGTTTCTACTTTTGCTTTACATTAATTTGCATTATTTTAAACAACTTAATTATAACGACTATTTAACAACGATTCTTTTTCTCGATATTCTGATGGGATTTGAACTTGTGACTCGTGAATTTTTGTTTCACAACAAACAGATAATTCTATCAACGCAGTTGAAACAGCTGCTCAATATGTGTTTTTTGTTGACACACACACACACCACACTTTTAAGTGGTGGAAGCAATAACTTATTTAGCTGTATTTACTAGACTCATACACAACACCAAGCTTAGCATTTTATTACAGAAATGTAAAGAACAAAAAATTTTCTATATTTCGCTTTCGTATTGTAGGTTTCGTTTTCAACCGACCTGATTCCTATTGGCTTTTTTTCCATTTCTAAGATCAAATTTGAAATTTTGGAACAAAAAAAAAAAAAAAAAACACATGAAGGATGGTAGAATATCGACAAATAATTTCATCGTACACAACAAAAAGTTTTTGTGTCCATTAAAGATCTTTTTTGTTTTCAGATTGCAATCTAATTAAATTTTTAATTTATTTTTTTTTTGTATTAAAATAATAATTGAATTAGAAAATTTTGTATTTGTTTTTTTATTAAATGTTTTATTGAAATAATTAAAAATTTTATAAAATTTCAAGCTGGAAACAAATAAAACTTATAATAGGGACAAAAACTTTTTTCTGTGTAACGTGGGACCAACAATATACTGATGGCAACCCCCTTTTTTATATCATTGAAAAACAAAAATCTTTTTAACTTTTGCAACAATAAAAGAGAATATCTTTTTAATTAATTCTCACTAAAATGTTGACTCGTTTTAACAATGAATTGATCATTCATGTACAATTGATTCTTTCAACGAGTTCTTAGTTACTAAAGACTTCACATACAACCCTCCTGTTTCCTGTACACAATTATAAAAAGAACTAAAAATGTAAGAAACAACAAAATAAATAAAAGAGTCGGCTTTCATGGGTCATTAAATGTTTAGTGATCTCTAAAAACACAATAACATGAGGGCACCCGTGTGACGCATGAAATGTTTTTTGTATTAAATTTAATTTTTTTTTTTTAATTTAAAGAAATAAAAGCTGCCTGCTGTCTTTTATGATTATCTATTATAATGATACACTTTATATGAAATTCAAATTAAGTTTTTTTTAAAGATCGTTTTTTATCACCGAATGAATGAATGAATAATGAATGAAGAAGATCATTCATTAATAATTACATTTTGTAGCAAACAATTTTTTTTTAAACAATAGTAACCATGCTGCTGTCCATTTATTAAAAAAATATACAAAAGAAAGCAAACTGTTTCCCCTCACATTTGAAAAAAATGTTTTTTAAAACTTCATAAATTTTTCTTGATTGCTTGCTTCATCATAATTTGTTAAAAAATTAATTGCTGATCATGTCAAGATAATTTTATTATTTTCATTAGGAGCACAAAATGCATAGACAATTGATTTTTTTTTTATTTTTTGGAAAATGATCCTCAGCTTTCTTTCTTAAAAAAATTTCAATTTTGAATATCTACCAAGAAGGCCCAAGAAGGCTTGCTGCTGTCGCTACTAAATATCAAATTAAAAATATCAATATTTTACCAAAGTTTGAAAACAGGCAAGCAGAAATTTTAAAAATAATTTTTTAAAGCCATGTGTACATAGTTTCAAGAGTGTTTATTCAAAGATGCTCGTCACAAAATATGTAAATTTTTTATCTACTGCTTATTAAGTTTGCTTCTATGTTCGCCTGGTTTAAATTTACGAAATTATCGTGACATTTAAACATAAATAAAATAAGGACAGACAGACGGAAAAAATAACTATATAAATAACTTATAAATGACTGACTGATTAAGCGTTATTTTATAACAACAGGGCATCAACAATAAATAAAAACAATTTTATGAGTAATCAGAATTGTTAAGAGCTTGAAAAAAAAATATAGAATGTTATCACCCAAAAATATTTTAAAAGTCCAATCAACATTTGTAACAATCGCTACAAAAGTTTTTTTGATTTTTCAAACTGCCTTCCCTACAACTGGTAAACTCTGTCTTTCCCAATAATTCACAAGCGCCACATGCACTTATCTTGAACAGAAAAAATAAAAAAAAGAAACACAAAAGCAATGAAACAATTCAAACTTGTGTTTTCGGTTATCGAAGCTCATTAACACCCTTTATCACAAGTAGAATTTTTTTTACTTTAGATTTTTTGTGATAAAAACTTTTGCAGTTTCCTTTATGCTTTAAAATATAAAACGCAAGCCGCTTTTCTGGCAAGAGATTTATTTCACAGTTGTGGTGGAAAGAAAACTTTAATAATTTATTATCAAAATATTATATTCCACTGTAGAGGTTTTTTAATGTAGAGTTTACTTTGACTAAGGTTCGAACGGGCTATGCACTTAGTGACTCAAAGACACTCTATTTTAATATTTCACAAGTTACTAATCCAAATTTGCTTCTTTAGCCTCCTAAAACCATTATATATTCTTCTGATTCCCTTGATGAAGCCAACAAAATTTTTTAATTTGTCGCTTAAACAATCGTTAACCTTTTCGCTTATTCATATAAACCTGTGGCTTCGCGACGCAATGACTCTTAAAACTTTTCTGTCCAAACCTGGAAGTAGCTTTGACTTCGACGTGTTTCTTATTTGAAACAAATGCTAGTGAAACCTTTCAGTTCTCCCTACTCCCTCAGCACGATTCAGTTTTCTTCATCCAATTAGCCAGTCGTTTATTATATTGACCAATGGCTGGCTTAACTTATTCTCTGACAAGCTGACACCTTTTGTATTTCCTTACTTTCCTTGATTAGATGCTGTCTACTTTCAAAGCTTTAGGCACCGTCTGGCTGCCAATGTACAGAGTGACCTCTAATTCCGTGGCCTTCAAATGCCTTAATAATTCTGCCTGGAATACACTTAATTAATGTAGTAGTTACATACGAAATGTTAAACTAATATTACTTCTTTTTAGCTGCAGTAAGTAAATCACGAAAAAATAATAAAATGAAATGTTCAAATTTTATACATTTTGTTAACGTTCATTCATTTACTTTAAAATTTATAAAAACTCAAGATCATTTTATTAATAGCTTGCATGTTTATAAATCATTGAGACTCGCGCTTCTTGCTGCTTTTGTTTAATGTCAGTCAGAGATGGGAAGTGCAGTACTATGGCAGCATTGCTGTGTGTTTTTTTTGTAAATGAGAGTAATGCAGTTCTTTATACAGTTTAAGCGATGAATTGTAGGTAGAAGTGTGAATGTTTGGTAACAAAAATCAATCAAATAATGTCTACATACAACACACATCTTGCGAGATGTTTACATTTTCATTGACAGCTAAAATTTTGCCTTTCATTAAATTTCTGTATATTAAAATTTTGGACACCAGCTGGAAAAATAAAGGTCCAATGCAAAGAAACATAGCTGAGGCACCTGATTATATAAAATTATTTTTGGGCTTAAGATTTTGATTTTCAAACTAATTAATAATGCAAATTATTAATAAATTAATAATCCTTTTAAAGGTGAGAACTAAAGTAAAAAGAAATTAAAAATAGTGAGTTTGGTAACAAAATAGGTGATGGTAACTGAACGGAATGTCGTTACTGAGAGTTAATAAACAAAACAACGAGGGCGTGACGACGGAATTACCAATATTTATTTAAATTTATTTTTGTGTTATTTTTGTTTTTTTTCAAATAATTAACTTTTTTTAATTATTTAAATTTATCAACAAAAATTAATGGAATATAAAGTACCATTAAGTGCACATGTACGTGACATGAAAATCTATTGCACCAGTTTGAAGAGATGGTTGAAGAATAAACAAATTATAAGTTTAAATTGTTCAAAAGTTTATTTTTTTATTTCTTCATTTATTCATTTATATCATTTTTTTAAAATTTATTTATTTATTTTTTTTTTAATTTGTCTTTGCTATTGCTTACAAAATACAAAATTATTAGGACAGATAGAGAAAACTGTGAGATATAGAAAAAACTAACAAAAAACTAAAATAAATTTTAACTTAGCGGTATTGTCGTTGAATGATATCTAATGTGAAATTTATGTCCAAGCATCGTATAAAATGAAAAACAATTTATTATTTTTTTTTTGTTGAATTTTGTTTTGACAACATACTTAAAACTCAGCATAAAAATTATGCTGATGGTCATAAAAGCACTTAGGTAGGCAAGATAATGAATATCGACAGAAAATAAATGTCACCTTTTGTTTAGAGTACTTGTTTATATTAATAGTATAGTGGTTCACTGCAATATAAAAATTAACAATTCCCCATCTCTGATATTTAGTTTTTTGTTACAAAAAAAGAAAAATATATAAACAAATAATATAAATTTAGAAAAAGAATTAGTAGTAGTAAGTTTAGTTTAGTTGGTGATGGGCATTCAGTTTCTTTATTTAATTCTCTTTTTAATAACAGGCTTCCAGTTAAAAAGAGGGTTGCAAAAAGTGTTTACTTTCAAATCCTCTAAATTGGTGTTTTTTATTTATTACTTTTTTTTATTAGTTTAGTTTGCTAAACAAATGTTAAAAAATTACTAATAACAGGGTTTCAGTAAAAAGTTAGAATTGTATTAAAACAAATATAATTTCAATTTAATCACTATAAAGTTTTTCAGTATTGCCATAAAATTCTAGCAAAATTTTAGAATATTTTCTTTTAAAGAAAAGTTGAAATTATTATTATTGAAATGTGTGCCTTTTTGTTGCTGCTTGGTTTGGTTTTTATACGTAAACACATAATTCTGGTGGGGAGCCACAGGAACTTAGAAAGTGTTTGTTAAAGAAAACAGTTCTTTGTAAATCAGTCAAAGGTCAAAAAGGTCTTAGCCAGTTTTAAGTCATTATTTTTATTGAATTTAAAAAATATTTGGTTAAAAGAAATTTTACTATTTAATACTTCCTAAAGGTAGATTAACAAATTCATTTTCTTTTTATTTCTTTAACCCTATTTTTTCAGCATCATTTTTTTTCATCGATTTCCCACTTAAATAAAAAAGCAAAATGAAAAAATTCTTTAGCCATATTTGGTGGAGGTTTTTCATAGGAGAACAGAGAATCTAGAGCGCTGTTAATATAACTCCACAAATTTATTTTCCATCTTGTAGGAAGTGGATGGATAGACAGATAGTAAAAATGGAATGAATGAATGAATCATAAAAGAGTTAATAAATAAATTTATTTTCTTTTTGCCTTTTTTGGTGGTGGAATTTAATAGGAAAACAGATTATTTGTAGGGTGTTTTTGTCTTCAATTGTCTAAAGTTTACTTAGGGAACAAATAATTTTTATTATCTTGTCAGAACGCTTTAAGAAAATTTAAAAGGTTTTCGTATTTCTTTAAATTTTAATAAAAAACCAAATGCATAAGAAGGTTTTATTTATTTAGTAGTTTTAATCTTAAAAAATTTGTTAAAAAATAGTTTTTTTCACTGAGACTTAAAACTATCTCCAAAACACGATCATTAGCTTAAAAACAGCAAGATCACAGTAAAGTATTTAAAAGAAAATTTTTATGCTGATTTTAGTGAAAGAGTGAAAGACAGAAATAGAAAGACAGTAATAAAATTTGCTGCCCTTTTTATTTAATTTCAGTTGGGTTGGGCTGGCTACTTATGTGACAATATTTCTAATCAACTTGTTATTTTAACTGGGTGAACAGATTTTGAAGAAAGTAGCAAGAGCGTAATTTTTTAAAGAATAAAAAAGATAATACTGTCGTAACAAAAAAAAAAAAAAATAATAATAATAATAATAATAATAATAATCACCTTTTCCACTTGAAATCGAATGATTTTGATTTTTATTTTAACTAAATCTTTAAGATAATTTTTTCAGTATTTAATAAAAAAGTATACAAAATTTCATCTTTGCCACAGACGCAATGTCTGTATATGTATACTTTTAATCGAGCAGGCTCTCAGTCTTATAAATTTTTCTTTGAGGAACATTTTTAATTTATTTTTTTATTTTAATGCACGTACATATGTTTTGCTTTGTGACCATTTTCACACATACTTTTTTTGTATAAAAATTTAGCTGATGGAATTAAAAAATAAAAGCTGTAGATAATTTGTTATACATTTGAGTTTCATTTTTATTTGTTACAGTTTCGTTAAGTGTTTAAAAATTTTAAACTGTGTGAATTGTGGTTTTTGTCTGTCTTTATTCGAATTAAAATTGATTAGGCAAAGGCACAAAATTTGCTTAACGAACGAAACTCTAGCAAAATATCGTTTTTCAAAATATTGCAAAAAAAAAAAAATTAGTTTTATTAAAAAAAAAAAAATTAATCTTAATAAAACCGTAATAAACCGTCTGTAATAACTTAAAGTTTGCTAAAAATAGAAACAATAGAAATTTGAATTTTTTGGTTTTATTTTTTAACAAAAAAAGAAACAGCAACAAAAAATTTACCAAAAATTTACGATGACACGTAAAGTTTAGTTTTTTGTACCCTTCACTAAAAGTAAAACTGTGTATCTAAGTTTGTCATTCCGTTTGTAATTTCTACAATATTCATTTTTCGCCCTTATAAAGTGTATATATTACGAGTCCTCATGCATGGCGAAGTCGATTAAGCGATGTCCGTCCGTGTTTTTTGGAATTAACTTTGCCAAGGCACTAGATAAGCTTGTGAAAATTTAAATACGCCAATCGATCAGACATAGTTTCATAGTTTGTTATTAAAAATCAGCTAGATCGGTCCATGTCCTTAGAGGCAGCGGCCAAAACACCACGCCTGTGTCTTTTTTTTTACATATCATTTAAAACAAATTTAGTTTAGTGAAGTAACTCCAATCAAAAAAACAAATATGTGGAGCGGTAGAGAATTAAAAAATAAAAAACATAAAAAAAAAATTGCGCGTGCCCTTATTTTTGGAGTTTTGGGCTTCATGGAAAAGTACGACTGACTGTGCACCAAATTAATTCTTTATGACATCAAACACTTATGGCGAAATTAAAACCAGTTAACATTTAACATCGTAATAAAAGAAAATAAATTTCGTTTAATAAAAATAATCAGCTGTCAAGCTGCATTGACCTTTAAATAATTACGCCACAATTTTATTTTCTCATTTTGTTAAAAAAACACTGATTTCGAATTAAAATTAATTAGGCAAAAGCACACAATTTGCTTAACAAACTAAATCTCAGCAAAATATCGCTTTTCAAAATATTGCAAAAAAAAATTAATTTTATTAAAAAAAATAATCTCAATAAAACCGAAACTGTAAAAAGTCTGTAAATAACTCAAAGTTTGCTAAAAAAAAATACAAAAATCAAGAGTAATCAAAAAATACAATAGAAATTTTAGTTTTTTGGTTTTATTTTTTAACAAAAAAACAACAACAAAAAATTAACCAAAAATTTACGATGACACGTAAAGTTTAATTTTACTGTCTTTTTTGTACCCTTCATTACAGGCAGAAAAATGTCTATCTAAGTTTGTCATTTCGTTTGTAATTTCTACAATATCCATTTCCGCTCTCATAGCGAAGTCGATTTAGCGATGTACGTCCGTGTTGTTGTTGAAATCAACTTTGCCAAGGCACTAGATTAGCTAGTGAAAATTTAAATACGCCAAGGAATAAATCCAATTAACTTAATACCAATCAGACATAGTTTCAAAATTTGTGTTATTGAAAATCAGCTAGATCGGTTTATGTCCTTCGAGGCTGCGGGCAAAACACGACACAAATATGTGGAGCGGTAGAGAATTAAAAAATAAAAAAACATCAAAAAAAATTTGCGCGTGCCCTTATTTTTGGAGTTTTGGGCTTCATAGAAAAGTACGACTGACTGTGCACCAAATTCTTTATGACATCAAACACTTATGGCGAAATTAAAACCAGTTAACATTTAAAATAAAATATTTTTTAAAGGTAGATTGACATTGTAATAAAAGAAAATAAATTTCGTTTAATAAAAATAATCAGCTGTCAAGCTGCACTGACCTTTAAATAATTACGCCACGAATTTATTTTCTCATTTTGTTAAAAAAACACTTTTCTTAAGTTTTAGTTGCTTTTTCTCAAGATCAAGGGTTGATTTTTTGTACTCTTAGTAGATTGTTGGTACTTTTGGTACGATCAGTGGAGATCGATCTTCTTTATGTTTGTTCCCTATAATAAAAGTACATTTTTGTCTTTGAAGTAATAGTTACCCAGAAACAAAAAGAAGAAAGAAAGGTAAGAAGTAAAAATATAAAAAGTATTAAAAAGAAGCATTTATATGAAATTTACTTAAAGTACTTTATTAAAAAGGTCTTTTCAAAGTAAAACAACAGAACGCTTGCCTAAAATTAAAACTAAAACGTCTTGGCTTTATTAGGTTATCAGCTTTACAAATGACCTTCAAGACGTTCTCAAATTATTATTAAGTTTTTTATGTAATTTTTTTTAATAATTGACATGACATGAATGAAATTTTTTAAATATTTAAAAAAGGGTTTCAATTTCAAAAAATGTCTTAGTTTTATCAGGCGTCGAGCATTTTTCGCAAGCAGCAAGACGTTTTAAAAATTTCACTCATTTCTTAAAGGGAACTCCTTATTAATTCCTCTACATTTACCTTTTAAGGGTTGATTTTTTTTTCTATCATCAAGCATGTTGTTGCCTGAAAAGATTAGAGTCTTGAAAAGCAATATTTCGTGGCATAAATTTTCTTAAGAGGGATTTTGAGTTTTTTTCTTTTTTTTTTTTTTTTTTGCTGGGGTTGACTTCTTAATATTTTGTTATATTGTTTGCTTCATTTATGTACCCTTTTCAAATTACCAGGTTTCGTTTAAGAAAGAAATTAAACACAATAGCCAAAGTAACGAAGTGGATAATGAAATAAATGAAGTGTAGATAACTAATTCTAAACTGAGTGCTAAAGAAAGTAAATAAAAGTATTTAAGAAAGGTTCTAGGTAAATGATAAAATATTACCCAGTGATTCTGATGCTTACAATGCTTTAAGTATGTTGAATAAGTGTTGTAGTTAGGGACAGTTAATAAGAAAACGAGTGCATCTTCCTTCACTTAATTGTATTGGAGACATTGAGATATTGATGTTAGGAAAGTGACCACTTCAATGTACCCAAATTTTCTAATTTCAAAAAGTTTTTTTTCGTTTATAAACAAGAAGCTCTCACAGACCTCTGTTTCTAGAGAATATACTGGATGAACTAGTTGGATATGCGGCATTGAAACTGTGAATATGTGCGGCATTATTTTAAAATGGTACTTCTTTATCTACAAATGTGGACTTTTTGTCGAATCTCTCTTGGGAAGGTAGTTGATGTGAATGTCATTGCATGAGTTTCAAAAATCTATACTTATAAGTTTGTTTTTTGATTTTTAATGCACTTTAGCCTTCTTTGGCTCACAGTTACGCCAAGAATTTAACCATTTTAATAGTTCTTTGATTACAATTGGAGCCATAATTTTTTATCGGTTACAAAATGCCACGAGAACTTTATTATATTGGGTTTGGCCATCTTCCTCAATTACTTTATTCAAATTATAATATAGTTACCCTTATGGCCGAATTTGAAACCATTGCATGCACTTCATTCCTCGTGTATTAAATGCCATGGATGATTTTAACGATTTTTGCTGTAAGAACCTTTTTCAAACGCAGCTTTAAAACCAACCTTCACGTATACAGGCACGACCACAAATAAATTAATTTAACCATCTTCTAATCATTGAAACTAATGATGAAAATTTATTAATCTGGATCTGCTCTCGCATATCTTTTGCAATAAAAAGCGAGTTGAATGCCTGTGTGGAAATCCTAAGTATTGAAAATTATAAAGAGTGTCTAATTTCATTTCCTAATTTCTGGTAAAAAAAAACTAACGGTTTTAGATGTCAAAAAATTTAATAACTTTGTTTTTATTTCTTTCACAAGCGCACTATCCCCAGAACTGCAGGGTACTTATTTGCCGTGATATAAGGAGGCATGTTCGTTGTTTGCCCTTTAAGGCATTGAAGGAAATATGATCACGTTGCAACACCTTATTATATAATAGGAACACAAGAAAGGTAGCAAGTCTGTTACATTAAACTGAAAGTAATTCTACACAATAAAATGTGATCATATTGAAGAAGCAGGGCTTAAAGAAGAAAGGATGGAATATAGCTCAGCTATGAATAAAGAAACAACCATAAATAAACATTTTAAGGGTGGAAGGAACTCAAAAGTCTTTGTTAGAAATATTTAAAAAACAGGATCCTAAAACAACATCTTATAAAATGCCAGGATTTTAAAAAGCAGCAACAGCAAGACTCTTGAATGTTTTTGTAAGAAATTAAAAAAGGAAACCACATCTTGTACACATGTGTGGAATTTTTAAAATTATATATCACGTGCTTTAAATATTTTTTGAAGAGGAGAACATAAAATTGAACAGCATAAAAAGATATCAATTTACAGGCAAAAAATAAAAATACAAATAAATAAATAAAAAGAAAAACTTCTTCGTGTTCTTCTTTTTTATAAGGAGTAAAAGATCTTAAAAGAAAACAACTTAAAATTTAAAGGGTTGATTTTAAATAAATGTAGAAAGAAGTTGCATTTTTTTTTATACATTTACAGGTATACAAGGATGATCGTCATACGTTCGTTTAGTAAAGTCTTGGGACTAAGACTATTTAACTGACTTGTTAAGTTGGCCATCTAAAAGAACAACAAACAATTTCCTCTTAAATTTATAATTATCTCTAAAATAATCATT
This sequence comes from Cistogaster globosa, assembly GCA_937654795.1. NCBI lineage: Eukaryota > Metazoa > Arthropoda > Insecta > Diptera > Tachinidae > Cistogaster > Cistogaster globosa. Next base: position 2,824,429 of record OW569407.1, read on the forward strand.
AGAACGCAGTTGAGGGGAAAGGCTGTTTTCTAGTAATGAAATAAAGTGACAGTAGTGCATTTGAAAATTTTTCTCTTTAAAAACCTAGAGGTTCTTTAGGTTTTAAATACCAGCTCGTCGATAGATATTTTTACACAGTTTTTTGTTTACTAAAAAAGAACTTTTAAGGGTGTTTTTTTAAGCCCGATAGAACTTTAAATTGTAAGAAATAACACAAAAAAATTAAATTGTAGTAAAGATTTTTTTTATACGAAAGATGGCATTAATATTTGAAAATGATTATGGGCCTATAGCCACTGCAGCTGCTCATGACAAAGCGCATTCTGGACGCGCGACCGACGACAAATCGATAAATTTGGAGCTTCTTCCAGACTTTCGTTTACAACAGCGATTTACCCTTCAGTACGCACATTCCTTCGGCGAGTTGGTGTTATTGCATCCTTTAGAGAGTACGTGTTCTATCGGGCTTAAAAAAATACTCGACATAAACTGCCTTCTGGAGCAAATCGAATTACACGGAGTCTTGTTTAACACACTATGCTATAGCTCCTACGAAACTCGAGTCTACAATCTCCTCTATTTATTTCGAATCATTCCCGCTTAACTACAAGTCAATCTAACTAGTCTGTCATTCTTCATTATCTTATTCATGCGACTTTACATAACATTTGTCTGTCTTGTGTAACCTAGACTCCCGGAATATTCTACTACTTTTTTTTAGTGCCTTTGGGAGTTGAACTCATGATCTTCTGTATTACAAAAATTTCGAGCAATGCAACAACAACTTTTGCCTGGTAAGTGTGAGATAACTTAATTTTATATCTATTGAAAGGACACATAACACACATGGACAACAACAAGGTTCGGTTTTGTTATTAAAAATATGCAAAATGTTGCAAAAACTCATTTTTTTTAACAATACTGTTACTTTTGTCTGGCTGTTATATTTATTTCAGTTTAATAAAGGCAGACTAAGTGAACTAGATAAAAGAGGTCTTCCGGAAATAAATACTTTAGCAGGAGTTCATTAGGAATATTATGATGCCACTGGATATCCTCACTTTTTGCACCAGAGCAGTCTGTTATATATTCTTAAGATAAACCAGCAAATACAAATAAATCGGCTGCTAACTAACATACGCAAGCGTCTAAGCTTATAATATCTTTTGATGGTGCCTATAAACAAAAGGTGCTTTCCGAAAGCAGCCTTCTCTCTTTTCGTTTGCCTTCTCGGACCCTCCTGCTGAGCACTCATAGTTCATCTTGTATTCACAAATGAATTCACTCCCTAAAACATAAAATAGCAGCAAAACCTCGACCTTACTACTTTTGGTCCAACATTTACACAATGTAAATGATCGGTGCTTTATGTTACACCTCTATGTTTCTCTTTATCTCTCTGTTGACTTTGCTTGCAACTGGCTGTTGGTGCTGGAAAACGTGAATGCTACCATTATAGAAAACTTAAACCCGTCCTTAGCTCTTCTATAAACATTTGAAGTTTCAATAAAATTGGACTTTCCATTTCGACACTACAGACTTCAAGGCATCGACCTAATTATTAAGGATTTAATAAAAAGATTTAAAAGAAATTTCATAAAAAATTTCCTTTAATAAAACCAACCTTCAAATTTCATTGCATGACTAACGTTATGTTAACTTTTTGTCTGTTTGTTAACTTTATCTAAAGGGTAAAAATTTATAATTTTCTAATCAGAAGTTAAAGAAACAAGTTGTTCATGTGTTTTCTTATAAAAGAAACAGATGCATAAATATCTTTAGGTTGAAAATACATGAAAAACACAAAGGTTCACAAATCTACATACAAAATTATTCATATATCCTTGAGGATCATTTGTAGTAAATGACAAAAAAAAATTTCTTGTTCTTTTTTTTTCCACAAAGAAGAAAGAAAGGGAGGAGGAAAGAACGTACGCAAGCGCATTTGGTTTTGGTGTGAAATTTGTCACGTGTGTTTTTTATTTTTTACTAGGAACACATAATTTTTAGAAAGTATATTTTAATTTTTTTATAATTAAAAAATGCTTTTTAAGATCAATTATCATCTATCATCTTTCTACTCACGATCTTATTTTCTTTTTCATTCACTTATTTGGTGTGAAAATTGTCACGTAAATAGCATAAATTGTAAAGGGAGAACAGAAATATAAAATAAGTAAATTAGGTTGCTTAAAGGACCTTTAATAAAACATAATGGTTAACCCTGTAATGGCTTAGGGACACAAATTGTAACAAAATTTATTCTTGTTTAAAATAAAAAATACATAATTAAAATAATCACAAGATTTCCAGGCAGAAAAGTTATAAAAAAAATATTTTTCCATACCTGACATCATGAATATTTTATTACAGTTATCCTCTGGTTGCCATGGTTATCTTTCTAAGGATATAGACTTCTGAGTATTCTTATAATAGAGGAAACCCGATAAAGATTTGTTAAGTCAGCTGAGAGGCTCGCAGAGATTTGTTTAACATCTCTCTTGGTTTTTGCTAGAGAGTAAGTAAGCATAGAGATTCAGAGGAACTCCAAGAATTTGGGATGGTTTACAGAACATCATGATCTGTCTTAACTGTCTGAGTTTTCTGATTATATGCTGTGTGTTTGCTCTAGTTTGGGATTTCATAAGAAGAGGTTTTTTGGAAGATTCCAGGGCCCACGGAACAAAAATGATTTAACATTGGAAAAGTTTTTATTATGTTAATTTCTCTATTACGAATCCTCTAATTGGTTTAGGGATGTAACCCAGTTCCTTTGATCAGTTTAATGGATTCTAATATCAAGGTCTCTTAAAAAATAAATAAATATTTCAGATTTATTAATTCTATTTTTCTTGTTAATAAAACATATTAACATTTAAGGGTTAATTAAACTGTTAACTGAGGAGACAGATTTTAAAATACTTTTTTAAGGGTTGTTTTTTACAACAGAACACGAACTTGTTGAGATGTTAGCGAACCCTAAGTATTGCAGGACAAACAGTATTTTTAGTCCTGTGCAACAATAAAATAAAAACAACAATATGAACTGCTAACGAACTGTATGACAGGAATTTAACACGTGCCATTTTCATGGATAAAGTAACAGGCTTTTAGTTTTTCATAAACGACTCAAATTGCAAAGTATCTAAACTGCACACAAAAGTTTTTTGCCTACAAACATTTTATGATAATTAAGATATTTTGTCTTCTGTTTGAAAAATATGAAAGCCTGTTTAATTTTGTAAGAACAGCATGTTGTCTTGACACATTTTCTCACGTTTACAGGTTTAAAAAAAAATTATTCAACGTGGGGAGCCTTTTTTCAAGTGAGTTTTTTCTTTCATTCTGTTTAAGATAAAATATCAAGGCGGCTCTAACTTGTGTTCTTTCAACAGATTGTTTTCTTTGTCCTTTAATCAAATTAATTAATAACATAATACCTTGATTAAGCAGAAAGGATGTTGTTGTAATTACTTTTTATAGCTCCATGCACCACAAAAAAAATCTTTAAGAGTTTTTTTTTTTTGAGAATTTGTTGTTCATCTAACTTCTGCTACATTTATTTCAATAATATTTCTTATACAAATGCATGTTTAAAAAATATATTGTTTTATTTTCTGAATTCCTGATATATTTAGAGACTTATATGGCTTTGTAAAGAAATTAAGAAATTAAGAAAAACTTCACATCCTTTCTTCATTCAGTCTACGGATTTTTTTTGTACTATCATATGCTCTTTAACAATTTTTTTGTGAGAAAATAGGCAAACATTTTTTCATTATTATTTAGAATGTTTAAAAAGGACAGACAAAAAATAACTGCAGGATATTGTTGAAATATTTTCGCATTTTTAAATTTGTAATTTTTATAGTCTTTAAAAATTATCTTGAAGCAAAATTTAAAAACAAATTTTTTTTATAGAAATAACAAGAAAATCGCTTAAGGTACGGCCAGATTAGTCAAATACTTGACCAAAACGACGTAACTACTAAACTATGGAAAAATATTTTTCTGCTTTTCAAAGACTTTATAAGATATATGTGATCCTACTCAAGTTAGGCGCTTAGTTTTTGTGTTGTCTATCTATTTCAAAATTAATTTCTTTCAAAATCCTTCAATATCGTGTTATTTTTAGAGGACATCATTCAAGTGGACTTTTAAAGGACATAAGTTTTTAATTTTGTCAATTAAGCGAACTATTTTATTTTCTGATCTGACCCATAGACATGGGTAGAGAAGGACCTTGGTCGTTCTATTTATATGTTTACATTTTTCATACCAACTCGATTTATAAATTATTTTGGAACGACAACGAATTTTATGTTATGGTTTATAATTAAAAGAAGAAGTTCTTTTCTTTTCTCTCTTCTACATTTCAACTTGCTTCACGACAAAGTGACAATAGTGCAACTTTGTAAGCCTTAAAATTTAAAGTGGAAAAAGATCCTGTAAAAAGAATATTATTGGCATAGATAAGCATTCCTGAAGAGGTCTAAGGATTCTCTCAGAATAATTTTCATACCAAAAACTTTTTAGTCTTATGTGTGAACTTTTTATCTTTGCAAATTTTCTTCGTCTTTTCAGGCACCTCACTAAGTCTTCTACTTTTCAAAATTCTGTATCAAAACTTAAGGAGCTCACTTCCCTAAGCAGAATCTAACAGGGCTTTTTTTTGGAATTAAGAAATCACCTTGAGCGCATGATGTTTTCAAATTCCAAACTTCAACAAAATTTTTTAGATGTTTTATTTTGTCAATAATTCAGTCAGAGGATTAGGAAAGTAATTTCAAAATTTGCTACGATTTGTGTACTTCTTGTTTGGAAATTTTGTTCTTTGGAAGGATCCTTTTAAGTTGGGTTGCTATTTAAACATACTGAAGTGGTTTTTAACAGAGAGAGATCGAGTAAAATAAAAATATATAATTTCCTCTTAACATTAGAAAAATAGCAAAAATAAAAAATTTCGAATGACTGGAACTGTATCACATACTGGACATTTTTAGAATATTAAACCGCATTACTTCTCTTGTCAGCTTACGTTGCTTAAGACAACCTTGTACTTAAATCGAGGCTGCGATATGGTTGCTGATGCAAGGCCTGTATGGCACGTAACATCATTCTGATGGAATCACATGTTTATTTAATCCAATGTTAATACCTACAATGCACTATCTTACAAAAGACACTAATTATTCACTGAACTAATTTGTACTCTAAACATTAAATTAATGACTGGAAAAGAATTTTATTAAAAATAAAATAAGCAAAATATGAACATTGTTGCCACAAGAGATCAACATCTTGCACATGCTTTTTTAAAGCGATAATTTGGCATTATTATGAGAAAAAAACAAAAGAAAAGTGACTCAAAAGTGAGAAGTGACTCACTCGCTCCTAATACAATACATAGTGGTCTGTATATATTTTTGGCTTGTTTTTTATTCTAGACATTTTTAATTGTGTGGCTCCTATAGAATGTTTTTTGCAGATGTTTGTAATATTTTCTGTTGGCCTGTTTTCTTGAAAGTCTAATTTCTTCAAAGAAAATTAATTTTGTTTAAGAGAAAAAATATAGTTTTGTGGGGGTAATCGATTATTGTGATCTTTATCAGATATTTTTTTAGAACATTTTTAATTTTATTTGTACAGATTGTTTAAACTCCTTTTATTTTCAGTGGTGTTATTTTATTGTCTGGGTTTCCTTGTGTACTTAAGATTACAAAGTTTGTTATTGAGAAAATTTCCCAGATTGAATATCAGTTTTTTTATTTTATAAAAAAACAAACAACAATACCTGAACGTTTTAAACAGATGGCAGGTAAAACCTTGATAATTTTTTATGGGAATTCATAAAGAAAACTAAAATTATTTCTATAAAAAACATTTTGATCCATTTTTCTTTGAAAACTCACCCTTTGGAGTTGATATTACAGGTAAGAGAAATTCCCATAATGATTCTTATAGTAAAAATTTATAGATCATTTAAAAAATTTCAAATGTGCAACGTTTGCTGATCACCTGGTTAGAAATACGCCAAATTAAAAATTAATTACAATCAATTCAATTCGCCTTTAATCAAAATCCCCTTTCTTCATAAACCCTCATTACTTAAATGGTCAGTTGTAAGGATTCCCAGAAAATATTAAAAAATTTTTTTCTTACAGCTATAATTTTTATTTTATTATTATTTTTTTAATATTGCTAAATCCTTTTTAAGGATTCTATTTAGTTTGCTTGCAGATTTTTCTGGTGACCTGCTATCAATTAAACTATTTTTACTGAAAAGTTCTATTATAAATTCCCACGTTTCGGTGGCATCTTTTTATACATTTATAACTAAATTTACCTTTGATCAAAACCTCTTCGCTCTAAATAAATTTAAGACATATTTTCTGTTTTCATGTTTGAGTCCTTTTTTTAAGGAATAGTTTTTTTGCGAAGGTTTTATTTATTTTCCTTATTTATGTAAGGGTTTTATCGATGTTATTCTGTTAACCTGTTATTTTTGCAGCCAAATTTTCTCAAATTTCTCACGCTTTGTCTGTCAACTTATAAAAAAAACCTCTAAAACAGACGGATATGATTGTGGTCAGCATTTTTATTGATGTGTGTGAACTAGTTTTTTGGGGATGGTTTTAATTTTTTTTTACTGCTTTATAATTTTAGCAACTTTTAACGCAATTTAACAATTTTTTTCTGGCAATCTAATCTTTAACGAAAAGTGAAATTTGGCTTCTTTTAGAAAATCCATAAAAATTTTAAAATCTGCTTTGAGGGCGCCCTGCATACGCAGGCTAATTGATGCCGATAATAAAAAATTATATGAACATTTGGAAATTTTTTGAACTGGCTGTAGCAATAATTTATTTTTAGTCCATATCAGTAACATATAACGCGTAAGAGTGCAAATTCGGCTCTAGCCGAAATTTTTTCACCCTTCACCGTGTATGTAAATTTAGTTTAGTGAAGTCACTCCAATCACAAAAAAAAAAAAAAAAAAAAAAACAAATATTGGGGTGACAGAGATTTTAAAAATAAGAAAAAAATTTTTGACACAAAAATCTCATTGGCTCTTAATGGGTTAAGCGCTAAAAATTTAAGTTTTTCCTGAAAGATCTCTTCAAAAGCTTTTAAATGATACCCATATTGATTAAATAAAAAAAATATGGTTAAAAGTTTAGAGGCCCATCACTTGAAAAATATGGGCGACCGCTTATTTTTTCACTTAATGTTTTTTTTTATTATTTTTAAATTTTCTATTACCCAAATATTTGTTGATTGAAGTGACTTCATTGTTTTAAATGATATGGAAAATTTTGAGGTAATTTATTTTAATTCAATTAAATTTTTAGAGTTTATTCGTACAGTTGTTTAGATGGTTTATCTAAAGATTAAAGAAATCGGTCGACGCGTTCATTAATTATGACTTTTATGGCAACATGAGCTGTCCTCTTTAGGAAGTGATTATTTTTCTCCTACTTCTTTCACTTTTTTGATTCAAAAACAAATTCTCCTTGCAGAGGTTAATCTTCTTTACTCTGATCTGGCAACATTGTTTGATAAAACTGAACGTTATGCTGTGAAGCGATAATTTTAGTTATTTACATAAAAATGGAAGCATGTGTTCGTCTTATGGGTAGTAATCAGCTGTGTCAGACAGATGCCGAAATAGTAGACCCCAGTTAAAAGATTATTAGAACTTATTGGTGGGATAGAAGTTCGGTAACTGCTATTTGAGGATCAAAGATCATTATCACTTAAGGTGCGGTCAGATTAGTAAAATATTTGACCGAAAAAACGTAACCACTATTTTTACAAATGTTTTTTCATTCTTTCCTGACACGTATCATTACGAGGGACGATTTAAAATATGCTAAATGTTATATCTTACCTTTTGAATTAAGTAAGATCTTATATTTATTATTAAGTATTTAAAAAGGAGAGAAAATTTTTTCCATAGTTTAGTGGTTACATCTTTTGGGTCAAATATTTGACTAATCTGACCGTACCTTTAGAAATGAAGAAGGCACAAGTAGAGTGCTTCTATTCTTATCAGGTATGATAGTAAAATTATTATATTGTACCAAATGACTTTTTTCATGGTACTTTTTTTAAAAGATTTTTTTTTGTATAATGAAATTTTTATTAATAATTAATAAGAAGTAACATAAAAGGCTTTGAACTGAGAAAAACATTTTTATGAAACTAATAGGCCGTTAGTGCACCATTGCACTTATCAGGTTCAAATTGTTTGATAACAAGTACAATCGTACCCATTTTAAGTTTTTTAACAACTCCTTCTATATAATTTTTCAAAAAATTATATCTGATGATTTTAGAGTGAATTTCAATAGTATTTTTTCACTTTTTGTATTAATGTTGCCATGTGGCTGACTTATTGTCGTGACTCCTTATATTTCGTGTAAAGTTATTTTCAATTTCGGAATAAAGATCACAAACACACAAAAACAAACACAATTAGGTACTAGAAGTCAAAAAAATATTATATAAAAGAAATAAGTTTTAATTAAAAATATTGGAATTTCGTCCATAACTCTTTTAAACTTGTGCACATCAGTGTTACATAATTTTAAACTAACTGTTACTTTGAGTCATATTTTTTTACTTTGCAATTTTCGTCTGCGGTCTTAATCTTTCCAATAAGAAAGTAATTATTATTAATAATGAACGAACGATGAACGTTCATGATAATTAATCTTTCATGTCAAATTACTTAAATTTCACCAGGTACCCAGAACATATGAGTATTTGTAAGAACATGACCGCCAAGTGTTTTTATTTAAATACTGCTGTCGTGATATTTTTTTTTTATTTATTATTGTTCATTTTAATCTAAACATTAGCAGGCAATAGCTTGGCTGGGCTGGTTGATTCGTTATTTGATTTCGCTTATCTATATGACTCTGTACGCTTAACGCTTAAGGTTGGGCCCATTATTATCATTTACAGAAAGACACCATATAAAGGGGGCATATTAAAATAAATATTTGCTTTTAATCCAAGACATAAAGCTTGTTCGTCACACAGACATACATATGTATGTATGATTATTTATTTGTAAATAGCTGCCTACTACTGTTGCATGGTGGTTTTTATGATATTTAATACCCAACACATAGAGTCGCCGCAGTTCACTTTCTTTTATTTGTATGTGTTTAATTAGTATTCATTAAATATTTAATTGCTGCATTTAACATCAATTAAAACGTTAGTTTGCTAAGTTCTGCTAAGAAATAAACCACTACCACCAGCACCAGCACCACATCAAGAGCTACCTCCTTAAAATACTTCCTCAGTTACAGTTTTATCATATTACAGTTATATCATTGAGCAGTAAGTGAGTCGTTATATTCGACCGACTGTCAGTCAGTTAGCGCTTACGATTTTGGCTGTTCAACACTCAACTTTATTAAATCCTTTCTACTCTTTGCTGCACTCCTATTGAAAATTGCGACTAATTGCTCTAATTTGTTAGTTGAAGAACAAACAAACAAACACCATCACATCACTATAACCATCCATTTTCTCCTTTTCATTTTCATTTTCATTAATTAGTTTGTATGTCTGTTGCCGGTTTAAGCATTTTGAGTACCAAACAGCCACATCTACTCGTTCTTCTACTACACAATTCCAAACAAAGCTGTTTAATTAATTAAAATACACATTTTTTTCTATTTATTTAATAAATGAAAGAGTACGTACGCCATACAATAAACGGATAAATAAGTTTAACAATTAATGCTTACACTACTTATTAATGAAAAGTACTTGTAGTTGTTCTATACAAATTCAAACATTCTTACTTTCCGTTTCACCTTCATAAATGCGTCACACACACACACACACGCACAGTACAATTTTATTTAAAAAGCAATTAAATTTATTAAATGCTAATTATTCAAATGTAGTACAATCAACGATTTGTAAACTTTATAGGTCTTTTAATAAATTAATAAACACACACAAACATATGAGTACTAAACTCATGAATTTATTTCAATGATAACCACAAACAGTGAAGCCTCACTATTATGAACGGTTGAAATTAAATAGCACTTAGTTTTATAAAGTTTTGTACTGAAGGGCCTTACAATTAAAAATATTTGACAATTAAGTGAAATTTCAATAGAATGATGACGGTTTATGGACTATAAGTCTTGTAGGTTCAAAAAAATATGAGTTTGACTCATACTACACTAGGAGACCCCTCGAGTTTCTCTTGGAAAAATATGCCTTTGTCCTATCCCACAAGAAATAATTAAAAGCCATCTGAGTAGATTTTCGGCCGTGAATTCAGTACGTTAAGACACTTAATAAGAAGAATAGGACCTATGAGTTTAACTTGTTAAAGTCCAATGGTTTTCTTCGCATTAGGATCCAGTTTTGGAAGAATAAAAAAGTAAGTATTAGACACCCTGGGGGAAATTAGAGAAAATTTCCGATTCCGCATACAAACTTGTAGTGGATTCACCAATAACAATATTTAATAAACTGTTTCGGCTTACGAAATTTTCTTTTCAATCAACCCTGCTTGCTGTTTTAACAACAAATCGTTTGTTGTAGTCCGTGACATGAATTCTATCATAGGTTTCCGTTCCCTGTAGACTTTAAGTGTCTGCCTACAATGATTTAAAAGATAAGCCTTTTTAAGGTAAAAATGACGTCCTTATTAGAACGCCTTTTAAGTTTTAATTTCATTCATATAATGAAGTTAAATGTTTCATAGCTTTGTCATTCATGGAAAATCTCCTTTGCGAAGTTTGATGGAATGCACATAAAGCAGTCTTACTAAATCTAGACATCGTCCATGAAAAGTAACTGTTTGGTTTTAAATTAGCTGTTGCCAATAAACTAGAAGAAAATGCTCTTTTCGTACTGCTACGCATATATTACAGCAGTCTCCTTTGATAGATCTCAAATTTGTTAGAGACTTTGTTCCTTTTCCTTTTGATCAAAAAACGCTTGCCAAAAATCAATAATTATAATTTCTCTGTTGCGCTCGCCATTATGTTGAAGACCTCACTTAAGCAGTTTTCGAATAAGTTTAAAGAAAACCGACTGCTTAGCATAAAACATTCACAGCCAATAACAACTTCAGGTTAAATATTAAAGGGTTTCTACACAGAGAAACTATTTTAAAGCGCAGATAAGCCCACAGCTATCGTATATTTCCTAGTACACTTTTGAACCAAAATGAGCAGAAACCTTAAATTTTCATCAACAACAGATAAAGAAAAAAAAAAAAAACAGAATTTAAAGGCTGGCTCATATATGGTTCAAAACTTTTCGTATGTGACTCCAACTGCCACTAGGCTAATTAATTTTTATAATAATAAAATGTTACCATTTGAGCATGTGACTTAATCATATCTTGGTGATTATATATCATCGTTGAATGGTAAACAATATGGTCATGAATCAAATTTTATTGGTAAAAAAAGCTTTAGAATATTTAAGTTTTTTCCTATTCAGGATTTGAACCGTGGATACAACTTAAGGTAAATAGATGCGAAGAATGCTGATGATGGACTTGGCGGTCCGCATGCATTTGTAGATAATTTTTTTTTTCTAAAGACTTTTTGAAATTAAATTAATAAATGAATCTAAGACAGAAAGTAATAAATTTTTATTAATTTAAAGCTTTAGAATATCATCGACATAGAAAAAGGTTCTGCGGTAAAGTAGCTTTATTTTACAGTTTCACTTTTCGTGAACTTTAAACGAACTTCGGTAATTTTTTCTTTTTTTAAAAAGCGATATAAAATTGATTTTACTGGCGCAATGCGGCCAACTTTGCAAGCCTGTCTGATAATTAGAGGGTCGATATGAAAGGGAAAAACTACCATAGAATTCATGTCACGGACTACAACAAACGATTTGTTGTTGAAATAGCAAACAGGGTTGATTGAAAAGAAAATTTCACAATCCAAAACAGTTTATTAAATATTGGCGGATCCACTAAAAGTTTGCATGTGGAACCGGAAATTTTCTCTAATTTCCCCCAGGGTGTTTAATACTTACTTGTTAATTTTTTCAAAACTGGATCCAAATGCGAAAAAAACAATGGGACTTTAAACTCAAAGGAAGATCTCCCTATTCTCCTGATGAAGTGTCGAAGAGCATGGGTGTACGAGGATACTACACGCAGTTGGCTTATCATTACCCCCTGCAGGATAACACAAAGTAAGGTCTTCTTGTTGCCATCACTAGAGCACACTGAAGACAATAAAGAATTTACTACTGACAGCTTTTGGTGGTTATTAAGAGACACGAAACTCAAGAGTGTCCTAGAAAACTGACTGCATTTCCAGTTTTTGTTGACATTTGGTAAGTGGCTAATTGTTAATTCGATCACTTGAATTAATAACAGACGTGTTATATGATAGACAAGGTACAAAGGGTATGTCGACAACTATGACGACTTGGCGCGTCGATACCCTATAAAACACTTACTTAAATAATAAAGTTTAAGTAAACATTTTTCAGTTTCTCCGCACTACTGATTTTTGTGATAATCTTATCTTAATAAGGTGAACATTAAGACTGCAAATGAATGTCAAAATCTGAATAAATTGTGTTTCGGAACATTTTCAAAATATTGCTGCTAGATTGCCGAATCGTGTGAAATGTTCTTACAAGAATATCAAAATTATTCTAGAGGATAAAAATAAGCTCGTGAATGTATGTTAACTATGGCCTCGAAGTCTTAACTAAAAACTCTTAACTTCTTCCTTTCTCTCTCTCTCACAGAACTTTCCGCGAAGAGTGTCGTCACTAACTGTTTGTAAATTTACTTGTTCGTCCTAACCGGGCTCGTTAAACAAGTTTAAATATTTCAATAACACTTTGTCCTCTAAAATGTCTTATAAATGTGTGTAAGTGTATGGTTTTGTATGCGTTAAAAGTTAATTTGTATTACGAGCGGGTTTTGTGTTTCAAGCAAAAGATAATTTTTCATTTAAATTAATTGTAGTGCGAAACTCATTATCTTCGGTTTTTGTTTTTTTTTTTTGGCAAATTAAAAACTATTTTTGTTTCTACCTTGTTCTTCGTATAATTAGTGGCATGCAACAGCTGTTATCCTGGTAAAAATTGCTTTAATTATCCTTCGCTTGTATTCTTCGAATTTCAATTTTTAATAATAAAAATTGAAATGAAAAAAATAAAAACAAATAAAATAAATGATTTTAAAAATATACTTTCTCTAATGTGCTGGGCTCTTATTGAAAATCTACCTTAATTAAATGCAAAAATTCAGTTAGTTTTCTTTCTTTTCTTTCTTGCTATTGTCGGTCGATGTTGTTGCTGTTAAAGCCAATTAAAAATTGTTTATTTTATATCTACAATATGTCGAATGTCTATACAAAACATGTGTGTTTGTGTGTGAGTGTGTTAGTTGCAAGTGTGTAGTGTTGTGTGAGTTTATGTATTTTATTGTAAATGAATTTTAATTGGTTGTTAAAGTGTTAATTAAGGCTTTTCATCATAATCATTACAATCTACATCTGGTGGCTTGTTGCTTGTTGCAGCAACATCTACAGCAACGTAAAAACAAAAATTTATCAGAGTGTTTATGGTAAAACTTTTCATTTATGATTTAAAGCAGCCTGAATTTGTTTTAATTTTTTAATGTTGGTTGCCGACTTGAACTCTAAATAATTGTGCTGGTGGGTTTGTTAGTTGAGTCCGTAGTTTGGGGGTTACAACTTAAGGAACTATAAGTGGGTAGCACCATATGCTAGGAACATAAAATTAATTTGTTGTGAATTAAATTTGTAAGGCTTTTGTTTCTTCAACATTTCTTATGCTGACATATGAATTGGTTTGAAAGCATCTTCTTCTATATTTTATCAGCAGTGAAAAACATGTGCTCACACTATGACCGCAAACTCTTACTCTTTTCATTTTCATTTGCTGCTAAGTTGCTGCTGCTGTTGCTGATTGTTGTAAAAGTTAAATAAATGAACCTTTGGTTCCTCTAAAATTCTTAATTGGTTTTTTTCTTATCCGTTTGTTTCATTTTTGTAAAAACAAAATTCCTGTAAAATTTTCTAGCTCTCAGAAACTGTGCGCCTAATAAAAATGACAACTAATTGCCTGCCTTTTTAACCCTTTTCAAATTAAATGGCAAAAAACAAACAAAAAATGTCTTTCTTTTCTTTCATTAGTACTGTTTTGTTGTCGTTTGAATGGACTGTTTATTATTGTTGTAGCTGTTGTTGTTGCAGCTTGTTAGTTTGCTAATTAATTTAAAAAAGAAGGCACAAACAAATACACTGCTCACAAAAAACAGCAACGATAAATTTACCTTTAGCCAGTCAAAACCAAATGTCCCACCACCAGCATCATCCACTACATACACTTTCATGTCTGTACCTTTTTTTTTTTTTGTTTCTCTACTAAATACATTTGTATGCACCACTTTGTGGTCTTAAAGTCTTATATTTCTTAGAGCTTTAAGATAAAAAAATCCAATTACCTTAATTGCCTAAAGAAACTTTAAAAGAATAAATTCTCCAGCGAGGAATGAATGTAGTGGAATTTAGTTTTGATACATATAGATAAATAAATAAATATGTAATTAAAAGTAAATTAAAAAAATGGATTTTGTATAGATTTTATTTTGGTCTCAAAGGGTGATCATTAAAAAACCCACTATTTTTTAAACGAAAAAAGCGCTAAAAACAAAAAAATTTTACGTTTTAATTAAAAAGTAAAAATTTAAAGAACAGCTTTACTCGTATATTATATCGTGAGAAGTAAGAAAAAATAAATCATATAAAAATTTTTCACATAAACTCATAATTTAACTGTTATGATTCCTTAAACTGTTAATAATATTTTTAAAATAGCTTCGCTTAAAAAAAGTTGTCATTCTATTAAAAATCTGATTTATTATTCAGTGGTTTTAATTAAATGTACCCAACTGCATGAACTCTTGCCGCTTTTATCTCTGTTATTTTAGGAAGTCCAATTAAGATCTACGTGCAAATCAAAAAGTCTAGTATTCGTTACTGTGTCGTTTGTTACATTTACTTGTTGGTGATTTTCTTCTTTAATATTTTTTTATTTTCATTCTTTTATTCACTTACTTTCTTGTGTAATTTTATTAAATCTGTTTTCTTTAAAACATGTGCTAAAGTATTTGTTGTAAATATTTATAATTCTACTATTTATTATTAAGTTCACGAAGAAATTGGGTCAAGGTTATTAAGGCAACACAGTTTATATGTCAACAATACTTGTTGCAAAAGTTGGAGGAACTCTCGACATACGAATAGAAACTGCAACAGCCAGCTGTAGTACGATCTCTTTTGGGATCAAAGACCAGAGCACATAGAATACGTCATACTGAAGTCAATGTAACGACGGATGAAGTTAGCAAAATGAGTACTTTGCTGCCAGATTTTAAATCAAAATTTGCTCTCTATTTTTATTTACTTTTAAATTTAATTTGTATTTTATTCATTTGTTAATATAACTTAATTTTTATTTAAATTTTTGCCAACAAAGTTATTTAAATCAAATCACAGAGTACAATTTAAAAACACAGCAAGAGTTAAACGAAAACAAAAAGAAGAAGACGGTATTATTAGATGTCAAAGAATACAACGTACGTCAAAAGTTAAAAGTTGACCAACTTTCGTACTTTGCGTTGGCGGACACATATTGATTATCGCTCATAAGAAAACCTGAATTTTAACTGACTTGTCAGTTGAATACGTCAAAGTACAACATATGACGGATTATATATGCCCCGGCCTTAAAACGCATAAATCTACACTTTTCTCAATGAGAGTTTTTTTTTATAAAATGATGATCATTTTTCTAAGACTAAAATTTTTCACTTTTCCTATGAAATGTTTTCTGCAAAATTAAGACAAATTTTCTTTCGGTACTTAATACTACTAGATACCTTAGCGCGTACGTCTTGTTTAAAAATAAACTTTATTTAAATTTATTAATAAAAATACATTTTTTGCTAAAATTTGATTTTTGAATACTTTTTTTGGATTTATAAAGAATTATTATCTGGCAAGAGATTAAAAGGTCTTCTCGTATTAAAAATACACACAGACAGAGTTATTTTTTGTCTAGAGCTGTATTTCTCTTGAGTATTGATTATCCAAGAAAATTTAATAACGAGTTACGCGATGTCAAGTACTGATTACTTTGACTGCACCATAACGCTTTGCATTTCTTCTCAAGGGATGACTAAAACTAGTACATGAATAATTTTGCAAAAACACATTTGCAACAATTCATCATTACCGGTGTGGCCATTGTAGCGATTTTGGTGCTAAAATGGAATTTTTTTAACCGAATTTGTTCTCAATATTGAGCTAAATTTGTATTATCATTATTTTTTTTCTTGAAAAAGTTAATTGTTATTCAATGAATTTTTAAAGTTTTTGGACAAAGAGTTAGTGGTAACGCTGTTTGCTGTAGACATCACATCAATATAAAACTTTTGCTGATTTTATTTTTATTCATAATCAATATTTCAGTCAACACTGATTGCTAAGTGACCGACACTGTTTTGGTACGATTTTCTTTTCTGTAACAGTTTGTAATAACGCATGTTGTAGAGGAATTCTGTATAATAAACCGGCTTTTAATAATTGTAGGTTAAGAGCTTCAAATATTTTCTCGAAAAAAGATTACTTCAGTAGATCAGCCCAGCCCATCTCTTGTGATGCTGTTTATATAATACATTAACGTCAGCTGTGATAATTTGAGTTTTTTTTCACAAAAATTGTAACTTGTTCAACGTGGTTACACAAACCATACTCAACAAACCACATGGATACTTCTAGCTCATTTAATAAATGAACAGACCCATGTAAACTTATTTCTCAAACTATTCATCTGATTTAAGTTATTTTGATTTTGTGAATGACTAAAATATTAAAGCTGCACCGGGTGGTCCAACTTTGTTTCTTGTACCAGCTTTATGATTTAAGCTTTAACAAATTATTTTTTAAAGACTTTTACAATAGACAGTTTTCTGTATACATTCTACACATACTAATGTACTTCTAGATGTGAATGGATTATGGTTGATTGTAGTTTAAATGGTCAAAATGCAGGTAAATGGCTTCCCACTAGGCGTAATTTATTTAACACAAATTTGACGAATTAAAAAAATAATTGTTCTGAAATCAAGTTCAATGTAAAATATCAAAATAAACAATTAAAATGATTTGTTGCCTTAAAGTTGTAAAAAGCCCTTGAATATGCTTTTAAAATTTTACTCGTATTAAATTTTTTTACAATCTTAACAGCGCCCCTTTTCTGTGTAATTACTTAATGCTCAAACCCCATTATTAGTAAAGTTTTTTTATGTTTAAATATTATTCGTCTCATACAATAAATTAACTTTTATCACCATGAACTTAAAATGTGAACGTGTACATGGTGGCACGCACGTACGAGTATGTGAGTGAGTTATTTACTTATATTTCTATTGACTCAAATGTAGAAAAAAAGTCTCTTATTTAAACACAATATTTACTTTCTCTATGGACTTGTAACAAAATAACAAATAAACTATTGACTTACTCACCAGTGCTGTTTTCTGACAACCTGGTAAAAAACATGATTTTTAAATGACACTATCTAAACAAATCTAAATTTATGACTTTATGCTAATATAAATAAATAAATATGTTTAAAGAAGGGTATTTTATAACAACAATAACCAACCATCAAAATAAAAAAGCCATAAAAGTTAAGCTATAAAATTTATCTGACTCAGAAATGAAATAATAAAAATAAAATAAACAATTTAATTTTAAAAAATATAACGTAAAAATACAAACAAATAAAATTAAGATTTAAAAACAATTTTTATTTTATGCTGCCTCAATTGTTATTTTTTTAGCCTATAAAAAAAAATAATTCCGGGAATCAATAAAAAAAAATTAACTTTAATTTTATTATTTCTAACAGGAGTTAAGAAAACTTTCAAGAATTTTCTTTACAATATTCGTTTTTTTTACATTCATTTGGATATTTTGTTTATGATTTATGGTTGATTTATTTCATTTTGTGTTGGATAGATAATCTGGCAACGAATTTCATTAGTTTAAACAAATGCTGTTTACATTTAATACAAAAGCAAAACACACACACATACATACATACATGTAAGTCTAGATAGGCTTAATATTTATCAAATATGTATGAAAAAGGGTCAAATGTTTTTGAGTACCTTATAAATACTGAAAATATAGAAACTAATTTTGTTTTTTTATTTGTTTAGTTTCTTCTTGAGTGTTATTGCTCAACTCAATGAGAATTTCAGCATTTGCCATAAGCACCCTACAAGAAATAAGTGAGGGAAATTTATACATACACAACTAACTACTAACACATTTGCAATAATTTTATACTGAAACTTGATTAGCAAAGTTCAAAATATGGCTTATAAAAAGTTTTGTAATTAAATGTGTTTCAAAAATAAAGCAAAATTTTCATTATATTTTTTGTAAAAAAAGTCACTGGCAACGCTGTTTGCTACAGACATCACACATATACAAATGTTTACATCAAGTTTTTCATTTTTCCTTTAAAAATGTGATAAGAACTTTGTTCTACGCAGTGATGGATATTTCCATCATCAGTGATTGTCATTTGATGGATCAAATGATAGTCACTGTTCTTGTAGGGCATGTTTTAAAAGCTTGCAGAAAAAGTCATTATCTAAAAATTTTTTGTTTTATAATTTAAAGGCGAACTAATGGAAACAGCAGTTTAAAGTTTCCGAATTTTGAGGAGATGGCTAAGGCGTCGTCTATATAGGAAAACCAAGGAAATCATAGTCCAAATTTAAATGCAGCCATGGGGGCTTAGTTCGAGTCTCTACTTAAGCCACAGATTACGAAATAAAGTAATAGAGAATAAATTATGGCCACAACCGACTTATCAGTTAAAATTATCTTGTTTGCATCATAAAATACTGCTTCGCTGTAGATAAAAATATTTATCTTCTTTTCTTTCTCCATGCTGTTGTCCTCTAAACTATTAAATTTTGTGGCCGTCTTTCATTTTTGACTATGAATTAAGGCAAAATTTTCTTTTTATGCAGCCGTGGAAAATTTTTAATTGCAACCATGTCGATATAATGCTAGGTGGTCTCGATAGCGAAAACATTGATTTTCGCCGAAACGTTAAGTGTCAAACACCATACCAAAAAAAAAAAAAAAAAAATAAAATATACACATTTTTCATCTGTGGAGTTTGACATTTCAAGCTTTGGGGGAAATTATTGAATTCGCGTTTGCGACCCCCTCACCTTGATTGCAACATTTTTAATTTTTATTTTCATTTTATTGCAGGCGAACTAGTGTTTTTGACTTACATTCAAAATATTACTGTAATTAAGTTAAAAAAAAATTCGGCATAAAGCAGAACAAGTAAGAGTGCTATATTCGGCTATGCTGTATCTTATATACCCTTCACCATGCATGTAAATCTAGTTTAGTGAAGTAACTTTAATCAGAGAAATAATTATTTTTTTTACATAAAAATGTCATCGGCTCTTTATGGGTAAAGCTTTTTTTTAATTTAACTATTTTGTTAAAGATCTCTTCAAAAGTTATTAAATGAATGGGTATCAATGATATTTTAAAAAATAGGACACACGATCGTACTTTTCTATAAAAAGTTCAGAGTCTCATAACTCGAAAAATATGGGCGAGCGAACATTTTTTTACTAACTTGTTTTTTATCTATCACTCTATTTATTTCTTTTCTTTTTTTATTAGAGTTTCTTCATTGTTCCAAACGATATGGAAAAATTAGAGGCAGGCGTGGTGTTTTGCCCGCTGTCTCGAAGGACATGGACCGATCTTGCTGATGTCTGATCGATTGGCATATTTTACCAGCACATCTAGTGTGTGGGACGGACAGACGAACACAGCTCAATCAAAATCGTTATGCAAAAGGATTTATATGCTTTACGGGATCGAAAAGGGTATTGTAGATATTACAAAAAGAATGACAAACTTAGATATACCGGTGTTTCAGTTTTTATTGTGAAGGGTATAAAATTAAACAATTTACAGATGAAATTGTTTCCTAATACTCCTGGAACGAAACCTGTGAAAGATGTGCAAGTTTAAAATGTGTGTGGCAAGAAATGCGGTTCTTACATTTATAAAATTTTGTTTTGACGCAGATAGAGAAAAATTGTGTCAGGCAGCTAAGGAAGGGATTCTAATGCCATTAAATTTTTTTCTAAACTAAATAAAGCAATAATTTTTTTTTTTTAAATAAATAAAAAGCAATTTTAGAGCCAAGAAAAACAATGCTAAAATAAATTCAGGGTCCCTTAAGATAAACTAATTTGGTTTTTTCGTCGCAATGGATTATTTTTTTTTCTTTATTAGCGAGATTTGAAGCTAAAGAAATATGTCAGTAAATATCCTTTTTGATTCATATGACTTGCTGGGATATCACACATAAGTCTTAAATTTACGCACACAATAATAACTGTAGCATACAAAAAGGCGCTCCTAAATCAATGATGATGGTTTTTATTTATTATTCTTTTTTAAAAACTTGACTTTTTTAAAACGTAAAAAATAGATTTTTTAATCAAAGATCTACTGTCTAGTTTTTGATAATTATGTTTTGATATTTTTAATTTTTTTTTTAAATATTTTCAGTAAAAAATGTTATTAAAAAACATCCTGCTTTAATAGTCTTTAGCATGGATTTTCAACAACTAATAACGATGTGAATAAGTTCTTTTGCATTCGAAGAGCAAAATGTAATTATTTTAGAGTATTTTTCGTATCAAGAAGCGTGATTTCAGAGAATAATAAGAGATAAAGTTAACTAAATGAACCCAAATTATAAATTTTAATTAGACGAACCCTTAAATTTTACATCAACAATTCTTTTTTAGAAAAGGATAATTAATAATGCAAACTACTTAAAACAATTTTGAAAGATTTAAACATCAGAATAAAGCTTAACTTACGCGTAGGATGGCCTTTTTGAAGGGAGAGTTTATATTATTTATTTTCTTCGAAAATTTTGGAATTACGTCAGAAAAAAATGGGTGAAAAGTCACAAAAAACTGTAGCAACTCAACAGGAGTTCAGAAAGTAAATGAAGTAAATTAGTAAATATTATCAACAGGTAAAAATTCTTCGTCCTGTTTGGTTTATTTTCAAAATGAGTTTCATGTGTAATTCATGCTTCTTCTTGTTTTAGCCTTATTGTGTTTCACATTCTCACATTGCTAATAAATACAAATTTTAGTGATTTCCTGTGCAACACAAGCAATCGTTTTTAACTGGAATTTTTAATTAGTTGATCTGTGCTTCTGTTCCGTTAGTAAAGTGAATTATTTATACATAAAAATATTATAGTGCTACAGTTTGCAAAATTTAACTTTAGGTTCTTAGTTAAAAATATTGTATTTTCATGTGAGTTTTTTCTCATTTTAGTTATAGAACACTGGTACTGCTAATATTCTATATGGAACTTAGTGGGTAGATACATACATACTCGTACGTCAAATTTTTGATAAAAGAAAGTTTAAAATAATTCTATTAAAAAAGAAAAGAAAATTATTCCCTACCATCTGCGCCGTCATACGTAAGAACCTTCCATTTGAACTCTATTCCACAAATCACAATTACAAAATACGAAAAAAAAAATTTTTTAACCAAATTAATTGGTTCTGATAAACAATTTTTTTTGAGCAGGAGTGCAGAATTCTTCTACTTTCTATTTTAATGCAGATTTTAATAAGGTAAACGCAGGTAAATTTTCCTTCGAGCAAAATTAGACTGGAAAACTACCTGGTTTTATATTTTCAGGAAAATTCTTTTCTTAATTAACAATTTTAAATTACAAAAATAATTTTGATTCTATAAGATTTCAATCTCATGTTAAAACATTGCTGCCCTCCTGATACTTCAGTTTATAGTCTTAACTCTTTCATTCATTTCAGATTAATTTTGAAAATTTTCTTTTAACCCTTTCTTCATCGGTTCTTCATACACCGTTATTAAAATAGAAAATAATTTGTTTGTTTTATTTTTAATTTATTTAATTTTAATTAATTTCAAGTGTCACCACAAACTATAGCATTCGAATAGGAGTCCAGAAATCTGTACAATTTCATCTTTTAGTTTTCTCTCTTGGATTTAGTAAACTGCTATCCTTTAAAGCTACCTGCTTTTATATCTTCTAATTACAGTATTTGAAAAATTCTACCTTTAGCAATTTTAAAATACTTCAATTTCAATTCTAATGTTTTGTCTTTATCTATTAATTAAGATCTTTTTAAGATCCACCTTGACTACATTTTGTGAGCTCCTGTTCCTTTACATCAATTAGTGTTATTTAACTCTTTTTTTTAGCGGCGGAAAAATTTTATGCACCGCCACCCCAGAAAATTTTCTATTTATTACTTACTGAGCGAAGTGATCTTATAACAATTATTTAAGTGGTCTCATGCGATTGGAGTAGATTTTTGTTCTTATAAAGTCCAATGTTTTGTAAAATAATTTACATACAGGAAATTCCTCTGCAGGTAGATTGGCATTAAAATTTGATGATCTTTGTATTTACCAGGGTTTTCAAATTTTTGAGGAAATTTACAAGGTCATGGTTTAGCTGAAGACAACAGTACTTCACTACATCTGACGCTTATTAGTAACAGCAGGGTATCCTCTAATTAAATTGACTCACTGGAGCCTCGAACAAAATTTAATTTTGTTGCTAACTAATGTAATGAAATAAGATATAAAATGATGTCAAAACTTGATGCCTAAACTTGCACATTCGTTAGTGATCAATAAGTTAGTGACAATAAGTTTCACAGAGTTTTTAATTTGAAAACCCCTTTCCGCTTGTGTAAAATAAAATGTTTTAAGTGTCAACAACACAGTGCTCCATGCAGGTTATCCACGGATTGATTGATTTCCTTGGGAATTTTAAAAAATTATTTTCTGGAAGTAAAAAAAGAGTTAATTCCAAAAACTGTAGCATTTGAACAGGATTTCATAAATTGAACACCATTCTGCTTTAATAAAACGAAATCAATCATTCCAAATCAAAATTCTAGATTTTTATCAAATTAAATTAAATCTGGAAAAAGAAAAGAGTTAAAAATAATAAAATTGTAGCATTCGAATAGGCGCTCATAAATAACTTTTAACAAAGATTCAAAATGTTCTTAAAATAATTTTTCAAAAATATAAGTAGAGAAAGAAATAAGAAGAAAAAGATTAAATAAATGTTTGAACACGTGACAGGTAAATTTTCCAACCTTTTTGAAAAACTACCTGCTTTATAATTTTGTAGTTTTATAATGTGAAAATAATTTTTTTAAAGATTGAAATAATATTGATTTGAAATCTAACATTATTTTTATTTCTGAAATCCTGGTTCTATTATTTATTAACCATGAATTTTATTTAACTCTTTCACTTTGAACTTTGATATTTAAAGGACTGATTAAAAAAAAATAATATAAAAAACTAGAAAAAACATTTTTCGTAACAAACCATTATAATTTTGGTGATTTGTAATAGATTATGAATTTTTTAGAAAGCAAAGTGTTCTTGAAAATGGACTTTTTATTTATTGTCTGTGAATTAAATATGAATTATGAATTAAATAACAAAAAATTTTGATAAAAAAAATTTGAAGCGAAAAAACACACTATTTAAAGATTTTGTCAAACTTCATAAATTTCATTTATTTCAAAAATATTTCTTAAAAAAGGGTTAGAAAAACTGTAGCATTTAAACAGGAGCACATAAATTTTACGGGACTTAAATTATCTTTTCATTTTTCTAATATTTTCAAATATGGTTTGAGATTTATACAATTTCACAGAATTAAATACAAGGAAGGTTGTTTAGGATGCTCAAGCAGGTAGAAAAAAATATTTTATTGTTAGAATTTTCCTTTAATTTCAAAACAGGTAGTTTTTAAAATTTTTGAACTCGATTTGTTTTCTAATAAAATTTCATCATAAGCCTACACTTTACATATTTGCTGTACCCGGTGTGCGTCGCTGCCCTATTGTTAAAGAATATACAATTGAAAATATAAGTATTTTTGACCACTGATAAAATTGTCAGCATTAAATGAGATTAGGAATTGAGTTACGGTATTAATAAAATATTTTTGCTGTTAGTATTTTTAAATAATTTGTTCTTTTTCATTTTAAAAACGATACAGCTGTAAGAAAAAATTAAACATTAGAAGAATGCATGGCAGCATTTTTTTATTCGTTTCATTCATCTTCAGCATACTTTGCATGTGTTGAACTTAATTTAGAAATTAAAATATAAGTGAACGTTAGCTGGATAAAAATAAGTGAATTTAGAAATAAAATAAATGTTTGTGAACTTAAGCCGTATCAAAAATATTCCTTTTATTATATTTCTGGTTCGACTAATAATTTATTTAAAAAATTTTAAGTATTAAAATTATTTACTCCTACACAAAGAAATGTTTACTGTTTTAATTCTGTTTTTTCCTCAATTTCAAGTTAAAGAATAAAACTTGCATATTTTTTACTTATTATAAAAACCAAATCGTTAATTTTCTCTTTAGTTTAATAAAAATTATTAAAATGCAAAAAAAAGAGAGAGCTATATTCGGCTATGCCGAATCTTATATGCCCTTCATCATGTATGTTAATGTAGTTTAGTGAAGTAACTTCAATAAAAAAAAAAACAAATATTGAAGTGACAGTGAATTAAAAAAAATACATAAAATGTAAAAGACTTAATGGGTTACGCATTTTAAAAATTTTTGTATTCCCTGAAAGATCTTTTCAAAAGCTTTTAAATGAGACCCATATTGATGTCTTAAAAAATATGAAAAGTTCAGAGACCTTTAACTCGGAAATTATTTTTTTTATTGGAGTTACTTCAATGTTCGAAATTGTGTGGAAAAATAAGAGACTAGCATGGTGTTTTGCCTGCTGCCTAGAAGGACATGGACCTCGATCTTACTGATTTTCATTAGCAAAAGTTTCAAAACTACATCTGCTTGATGGGCGTATGTAAATTCCTTCTAGCTTTTGTAGCGCCTTGGCAAAGTTGATTTGAACCCGAACACGGAAGGACAGACGACTATCGCTCAATCGACTTTGCTATGCATAAGAACTTTATGGGATCGGAAATGGATATTGTAGAAATAACAACCAGAATGACAAACTTAGATAAAACCTTTTTCCCCTTTTTAATTGTGAAGGGTATTAAAACATTTTTCATATCCAATAAAAATAGATTTAAAATTAAAGTTATTACTTTTGTGGATATAGCGGTTAACATTCTTGCTCCACTGTTCTGTGATGTTATAGCGTCACAAATACAACAAATCTTTTACACTTGTATCTTAAAAATTCTTACTAAGAATTATGTTTTCTTTATACAAATCAGCCATAATTTTACGCTTCATTGATTTTACAAATAAAATAAATGAAAAAAAAGATCTTTTATCGTCATCATCTTCAATATCTCACAATTACCACTGATCACGAAACGTGAATGAATGAACAAATAAAAAAAAATACCAACAAAAGCAAACACAGCATCCCATAATAAGAGAAAAACAATGTGAGATTTTAGTCTGCTGCTGATTCTAGACGCCTGTTAAAATTTGTCGATCTACCCACATGAACACGCGCAACACCCACAAAAAAGATTCAATAAACAAACAACAAACCGAATGAAATAAAATTAAAATAAACCAAACAAGGTGACAATCAATTGTCTGCTATACAACACATGTCACTGTGATCATGTTAAAAAAAAAGTTAACAAAGAGGTGGCGGTAGGTTGACTGTATGGCATGCAGGTGATGATCAATGTCATATCGTCACACACAACAAACAATTTACAAAAATAAAGAGTTGAAAAACATGCGTAATTGTAGCATACGAACAGGTGCTCAGAACATTTAATAAGAGAAAGAAAAAGTAAGGAATTTCTCTTCAGCAATAATTATGTTGTATGCGTATGTTTAAGAGAGAATATTTAATTTATTCTTGTGGCATTTCAAAAAAAAAAAAAAAATTCTTTTAAACACATGTTGCACACTCTGGGCTCGTAAGTACACATTTATTTACTTTATGTGTGGTGCACTACAAAAACAACAAAAAAATGTGTTTTTTTTTATTCTGGAAACAAACAATGAAACCTGTTTCCCTTTTCAGTTGTATAGATTTAATAAATAAACGTATAATTCAAAGGGAGAGAGAGGATCCTCATGACATAAGCAACAAGCAAGTTGCGTCAAGGGCTTGTTTGTAGTAAGTAATTTTTATAACGATTGCGGTTTGATTTAAGAATTGATATTTAAATGGTATACATTTTAAGTTTGTCATTCCGTTTGCAATTTCTACAATATCCATTAAGTTTATGTGTTCTGAGTCAATTGAGCCCGTCGCATGTCCGTCTGTGTTAGTGTTAAAATCAATTTTGCCAAGTCACTAGACGAGCTAGAAAATATTTAATTACGCCAATCGATCAGATATAGTTTCAAAAATTTTGCTATTGAAATTCAACAAGATCTCGTACCATGTTTTCGAGGCAGCGGCCAAACAATACGCCAGCCTCTAATTTTTTCATAACATTTGAAACAAATCTAGTTTAGTGAAGTAACTCCTATTAAAATAAAAAAATATATGGGCAGATAGAGATTTAAAAAAATAAGAAAAAAATATTAAGTGAAAAAACTGGCCCATATTTTTTCGAGTTATGGTCCTCTGAACTTTTCATAGAAAAGTACAAATGTGCACAATATTTTTTAAGATATCAATACGGGTATCATTTAAAAGCTTTACAAGAGATCTTTCAGAAAATACTAAATTTTTTTAAATATGCTAAAGCCATTAGGAGATGATGAAATTTTTTTTATTAGAGTTACTTCATTGTTCTAAACGATATGAAAAAATTAGAGGTAGACGTGGTGGTTAGCACACAGCTTCGATTGACATGGACCGATCTAGTTGATTTTCAAGAAAAGAATATTAAAAAAAATACGTATTCTGTCCTTAAATTGAAATATAATAAAAAAAAATATTAAACGTTTCGGCATTGTACTGTTATTTTGCGGCGGCTTGACTTGTAGTAACTCTGTACTGTTTAAACTGCTGAGTTCTTCTCAAGTTCAAGTTAATTTTCATTTTCATTGTTGTTGTTGTTTTTTTTTTTTTTTTTTTTTTTTTTTTTTAATACTTAATCCCTTTGATAATTTTCTTTTTACAACTGTATAATTTCCAATTACTTAATACCTAAAAAGGTTTTCTTCAAGAGGGATTTCTGTGATGACGTTTTTTTATATTGATGACGATGCCCTAAAGCATCTTCTTTCCTGTCTCGAATAACAGGTTGCAAGAAATTTTAGTTGGAAATTATTGTTTAAGAAAAAATATCTGTCTTATAGAACTGGCACATACACATACATAAACAAACATGAAAAACACTTTACCTTTCGATCGTGAGAACTTTCTGTGTAAAGGATGTGTATTTTTTATTTGTTTGTTTCCCACACAACGAAGCTGCTGTACAAGTATTGACTGACTGACCCTTGCTGGGATTTATCAATAAACTAACTAAGCTGGCAGACAGACAGACGGTTAGACGGAGGGACAAAATCAAACTGTGATAAAAGTTGAGGCGTGATCACAAAAGATTATCTTGGAGAGTAGATTACAAACAAAATAAAAAACATAAAAAGAAAAAAAATACAAGTTCCCACGTTTAGATTATTATTATGCGTGGGAATAAGTTATTAAGATTTTTGACTTTTGTTGTTTAAATAACCAGGCGTTGAGAATTGAAGGCATGATGTGCATGTTCTGTTAGGAAAACATTAAACAAGGAATCCTTTTAAGTGTAGAAGATTTTTCTTTTGCTTCTTCACAGCAGTGATCACAAGTGTATGTACGTACGTATGTATGTACGTGTATGTGAAAAATGATCTTGCAATTTGCGTTAAGGGTCTTCTTTAAAATGTTTTTTTTTTTTTTTATTTCGTGAGAAACCATAAAATTCCCACTGTATGTTTTTTGTGTGAGGATGACCGTCCTAGAGCGTGAGAAATTTAAGAAACATGAGTCACAATGTCTGTTTTCTATTAGATGGTCAGCAAATTTAGAAGGTTACTTTTATAGAACAAATTAATATTCACATGTTTCACATAAAAGGATGAAAGGAAATTCCTCCCGATAAATAACAGAGTTGTAAACTTTTTTTTTCAATTTATTGTCAGTTTTAATTAAAAAACAACAAGAACAAATTCAACTTCAGTTTCAAAGTTCGATGTCATGTTTGGAATTTAGTTCAAATAAAAGATCTACTGTGACGATTATTATATTTAGAATAATGTTGTTTCTGACACGTTACGCACATCAAGGGCTTAAATGACAGACCACATAAAAATAAAAGAGCTTCACAAAACTACTTCGTGTTGTTGTTGTTTTTTATTTTTTGCATTGAAATGTATAAATATTAAATTGTTCGTGAAGCAAGAAATTAAATACTGTGTTATATGAAATTCAATAAAGGGTTCTTCACAATTCACTTAAAATTTGAACTTGCAATCACTTGTTAATAAGTCTGGCAACCCTAAAATGAACATTTTGAAATCTGGAGCAAGGAATTATTAGAAGCTGCGAAATAGCGTTGACTATCGTTGAAGCTGCTGCATGCAAAAAAAAAATTAAATAAAAAATACAACTACAACGAAAAATACAACAACAACTGTACGGGGAGGATTTTGGAATTATGAAGATTTCTGGCGCTGGTCAAATAGTGACTATAACTAACATGTGATCGATAGCGTGACGCTTCCTGATCGTGCCAGAGGATATTAAAAACAAAGTGTTTTTATTAAAGGTGTCATTAAGTTTCACAATAAAAGAAATATGGCACACAAAGATTACGTTTGTTACAAGAAAGAAAAACTTACAACAGAAGAAAGAGATCGAAAAAAGGTGCCACAACAATCAAACGAATGGTTGGTTTTTCATATTAAAAATTTATTAAGTATTTTATCGATTCAATTATTTATGTTTTATTTTTGAAAATTTAAAAAAAATAAATAAAACGAAAAATTAGATATTTTGTTAAAAGGTTATATTTTATATTTATTTAAATTCATAATATTCGCTAGTGTTGATTTGTATAAACGTTCGTGAACGGGGTATACAAACATATAAAATGTAGCTTAATAAAAGAAAATATCTAAATCGTTAAGCTTATAATAGGCGGGTTCTTTACTTTGCATGTAAAAAAAATATTTATTTGTTTTTTTTTTTTGTTTTAGCTAAATTTATCATTATAAATAAAAATTTTTTTAGAATAAAAATAACATTAAAAAAATTGTATCTAAGTAAAACTTTCTTTAATTCTGGGCCACCCTTTTCAACTGAAGCATAAAAAAAATGTGTACCAAGGGCATTTTCAATTTTGTTTGTCATGCTGGCAAATGAAAGAATTGTTTTATTTGTATAACATATACACTTGTTCTCTTGTGCACAGTGGGGAAAGAAATAATACATTAAAGAAAAATTTAATCTGTTTCAAACGAATCATTAATAAAAATATATAAGTATAAGCGAATTATTTAAAAAATTTTAAAGCGGCTTTTACTAAACCTCTTAAAAAAGGAGCTTAATTTCTTAAGGCAGACCATCTTGGAGTTGTGGAAATTAAAACGGTTGACATTTTTAAATTTCTTCCAATTAAAAATGCTATTTTGTAAAGACATTAGATTTTTTAATTTGGTCTAGTAACTGGTTTCTGTAACTTAGGTGAGAAATTACTCACAAAACATTATTAGAGTCATCTTGCTTTATACAGGGCGAGCAGAAAGTTAAACATGAACTTTTTCATGATTTTATATAAAAAAATTTATGATTTGCTCTTGATCTCACTAGATGACTTTAATTTGTGTGAAATTTGTTAATCAAGTTACAGGAACGCGGCACAAACTTTCATAATAAATAGAATTTCCTTACATTTTAAGGAATAGATAATTATTTTTTAGCTTTTAATTAGTCCGCAACATTATAGTTCTTCCAAAAGTAACAAGCTTAAGGAAAATGTTGAGTGATTTTTGACATTTAAAATATTTAAAAATTTAATTAAATTTAGTCAATTTTTGCATTCCAATTTAAGCTGCCACTTGGAGCTTTGATTCACTTTTTTATGTTATTACGATTATTTTTAAGGTTATTACCATGTAGACGGCATTAATCTTTTAACTTTAATTTTTTGGAGGCGTACAGATAAGAGGTGATGCTGAGGAGTGAAACAAAAGTTTAGTTTTAATAAATCTTTTTTTTTTAATAAGAAAGGCACTAGGGGTTGCAAAGCAATGTGCCATAACCAGGAAATTAAGTTGCGGGAAACACGATAGAAGAAATTGTGTTTGTGGTCTTTCCATTTGAATCTTTGCGCATTAAGAGTGACAGGAAAGAACTTTCTTTACACGGATTTTAAACGAATTTTCTCTATAATGCGTAGTGCGTGCGATTCACTTGCCAATCGACCACCATGAGATGCGCTTTTGATAAAGAATGTGTTGCACGGTCGAAATTATGGTTGTCAGGAACAAGTTCACAAATTTAAATTCTTTTTCGTAATGATAAAACCGACGGGCTTTAGTTATTGAGTTGGATACCCTACTGTCCCCGATCAGGTTCTCGAGTAACTTCCAATTAATTTTTGAAGCACCTGCCCATACATGAGAGTTGTTTTCTAAAATAATTTAAAGCAAAAGCTTCTTTTTTTATTGGCCAAGCATTTAGTCTGTATCAAGGCAAATTGAATACTAGATAAAATTGATATCCCAGTTCATGGCGAAACAATTACTAGGTGGTCGCAATGGCGACTTCCTTCGTTTTCGCCAAGACGTTAAATGTCAAACACCATATAAAAAAATTATTCACATTTTTACATATTGAAATTGACATTTCAGGTTTTTGGCGAAAATTATTGAATTCGCCATTACGACGAACTAGTATTAATTCGCCTTGGCCCAGGTGATCGAATTCGCTTCACAAACTTTTCAGAACTAAAGTCAAAATTTGTTTACATTTTATTGACGCGCCATTAAAAAGAGAGGTCGAACAAATATTTTTAAATAATAAATTTTTACATAAAAAAGTGAATGTGTGAATAAACCGTTATGTGAAAAGTAAAAAGAGTGTGTGGGCCCAAGAAGTCCAGTTAAAATATAAAATAAATCAAACAAAAAACAACATTTATTAAAAAAGAATATATTTTTTTAAGAAAAATTTTTTAAAATTTGTTTTTTTTGCTTAAAAAATATTCAAACAAATAAAAAATATTTGAATTAAAAAAAAAAAAAATTGTGCGGTATGCAAAAAAAGTACGAGTGAGAAACTGGAACTTTGTTTGATATGTCAGAGGGGACCAACGGAAAAATAAAATGAGTAGCATTTAGTTAATAAATTTATTTTTCTTTTCTTTCCTCTGTTTTTTTAAACTATTCGTCACTGTTTACTGACACGTACACGTAAATCTACACAAACAAAATGCACGCGTTTTTGTTTTTGTCCTGAAGCGACTACCTGGTATTCAATTTTCCTTGGTCTGAATGCGTAATGTAATAATAAACTTTTTTTCCTATATTCCTAACCGCTTGAAATAACGCAGGGCACTACAGAAAAACCCAAAAAAAGAAATCATTTTAGAATTTGAGAAAAGTATTTTGGAATATAATTTGTCACTTTCAATACTCCAAGCAATGAATTTTCTTCAACACCACACTTATTTTGTTGAAACGTTTAATTTACTTAAAATTATCTTCATTGCATTTTAAGCAGTTGTTAGTCAAGTCAATTTCATTACATTAAACTGAATGCAATTTAATAATTTTTTATTGTTAATTAAGTTTTAAGGAAATTGCTGTTGCATGCTGTTTGATGTCTGCTGGCAGACTAAATGGATGAATTTGCCTGGCATATTTTTTTGTATGAGCTTTTGAATGCTGGCTGTGTTGGCGCAATTTGGTGGCTGCTGGTTGGCACACTAACTAGATGACGGGGTTATGCATTTTGTATGGAATGGAATGGAATGTACGACTACAAAAACGGCTGACTGACTGCGTTGGCCGGGTATTGTAGTTTAACGAAGCGGCGCAGATACCTGCGCAACAAACAAAATAAAATTGATATAAATATTCGTACAAACACAAAAAAAAAACACTAACAGAATACTCCAATGAAAGAAAAAAAAAACGTATTGGTACAATGACGGTACAATTTTTGTATGCTGACTGTTGCTTCTGTTTCGTTTTCTAATTAAATGAATATACAATAAATTTCAGTGTTGTGCGCTGAGAAAACTTCCTTGTTGTTTTTTTTGTCGGTCTCGCTTACTGTTCGAAACTGGGCGCCTATTCGAAATGGCAACTAATTGCTTACTTTTTATAACCCCTTTAATTGAGGGCTTTTTTGTTGTTGTTGTTTTTTGTACATTGTTTTTTTGGGTCTGTTAATTAATTAAAAATAAAAATGTTAAAAAATAAACGCTGGCACAATATGACAGACAGACTCACTGCTCTAACTGCTCACAGAATAATCAAAGCGAAGAATAAAAAAAGGCAAAATTTGGTGGACGATGATTACCAACGAAAGTTTATATGTGGTGACCATAGGCGCCTAAGAAAATTTCGTTACAGCTCATTTAAATCATTGAGATAGAATCTTTGATTTTGCCAATATTAAGTGAAGTTGTTATAAATGAAAAATATATTTTTCCTACACTTTTAGATATCTAAACTGAAACACTTTTTCTTAATAGATGGTCCAGCGAAAAAAATTTTTTTTTGGATAACAAAATTAATTTTAAGCAATTTCTTTGAAAGTTCGATATTCAAGTTGACCACAAAAAGTGGAATAGGGGTATATATATGTCTGTCTTTTCATTTGTTATTTCTACAGTATCCATTTGCAACCCCATAAAGTATATTAATTGTGAGTCTTTATGCATAGCGAAGTCCATTGATCGATGTCCGTCTGTGTTAGTGTTAAAATTAACTTTGCCAAGGCACTACATGAGCTAGAGACAATTTAAATACGCCAATTGATCAGACATAGTTTCAAAAGAGTTGTTATTGAAAATCAGCAAGATGGGTCCATGCCCCTTGACGCAGTGGGCTACACACCATAACTACCTCTAATTTTCCTATATCAATTGGAACAATAAAGCAATTGCGATCAAACAAGAAAAAAAAACAAAATATGAAGCGATAAAAAAAAACTATCGCGTGAAAAAATAGGCGCTCGTCTGAAATTTTCATAAAAAAAAGTTCGATGGTTAATACGGTCAATATGGGTATCACTTGAAAGCTTTTGAAGGGATCTTTAAAAATAATACTAAATTTTTAGAAAATGCTAAGCCCATTGAGAGCCGATGACATTTTTATGTAAAATAATATATCGTTCTTCATTTTTTTCTTTATTTTTAAGTCGCTGTCACCGAAATATTTTTTTTTTTTTTGATAGGAGCTACTTTACTAAATTAGATTTACATATATGGTGAAGGGTATATAAGAATGGCATAGCCGAATTTAGCACTCCTACTTTTTTTTAAGCACGAAAGTGAGATCGTCATTTAAAGGCCCCAGACCGAAAATATTTTTAGCTTTTGTACATTTTCCAAAAACGAAAAAAAATATATATATTCTTTTTGTCTTCAAATCCACTTTAAACTTTTTGTTAGTGAATATTTAAAAAAGATTTCTTTCAGTATGATTTGGAAAATTTGTTGTCGCCATATTTGATACATAAACAGACTTAAATTCAAAATTTTAAATTAGTAATATTTTGTTAATTTCTCTTTTTCTTTATAAATTAGCTTTTTTAAAACTTAAAATGTTATTTTAGAAGGCGAATCATGTACCAGGTGATAACAATAGGGAATTCATCAATTTCGCCGTTACCAAAAGTGTTAAAGTCCATAAAGAAAATAAATAAATTGATACCAGCTGGTACATGATTACGCTGCGTTATTCTGTTTAAATTTGGAAATAAATTCGAAGGATATTTTTAATTGTTGTCTAAAACAGATAATGCTTAGATTATTTTATAAATAATTTTATTATTTTGTTATACTGAAAGATAATGCTTTCACTTTTTTGCATGAGAAATGATTGTTTTCTTCCAAAACTCGTTATTTTTTCTTTAATAAGTTTTAGCAAAAGAAATTTTCTGTTTTAAGTTTTCTCAGCAACCAAAGCTTCTGTTTTGGAATTTAATTAAAGAAAAAGTGACTGATGATAACAAGATAAAATTTTAAACCCAACTCACTATTTTATTAACAAAAGATTTCAAGAGTTTTCCCTTAAATTTTTCATTTTTAGAGGCAACCTACGCCTAAGTTTGTTCTCATCATCCAAACTTAATCCTCAATGTTTTAAATGTATAAAAGTTAGTAAACATTTATAGCAATTATCTATCTCTACCTTAAAGCTTTTAGCATTCATTAGTACAATAAAAATTGTTCTTTTTGTTTTTTGTTTCGCCACGCTGCCAATTAAAATTTTTACCACTCATTGCATACAAAGTTTTAACAACGGCAAAAAAAAAAAAATGACTGACTGACTGACGACTACCTATTTAATGGTTGTTTGTTTAAGCCAACTAACCAACCAACGAATGTCTATATCAAATATTCATCTAGTCATACATACAAACCAACAGACTGACACTTGGTCGATGGCCACGCTTGTACATTCGTCTCCCTTCTTTATACTTCAATTTTGCGATACAAAAGAAATTCGTGGTCCTTTTATTCGTTGTTGTTATTGTAGACATTAATTGCTGTGGTTTTTTAATTGGACCCTTTTATCGAGAAAACAATATGAAACAACAGCAACAAACTTTTTGATTGCTTCAACTGTTAAAAACACACAGAGTTAAGACAGCAATAATGAGCTCGCTCCAGAGCTATGTGCCTAATGATCAAATTAACCCCCCAAATACGCAAGCTAGAAATTGTCAGTTAGTTGTAGTCAGCAATTAAATCTATTGATTTATTAAAAAAAATATTTATTTGTTTGTTTGTTTGTACGAACTCTCTAGCAAAATGGAGTTTGAAATTCCTTAAAGAAAATAAAATTATATAAGTAAAAAACTATTGTTTTGTTTTAATTTATATTTATGTTAATTATTAAGAATGTTTCAGTTATTTTCTTTTGAAATATTCCTTGTAAAATATGGCAAATCCGCACAACACCGGGCATTACACCTACTTATCCAATTAGTGCTACACCGATTGTATGTTTGTGAGATTGTGTATCCATCAATGTTCGTTAGTTAACAGCCTTGCTGTTGAAAATAATTTAATTAATGAATTAAAAACACATACCTAATGAGATAACAAAAAAGATTTCAGGAGTTGCCAGATTTCTTAACAAAGAAAAGTCTCTGAATGTGATAAATTTTTAGCAAAATGTTTTTTAATTATTTTTTTTGTATCTTCAAAATTAAGTTTTCAAATCTTATAACTAATAATTATTTTTATTAAGAAGAAAAAGTGCTACATAAAAAATTGTCTTCAATCATAGCAGCTGCAAACGTTAGGATTTGCCGAAGGATACTATGTCACTGCTGGGGTGTGTTTCGAGCTTTCTTATATGAAATCTTGTATATTCAACCAGTCGTATGCTTATGTCTTTATAGAAGTTCGAATGTTTTTTTGTAGTGATGTTTTTGAAAAACGTTATAGGGTAGAAAAGTTTGCATTCATGTTTCTACTAATAAACCGGTCCATTTGTATTTTTTTTGGCTTCATTTGATTTAGTTTCGCTTCTATTTAGCTTTTTCAATTCAAACGACCGAGGGAGGTCGTTATTAAGGTATTATTTAATTAATTATTCATCTTGAAGCGAGGGGAGGGGGTTGGGGAGAGGGGCTCTGGTTAATAATTAGAAAAACTGTGTCGTCACCAAAAGACGTAAAGTGGGAAATGGCAAATCAGGCAAACACCTCCTTCTTCATGTTAAATATACGACCACATAAATAAACGATTTCTTATACTTATTTTCTGCAGAAATACTTTTCACAATATCAAAACAAAAAAACTATAGAATTCATTGTTATTGCTCTCAATTACAATAAGGTGATGTCAGCTCTATTTTACTTTTAAAAGCGCTTCAGGAATTATGAACAGAAGTTTCTCCAGTGGTCTGATCCGCGATGTTAAAAGTAATCGTTTTTTTTCGCACAATTACATTAAAAATCCAAACATTTTTAAATAAAGTTTTTTAACTTAATAAAATTTTGCGAAAGTATAAATTCTTGTGGCATATTTGGGCAGGCAGTAAAACAATTGTTAGTTTAAAGATATGAATAAGTCCATTTCAACTGCGCTTAAAACTAAGTAATTTAATTCAATTCACAAAAAGTGAAAACAGAGTACTTCTTAGTTTGTCATTCTGTTTGTAATTTCAACGATATTCATTTCCGACCCCATAAAGTGTATGTATTCTGAGTTCTAATGCATAGCAAAGTCGATTGAGCGATGTCCGTCTGTGTTAGTGTTGAAATCAAGTTTGATTAAAAAAAAAAAAAAAAACGTCAATTGATCAGACATAGTGTCGAAATAGATGCTATTGGAAATCAGCATTATGGGTCCATGTCCTTCGAGGCAGCAGGCAAATCGCCAAGTCAACCTCTAATTTTTTCATGTCATTTGGAACAATAAAGTAAGTCCAATCAAAAAAATAAATGTATGGGGCGCTAGAAAATTAAAAAATAAGAAAAATTGTCGCTCGCCCATATTTTCCGAGCTACGGGGCTCTGAAGTTTTCAATTTTTTTAAAATATCAATACTGGTGTCATTTTAAAGCTTTTGAAGAGGTCTTTAAGAAAATACTAATATTTTTAAAAAATGCTTAACCCATTAAGTGCCGATGTAACTTTTACGTAAAATTATATATGCAGTACCAAATATATTTTTTTATTTTTTAATTCTCTGTCACCCCAATATTTGATTTTTTGATTGGATTTAATTCACTGAACTATATTTACATAGATAAAGGGTACATAAGATGCGGCGAATATAGAACTATTACTTGATTTATATAATTTGGAACAATGAAGTAACTTTAATCACAGAGGCAAATATATGGGACGACAAAGGATTAAAAGATAAGAAAAAAAAACTTCAAGAGAAAAATTTTTTCACTCGCTATACAAGTACGGTTGTGGACTATATTTTTTAAGATAGCAATATGCGTTTCATTTAAAAGTTTTTGACGAGATCTTTTAGAAAGTGCTTAAATATTTTAAGAGGCACTGATATCTTTACATAAAATTATAAAAAGTACTTAATTTTTTTTAAATCTCTGTCACCCATATATTTATTTTTTAATTAGAATTACTTAATTACATTAGATTTACACATGTATATGAAGGGTATAGCTTAATAAAATATTCTTTCTTTCTATGGCAATTGAAAATTACAGGAAATTCTGCTAACTTTCTTAGTAGATTAAACAGTCAGTTATTGCTTTAAGAATTTTAATATCAAAAGCAATACGAGAGCGATTAATAAAAGATGAAGACATAGATAAAGATATATAACTGAGTTTTATGCGAAATTCAGTATTTAAGAGTACAAAATGCATCCTTAATTAATTTAAATGTTTTTTATATTTAGCAGCGCCCTTTTCCCTGCTAAGCGTACATAATTAATTTAGATAAAAAATGAAATTCGGTAGGAAGTATTTCATTAAATAAAGCTTTGATTTTTTTGTTTACAAAATTAAACAAAAAACTGGCGATTGTTTCACACCTTCGTGTGCAAAATCTGGCAACTCATTGTTTTTTGTTTTTAATAATCTCATTAGGAAACACGTCATCATGCAAACTAAAACTCAAATAAGAAGAATCCTAATTAAAATGCATTTTCGCATAAATTAAAATTCTGTTTTTTTTTTCTCTCTTCTTTTGTTCGTTTTTGCTCTTGTGGCTAATGGGGGAGTACTCCTCTCTGTCGGTTTAGGTGGTGCTGTTGCTTGATATAACACACAAACGTACATAAGTTTGATTGCTGTGTTGTAGTAGAAGAAGTATGACAGTGAACATGAACATGATATGGGATTTAGGGCCAGCAGGGAGGCAGGTAAGAAGAGAATGAAAAAGAGTTTTTTTCTACTTTTAATTAAGTAGAGGCTTAAAGCAAAATGTAATTTTTCACATGAACCGTTATAATGAACGCATGTAACTCTTAATATCGTTTTAATGTGAATGTCTGTATGTAAATGTGTATTTTATATTGTGTGTGTGTGTGTATGAGTTGATTTTCTTTATGCATAAAATTTGTTTTTTTTTTCTTTTAATTACTAACTCACTGATTGTCTGTTAAATTTTGGTGGCTGCCCTGCACTGCCTTGCCTGCCTGCCGTGGTTTTTATGTGAATTTAAGTAAAAAGTATTTGCGTGTATGTGTGTGTGCATTTTAATGAATGGCTTGAAGGCATATTTAATTCCAAAAAGCTGCTAATTAGGAAATATAAGTTGTTGCTGTTGTTGTTGGTATTTCATTGTTATTATTGTTATTATTACACACACGCCCACGTCAGTCAATTTGTTTGCAAACCAATTAACTCTTCGTCTGATACTAGGCGCACAGTATTTAACCACTAAATAGTGAGAAACTCTGTTATGTTTTTTTTTTTAATTTTGTATTAGCATTTTGTTGTATGTGTTATTTTCTCTGTTTTCTCTGCGTTAGCAGTTAAAGCAGCAGCTACAAAAACAAAATACAAACAAACATGTGCTACTACTAACTGCATAATGTAATTAAAAACCAACCAGAAAGTTAAACAAACAAACGAAACCAACCAACAAGCAGGTAGACGGACAGATAGGCCAACGAATCAACTAATGAATGAACTAACACACACACATGCGTATCCATACGTATCTTAATGAAGAAAGAAGCAGAGACTTTATGAAACAATGACTAATGAACTGACGACCCCAGCGTGCTAAATGTCATTTGTAAATTAGAACGCCAAGGGTAAATGACGATTGAGACGGTGATAAGAGAATTATTTTTTTTATCTTAAAAAAACATACGTAAACATCCCCCATTGTAATAATTATTCCCCAATGCCAATTATTTGTGACTTTATATTCACTATAATGACTCATTGCACTTGAGAGCATTGGCACGACAGAATATTAACGCTGACGCCGACCACACTATCATATGCTTACGTATCTGTTGCTGTGAGAATGTACACGGCAACGACCAGCTTAACTGCATGCCTGCCTAACTCAACTTTAAAGTCAGTCAGTTGCTTGTTGGCGGCACTTGCATCGAAATCATACTTGGCAGATATTTAAAAATAAAAAAATTAATATTTAACAGCTAACGAAGTGTTAATTGAATTTAAAATATTAAATAAAAAAATATTTCAGTGATAAAGCAGCTTTAGGCTGATGAACAACACACGCCTCCTTTTCATTATTACAGAAACGCACCTTTTTAATTCTCAATTTATTATTGCCAAATAATTT
Source organism: Cistogaster globosa (assembly GCA_937654795.1). Lineage (NCBI taxonomy): Eukaryota > Metazoa > Arthropoda > Insecta > Diptera > Tachinidae > Cistogaster > Cistogaster globosa. The sequence goes on from OW569407.1 coordinate 2,864,003, forward strand.
AATTTTTTTTAACTACCACGCGTTATATTAAATGTATTTAATTAATATAAAACAAACTTTTGGAATAATTTTTGCATTTGTTGGAGTGTCACATAAAACGCCGTTGGATACTTGCGGAGATCATTAAATTTTTTAAGGAGACTTTAGGAAGTTAAAATTTCTTGTGATAACCTGCCCATATAATTTTAAGTATTCGCTATATTTGTAACAAAAAATATATTTAATAAATAAATAAATTAATTTAAAAAAAAAAATAAATAAGAAATAAATAAACATTGGAAAGTTAAAAATTTATTTGTGGTATTTTTTGTTGTTACATAAAGTTTGTAGAATTAAACTCTTTTCTTCTTAAAGAAGAGTTTTAAGGATTTAAAAATTTTTGTTTAAGACTAAAAAGCAGATTCTTTGCAGTTTGTATATAAAGAAAAATACGTGGAATTTTTTTTTTGGAAATGATTATTGAACAAAACTTTTTAAAACATTCACTGTGCAAAAAAGTGCTTTTGTGCTTTTCAACAATAAAAACTTAAGTTTTTTATGAATTTTGGTTTTCTTACTTTTGCCAGCCATTACCTACACAAGTTTAATGCTCAGGTCTGGTGCTGTCCAGTAAATAGCCTTGTTTGTGCTATTTACACAGTGAACTAGGCAAACATCAGACTCATTGTTTAGGTATGATGTACCACTGGGAATATTCCCAAACTGAATAAAATGTCGTCACACAAAAAAATTGAAAAAATAATAATAATAAACAATATTTTTATTTTTAGATCTGACCCAGTGCTTTATAAATTAGAAAAGTTGACAGATAATTAAAAAAAATAACATAAAAATGTCATCGGCTCTTAATGGGTTGAGCATTTTTAAAATATTTTTTTATTGAAAATCAGCAATATCGGTCCATGTCTATCAAAGCAGTGGTCTAAACACCACGTCTACCTCTAATTTTTCCATATCATTAAGAACAATAAAGTAACTCTTATAAAAAAATGTCATCAGCTCCTAATGGCTTTAGCATATTTAAAAAAATTTAGTATTTTCTTAAAGATCTCTTCAAAAGCTTTTAAATGATACCCATATTGATATATTAAAAAATATGACTCACAATTGTACTTCTCTATAAAAAGTTCGGAGGACCATAACTCGAAAAATATGGGCGAGTGCAAATTTTTTCACTTGATATTTTTTTTTTATTTTTTAACTTATCGCTTCATATGTTTGTTTCTTGATTGGAGTTACTCAGTTGTTAAAATTGATATAAAAAAATTAAAGACAGGCGTGGTGACGAACAGACAGACATTGTTCAATCGATTTTGCACAAGGACTCTGATAAATATATACTAACAAATTAAATGACAAATTAAGACGTACCATTTTTCCACTTTTTGTGGTGAAGGGTATAAAAAGTTTCAAAAAAGGTAGAAGACTGCCAAAAAATGGGTTAAGCTGCGTCTTTAGTTGACAAACGGTTATGCGGAGTATGAAAAGCGGTATAGTAAACTGGTGCATGTTGAAAACGTTTAGTTATGTTGCAATTTTAGAAGAACTAAAAAACGAAAAATGAGCGCAGAAAAAATATTCTGGACAGAGTTTCTCGAATCATGAGAATTTTTTAAATAATTTTTCTTAACCAAGCGTCATTATACGTCGAATATAAAAAAACTGCAGTTTACTTTCGTAGTGTGTGTCATAACTTTATTTTTCACAGTGCCAGATTTGAGCATAGAACTTGTGAAATGTGCTTAATAGAATGGTCAAAAAACTTTTAAGAGGGTGGTCTACAAATATCTTAACCATCCAAACACGAATCAACTATTTCGATATCATACGCTCTTTTATATTTAACAGTTTCAATTCCGTTTAATTACAAATATAACCGAATCCAGTGATTTAAAACTGGCCGTTGGCGTAACTAGAAAATTTTCTGTCTAATGAGAAGAGAATTTGTGATATTTCAAAGAAATTCGATAATAATGATGAAATTCTAGGGGAAGCTAAATTTGTTGTGGGTCTTCCTTATCTCAATGGTTTTTTTTTCTTGAAATTTTATAAAGGAAGCTGAAAATTTCGCTTATGTTTTGAAATTTGCGGGATAGTCTAAGCAAATGCGACTTTTAAAACGCCACACAAAATTTTCTTATATGCTGCAGTTTAGTGCAAGTAAAACAAATGATGCGGGTAATGCAGATTATTATGAAATCTGGAATAATAATGTTAAAATGACCGTTGCTACATTCCTAAGGTCTATCTTTCAGAAGAGATCTATGGCACCAGTTGCGTGGATTAATTGAGTGGATATACGGTCAAATTAGTCAAATATTTGAGAAAAAAGACGTAACCTCTAAATTATAGAAAAAAATTTTTTGTACTTTTTAATTACTTATCAAGGAATTTAAGATCCTCCTCAATGTAAAATAGATAGATTTATAATATTAATTTACTTTAATTGTGCTTGATTCCTTCAAATATAAATATTTCATGATATTCTCATGAAATATTTATTACAATGTATTACTGTGGGGAAAGCATATCCATATGGCCATTTCGCTACTGCTTGTATAGCTCATCAGTGGATTTTACTCAATGGTCACTGTGTTTTTGTAATAAAAATTTTTGAGTTATTTGTGGCCTTTTTGCCTTATTGATTCAATGGAGTTCTCATTTAATTAATTTGGCTTTTGGTATAAGACTTTGAGCTTTTCTTTACAAAATTTGGGTAAAATCCACTGATGAGCTATACAAGCAGTAGCGAAATGGCCATATGGATATGCTTTCCCCACAGTAATACATTGTAATAAATATTTCATGAGAATATCATGAAATATTTATATTTGAAGGAATCAAGCACAATTAAAGTAAATTAATATAATAAAGATTCCAAATAATAAATTTTCTTGTTATAGATTTATAATCTTATAACTTGGCATTCGTAATGACACGTGTGAGTGGTTATGCTTTCTTAGTCAAATATTTGACTAATCTGACCGCACCTTTATGCTTATTTATCTCTTACTGCGATTTAAGAAGTCCAAAACAGGCGGGCGTAAAAAGACGCTATTTCGCTAACCAGAAGAAATTAACATCTCGTTTCCATTCATTAAAAAACCAATTTTCACTTTTCCCATGTAGTCTTATGTTCACAGTTTAAATGGTCATATTTTTCAGCTACTAAATCAAGGTTTACTATTGAAATTTAAATCAACAGTTTCAGTAAACAACCTTCCGCATGAACTTACGGTGCAGTCACACGATCAAGTTTTTGTTCAATTCTCTTTCAAGAAATTTACACATACTGGGGGCCTACTGCGTATTTCGATTCGAAATGTAAAATTTGTCGAAAGCAAATTCCGAATCGAAAGTTAAATCGTACTGCGTAACTCGTTCGAAACGATGACAGGGTTGTATTTGTATAAGAATGGGAAAATATGATAAAATGTTGGTAGCACTGCAACTTAATTGTCAAACTTGGTGAAAATAACCCAAAACAAAATCAAATTGAAAATTAAAAAATACGTTTTTGCTAAAAAAATTTATAATTAAATAATGGATTGTGTTTATTTGTGGTTTGACGAAGTCGATTCAACTCCAGAAAGAGTTCAAAGAAAAATTGTAAGGGACTCATCAAATATAATGAGTCTTAATGATAAAAAGTAAGTAATCATAAAAATTATTTTTTTTTATTGTATTAATAATATATATTGTTTAGTTTTGTAAAAAACTTTAGACTTAGTAAGGATGCTTTCGCGTATGTTCTTACTAGCATAAAAGCCGAATTAAAAAGTGCACAAAGATCAACTGCCATAACACCTACATTAAAACTGGCAGCCACTCTAAAATTTTTGGCACAAGGTGGGTACCAACACCAAATTGGACAAGATCGACACCTGGGAATTTCTCAGCAGTCAATGTCCAGTTGCTTGTCAGAAGTGTGCCATGCTATTGAAAAAACCCTCTGCCCCAAGCACATAGTTTTAAAAGCAACTGAAGAAAAACAAAAAGAGGCCAGAAGATATTTTTATAATGCAAGTGGAATACCTAGGGTAATTGGAGCAGTTGATGGCACCCACATTCAAATCATAAGGCCAATTGATAATGAGCATTTGTATTTTAATCGAAAATTAAAACACAGCATCAATGCTATGGTGGTAAAGTATTAACACAATTTTTTTTATATACAACGTATTTATAATTTAAAATTTTTAAGATATGCGATCACGAAATGTATGTAAGAGCTGTGAATGGACGTTTTGGTGGAGCTAGCCATGATTCCCATGTTTGGAACTTATCAAGCGAAAGACAATATATGAAAGAAGTTTTTGAAAATGGAAATAGATCAACTAGAATACTTGGTAGTTACAAATATATACAATATTATTTTTAAAATCAGTAATATAAAACATTTTTTCATACGACTGCTTTAGGTGATTCAGGGTATCCCTTAGAGCCTTGGATTCTAACTCCTTACAGAAATGCTGCTGAGAATTCTACAGAATCATATTTCAATGAACGACATTCCAAAGCACGCTCTATTGTAGAAAGAACTTTTGGACTCTTGAAATCAAGATTTCGTTGTCTCTTAGCTGCAAGAGAAATGCATTATGCTCCAGAAAAAGCAGCTCAAATTCTAAATGTTTGCTGTGCGTTGCACAACATTTGTTTAGAGTATAATGTTGAGCAATTCCCTATAGATACTGTTGAAGAAGATATTTTAACTTATGCTACAAGCTCCAGCACTGAAACGGAAAACAACAATTTTATTGACGTAGCAAAAACTATTAGAGATGAAATTAAAAATAATTTGAAAAGAAACTAATAATGTTTAGTGTTTTTATTTGCAGAAAATAAAACTATTTCAATTCATACAAAATAATTAAAGGCACATATTTAAATATTCTACTTAAATTAAAATAAAAAATAAGATAATTGAATAGAATAACTATTTACATATGTATATACACTTTTATATAGGTTTTTACAGAAAACAAATTCAGATCAGAATAAAAAATAAAATTCAAAATAGAATAAAAACAATAAAACTAATACCAAAATAATGATAAAAAATATAAGTAATTAAAATTAAATTAATTAATTAAAGGATACGTTTTTCCATTTCAATATCTAAAATACTTTTTTTCATTTGCAGTTGTTGAAGTTTTCGTTTTGATTTTTCCAATTCATTGAGTTTTTTAAATTCAAATTTTTCTTTTTTTAACTGAAACTTTTCTTTTGCTAGCTCAAGTTTTTCTTTTTTTAGCTCAAACTTTTTAATGTCAAGTTTGTGTCGGCGTTCTTGAGTATCAGAGCTTCTCTTTAAATACTTTTGAACACCAGCAAGATTTTCACTCACTTCCCTTAAAACTTTGATAGAATTCTCTTGGTAAGAAATTTGATTTTCCACCTGTTTAACTAAGAGGTCATCTTTATTTAAAAGTTTTTTTAAAGGACGATGTGGAGTTGAGTTTTTATTGATCTCCTCATTGCCAGTAAAATTGGAAATTACATCTACCTCATTTTCTTCATTGACATTGGCTGCATTCACAGAAGTTTCAGTTGACGGGGGCATGGTGTTTAAATAAGTTTTTGCGCCAAAATCCAGGGTACCACTCATTCCACTAACTGCCTCTTCAATTGAAAGCAGATCACAAGTTTGCTGTTCCAATGCTGTAAGGGAACAATATCTGCTTGGCCCGCCACCTGTCCCCGAAATACTGCTTCGGTTTCGACGGCATTTACCTTTTATATGATTTTTATAGTCCGCCCACACCTAGAAAATGTTTATTAAAATGTAATTCAATGTGCATATAAGCATATTTCAAGAAATTAACCTTTTTCCAGCCTTTAACATCACGCTCAGGGGGGCCAAGTGTATTTAGGTCAGAGCACAATTTCTGCCACAAATTATGTGATTTGTTCTTAGCATCCGGAACATTAAGATGTCCTTTTGCTAAGTCTGAATGCCTAGACATAAACTGTACCATTTCTTCATATTGAGTTTTATTTGTATAGGCACTTCTTTTTGGAGTATTCCTTTAAAAGTTTAATGTAAATAATAATTAATTTCAAATAAAAAAAATTAAAAAACACTTCTGTTATGCAAAACTAATAAGGTTTTATTTATTTTAAACTTTTATTTATAATAAAACGATTGAAAACTTACATATTTTATTTATTTATTTCTTTTTTTAATTTTTCACCAACAAGATTGCTTTCGATCTATTTTCTAACGATTTGTGCGTAACTGACGCTTGTTTTCGTACTACAGAGTTGACCTTTCGAAAGGGATTTTTGTTTTTCGTAATACAGAGTTGCTTTTTTTAATGGGATTTTTTTTTTTTCGTTAGAGTGCAAAACACTTCCTCGTCTTCGTAAAAAATATTACGAAAATCGCAATACACAGTACAAACAGTTCGAAATCGTATATTTTTTCTTTCGAATCGAAATACGCAGTAGGCCCCCTGCTTGTCAAAACTTTCAAAAATTGAAAACTGTGACGTAGGCTGCACGCAATTTCAAAGCAAGTTTTTAGGCAAGATGTCAAGAAAACACTGACAGCAGAATTTTTAATGCAAATTTGTAGGGAAAAACGTCAATCAGCTGTTTACTTGAATGTAATTTGAAAGACTTAATTGAACGAAAACTTGAAAGCAAATTCTCAGCAAGTTTTTAAAGTGTGAGTGTATTGGTTAAAAAAATGACAGAAATTTTAAAACTTGAATGAAACTTGAATGAAAACTTGATCGTCTGACACCCTAGTTACTCGCGAATGAGGAGGAATCGAGTTCAGTCAGCTCTGTGTTGTACAAGAAAGTTTTATATTTCCAAAATGAATTAAATTGAAGTTTATTTTATTCCAACAGAAGGTGGCTACAACGGAATGTTTACTGAGCGACAAGAGCTCATTCCTTTGAGGTAGATTGGCCAGTGAATCGCATTGAGCATTACATGAAGAATTCGTTTTTGCTCCGAACAGTTTTTATTGGAATAAATTTTCTGCAGATAGAAAGAATTCTTTCTTGTCACTTTCGATCTAAACATTCAAATCGGATATTCATAAGCACTACTCCCTGTATCACGATATTGCATGAATAGTGGCCATCTCCTCTGTGGTAGTCCAATTAAAAAAAAGCCATAGATTTAATTATTTTTATTTATTTATTTTTGTTTCGTATTTAAAGTGCCTGCAAATTAATTCCAAATTATTTATGACAATAATAACAATAAAACAATAATAAAAATCTTCTAACTCACCGTCAATCGGGATAGGCCCTGACATAGCTGCACTTAACTCAAGTCGTCGAAGTATTAGATTTAACTCGATCATTCAAAGGCCTTTGACAACGTTGAACACCAAATGTTGATTAGGAAACTTGTGAAAATGTTTATTAAATTTCTCAGGAACTACAACAAAATTAGTTGCTTCATATCTAATAAATATATTGCGGATAGTTCTCTTTCTAAGCTTTTGATCACACAAAAAGAATTTTCTAAGGAATCTGTACTTGGTCAACTTTTGTTCTCACTGCAAGGTAATGATTTGATCAGGCACATAAAATTCTCCTGCATACAAATGCAAGAGAAAGATGTCTTATCTTACCTTACATCAGCTTAAACAACACAAATCGAATTGATATGCACTGCTAAGAACTTGGGTATCACCACAAAATGTGGACAAAGGGTATATGTAGAAGTCGATTGAGCGATGTTCGTCTGACTGTCTATCCATCCGTGTTAGTGTTAAAATCAACTCTGCCAACAAACTAGATGAGCTAGCGAAAATTTATATATGCCAATAGATCAGACATAGTTTCGAAAGATTTGCTACTGATTATTTGCAAGATCAGTCCATGTCCCTTGAGGCAGTGGGCTAAACATATCTTTTGGAACAAATCTAGCTATGCGAAGTAACTTCAACCAAAAAGAAAACAAATATATGGAAAGCTAGAAAATTAAAAAATAAGAAAAAAGCATTAATTAAAAAAATTTTCACTCGCGCATATATTCTGAGTACTTTTCATAGAAAAGTACAATTGTGCGTCATATTTTATAAGATATCAATATGGTTTCATTTAAAAGCTTTTGAATAAATCTTTCAGAAAACTGGAAATTTAAAAAAATGAGCCGATGACATTTTTGTGATTTTATTTTTTAATTCTATGTTTTTTTTAATTGAAGTTACTTCACTAAACTAGATTTAAATATGGTGTAGGGTATATAAAATTTGGCATAGCCGAATGTAGTACTCTCACTTGTTTATATTAAAATTGTTTTCAATACAGGAGGTAAAATGATTTTTGAAGTATGAGGAACATTAAGAACTCACCACCAATTCGTAGTGGATCTAATCAAAAAACTCTTTGATAATCTAAAAAGTCTCTTTGAATTTTTTATACTTTCTGGCATTACGAAACGCCATTAACTTTAATATTTTTCATGTAACGTCAGACACCACATTATTTCAGCTTCCTTATGGCTTATCAAGCATCTAACCAATTCAATGTATAAAAATGTGAGGTTAAAAACGAATTCACGAATTCACATGGCAATAGAATATTGCAGCGAGCTGCAAGGCATACAGTTGAACGTGACCCAATCATTTTATAATAAAGGGGCGCGGCGTATTGTTCATAGCCACAAAACAACAACACGTCTTATTGCCCTTTAGAGATAAAGACAATGACGCGTGAGCTGTTTATCAATAATTAAATGCACGGCGTTTGTTCTCCATCTTATAAATTTTATAATGAACAATAAAGTAAAAAAAATCAAAATAAATTTTACTGTTTAAACCAAACTGAGCTCCTGGTAAAATATCAAAAAAATCGAAATTGACTGAAATATATAAATTAATAATGATTAAAATTAATTATCGCTTTCGATAATTTTTGGGGCTCTTTATTCTTTATAAAGTGTTTTTGGGGAAAATGTGTTTGCACTGAAATTTAACAAAAACAAAAAGTGAACCTTCTGCTAACTATTAAAGATGAAGGCCTGGTAACCAACAAGCAAAAAAATCGATCGCAAACTATAGTTATGACACAATAAATATAATTTAATTTTACTTTGAAGGTCAAAATAAAAAAGTTTTTTTTTCGTATTTTGATTGGAATGGACTTCCACAACTTGAAAGTTTTTACGTTAATCAATTAAACTTGAGCATTTCACACAACTGTATAGAAAAATATTATTTTATTTACGAATAGTTTTGATGATTTTTATTTAGCTTTTCTGTTTTATTTTGTTGTTGTTGTTTTAAATGACATACAACTAACTAATAAAATAAAAAAATATTGATTATTAATAATTAAATATGTTGGGGCGGATTAGTTAGCTTTAGTAACTAGGCTCTCAGTATTTCTAACAAGTTATTAAAAGTTTTGTGTTTTTGGGTTTTTTTTTTTGTTTTGTAATTTCATAAGAGGGAGATTTATCAACAACTAGACTTTTTTTGTTCGTTTGTTTGTTTGTTTATTTGAATAAACAAATGCACTACAATGTTTTTCAACTCATAAATACATACAATAAAACTAAACGCATTTTTATTTTGTCCACTCATCCACTCACACGCATTTAATATTCAAATGGGGTCTTTTATCTGATAAATAACCAGCCACCAGCCACCAAAACAAAACAAACAAAAAATTATCTGTGTGTGTTTGTGTGATACAAGTTTTCCATGATTAGAATGTTAAAGAGCATGACAAAAATACAAAACAATGTAGAATAGTTTTTGGGGGTCACCGAATATTATAAATACAAAACATACGAGGTGCACTCTAAAAGTAAATTCAATTATTAAATTTCCAGCACTGTGTACGTCAGAGTGCTGAAACAAGAAATCATAGTGGATGCTTATAGTTTCTAAGCTTTTGATGGGATTAGGGAAAGAGCGTCTAAAGTGAAGAAATAGAAAAAAAAAAAAAACAAAATTGCATTCGAATAATAAAGAGAACAACGAAGAAAAGTTTGGGTTCTGTGCGACCTTCATTTCACTAAATTAATATCGTGTTTTTATTTATCAAATAGTTGATTAAATAGATGGTGTTACATCGTACACAAACTAAAGTAGATAAATACGAAAACTGCTGTTAATGGTTGCAGCGATCTAGAAAATACTTCATTGCATTGTGGCAGTCTACAATATTTCATACTTTCTTAAAAAATGTAACAAAAAAATTAAAAATAATTAAAAAGCGAAATGTATTTATACACGCGAACTTAAAGCCGCATTAAAATTATTAAGGCCACAATTTACTTTGATTGTTTGAATTTTAGTTGGAACGCCAATTTTCTATTGTCTTTTAGTAACACTTTTTAATTTGTTTCCTTTTTTCCCGATGGCGTCTATGACTAATTTTCAACCTAAATAAGCTAAACTTTAGAGGGATTCGAAAAACACTAGCACAAACGCACAATATGACAAAATTGGTTGATAATAAATCGAAACACAAAAAATAATTTTTTAAATATGTCAAATTAAAATGGTGTTACAGTAAAGGAGCGTCAACATTGTCAAACAATGGATCAATTGTGCGTAGATATGCATTTTATAAAAGAATTTTTAACAAACAAATGCATTCAAATCTTTTTTTATGTTTAAGAACTTAATAAAAATCGAAAGCTTTAAAAATCATAATTCCCTATCAGATTTGCATTTTGAATTTTATACCTTTGTATGATACCTGTTTTTACGATTTTCCTAAGTAGGACAGATTTCAATAAGGTTTTTTTTCGTGAATTATTCGTACAATTATGAAGATTAGTAGTTAAAGGTCTTAAGCAATTATTATTCGAATAAAAATTGAATTTAAAGTAATCAAGCAAATGTAAAATTTAAAAAAAATGCTGATTATAAATAAATATTTAAAAAAAAAAATAAACTTAAAATAATATTCGAATAAATTTTATTCGAATAATCGAATAAAATTTTTATTGATTTTTAAATTTTGTTTTTTTTTTGTTGTAGAATAATCAAGACATTTTCCAAAATTATTTATGAAGCTCTTAACTACCCTTGAAGTTAGCCTGGTTTTTGTGTATTCATTATAAATAATTGGATATTTTTATTAAATTTCTTTTATTTATTAAAATTATTAAATACATTTTTTTAAACTACAAAATATGATATTTCCCAAACTATTTTTATATATTTTAATCAGAAATAATTTATAATATTATTGGTTTAATTAAATTAAAAAACTTTTAGATTTAAGGTAAAACTCAAAAACAGCAGCTGAAGAAAAAAAATTAAACCAAAATAAAAAAGTAATTAAAATAAAATAAAAAATAATATTAAAATTTAAATTGAAATAAAAATGCTTTAAGCTCTGAATTTTTATTAAATGCGGTAAAACCCATTAATAACGTAAATGATAGTTTCAATATCTTATAAATATTTTTTTTCTTTTAGAAAATGTTTGTATATTAAGAATCTGTCTGTTTTAGTTCATATTTTTTAAGAATGTTTATAACAAGTGTTTTGAACAGTGCGTTTTGACTACGTTGTTTTTTATATTTATACATATTTTTTCTTTTTGTATTTTCTAGTAAATATTTTTTATGAGATATTTTATATTCCTCCGTTTTTTTTTAATTTCTAGCCTTTTTTGTTTTGAATGTAAGTTTTGTTTTAAATATTAAAAATGATTATATTTCTTCCCGGCATTTTTTTAACATTTACAAACTTTTATTTTTCTTTAATGTTAATTTTAATATCTGTTAAAATTTGCCATTTAAAAAAAATTTCCTTTTCGTTTTAAAATCCAATTTACATTTAAATATAATTTTTTTTATTTGTTATTATTTTTTTGTTGTTGAGTTTTATTGCAAAATAGTTCATTTTTAAGCGTGTAGTACAGTTTAATAATACTGTGTTTTGTTGTTTGTTGTTGTTCTTCTTCTTCTTATATAAAAGTTTCGCTATAAATAAATACTCACATGTATTAAAAACATATAAATAACACTACATATAAAACCAATTCACAAGTGATTCTTAAACATTTACGAGTTTTATAAAGTAAACTACTACAATAGTTTTTTTGTTTTTATAGAAAACATCCATTGATTAAAAACTTGTTTTGTTATTTTTAATTTTTGAATGAAAAAATAGTTATTAACATTTCATTGTAGTTAATTTAATTATTACAAATTACAAAAATGCTACTTTTACGAATCTTTATTTTCATCATGTTTCATGTACGAAAGTGAATTATTTTCTGACAACCAATTTTCTTTTTCCTGCATAAACTTGATTAGTAAAAATTATGGCAAAACTGTTTAAGATCTGTAGAATCAGGTAAAAAATAAACCTTGATACAAGGTATCTACGGCGCAATATCAAATAAAAAAAAAAAAACTCAGCAACAGAACCCTTAAAATGAACAACTAAAAAATATTTTTTTCTTTCCTTGAAAGAGATTAGAAGTTGCACTACAGGAACTTGAAATTTAAAAGTATCAAATTTACTTTCAATTGGAAAATTTAGCATTAAAAATCTACTTTCTCGTTCTTGCTCTGTTTTGTTCTTAAATTACTAGTTCTAGAATAAGTATCTTAGATTTGTTAGTACATTCCCGAAACAAGTATCGTTTAGTACTTGTAACACAATTTTATGATTCTTAAAGAATTTTATTAAGTTTTTAAGGAACTAGTTCTTAAGTACTTTTTGTTTTATGGTTTTAACTTTTTGAACTTTTTGAGAATTGTTAGGACTATAATAATTAAAGTAAAATTTTTTCTTAAAGAACTCTGTATTTAGGTTCGAAAAGAAAATCATTCGAATTTCTATGGTTTATACATTGCTCTCCGAAAGTATTTTTCTTTGAATCGAAATACCGATTAACCCTCTTGGTCTAGTTAAGATTGATTGTCATAACTTGAATATTTTTATAAATTTGATTTTGTTTCAGCTTGTTCAAGTTTGAGACCAATTTCCAAGATTTTGCTATTTTATTAAATAACAGCATTAGGGTGAGTATTATTTTATTAATATAAAAAAAAAAAAAATACAAAACATTTTTGAAAAAAAAAATCAAACAAATAATTGTCATTTAAAAAATTCAAATGAAACAAATATTAAATAAATTTTATTTTAATAATCATAGAAAAAATAAATAATTTCTCCTTAAATTTAGAAAAAAAGAAAAGTAATAATTAATTTTTTAAATGACAATTTATATTTATAATTATTTAATCAATATTTTTAGTTAAGATCTTGATCTAAGTAATTATTTATTGCCTCCTAATAGGACTATTCAATTCGTTTAATCAATAGCAACATAAGATATAAAATATATATTTTTCACAACCATATTTTCTTGCGTTATTCAATATCTTGCTTAATAATGTCAAACAAAATATAATAAAATTTTTCTTATATGTGACGTCAAAGCAAAAGGAAAGCTTTCATATTTTTGTCGAAAACACATACTATATTGCTTTGTATTTATTATAATCAATTTTATTGTGGAATTGGAATGCAATAAAAAGTTGTGTTTTTGAAACAACTACTAATCTAAACTACTGCTAGGAGGACATGTAATCGTTAACTAGAAAACATTTAGTTTAAACCATTTAAGAACAAAATGTTTTATTTTTATAGTTTTTTTTTTTTTGAAGTTGCAAAATGTAAGTTTTTTTTTTGTGATTAAGAAATTAAATTTATATTCTCCTGAAATTTTTATTTCATTATTATATTTTTTTCTTTAAAAAATTTTTAACTAAACTAAAAACTTCAATTGTTCACATATTTATTGATTTTACTCAACCGAGCCCTTTTGAACTGTGTGTAAAAAACATAAATAAATCGTTTTTCCTCTTGCTTAAAAACAGGAAAGTAAAATTGAAAATTTTTTGTTATTTAAGTTTTTTTCTAAATAAAATTTTGAATAATTTACCAAATATTTTTTAATAAAAAGTAATGGATTTAAAGCTGTGTTTCCATTCCATAAGTCATTCATTTCACTTTTTAAAAATCTTTTGCTTAAATAATTTTTGTAGCTTTGGAAAAAGAAAACTTATTTTCACTTTCGTACAAAATTAAAACTTTCGAGACCAGATTGGAAATCTAGCTCATTTGTTTAATAAGTTTTTTTTTCAGATTTCAGAAATTAATGCTCTAGTTCTACAAATCTTTTAAAGTATAAATTTTTAGGATTTTAATATTCTGCTTTTAGAAAACAGAATTTTAAGTCATACACCATATAATTGATGTGCAATACAAATTTTACTACTTGAAAATCTTATGGATTTAATAAAATAATTTTTATCATTTAATTAATTTTTTTTTTTTTGATATACTGAATGCTATCCAATTAGTAAAACCACTTTTTGTAGCTTATTGAAATTTTTACTGCCCGTTAATGTGTTAAATAATATATTTTAGGTTACAAATAGTTAAGCAAATTGTATTTTTATGTTATTTTCTTGTTATATTTTAATTATTACTTTTTTAGTTTTTTTTTCAAAAAAGAGTTTTAAAAATTATTTAATTTTTTTTTATAAATTTTAAATTCATATTTTTATTTATTTGGTCTAAAATTAAGTACCTTTCTTTTTTAATTTGCATTGGATGTTTTTTTATAAAAATATTTAAATGTATTTATTTGGGCTTTTTGCTTTAAGTTAAATGTTTAAAGGTATAAAAGTGTGTAGAATTTTAAATATAAAAATATTTAAAAAAGCTTTTTTTTTGCACAAAATATTTTATGTTGTTACTTTACGTTAGTTTAAATTAATAAAAAATTTGTCTTTTATTTTATAAATAAATAAATAAACACAAAAATGTTTCTGTTTAAAAAAAAAGTAAATTTACTTTTTGCTGCTAGCACAACGACGAAAATAATAACGCGATGTATTAGCAGCTGCCGTTAGAAAACGCTTGTCGGCAAAGCGTTTAGGCCAATTCTAGGATTCATACAGTAAACGTTGATAGTGTGGTAATATCTCGTGTAAAGGAATATGTAAACTAAATTCCAAAGCAACTAAAACAGCAAATTCTGATGAAATTAATTCCTTGCGATTTAAACGAAATACATTTTCAGTTTTCTAAAAAGAAGGAAGAAAAATATTAATTTAGTATTAAATAAATGCAATACAAACTTATGCAAATGGTTGAATTATTAATTATTATAAATTAAATTAAAATTGTAATTTTATTTAATTTCATTTCACTTAGTTTTAATCAAAAGGCCTACGTGGGCCAAACGATTTACCAAAATTAAATTTTACGAAAATCTGTTAATTTATTAATAATATATCATTTCAAGAATAATTATTGGATCTTGTTTAAAATATTGACAATAGTAAACTAAGAAATGCTTTGCCAAATAAACTCGACTTGGTAAGGAAATTTATAACAAGAAATATAGGAAGCAGGCAATGATGCCCTGAAGTTTTTTTTTTCAAAGAAAAAACTTTCGAAAGCAAGAGAGTTCGACATTCAAACTACAATCTTAATTTTCAGAAATATTTTAATATCATTTTTTATAAATAAAAAAAAAAGAAATATATTTGAGTGTTAAATTTGGGAAAGAGATTTTATGAGAAGCAGCGTAAAATCATTTGAGCTTGATCATTGCAGTGAAATATTTTAAATTTCTTGCTCATTGAGTAAGTTCTTCTAGTCAGTTCCAACAATTTAAATAAATAATTTATAACTTTAACTTACCTCAATTAAACTCTTTAATAAATCTCCTTTAACATCATTCATTTTGGCACTCAAAAGAAGACAAGCGCCAGCACATAATTTACGATTCGATTTATTAATCAAATTGGCCAAAATTAATTTTTCAAAATAAACATAAGCCTGAGAAATGGTTACCAAATCAATGCGGCTATCCATCTTGTTAATGCGACGC
Source organism: Cistogaster globosa (assembly GCA_937654795.1). Taxonomy (NCBI): domain Eukaryota; kingdom Metazoa; phylum Arthropoda; class Insecta; order Diptera; family Tachinidae; genus Cistogaster; species Cistogaster globosa. The sequence goes on from OW569407.1 coordinate 2,879,857, forward strand.
ATTTCACGTTTTATGCTAAAATTAAAATGAAATTAACATATTAAGGAAAAAAAGAAACAAACATTTTGTTTTTTTAATACCTTCTCAATTTACTTAAAGTTAATTGAATGTGGGGAAATTTCTCTTTGAATTTATCATTAAGTTCCTTTTTTAAATCGGATGGTCTAACATAATCAATAACTGAAGTCATATACGAAGTAAATGTTAAAAGAGTACGATGTTTGCCGGCTATTAATTCAGGATCATCCAAAATATTAGCTGAATATTGCAAATGCTATAAAGTAGAAAAATTTAGTAAAAAAATTTTTAAAATTGTATGTCAAGAAATTACCTGCAAACTTCTGCTGCCATCTAAAGATTCATCGAAGTCTATTTTTACATCAGGCGATGGACTGGCCGTATTATTACGATTATTGTTGTCATATGTAAAGCATCTGAAATTTAGAACAAAAAATAATTTAAGTAAAAGAGTATACAAATTTTTATTTCTCAGGCTGATCAAAATATTGAGGGATTGAACAACTAAAAAATTATAATAACTTGGAAACATAATAAATTAACAGCTGTTTACACAAAGACTTAAATAATACAACTTTATAAGATACACTTATTTGTCTGTGTGTTTTTTATTTTTTGTTAATAAGATTTTATTATCTGGTTCTACACAGCAATTAAATTAAAAGACAGCCATTTAAAATGTATATTGTTACGAGCAAATCAATCAGCAACTTTTGCGAAGCGGTTCGTTTCAGTTTTAGACCAGATTTTATTCTGATTTTCTCCTTTCTCTTTTTTTATTTCATGAGTAACAATAAAGTATCAGCAAATGGGATATAAAAACACAGCTGCCTACCGAACCTAACCTATCCCGGGCATGGGTAGAATATAATAATTATTTCAACAATTTTAAATCATGTTCAAGTTCATATTTGCATTTATAGTTTGTTTAGAGAACAATTTAAAAATAATGAGTTTACAAAAAGAAAAAAAAAAAAAACACAAAAAGTAAATCATACAATAGCAGAATTTATTGCATGTTCTTCTGAATCGCTACCTTCTTTCTAAACATTCTCCCTAAAAGCAACATCTATTTAGCCAACCAATAAGTGTGAAGAATATAAGCACGTTCTTATTATTAACCAGAATAAAGCTTTTTGCAAAGTTTTCTGTATTCCTCATCGCTTGCTAAAGATTTGCTTCTCAAGACAGTCGTTTAGCAACGTATTCAGTTTCTTTTGAAAACTGTTTTTTAGGTTATAAACGAAACTTAAATAAGTTTAACTTTTTTTTTTAATTATTATCAAAATAATTTCTGTAAATGGTGTATTTTCTTATTTCATTCTACAGCAAGAGAAAAGCGTTTAATTTATTGTGTAAACTAAATTTTACATTCAGAATTAAACAATTTTACTTTTGTTTATTAATTGGATACAAGCCAAATAAATTAAATGTTTATTTTAGTTCAACATAAACAAAAGCAAGATATTAAAAAAAAGCTAAACAAAAATATTAACTATTTCAAGAAAATTTGAAATTGTTTTACGAGCCAAAAGCATAAATGTGCAAAAAAGATGTAGAACTAAAATTTAATCTAAATTTAAAAAAAAAAAATAAAAACTAACAAGTATCACATATCTCGCTATGCCGAGTTTTATATACCCCTCACCATCTATATAAATCTAGTTCAATGAAGTAACTCCAATCAAAAACCAAATATTAGGGTGACAGTGAATGAAAAAGAAATGAAAAAAAATTTGCATAAAAATATCATGGGCTCTTAATAGGTTTAGCATTTTTAAAAATTTTAAGGATCCTTTCAAAAGCTTTTAAATGATACCCATATTAATATTTAAAAAAATATGGTGCACAATCATACTTTTCCATGAAAAGTTCAGAGGTCTATAACTCGACAATTTTTGTACTGAATGTTTTTTTTTTATTTTTTAATTCTCCATCGCTCCATATATTTGTTTCTTAATTGGATTTACTTTACCAAGCTGGATTTGCTGTAAATAATCTAGAAAATTTAGAGGCAGGCCTGGTGTTTTGCCCGCTACCTCGAAAAACTTAGACCGATTTTGCTGATTTTTAAAAACTTAATTTTCGAATCGATGGATTGGCGCATTTAAATTTTCTCTAGCCCATCTAGTGCCTTGGAAAAGCTAAATTAAACCCGAACACGAACGTACACATAGACTTCGCTATGCATAAGAACTTAAAATATATTTGCTTAGTTGAAAATTTCACTAAAAATTAAAAAAATTATTTTAACTCGATTTACGATTGGACTTTTTAGATTATTTTTAAAAGTTTTATTTGTGCTTTAATACTAAAATTCTCTTGCAAGTTTGAGAAATTAAACTCGCTTATATTAGATCTGCTTGCAACCGAATTTAATCTCAAAACTCTCTGTTTTAAGGGAATCTTTATAGCGTTTAGGGAACATTTAAAATTTTATTTACCAAAGAAATCTTATGTTCTAAACAAAACTAATGGAATCCAGGACATTTCAACAACTGCAGATATAGACAATAAATTTTTCTTTCAAATTTAGTGTTAGGCTTTTACAACAATAGTTGTTTTTTGGTTTTTGCACAGAGTTGCCGAGAATTTTAAAGATTAAAAAATTATACCTGGCAAAGCCATGATTCTTTAAGGCTGCGGTGCTGGTTATTTCAATTTGACTCTCCAAAAGTGAAGCATTACCAGCATGTTTTTTGCCCTCTTTGCTATAGTGTTTTGATGGAATCAACAAGTGGCCATAAGAAATGTCCTAAAAATAAAAATTTAAAATTGCAAATCAAACTTTTTCTTTTTTTAGATATTTTTATTCATGATAAAATACCTGGCCACTTTCACCTCTTTCGATGCCCAACAAATCAAAAGGATCAAATGGAGCATCATTAATAGCCGATAAAGGACGAGAACCAGAAGTATTACGTCTACGGCCTTCTTTGCGTAACTCAGCTCTGTAAGTCAAGTGACAAATAAATAAAAAATTATAATTTTAATAAAATCGATTTCTTTTTTAATATTATGGAAACTTACCTGCCATTTTTTCCCTTATAATAGGGCAAAGCTGAAAATATAAAAAATGGTACTTTACGTGATACCAAAACGACTCGCTCATCCTTAAAATGATGTTGTTTGTGAGTTTGCGAATTCATGTAACGTAAATCCTTTGCATCGCTAATCTGTACAGATTTTGTTATGCTGCCACGATTACCAAATGAGCCGGGTGTTAAACTTTCCGTGCTGCTATCATCAGTTATATGTGAAATCGTGGAACCAATTATATTATACGGTCTCTTTGCAATGCTTCCAAATGCTGTTATGGTTACTGCACCACTACCGCGCATGCCAGGCGCTGTATTGAGTCTAGCTCGACGTTCGGGTTGAATATTTGAAACATCACATGCTCCATTGCTGAAAGTTCTGTAACGAAAAAAAAAAAACAAACAAAAAAAATATTTAATGGAATAAATAAGACTTTTATCAATATTTCACATAAAAAAAAGGAAATTTGTATTCCTGCCTTAAAAATTTAATTAACTAATTTGTTTAAATTAATTAATTAAATTTATAAAAGTCAAGTGTGTAAGAGTAAATCTAATTTACAATTGGCTGATTTATTTATTAAAAATAACCTTTTAGTGAAAATATGATTTATAAAAAGTATCATTAAAAAAACAATTTCTTTTTTGTGCGAAGTAAATAAATAATCAATTTTTTAAATTTGTAGCACTAAAAACATTTAAAGTTTGGATTTGTTAAAATTTTTCTAATTATTTTTTTTTATAAAATGATCATAAAAACAATTTTTTAATCAAATTAAAATTTTAATATATTTCAAAAAAGTTTTTTGTAGATTTTAATTTAATTAGTTTTTATGATCAACAAAATAAGAAGAAGAACATAACGAAAAAATATATTCAACCCATCAAGGACACGTTTTTCTTGTTCTTCGATGCTTTAAAAATGATCTACTAATAACAGGCTCTCATATCTTTTAGAAAAGTGTATAAGAAATATTAAACTGATCACAAAATTAAAAAAATGGTGGAACAATAAGCGAGAAATTTTTATCAAAACTCACACATAATTTAATAATAAAACAAACTCAAAAAGGACCTTGAAATTAAATCCATTAAAAAAAAAAGTTGCCTCAAAAAACAAAATTCGAATCAACAAAAAACTAAATGATTATGAGAGTGAGTCATACACAACAAGAGAGAGAAAGAGAGAAAAAGACACCACATAATTTGTTTATTCTCCCACATTGAATGCTCATGATATTTATTTTTAAATTTTTTTTTAAGGATCCCCCATCGATTGTCATTAAAAAAATTTATTAAATCAAAACGGTATTTTGGAGCTAAATTATCAGGCAATCAGAAAGTCTAAAAACGATTTTTAACAATCTTAAAGAAATGAAAATTAATAAAATAATCACACTGCTTTATATTTATACTGAATGAATGCCCTTCAACACTTACACTTATACATACACGATATACATGTACGTGCCCACCAAACATTTAAATTGAATGTTAAATTGAGTGTAATTAAAATATACAAATTTGAGAATGAGCTGAGAAGTGTTAATTTTATTTTAAATATTTTTTGATAAGCTTCAAAACAATCAGCGACAATTTACATATTAAGAGAATAAAAACAGTGATGAAAAAAATTAAGAACTTTAGCAGCAAATTGTAAAATAAAATTTTTTTTAATTTTATTCACGATTATAAACAAAAAAAAAAAAAAAAAAATTTATTAGAAAATAGAAAATTAAAATTCTGCCTATATCTAAGAAAGTTTTAATAAGAAATTCCATTAATATTAAAAAATAATAATAATTTATTTAAAAATTTGTCTTTGTGTTTACTGGGTTAATATGTGATGTTTGTTTAATAATAAGCGATTGACTGCGCGTAATTTTTTTTAAACACCACACAAGTTTTGCTTTACGCATTTTAGCTACAGCTGAACAATTTTATATATTTACATACATTTGTTAAATTTACTTATGGTTTTTGTTTAAAACACGTGTTCGCAAGACACAAAAAATGAAAGAATATAAGAACAGAAGAGTAAACATACTGTCTCAGTTGTCTCAAATAACTTAAAGTGGTCTCCCTAAAAAATAAAAAAATAAAAAATTAAACACCAAAATATGCCCCGAGTTCACATACGTCAATTGGAAATTATGAGCCACGACTCCTTAACTGCAGCTTAAATTTGATTGCTGTTGGAAGACTCAAAAAAACATCTCTTTTCTATAAATAGTAGCATCATAATTTAGAATATGTCAACGTATAATGAATTGTGTTCACTCTACAATATGAAAAGCAGGCATAGTCTTGCATGCGTAGCTCATTAATTCTATTCTGCTTAAGAGGATCCTCTAACACCTGTACAAGAACCTTTTGCACAGAGTAAAAAAGTTTTGATCTCATCCGTTTGTAAAATATTTTCCACTTACTAAAAAATTTCATATGGCCAATAACAGTGCTATTATTTTTGCCGGCACTGTATGTGTGTATTTGAAATGTTTTTATATCTGATCACATTTTAGTTAAATTAAACATTTTTATTTAAACAAATCATTTCATTCTTTAAAATTTAATAAATAAGAAGAATCTTAATATTTAAAACACTTTGCATAAAATATTTTTATACCCTTCACCACAGGTGGAAAAAGGATTTACATTCTAAGTTTGTCATTCCGTTTGTAATAAATATTCTGAGTCCTTATGCATAGCGAAGAATGAGGAGTTATTGAAAATCAGAAAGATCGGTCCATGTCCCACCATATCATTTGGAACAATGAAGTAACTCCAATAAAAAAAAAACAATATATGAAGCGATCAAGAAATAAAAAATAATAAAAAAAAAACCATCAAGTGAAAACATTGGCACTCGCCCATATTTATTAAGTTCATAATAAAGTACGATTGTGCAGCATATTTTTTAAGATTTCAATATGGGTATCATTTAAAAGCCTTCACAAAAAAAGAAAATAAAAATAAATAAACAAATAAATACGTCAATCGATCAAACGTAGTTTCGAAATAGTTGCTATTTAAAATCAGCAAGATAGGTCCATGTCCCTCGAGGGAGCGAGCAAAACGTAACGCCTGCCTCTACTTTTTCAACATCATTTGAAACAATTAAGTAACTCCAATCAAAAAAATAAATATATGAGGCGATAGAGAATTAAAAAATAAGAAAAAAAACATCAGGTGAAAAAATTGGCGCTCGCTCATATTTTCCGAGTTACGGGGCTCTGAAATTTTCAAATTTTCTAAAATATCCATATGAGTATCATTTCAAAGCTTTTGAAGAGGTCTTTAAGGAAATACAAATTTTTTTTTTAATAACGCTTAACCCATTAAGAGCCGATGTCACTTTTATGTAATATTATATATATTTAGTACCAAAATTTTTTTTATTTTCGAAATCTCTGTTACGCTAATATTTGCTTTTTTGATTGGAGTTACATAGATTTACATAGATAGTGAAGGGTATATAAGATTCAGCATAGCCGAGTATAGCACTTTTACTTTTTTATTTCATTATGTTAATTTTTTTAATTTTTTGTTTTAAGAAAAAAATTTTGCGAAATATCAAACCATGGAAAGATATTTCTTATTTATTTATTTATTATTTAACTTTTAAAATAAATAATAAACAAAATCCATACTATTTTTTATTTTCTAGGTTAGTGTTTATGCATGTACATATGTATCTTTATAAATTAATTCATATTTTTTTTAATAAACATATGTATGTATGTATTTATGTAAGTATGAATATTTTTTATTTGTCTTATTTCGTAATTATTTCATATTTGTTTCGCTTCTTTACTTTCTGCTCCTTTGTCAGTCAGTTAGTTCATTCATGCCAATTCATTCATCATCATCATAATCTCACTCACTCACACACTTCTATTTAAAATTTGAATATTATTGGCATCTTAGCCAGGCAAACAGAAAATATTAAAACAAAACTTTTATTTAAATAAAATTTAAATACAAAATTCAAATTAAACAAGAAATATGTTTGTATGTAAATTATACACAGCCGAAGGAGGAAATATTTAAAGTTTGAATACCTAAACAATGTTGCTCAAGTTAATTAAAACACCAGCCGATTATTGTTAATAAACCGAAACGCCCTCTCAACAAACATTCCCTTATAATTATTTTTACTTACAATTATTTTTTTTTTCTTCTTTTTTTGTTTCTCTAACTTCTTCTTTTCCTATTAGTTAGTACTCATTGCCCTTTATTCTATTCATTCTTATTAGAGATTAATTTGGCACCATACACATTTTCATTTGTTTCTTTGTTTCTTTTTTCATTTTCATTTTTCCAAAAATTAACGAAACTAACAAAACCTGAGAGTTTTATTTTTGTTGGTTTCATTACTAATTAGAAGCACTTTCTAAGAATTTTGTGCGCCTGGTAAAAAACTCCAACTAATTAACGGTTTAGTTTTTTTTTACTTTTCCTAAGCTCCCCAAAGAATATGTTTTAATTGCTGTTGAACTAATGTGGTGGGGGAATTGCGTTATAATGCTGCTAATTAATTGTGTTCAAAATAAAAACGACACTTGACAAAAAAAATAATAATAAATAAAAAAACCACCACTTCAACTTGTTTTATTTTAATAATTAAAAAGCTTCACAAAATAGAATTTAATTGGAACTCTTTCTTTTTTCTTACGCTTATATATACGAAATCATTCATGTAGGCAACAAAAACAACATTTACTGTGGGTATAATAATAAAAAAAATTCTCTTCTTTTTCTTTTCTCCCCTATTTCTATTAAACAAATTTTTTCTCTGAAATTACTACCAAAATAGACTTTTAATTAGTGCCCTTTCTTGGCATGATTCTTTTCAAGCAGCTTTAAAAGAGTGAAACCTTGAGTAAAGAAACTTTGAAAAATTAAGAAAAATTAAATAGAAAATGAGACTTTTAATTCCTAAAAATAGAAAGTGTAAACATTTTAGGACTTTTATTATTACTGTCATTAGGACTAACTTGGTGGAAAAAATCAAAAAATTCAAAAAAAAAAAACTTTTTTTGCCTAATTTCGGCAATAATATTTTATTATTTCTTTAGTTCAACCATTTTAGAGATAGAAATAAATCTTCTATGTTAATAATGATTTGATAAATAAAAATTTCTTTCTTGTTAAAAAAATTTCACAGAGAAAAAATAATGTTTATCAGGGCACTGAAATTATAAATATTTAAATTTTAACAGTTTTTATTTATTTAAGTGGTAATCCGAAAAAGTTATGTATCGAATCCAAAGATTCGTATCTTAATTTAATGAAATTTTTTTGCTGTATAAAAAAACTGTAATGTGGCCAATAATTATCAATTTTTGTGTAGCGAAATCGCTATTTTTAATTTATTTTTTTATAAACTAATAATCTAATTAACGGCTTCAAATTATGTCACTGAAATGGCCATAACTTCAGCTGCAATCAGAATTTTTAATACGGCTAACCGAAAAAAAAATATTTTTATTTTATTTTTGCATGTGCCTCTCTTTCTATACCAATAATTAAACAAATTAAAGAAATTAATTAAATAAATTTTGGCTCAGTTCGTTTTTAAGTTTTACTTTCGAAAAATTAAGAAAGAAAAATTATTTACAAATGTTTCTGTTTCGCTACATCCTTCATCAGTTTTTTTTTTGCATCTGTCTACCTTGGGTTGTGTACATTGTAAACATCATCATTTAAGCAAATTATTTAATCAATATAAATTTTGTTGGGACGAAGTCCACAGCATAACATTTTGCTGATGTCTGATTTTCCCTGTTTTCTTTGGAAAACGTCCTCCCTCATACATTTGTAAATAATTTTTCTTTTTTTTTTAATTATTAAAAAGTAAAATAAATATTAAAAACAAAATTAATTTAATTTATTTATCATATAGAACCAGCTCAAATAAAAATGTTCATAAAAATTAAAAAATAAAACAAATTTGTTCTTGTCACGTTTTTTAAAATTCCGTGAAATATTATAAATTAGGAATGCACATACACCTATCAAAAGCCGTTTTTGGTTCTCAGAGTTTAGAAATGTTTTCTGTGGATCTAAAGAAACAAAAAACAGAAAAAGAATACATACTTTTATTACGCTGTCGGTAGGAGCAAGCGGCACGTGCTTAAAAAGTTCTGAATTGTTCTTGTTTTTCGATGCTTTATTGACTTTTTATTTTTTAAATATTTTACAAAAGCAATACAAACCTAGTTATTTGTCACTCCAACATAAATTAATTAATTAATTTTATTGATTTTTAAACCTCGACCTAGGACCAATTAATTGAAGGTAATTTACTAGGCTCTCAGCATTAATAATGCTCTTCCTCTCCTAAATTCACAGAAAACTTATTAATGTTTGAAAAGTGTACAAACAAACACAAGTATATATGTACATACATTTATGTACATATATGTATTTATGTTTGTTCACAGGCTATAGAATTTCTTGTAGTTATATTTGTTTTTTTATTTAATTTATTTATTATTAATCTAATGAGTAAATTTATTTATTTTATACATGTGTATTTGTTTTTAATTAATGTGCTATTTTTAGTTTCCACACTTTATGTAGTGTATAGCAAGTAAATGTGTACATTTGTTTGTGGGTAAATGTGTAATGAGAGCAAAAGTGTGACTGAGTAATAACATACCTTATTTTTAAATTTTCTTTAAATCTTGAGAGTTCCATTGAGCGGCCACGTTTTAAAGTAGTGATGATTTAAACAAAACTGAAAATTGCTTTAATTTTTTTAAACTGAGATATATGTTCTACATACATGTATAGAATACATGTATGTATACAATACATGTATGTACATACGTATATGTGTATGTATAATTTTTCATTACCTGAACTAGTCTTAATATTATCTTTTTTTTTAATAATCTTTACAATCCTTCTATCACATAAAGTTTAAAAGAATACGATCGTATTGTATAATACAAAAAAAAAAAAAAAAAAATAAATAAATAAGTAAATAAATAAAAGGTATTAATAAAAAATCTTATTTTGTTATGAAAAATAAAAAGGTTGTTTAAGCAAAAAATTGTGATGAAACTGTATTTGTGTGGAATGTGTGCTTATCTGTTAATCTTTTCGTCTAGGTCCCCACAAATAAACAGCAATTAAATATTATTTTAATGAAGCAAACGTTATTTACTTCTGTTGCTGAAGTTGTAAAAATTTTAAACAAATAGATAAGTACATACAGTAAAAAATCAGAGCTACACTGGTAAATTTTTACTTTTTAATTTAATAAAAAATTTAGAAATAATAAATTTTTTTTTCTTGTCCATTTTTTACAAAAGCAATAAATTAAAATTAAATTTTTAATTGTACATGATTTATGAAATGCACACCGTTGCAATCTTCAGAACGGTTGTCCACAAATACAAAAACAGAAAAAAAACTTGGTATATTTTTTTGTTAAATTTATCTTAGAAAATAAACAAAAATTTAAATATGCATGTGAATGTTATTAAATATTTAGAATATGTTCTTTAAATATCTTTTTGTTTTTAACTTTCTTATTTATAAAGAAATTATTTTTGTTAAAAGTACGAATTAAACACAAATAGGCAACTGTGGCAAATTAGTCACTAAGTTTATGTAAATACATTGGAGTCACCTAAAATTTTTTAATGGGTTACTTAAGCATTTGAAAGCCGTTTTGTTGGGTTTTTGACATAAGCTCAAGCTAGCTTATGCACATTATAGTTGGGCCTTTACTGTTTTCGTAACAATAATTGTATATTTTTATCAAATTTATTTTATTAAATTTAAATTGTTATCAAAAAATATTAAATCACTATTTGCATAAAATAATTTATTTGTTTATTAGAGCTGATAAAATAGTTGCGAAATTGATCATATTGTTTATTTAGTTCAGTTGTACAATCAGTTACAACATGTACATACAGGAGAGCTTTATAAAATATCTTCTATTCTATTTAAACATTATAAACGTTTGTTTATTAAGAATATTTTCCATACGTGACTGAAGTTTTAATAACGTAACCCGAGATTTTCCGGTATTAAACATTATTAATTGTTAAAAAATAATGTTATACAAATAAATTTTAAGAAGGTGTGTATTCAAATTAATCCAAATAATCGTTTTTAGTTTGTTTCCTGTTATTAAAGAAAAACAGGAAGTTAAAAGTTTTATGTAAAAATAAAATAAACAACACAATTTAATCATTATATTGTAATAAATATTTAGAGTACAAAAATATATTTATTCCCTTTTTAAAATCAATTTATTGATTGTCTATTTATAAAGCATTTTATTGTAATTTCAATTGTATATATTGATTGAAATAAATTTTCTGTGATTGAAATATGAATTGTTTATTTATAAAAGACACGTGTAGGGTAATAAATTAAATTAGATCACTGCTATGCAACGTAAATGTTAGTAAAACTACACTAACATACATTCTTATATTTATGTTTATATACTTTGTTTATCTATAATTAAAACAAATTACACAACATTGAAATTTAATTATTAAATTCAATAAATATTTAAAAGAAAATTTCTCTCAATCACAAAAATAAATGTTAACGTCGTCAAAAAAATTTTTTTGAGCGTGAATTATTTTAAGTTTCTCGAATGGCTTCAAAAACTGTACTGATTAATGAGATGAAAATGAAGTTGGATTACAATGTGTCAAAAAATGCGGTATTTAAAGCAATTGTATCACATTTGAGAAAAGCTCACAACTTGAAAAAACACATGTCCGCTAACTGATATCAGATAATAAAATCTGTTTTCTATATAAAGAAATAAATATTTCTTAAAGAAAAATTTGTACAGATAAAAAATATCTCTTCATGGTTTCATTGACTGAAACACTCTTTGGTAGACTTGTGTAGTTCATTAACGAACTAGTTCATTTAAGCGAATCCATCGATTGAACTAAGTGAACTGGTTCATATTTTTAAGTACACCTAGTTCATTTTTGAACTACACTTTGTATTTGAACTATTAGACAAGATGAACTAGAATCCATGTTTGTGTTTCCCTGTTGACTATTTCGGACATGAAATTAGTGCTGCCAAGCATTTTATTTAACATTCGTTATGGCAATGCTACAGTGTTGTTGCCATCATATTTTGAAAGGAATGTTTAAACTAAAAGAGCTTTTGAACTTAAGAAATCGTTTGAACTAAAAGTTGAAAGTACGAACAATACGTCAACATAACATTTGAACTAAATTTTGAACTAGTTCATTTTCAAACTTTGAACTAAAAAGAGCGATCACTAAATTGAACTATATGGCACAAGTCTACTCTTTGGTCTTGGCATTTTTTTTAAACTAGAAGATATGATCTGGTGTCTGATCTATTAATATTATATCTGTTTGCACATTGGGAAAACCATTTTTTTTCAGTAAGACAATCAGCAATCCATACAAGCTGAAAGTTTACGACTTGCTTTGAGGAACATGAATTATCTGTTAGAGAAATGTGCTGAAACCCAACATTACCTATCGGGCTAAAATAGCTTAGTGGGGTAAAATTGGTCGTTCTATTCTAATCGTTATTTTTTAAAAACAATAGTTTAAAGAATTAAAAGAAACTGATGTTTAATTAAAAATTTTTTTTGGTATTATGGTCAGAGGTCTCCATTCAGAGTGTGTACTTTAAGTGAGAATGTATTAGCAATTTTAAATAAATTTCAACGTTATAATTATAATAATTTATATGATTAAATTTTCATATTGTTTTACATTTAAAAACATTGGCCCATATTCATAGTCATATACTAAAGTCGACTCTTGCTAAAGTATACTCTAAACTAAAAAGCTCTTATTATCTTTTTTGCTTTCATAGTCGAAAATAAAGCATACTTTAAGTCGAATAGACTTTAACTGGGTGTCAACTTAAGTTTGATAAATGTTTTCATACAATTTCTAATCAAACATTAGCAAAAAGAAACCCTGTTGTTATTTTGTTCACTTTGGTTTAAAAATCAGATAAAGAGTATTGTGTTCTTAAATCAAATAAAATAATTAAAAACAGCTTTAGCTATTTTTAAATTTAGAGTTGACTTCAACGCCAAAAATATATTTTAAATTGTCTATGAATGAGTTAGAATCGACTCTAAAGTAAAACCGACTTTAGCTCCCTAAAAGTATACTTTATTTTAACTATGGGCCATTGAATATTTAATGATTGAGTTACTAAACAGTCAAATGCGTTTTTTTATGATTATTAAAGTTAAAAACCATCAATAAATATGATTACATTAAATAATATTATTATTATATTGTGATTGTATGATTGTTTTGAAATATTCCAAGCATAATTATTTCTTTGAAAAATAAATTTTTTGTCGAAAGTGTTTTGCTCTCTTTGTCGAGAATTTTTTTGTAGTTATTGTGTACGCTCAGGCTTGTTTGGCGATCATTGATTATAGTTCAAAATATAAACTAATACTCTAGACTAGGTAAACAGTAATATTCCATTATTATTTTGTTCTAGTTTATAATAACTGGATCTTATAAGTTAGTCTAGAAAGACTAAGTCACTAGTAAGGTTGTAATGCTTTCCATGGATATATTGTACGCATCCATTGGCAAAAACACAGCAAAACGTTCTTTTCAATAATTTAATCCAAAGGAACATTATACGTCTTTTAGTCATGATTTATTATCCAAATTAATTTATTTAATTATATTTTTATCTTAAAATTTTAAAACTTATTTGCGGCACTGTATATAGTAACAAATGTAAATGTAAAGCTTTTGCTGCAAAAGAGTCATAACTCAAATTTTTAAATTTCATAATTAAATATTTTTCAGTTACAAATGTAATCAGTACATATTTACCTCAATTTTATTTAAAAATGACTCAACTGGAGAATTGTGTGTACTTTAAAAAATGCCTCTATGGCTTTCAAAAGATCAGACAGTATAAAAAATCTTAGTCTGAATTTTTTTGAACATATCACTCTCTTACAGCAAAAACACATAACGAATATACAAAAGTATGTGTATTTGATACAAATTTAACTAACAATTATTACTGCATATGTTCTATTGCATTTTAAACTGTTCACGTGACTGTATTTAAATATTTCTAATAATTCCGTTCATTTGATAAGAAAAATTAAATTCTTAACTGATAGTAAACAACAATAACAAACAGAGCACTTAAATAAAAACATGAGATATATGAAAGTAGACAAGGTACGATCAGATTAGTCAAATATTTGGATGTCTTACGGGATGTAAAATTGTTGTGCAGATAAGTACTAGTGGGATCGTCTAAGCAAAATATGTAACAAATCTGCACAAATTAAGAGCAAATACGGATAAAAACTTGACTCGTCGTATGGCTTTCTTTGTTTCTTTTGGAAATTTTCAAAAGACAATTATGAATCACTAGATTAGGTATGAATTTTTCTGCCTACCACCCAAAAACCTTTGTATACCAAAAGGATATTTTGTATGATTTTACTCGCTCTTTTAAGACACGGAAGAAATTTTTTATTATTTTCCTTTTAGTTTTAAGTGTGTAATGTCGTACCGCCTAAGCCGTCCTTAATAAGTACTGGTTGGTTGGTATTTTTGGAAAAATATTTGACTAAGCTGACCGTACCTTTATGAAATAAAAAAATGTATAAAATAATAAATTTTCTAGTTTGGAAAATACAAATTTCAAATGATGGTCACTTTTATAAAACAATTTTTTTTAAACGTTTTTAACGAAATGTCCTTAATAAACTAAAGTATAAAATGTCTGTAGAACTTATGTTTACCTCTAATATAAAACGCCTATCTTAAGTAATAGAAATATACATACATATGTACATAAAAACATATGTACATACTATGTAATTATTTTTAGATGCCACCAATCACAAGCGCATATAAACTCCAAGGTCTTAATGACGCATAAAAGAGCAAACAAAATCGTATTTGCGTTGTAGAAATAGTATATTAAAATTGAGGAAAAGCTTGATAAAATACCAAACAGAAGTACAAAGGTACATACATACATACGAATATAAATAAGAAACGGATTTCAAAAGTAAACAAACAAAAAAAAATAAAAGCAAAAACATTTGAAAGAAAAGTTAACAAAAACAAAACCCCATTAAATGCACACACGCCAGCTCTAAAAAAAAAGCTAGAAAAGAATTACCAAAAATAATAAAAAGTATATTTTGTAAACAAATAAGAAGCACAAAAGAGAATCGAAAAAACATACACCAACAAAAATACCGAGCGGCTCCAAATTATACAAAAAACGTTTGTTGATGTTTTGACTTCTCGTGCCAATAGATACTTTATGTGTGTGTGTGTGCGTATTAATACTTTCAAAACAGTAAAATTGTTTTTGTTACTTTTGCATACTAAAAAAAATTGTTTTTATTTGTTGTTATAATATTTTATACAAAATTTTATATAAGAAGTACCGGTATTAAATTTCAAAAAGCTGCAAATATTTGGTTAATTATTTTTATTCAAGGAAAAAAAAAAACAACAGTCAAAAACAAATATTAAAAGATAAGCAAAAAGATATGCAGATAATAAGGCAACAAAAATATTTATTTATTTATGTATGTACATACATACATACATACATACATATATACATATTAAAATAATTGGGTCGTAGGGGTTGGGAAAATACTGACATTTTATTTTGCATCTGAATAATGTCTAATTAAATATTATTTATTCCATAAATTTTAATGCATAAATAAAAATTACATATTTTTGTAAGCGTGAACTTAAGCCTGACTAAAATAAATCTTTATTTAACTATTAAATCCATTTTACTAACGTTAAATGTGTTTATTTTTGTTAGTAAATATTTATTATTAAAAGCATTTTTTCTAAAACTTGTAATCAATTACTCTGCGATAATCGTATCCCTATGGCGATTTCGTTACTGTTTATATAGCTGATCATTAAGTACCCCGTTAAAATTTTTATTTTGATTTTTTAATAATATTCTCTTTAACAAAAATAAAAAAACAATCGACTTCAAATAAAATTTATATTAAAGTTTGTATTTGTATTAATTAAAAATATCTTTTACTACTAAAAACCAGTTATAATTCTAATACAACTCATTATACTTTGATAACAATTACTTCTTATCTGTGTTATCTGTAAAATAATTAACTGAAACAATAACAAACCATTTAAATATAAGGTTTTGCAATCATATCCCAATTTAAAAACAATAATCACATCTATTTACACATCGTTAGCTTAATAAAGAAATGGCGTATCTCAATTTTTTTCTGAAAGAAGTTTAAAGAATGGGATTTTTTTTCGAGGTGTCCTTTTATTGTACTCCATATTTAGAGTATTAATTAGTAAAAGTTGGAAGGGATTCTTGAGCATTCATTTTTTTTTTAAATAGAATTTTACTTTTTCGGCTTAAGTTTCATTTTAAATTTAATTTCGAAACATTTTTTGAAAAGAAAAATTATTTACAAATGTATGCGGACGTTTTCTAAAGGAAACAAGAAAAAGTAGACGCTGTAAAGCCGTATTTTTAGGACCGCCAAATCCATCATCGGCATTCTTCGTATTTTTGTTTAATTTTTGACGTTACCAGAATAAAACAAGGTTAACTGCTGGTCTAACACAAAACAAAATTAAAATCAGGTGTAGCTATTAGACCTGTAGTTTGTTCTTTTTTTGTGGTCTGAAAAATTCGAAATTATTTAAATCATGCAAACAAAATTTTTTTTATTTTTTTTATGAAGCCCGACGCAAGGCACAGCGCGCATTCATACTTCCTTGATAACAATCATAATGATACAATGTTGTGAGAAAAAAAGTATGAAAGAATAAAATCAATAAAAATGGCGTTCGTGGCCAAAACGATTGGTGACACAAAGCAAAAACAAGGGAACATGACTACTTAAAGAGAACCAGGAAGAATTACCTTGTGTTGTGCGTGGATTTCGTCTAATCATAATTTATGACAGGTAAATTCCAGGCGACAATAATACAACACAACGAAAGATATATACAAAGTACAATAGGAAATTATAACTTTTGAAATTCGAAGCAAAAAAAACCTTAAGCGCAAAAAATAGTCACTTGGACTCTCAGGTTATCAATTCGCCTCGATCTAACCAAATTAATATTGATTGATTATGAATATTTTTCGTATTTTTATTTATAAAATTAATTGGTAAAACTGATGATGTTTACAATGTACACAACGTAAGGTAGATTAATGCGAATAATTTTGATGACAGATGTGGGCAAAAGCTTATTTTTTTGTATTCTTTGGAAGCATCCGCGTACACACGTATAAAATTTTTCTTTATTAAAAATTTTTAAAAGTAAAATTAAATAAAAAATGATTATAAACCCAATTTAAATTAATTAATTTGTTATAATTTTGAACAGTTTATCCAATTATTTTCATAAAAAATATATTCCATGCTAATATTTTTAAAAAGAAATAGAAAATAAGATATTAAGAAACCTGAAAAAAGTTGTTCCTTAAATATTTTTTTTCTAAATTCATCAAACTAAAACTGATTATTAAAACTAGTCATCATTATTATTTTATTTCTTTATATTGTTTCTATTTATTTTTAAAATAAACAGTAATTTATTATACAATAAAATGCAAAAGAAAGAACAACACAAAGCCAAAACCAATAATCGTATATTTTCTATATAAAAAGATTCATAAAATTATTAGTTTTGCACATCTGCGTTTTTTAAAAGGTTAAGAAGGTAACCATTAAATCGTGATTTGTATTCAGGTATTAAAATCTATAGTCATTTTTTTAGGTGCTTTATTTTGGCAGAACGTTTCTAAAGTGCCATTCAATCTGATGTAAACAAGCAAAACAGCACTCTTAAATTTGCTAATCCTTCACAAAAAATGCAAAGTGTGGTGCGTTTTATAACGTAGCTTCAATCTGCCACAACCAAAATCAAAAATTGAAACTTCTTTATTGGCTGAAATATTATTTATGAGCAAAGTTCTTGGAAAATGACTCTCGAGCCAACTTTAAAAAATAATTTTCAAAAGTATTTCTATATTCAATTTATTCCATATCCTTTTTAAAATCAAACACTTAAAAAATCACCCTATATAAATATAAATAAAAACAGATGAAAGCAATAAAAACAGAAAAGTGATAAGATTGCTGTATTTGGTTTGAAGCAGTTTTAAGCGGTTGACAATTGACAAAATAAATATGAAAAAATAAACACCAGACCGTAATTATGTGAGACTATTTTTAATTGTTGAAAACTTTAATAGATTATAAAAATAAGAAGAAGAAAAGAAATTAATTACACAAACTTCTAAATGCAGCAAAGAAATTAATAAAATAATAAATAATAAAAAGCACTTTGAGTAACCGGTTAAATGTTGAAACAAACGGTTTGAGCTTCTTACTTAAACCGGTTATTTATAAATTATTTAAATTCTTATTTTTTTATAACAATATTATTCTTAGCTGACTTTATTAGTCTTCTTAAAAGTGGCATCGTTTTAAGTGAGTTAAATTTTTAGTTAATTTTTTATATAATTTTATTTTATGACTATAGTAAGGTGTGGGTGTTTATAATATATAGACCACACTTTTCACTTACTGTCTCTTGTAGTAGCTAAAACAATTTATTTTTATTAATGGAAAAAATCTTTGGTCATAAATGACGACATTTAATATCGATCGAAATTACAATGAAATTGGTTAGTTTGTTAAGTTGAAGTATATCGTGGAAGATAAATAAAATAATAAAATTTGTCAATTTATTCAAATTCAGTTAATAAAAAAATACTACAACAATTTTAATGTGACCAGGCAGGCAAGTAAGCGCACTTAGTTTCAGAGTTAATAAGGTTTCAGGTAGGAACACTATCAGTATCATTACTCTTAAGTAGAATATCGAGAGAAAGGAAATTATGCTCTTAATTAAAAAAGAAAGCGGTCAAGAAGAGAGCATTTTTAAATTTTTATCAAATACTTAGAAACGTTTTCATTTGTTTGCTCATTTTTTTTTTTACTGGCAAAATACCACGTCTGCCTATAAATTTTCCATAAACAATCTAGTTTAATGAAGAAACTCCAATCCACAAAATACAAAAAAATATAAATATGAAGCGATAGACAGTTAAAAAATATGAAAAAATGATAAATTAAAAAAATAGGAGCTCGTCTATATTTTCCGAATTTTGGGCTTCTAAATTTTTCATAGAAAAGTACGATTGTGCATCATATTTTTGAAGTTATCATTATGGGTATCATTTAAAAGCTTTTCAAGAGATCTTTCAGAAAATAGGAATTTTTTTTTAACTGCTCAACCCATTAACAGCCAATGACATTTTTAGGTAGAAGTTTTTTTTTTTTTCTTAATTTTTAATTCTTTGTCACCCAATTTTTTTTTTATTTTAGTTACTTTACTTAATTATAATTTAAAGCCAAAGCTTTTAAAGTTTCAGGGGAGTTAAACTCGAGTTCACTCATGTGCGTATATTACATAACGAACAAATAATATAAAAGAAGATCAAAGTAGATATAAGCACCGGCTTACGTAAATCGTGCATGATCACGTTTCGCTTGCGCAAGTGCACATGAGTAAAATTCTTGCGTGATTGTTTTGTAATTAATTTATGGATTTTTTATTTAAAATTTTTGAGAAATAATTAGAATATAACTAAATACAAATAAAATTGTTGCACTATTAGCAGCAAGTTTTTAAAAAATATTTAAATAAATTTTTAAAGTAAAAATATAAAAATGAGTTTGAATTCGAGTGAATTTGATATCTCTGCGCAGAATTTTTGTGATAGTGGTTAATTTTAAATTAAAGTCACGTGTACATATTAAAATACTGTTTGCACTCCCACACTTTTTTATATCACTTGCGTTATTTTTTATTTTTGTAGGACTTGTATTTCTCCAGACTGCGTAGTGGAGACCGCCAAGCAATTCTGCATGAAAAAGACAATTTTGATTTGTGGTAAGAGTTCTGTATAATAAAAAAAGCTTAAGCCGGAGTACTTCATACTTCCTCAATCTTAATAAAAGTGATAAACCATTTACAGTTCAAACCAAGGTATTGATATAAATAAAACCAATTGCACAATTTTTATTATTTCTTTGTATGGGCGGTGCTACGCCTATTGTTAAGAGCAGCATAGTTATTTTGGATTCCCAATTTAATTTTAACTTTTTTACTTGACGTCATACTTTAATTAAATTTGTTTACAGAAAAAGCTTTTTTTCCTTATTCTAACTGATCATGATGAGAAAATAAATATTATTAAGAATTTTATAAAATTTCTTAAAATTCTCTGCCTTTTTCTTGGAAGAAAAAAATCTCAAAAATCAACAAAATACGGAAGCATAAACAACATTGATAAAAAAAATAAACGAATTAATGTGGTTCATTTTTTATTTTTTATTTTGCATTTATGTTAAATAAACAAAATAAAATTTTGGAATTTAAGAACTCACAAAAAAACAAAAAACAAATAATAATAATAATAATTCGACACCCATGGAATGCAAACAATCTTGTTTTTAATTGTTAATCAAAACAACAACTTGAATTTTGCAGATATGTAAATATAAAAGCAAAAGCTAGCAAAACTGCTTTAGTAAAAACAAAACTATTTCATTCATATTTGTTTAAAGATCTCATTACTTCCTGTGGGAACATTCGGACGTTTTACGTCGCAAGTGAATTAATGAAAACAATCTTTAAGGTCCAATAGTAGTGGTTTTGATCTTTCATTCATTAAAAAATTATTTCATATTTTGTTTTATGTTGAGTTTACGAAATGAAAGTTTTTTTTGTTCTTGATAGTTTCAAAAAATATCAAGAAGAAGTTTGTTTGTTTTCTTAATACAAACGAAAACAAGAATCGCGTTATTTTTATTTTTTTTTTTAAATTTTATGATTTTCATTTCCCGTCATTATATTTTGTTTTTGTTTTTTTTTTATTTTGCTTTGGGATATTGCACATTTGTGTGGGTCTATTCCTGTTTCTGCTAAATGAACGTTGCACATTATCACCACCTGGCATTTGTTGTTCATTAAGTAACATATTCGAGTGTTGTTTGGTTGTAAACAAAAATTGTACAAAAAAAATCTTTGAAACTGAACCCCTTTAAATCTTCAAAACAAGAAATATTTGCATTAATAACTTGGTTTGCATTTCAAGGACATGTTACGCTGCAATGCACAAATCACTTCAACGTACAATAACAATTTAAAAGAATAAAACGTGTCATTTGTTAGATACAGGTAGGCATTCGAACGACCGGCTTTTTTTTTCTACCATGACCAAGACCTTGAAAATAAAGTTGTGAATACAGTGCAATAAAATTGACTAAACGCACTGCATTAAGTAGAGTCACAAACCTTAAAATAAAAATAACTAAAATCTTCTTTAATTCGTCCACACATTTGTAAATAAAATACAGAGTTGGGAGTGAGTTTCACGTGTGATTAAATAAAAACAGATAAGAGAATAAAGTAACGCAAATACCAAACACAAACCAAGTCAGTAGATAGGCATATAACACGAATATCTTTTATTAATTTCTTTTTTGTCATAAAGACGTTAAAATAATATAAAAAGTTAAAAAAAAACATATGAACAAAATGTAGTAAATAAATTAAATGCGGCTGGAGATCGCCTACAGCAATATCAGTTTGCATTATTTTGTATTTTGTTTAATAATTTCAAACAAGATTTTATCAATTGTAATTACAAACTTTTAGAAAAAGTTTGTCCATTATTTTTTTGCACAAAAAATCCACTTGTAAAAAGGTTAAAGTCTATTTTTTATGACTAGTTTTTTTTTAAGCTACTGCTGACTATCATAAGTAACACATAAAATATTAATTTTCAGGCCATTAGCAGCAGATCTATTTAAGACTTAAACCACTGTTATGACTCGCAACTGAAAACCCTAAAAGATTTGTTTTTTATTTTTATTTTATCTTTACTAACTTCGCCCTCTTGCTCTTTGGAATGCACTTTTTTTCAATGTCAGGGATAAAATTATCAAAACAAAAACACACGCGCACACACACACAGCCACACATAATGCACAACTCTCAAAACCACACTAAAGAAATTTGCAAAGAAATGATTAAAAAAAAAAGAGAAAAAACTGGGTAACCTTGAAAAGTATTATTTGTTCTTCCTTTAAATAAAAATACCACGTTAAAGCAACCAGTTCCAAAGAAATACAAAAGAAAGAGTGAAACAAAACTTAGAAGTAAAATTTCATAACACGCATCGAAAACAAAACAAATTGAAGCTTAAAAAAATCAGAAAAGGAAAAACATGCAAGAAACAGTATCCTTTAAAAGTTGAAAAAAAGGAATATTTATGACGCAGTTATTTGATTAAAATACAGGCAGGTGATAAATAATAAAGAGCAACAAAAACTAAATTTAAAATGTTTTGAAATTTAATATTCCATTCTGCTGGTATTAAAGTAGGTAGGATATGTGTGTGTAAATGTATGTTGAACGAAGAAGTTGCATACTTCAAAATTTGTTTTTAATAATTTCATTCTTTCGAAATGTGCTTAGACAGTAAACAGAATTTCAGTTACATACGTTAAGAAGCGTTTCTTTAATGGAAATATACTTTCGAACAGTTAAATTACAGTGTAACATGTAATAATTTTACGTAGCAACTGTCACTATTTTCATTTCTACCAAAATTGTAAATATTGATTTAAAATCAGTCTTAGAATGCTGGTTCATTTTAACAGGTTGAAGGACATTTGTTACTAAAAAATTTACGATTTTCTTTAACTGAAATTATTTAAAGAATCCTAATGCTCACTTATAATTAAAAATGCGTAAGTAGGTTTGTTTGGAACGCTTTTGTGGCCAAAATACTAAACTGATCTTTTTGAAATTTTGTACACAAGTTCGCAGTGTTGTAGAAAAGGACATAAAGTAATAAAAAGAAATATATTTTAAAATATAGAAAACTAACTTTTAAAATAATAGTTTAAAAGGCGACAAGAATAGATACAAACTGGTTCTAAGCATACTTTTAAGCGTTATAAATATAAAACTGTATTTATAAGTCCATATTAGACATCGATGTGTTTTGGTGCTTTTTCAAAAAAAAAAAAAAAAAGTCATATGGAGATATTTTTTATAGCGGTGTCGCGAGTAATTTTATTTTACTAAAAATTATTTCCAAATTTTAGTACTCGTGATGATGATATATCGTAAAATAAACAATTAATTAAATAACTGATGGTTTCATAATATGGAAATTTTTTATTTCTTTTTATCTACAGTATTTTAGCCATTTTATTTTGTTGGCATATTCAAATAAAATATAAACACAAAATTAAGTCGTTTAGCAAAACACTTTAATCCGTAGACAGGCATAATAGTTATTGAATAAATAACTTAAGAATATATACGAGAGCGGCATGAAAAGTACCTAATTTAATGTATAATTCAATAACGGAGATTAGAAAGATGAAAAAAAAATAAGGAGATTACAATTTTTTCGGCAGTCATTGATATTGAAATTTCATAGTGAGATTTTAAACACAGACAGAGTCAAATTTAAGTTTTAGGAAAGGTCTCTTCTTCCTTCTTAACTTAAAAGCTAGACGTCACGAAGATATCCGTGAAATTGGTCAAACCGTTTTTGTATTGAGCCTTTTTTTTTTGTATAAAAAACGAAGAAATAGCCAGAATAGAGAAACAGCCATAGCGCTTGCACTTTCATTATGATTCGGCTTACAAAAATACAATTCATTTGAGACGGATTTTTTAAAAGTGATCAGAATACTGCCGATGTTGTTGAATAAAAAAATGTAATTAAAGGAAAGAAGAAACCTTTAAAAATTATAATTTGAAATTAAGCTAAAAAATGTATTTAAATTAAAACGTGTAAAATTTCTTCAAAACAAAAAGTTCAAATTTCAGATCCTATTCAAAGCGATAATTGCTGACCCGGCATTGGATTTAGCACTATTAATTTATTCCTGACCTTTTAACTCCCTCCTAATAGTAAAAATAAAAAGCTGGTACCTGTGGTCAACTGATTTATAAAGTGAACTTTTTTTAAAACAGGAAATCATAAAAAATAAAGAAATCGCTGCCCAATTTTTAAAGTGACTGATTTTAAGACCTTCTTCGTAGGTAGCTATTTATACTTATATTATTAATTGAAAAACGTATGTATGGATGACTGGTAAGTTGTATGAAGGAATGTAGTTGATTACTTTCTGTCTCTCATCAAACATTTTGAATGACAAAGAGATATTTCGCCTGTCCGTCTTGGATTTTTATTATTGTTCGTGTGTATTTGAAAAAGTACATTGACTTTAAAAGCAAACAAAATCATAGACTTAGTTTTTGTGCGTTTTTTTTTTGCATTGATAAAAACGTTAAAACGTTGATGTAGAAAAATGACAAGAGAAAATTTTGCTATTAACGTGCTATAAATATTTGAATATGCATTTTATTTATTTACTTTACAGCAATAGCAGACATTTCATAAATATAAACATGTTAAATTAAGCTGTTTTGTTTACTTCATTTGTCAGCAGTCAGTTGCAGAATTTCTCTGCTACATTTTAAATGTATAGATAGTCAGTGAAAACAAAAAAAAAAAAAAAAAACATGCTAAATCTTATTCTTTGACTGCTTGTTTATATCCACTGCTTGAGATAAATTTTAGAAAAAAAAAAAATACCGAAAAAGTTTGTATAATAAAAAGTAACTGCATTGTCGTGTAATTTTATATTATTAAACCTTTTTAGTTTCTGAAAAAATATGCTAAGACACTTGTTTTACTTTTAACCATCAAAGCAGCTAAATCACTCATAGCTTCTTTGCTGATTAGCACATGATTATTTTGATGGCCTAGGATCGTGTCCCAGCCGTTCTCAATAAACAAACATATTTTACTTATTTTTTTCCACAACCTCCGTTTTTCTTTCTATGGAAGGTAACACAAATAATTAGAAGCCAATATTTTCTAAATATTATTCCTTTTATAAAAATTTTATGTAATTCGTTTAAGCATTAGTCAAATATCCTGGTTGTAATTTCTAATAAATAACCTTCGCGGTGCCATTAAACATTGTTATAATTTGGGAGCTTTAAAAACACACAAAATTTAAAATAAAAAAAATAAATATATGTCGTGCTTTTAAAGTTAGAAAATATACGTTTAGCCTGTGTTTAGAAACAGTTTTGTTTTTCTTCAAATGTAAAGCAAAATTGTTCAAAATTTTTTTTTTGTTAGATTCGTTATAACCCAACTTCACTGTAATTTTTATTTGTAACAAAAAAAGTCAATTTTTGAAATATTTTCACGTTTTTTAATTGTTAAAAATTATTTTACAAAAATAAATTTAATAAAGTTTTAATAACTGAATAGATAATTTCAGCAGTTGAATTCGTGAAATTTTTTTATTTAAAAATTGTCTTAAAATAAATGAAATTAAATTTTGTTGAAAATTTATTTTTTTTTTGTTTATATAAACTTTAAATAATAAGTGTTTTGTTAAAAATGTTTTAATTTTTATGTTTCAATCATATTGCAAATAATAAAGTTATTGTGTCGGGTAAAGAATTGATGTTATATTATGGAATTTGCTGCCAAATATAAATCAAATGGTTCGCTCAAAAGCTTTACAATTAGCCGATGTCAAAAGTTGCTTAGTATTGATCATCAACAATACGATGGAGCTGCGTCTCATACAATTGATAATAAAATTTACAAAAAAAGCAAACATTGAGTTTTTTTTTAAAGCTTTTTCTTTAATAAATCTAATTTATTACTAATTAAGTATTTTTGTAATAATGTGCGATCTTTAAATCGGCTTAACAATTTTAATTTAATTTTATATTATTTAATAGCAAATGGAATTGTGAAATATAATATTCTAATTTAAAAAATTGTATTTGAACAATTTCCTTATGTATGGACGTTTGTAGATACTAAGTGAAAAACAACTAAAAATAATATCTTAACAAGTGTTCTTTTAAAATCTGAACGCCTATAAGACACTTCGTAAGCTATAAAATATAAAAAAACTTTCATGTGCCATCATTTAATACACATATCAGAATATTTGCTTTTAGCTACATGGCAACCGCGATTTGAAATATCAATTATGCTAAGAATAGTTAAAAAAATATCCTGATTTATCTAATTTTGAACTAGACAAGAAGAAACAAGTAAGAGTGCTATATTCGGCTATGATAAATCTTTTATACCTTTTACCATGTATAAACATCCAGTTAAGTGAAGTAACTCCAATCAAAAAGGCAAATACTCAGATGACAGAGAATAAAGAAATTAAAAAAAAAATACATTAAATGTCACCGGCTCTTAATGGGTTAAGCATCTTTTTTTTAATTTTAGTATTTTCTAAAAGATCTCTACAAAAGCTTTTATATGATAACCATATTGATATCTTTAAAAATATGACGTACAATCGTAATTTTCTATGAAAAGTTCAGAGGCCCATAACTCGAAAAATATGGTCTAGCGCATTTTTTTTCACTTAATGTTTTTTTTCTTATTTTTAAATTCTCTATCGCCTTATATTTTTGTTGTTTTGATTAAATTTACTTCATTGTTCCAAATTATATGTAAAAATTAGAGGCAGAGGCGTTTTGTCCGACGGACCGATCTTGCTGATTTTCAATAGCAAATCTTTCGAAACTGTGTCTCATCGATTGGCATCTCTAAAGTTTCTCCAGCTTATTTAGTGTCTGGGAAAAGTTGTTTTCAACACTAATACAGACGGGCAGACGGACATCGCTTAATAAACATCGATATGCATAAGGACTCTGAATATATATTTTTTTATAGGGTCGCAAATGGATATTATAGAAATTAAAAAGGGAATGACAAACTAAGATATACATATCCTTTTTCCAATTTTTGTGGTGAGGGGTATATAAATATTCGGATTTATCTAATTTTGATCTTGAAAAAATAAACCAGATAATAATATGACAGCCACATTAAATCAAATTCCGGACAAACATAATGCGTCACATTTAGACATATAATAAAACAGTAATGGGGTCATTTCTGTACATGACATATTTTTTGAAAATCTTGGTGTTGGTGTAAACAGTAATCGATATGGACTACAAAATACCTTTTTGAAAATTTTCCCTATCTTTCTGTACTCGCATCACGTAAAAACTATTGTGAAAGTTCCCAATATTACCGGTACAATGGTACTAAAACAGTTGTCAGTACATTTTATTTTTGTAGATTGAAAATTTGTATTTAGACAGTCTACAGAACTCTGCAACAAATATTTAAAAGGAAAATTTTCTAAATTCTAATTTTAAGACAATTACAAATGACACGCAGACGAAGTCGTGGGCACTACTAGTTGAGTGTTTTGCTAGTCACTGAGTACGTTTTGAGAGCATCTGGCAGCTTTCTTTGAGTTACGACGGCCACCAAATGATAAAAAATTTTGACATTAACACAAGACACCTTTCTACTCTAATTGTTCTTAATTCTATACAATTAACGGCCTTAATGCATTAAGAAATTTTGTCGTTAGATCTGTCAAAAATCGTATGGGTGTTCGAAAAGTAGAATAGTGTGTAATTAAATAAAATGTCTGACAGATTTTTCCATAGGTCTGTTCGGTATGCTGTAATTCCCTTTAAAAAATTTTAATAATAGAAATTGTAAAAAGTTACATTCTGTATTACTTTCCACAAATCTTCTAGCGATTTTCCGTGTTATTTATATAAACAGCATAAAAAAACATTCGTGAAAATTTATTATAAATGGGAAAATTTATTTTATTTCTTTTTGTGAAAACTTAAAGTTTAATGCTTCCGTATTTTAAATGAACATTTGTTTGCAAATTATGTTGCTGCATGCAAGGCGAATTCACATAAGGTGGCAGCGCGGCTACAACAATACAACAATAAAAAAGAAAAACAGGCACTTAAGTGTATGATAAACTTTAGAACACACATAATTACTACACTTTTTTCTTACCCTTTTCAATAACCTTTTTACTAAGATTCGTTTTTTAAATTGATTTAAAACTCTTCTTACCATTCTTTTTTAAAGAATAATAAAAAAAGAAATTTTGTGACACTTTTGACAGCTTTTCTACACATTACAAAATTAAACAAAAAATTCTCAGCTGCCGCAACGATGCCACCTGGTAAAATTAATTCGCCTTGGCTGCATGTAAAACAACATTATTTCATTTAAAAAGAATAATTAAAAATGTAAGACTACTAAAATAGTGATTTAATATAAATAAGATGGGCAGAGGAAGAGATTGAATAAGGATTTATAAACTTCCTTGAACTGTTTTGAGCTGTTACAACAAACATTAGAAAACCATAACAAAATAGTTAAAATGTTATACTATGAACACTGTGCAAGATAAAACTTTATCCGAACTAAGAGAATGAATGCAATGTGATAAATTGTAAAACCCAAAAAGCTTTTTTTTCAGAATGCATTAAATTGAAAAACAAAATGTACGACCGAAAATAGTAACAAAAACAATCTTAGTCATTGCTACCTAACTCAGTAAGTAAAGAGTTGAGGTAGGTTCTAGGAATGACAAAAACAGACAGCAAACACACAAAACAAACATACAAAAAAGCTTTTCAATTACTTGAGAACACGTAATACAGTCTAATACTCGTATTAACTACGCCTTACGTAAAACAAAAGTTGAAAAAACGATAGAAACATTGAAAAAGAACGTTAGTACGACTATTTGTATGTGACGACAAAGGTCGTTGGTAAATACAATGAACTCTGCAAAGCTTTTTTTTACGCTTGCAGTAGCAAATATAAAAGCTTTTTGTGAAGTGCATTACGCTCTCCGAATAGCTAACTAGTAGTTGCAGTATGTTTGTTTCTAGATGCATTTGATTTTTTTTCTATTTTATTTTATTTAAAATTTTATTTTTAGTCTACTCTAGGAGCTGGTGCTGACCTTGTTTTCTGTAACATTTTTTGCTAACAAATCAGACCGAGCGAGAGAATTTCTGAAACAGGGGTGGGGTGCAAAAAACAATGAGAAAACCTTTTTTTAATTTAAAAAAAATATGACAAAATTTTTTAAAATAATTGAATAAATTTTCTCAAGTAGAAAAAAAAGCTTTCGTTGTTTCTATTGCACTTTTTTCTGTACATTTTCTCATTGTTGTTGTATAGTTGCTTTTTATTATATTTTTTTCTGTTGCAATGCTTAATGTTTCGTGTCAATAACCTGCAGTTGCCATGAATTTTTCTTATAAGATTTCAGAGCTTTTTGTTGTTGTTGTTTTTTGTTTTTCAAAAATAAAACAATTGAAAATATATATTTAAAGTGTAAAAATTGTTGTTTTTTCAGGAGCCTGCTTTGCGTTGTTGTAATTGGAAGGGCAATTAAAATTATCAATTGAAAAGTTATGCAACACTTGAAATATTGGATCAAAATTTTGTTAAAAATTATTTTAAAAAATATTCAAGTTTTAAGTAGGAACTGGCTAAGTTGTCGCGAGAATGAATGCAAAAATAACACATAACAATGAAAAATATGCCATTTTTACACACAGGTGGAGAAGGGGAATATCTAAATTTTTCAGTCTGTTTGTAGTTTCTACAATATCGATTTCCGACCCCATAAAGTATAGATACTCTGAGCCTTTATGCATAGCGAAGTCGATTGAGCGATGTCCGTCTTTTCGTCCTTGTTAGTGTTAAAATCAACTTTTCCAAGGCAATAGATGAGATAGAAAAAATTAAAATACGCCAATGGATCAAACATAGTTTCGAAATAGTTGCTATTGAAAATGAGCAAAATAGGTCCATGTCCCTCGAGGCAGCGAGCAAAACGTCACACCTGTCTCTATTTTTTCCACATCATTTGAAACAATAAAGTAACTCAAGTCAAAAAAGCAAATGTATGGGGCGATAGAGAATTAAAAAATAAGAAAAAATCATCAAGTAAAAAAATTTGCGGTCGTCCATATTTTCAAGTTACTTTTCATAGAAAAGTACGATTGTGCATCATATTTTTTAAGATATCAATATTTGTATCATTTTAAAGCTATGAAAAATAAAAATGATCTTTCAGAAAAAACTAAAATTAAAAAAAATGCTTAACCCATTAAAAAAGTCGATGAAATTTTTATGTATTTTTTTTAAATTCTCTGTCACCTTCATATTTGTTTTTTTTGATTGGAAACTAGATTTACATACTTGTTGAAGATTTGGCATAGCCGAATATAGCGTTCGTACTTGTTATTATTATTATTTTGCTTTTTTTGTAACGTTTTTAATGTTATCAGGGATAGCAGTTTACATTAAGTTAATCTTTAAGGAATAGCTAAGTCTGTAACAATAATATATTTTTTAAAAAATTGAAAGACAACATTGAACTTCTTTACGTGATTGCCAAATCATGCGAGTCACTGTGAAAACTATATAAGATTTTGTGTTGTCTTTATACGTTTTTTGTATGAAGATTGCATCTGTTTTTTTAAAAATTATTAGTCAGATTTTTAGTTTTTTATTTTATATGAAAAATGTTTTCTAATTAATAAAATGAAACATGCAAACACATTTTTAATAGAAATTTAATAAAAAAAGAAAAAAAGTAATTCTTTTATGAAATTCTTAACAAAAATTTTCCACTTAAAATAAAAATATTTTCAATTCTATTTTGATTGCAAAAATAGCTCACATGTTCTACACAAGAAAAAGAGCTTTGCACGTTTAATAAATTTATTGTTTTGTTTTCATTTATTATATATTTATTATTGTTTAATGTGCAGTTTGTTCTATTAAATAAAATTTATTTAATATTATTAAAATTTGCTTTTATTTTTGAATGATTTTAAAAGAAAATTTTAAAAAACAAAAAAAAAATTAAGTTAAAAAAAATTAGAAATTTTTTTATTCACATATTTTTTTTATTAATTTAGTTAAATTAATTTGGATACAAATGTTTCTAATTTTTTTGTGTTGACATCTCGAGCATAAAAATAATTATATATTGAATAAAATATTGCCATAGTTGAGTGTGTTTTATATTTGCTCAATGCAATTTGGCAAATTATCAAATTAAACAAGAATCCGGATTAAAAAAGAAAACAAGTCCAAAGGGGTTTTTTTTGTCGTACAAACATAAACATTAAATGAAAACATAACAAATGTTAAACGAACTAATAAAGGTGACAGTTATTATAAATCTTTTTTAGGCCACAAAAAAAAGAAGAAAGGAAGAAAAAAAAAACAAAAAAATATTTTTAACTAAAACTACATTATTTTTCCCCCATTAATGAGTAAAATAATAAAATGTTAATTTTAAATGTTAATAAGTACGTGGGATGTTTTTTGAAAATTTTACCAAACAAGAAAAAGTTCTTTTTCTTGGAGCCAAGGCATTTCCATCAGAAAAACTCAACATCTTTAAAATACTTTTCATTATAGTGGCCAGAAAATAACTATCAACTAATAAAATTACAAATTAAACACTCTCGATTCAGCATATCATTTTAAAGCGACACTTATAGCATTTTTTTTACTTGAAAAACTTATGATTTTGCCTTTAAATGAAATTGTCTTTGCATGATTCTGTCCCATACCCATCATAAAAGGACATAACCAACGCAATCCATCTACCGCGCACACACCCTTAAATCAGACCATTTCACAATCCTTTTTTGCAGTTGGAATAATACGGCCCAAGATCAAAATTATGATGCCTTAAAGATCACTGCTGTATGACGAGAAATATGCGAACTAGATTACAAAGAAGGGGATGGTAGTTGATGTATTGATGGATGCAATAAAGACCCAATGTCAGGTTTTAATTGTTTTGCACATTTTTCAAATTCAGTATATTGAGAGCCCACTCAACTCATATACTCCACAAATAGTTTTATTGCGCTACTTACAAGTTTTACTTCGGCTAAAACAGTCAAAGAATTTAAGTATTTTAATATTAAATTTGAATTTTTTTAAAATATTTTACAATATTTATTTGAATGCAGTTTCTAGGTGTTTGAAAAATTTTCTTTTTAGAAATTTGAAGAGGTAGATAATTAATAAAAGATTCAATTCATAGAAATTCTTAATAAATTAATACAATTCTATTATTTATTGTCAACGTAAAAGTTTCAAATAAACAGCCAAACAAATAAATATAGAACACAAATATGAAATCAAAAATTGTTTCAACAAAGTGATTCATTTGTGATATTTAATATAAAGAATTACCACTCAGCAACACGTTTTATTAATAATTTTGTTTATGGAGACAGATAAGACTAACGACAGACACAAAACCCTAAAACATTATTATGGGCAATTACGAAGCATTTTTGTGGGCATTATTTTGATTTAATATTAAGCCTGTTTTAAGCGGAATTTTATCTCATTGATAATGTTTCTAGAAAATGAGAAAGTCTTTGGAAATTGCTTTTCCCTTAGATTTTGTTAAAAAATCTGTGATATCTTATCGACGAATATTGCAAATTGAACAAAAGTTAGATGCAATTTTAAATCAATTT
Organism: Cistogaster globosa; assembly: GCA_937654795.1. Lineage (NCBI taxonomy): Eukaryota > Metazoa > Arthropoda > Insecta > Diptera > Tachinidae > Cistogaster > Cistogaster globosa. Next base: position 2,912,456 of record OW569407.1, read on the forward strand.
TATTTCTATTATTTTAAAGGAAATTATTTTAAAAATAAAATAGTGTGCAATATTTTGACCAAACAATTTATGAAATATTTATTTGCGTTCTTAAATATTCCTTCATTTGAACACAAATAAATTTTATGCCAACAAATTATAAAAAGGAAATTCATTAAGAAAGAAATTAAATTATCTGGTAATTGTTGTTGATTGTTTTGCGTCAATTGTAAAACGTAAGCGCATTTTGTCAAGTGTGTTATTTATTTGATACTTAAAGATAAAAATCGCTTTCAATTACCAAGTCTCAAAATACAGCTCAAAAAATATTTAAATAAATTTGAACAAAATAAAAAAAAGGAAAAACCATTTAGAAAAATTGCTTACCTTTCACGCAATGGCATCAAAATGCCCGCACCCATACTTGACACCTTCATTGGTATCTTAACGCTATCGGAGTCACTGCCACTTTCTGCACCCGAACCACCACTGCCGCCTGCATGCTTCTGTTGACGTTGATAGTTATTAGTTTTACCATTACAATTTGTATTGTCACTGCCCTGTTGGCGACCGCTTGAAATAGGTCTTTTTGCATTACGTTTCTCTTGTCCAGACACAGTTGTTTTTCCTGTAGCTGCTGCAGCTTCTGTTGCTGCCATAGAAACTTTATCAAATGATTTATAATTTCCTTCGCTTTTAGCGTTAATTGGTTGTGCATTTATCAAGTTGTAACCCATATTTTCAGTTTCACTAAAATGCCCATCACCATCCGCACTGCCAGCGTCATCGCTTCCATTATTGCCACTGGCCAAAACATCCATATGATTTTCATCAATTCCAATTGGACAAGTTGGCGACGGCTGTGTTGCTCTATAAATGCAGCCATTACGTTGTTGGTGTTGCTGTTGATGTTGTTGATGGTAGAAACCTTTTTTAAAAAACTGCTTCGAATTGTTGTTGTAAATGTTATATTGTTGCTCAAATAATTCCACTTCCACACAGTTAAGATTGATGGCACTACCACCTGCTGCTGCTGTTGTTGATGCTGATAAATCTGACAGTACGCTACAACCGCCCCCAGCGCTGCCGGTAAGAAAGTTTTCGTCTCTGCCACCTTCAAATCGCCCTTTGCCAGTGCTTGCACCTGCACGTAATCTTGCCGACGTTGCGTTATTAGCTGCACCTGTGCCACAGATGCCAATTGTTGCTCCAAATTTTGTATCCCGATGTGTGCCATCTAATGAAATATTCGATAGGAACGAGATCGCAGCCAGTCTGCGCCTGTGTCTCGTTTTATTGAACGAACTACTTGCCATTAGGCAGTAACAATTGCTTTTAAATGCTCTTTTTCGTAAAACAGCCGACCGAGAAAATTTCTCACGGTGTTTTAAATTTTTTGGTAAAAATAGTTTTTCTTTTCTGTTAATGTTTTAAATTAATTTACAATTGTGGTATTTTAATTTTGAAAATCACTTTATTGGCTTTTTAAACTTTTAAGATCACTTTGCGGTTTAAGTACGACGCCGATCTTGATCAATATTTAGCTTATGGCTTGCCGGCAATTTCTTTTTCCAGTTCTTGAAAGATGTACCGAACAACCTTTTTTAACGCTTTTAAGCGAAGAGGGTGTTGGCGTTTGGTAATGACTTCCTTAAGTTTCTTTTAAGAAACCTGTTGTGAATATGCGTGTGCGTGTGTGTGTGTGTATGTTCCCAGAATTAATTTCTTAATTCGAAAATTTCATTTAAGCTGTCAAAAAGTTCTTTTCAATAAATATCACAAAAATTTTTTAGTCTTTAAATTAGAAATTAAATTACTGCTAAACTTTAAACTTAAACGCGACATCTTGATAGACTTTTTTTCAACAAACACTTGACAAGAAAAAATTCTAAAATAAAGTTTTTAAATGTTTTTTTTTTAACAACAACTGTAATTATTGATTATTGTAATGTAAAGTTGGTTTATTTAGTTGCCGTTTGTATTGCAACCGTCTGTCTGCTTGCAGGTTTCAATATGATTTGCCGGAAAATTCTGGAAATATAGAAAATATAAAGAAATTAAAAAAAAATATCTGAGCAAATGAGTGTAAAGACTACAAAGTTGAGAGTGTGTACGAGTATACAGTAAAAGTAGTATGGAAGTGGAAGTAGATAAAATTGAAAGAAAACTGCATAATGTAACAGAAATATGAGTAAAAATAGATATTCGTCTACTACTTAAAGATAAATTATGCAGAACAGAGACACCAACCCCGCACAGTCTGCATTTGTATAAACAGTGCAAAACACCGCCATGAGAGAATAAAAAGAAAAAAAAAAACAATGTTGTGGTGTGGCAAAAGTTTAAGAGCCGGCTAAAGGATTTATGAATGGATTCAAGTTATAAAAAAGTTGGTAAGAAGAGTCACAGTTTAGTTCTCTTTACGTGACTCTCTCTTTCGCAGTAAAAAGTGCAACAATTAGCTGATGAAAAACGGTAAAAGAGAAAAAGCTTTTGTGGGTCAATTAATCTGCAGCAAAGTATGTTTTTCTTTTAAAGCCTGGTAACACGCAAGACTGTCATTTATTGTTTGGTTTAAAGCGTTAGTGTCTTTCTTGTTACCTCAAAACAGCAACAAAATTTTCATGAAATAATATTTTTTTTTCAAAATATTTTTTTTTCTATTTATGGGATTTTTCGAAAATGCATATTTTTAGCATCAAATATAAATTTATTTTTCCAGCTTACGAGGTCAGTTTTTAAATAGTTTTCTTTTTTAATTTAATTTTTCAAGAAATCAGGAGCTGAACAGTGGATATTATAAGTGAATTAAAATTGATTTTCGGCTTAGGTTTATTTTTTATTTTAATTTCTAAAAAATGTTAGAAAGAAAAATTATCTACAAACGAATGCGGAAGTTTTAATTTTGATACTTTGCTATCTTGTTCGAAAGAAAAAAAAAATTAATTGAAAATTAATTTAAAAATAGAAAAAAGTTAAAAAAATTTTAATTATAATTTTCCTTCATCACAAAAGAATTACTAAATACCATTTTTAAAATAACTTTCACAAAAAAGAAAAGGCCAAAAAATTAACTCCGTTCCAGTACCTTTTGGATAAAGTGTGTGGGTACAATTAGTTTTCTAGATTGCTAAAATTTCAGTTTCACAACAATTTTTTTATACTCCAACAATACTGGCGATTTTCAATAGGAAAAAGGCGCTTACATCACAACAAAGTATGGCTAAGTGGGTTTCCTCGAACAGGTTCAATTTCCAGCTGTATATATTTTATAATAGTTGGTGCTTGTTTTTACAACAACCGATCCTTAAAATAAAATAAATAATAAAAAATGGCTTTAAATTCAGTTGCCTTTCTAATAAAAATAAACAATTTATTCATCTTATAACTTTTTGCCTTCTTTATTTTATATCTTTTTTAAAAAGTGGCACAAATTGAGAAGAGCTCATTAACAGCCTTTTGTTGTCTTAAAAAAAGGCCTAATTTTTTAAGCAGTCAGTAGAAGACTTTCTCCTTTAAAATCTGTTCATAAGGTGATACGAAAAAAAGTTCTCTTAATTAAATCCTTGATACTTTTAGCTTCTTTGTCTGGCACTAAAGGCTTCAATCGATCATAAATATTTTATAGCTCATAAGTTTAATTGGTCTGGGATCTCTTCCAATGGAAAAATATTTTTTCGCTGCACTACTGAATTCATTTACAATAATAGTAAGGAATGCATAAGTAGTTCTACTTTTCTTATTTTCATTTCTATCATTTCAAAAACACGTTTATTTGGTAGAAAGGAATTACTAGATAATAAATGCTATTTGACGACTTTTAATCACTTAATTCAGTTTTCAAATTTTCTAAGTTTATAGCAATTTCACAAATGGTTCATTTTTGTTAATATATTGAAAGTCACATTAAACTAATTTAGTTTGAAGGATATGAGCGATCAGCTAATTTTTTTATTTTAATCTAAATCACTTTTATGTCAAGGATAAATTTTTTCAGGGAACAATAAACTTTATAACAATTTCTTTTTAATGTAATAAGTGATGCCCAAAAGCAATAAATTATACTGAAACAAACAAAGTTCCCGTTTATAAGAGTTTAACGAAAACTCGGAATTTTTTTAACAAAAATCCACAAATCGCTACTTTGATAATTTTTAAGCTAAAAATCGGCAAATATGGCAGGCCTGACCATCTCAAGTAAATAAATAGAATTCTTACAAAATACGCAGCTTAACTACTTCAAAATCCCAAAATTTGATAGCGTTTTTAATGCGTCAATCTAAATCGCTTGTCAAAAATAAAGAAAACCTCAAAACAGCTTAAAGGAATTTTGTTTGTTTTGCTTCAAGTTATCAAATATAAAAGAAAATTAATAAAAAATTACGATTTGTAAAAGTTTAAGAAGATACAAAATCATGATTTATAGAGAGGACCGAAATATATACAATTTTTACGATTTAGTGTGATTTTTTTTAAGAGACAAATTATTACAAATTATTTGGATTCTCGGTTTAATGGAGAATGAATTATAACGAGGATAAAAAATAGTAATAAAAAAAACCTAATTTTTTACTTCTCGTTTGCACATACAAAAACATATTTAAACGCTAGTTTCTGATTTCATCACAGTTAGTCCAGATTTACACTGTGCAATTTTTTTTAATTCCCTATTTAAATTGGATCGATATACGTTATTTAAAATAAAAAAAAAAACATCAATAACATCCCCTCAAAATTCCATCAAATACCATATTGCTTCACCAACAAACAAAAATTTTTTGCTTGTTTCATGAAAAATTGCATAGTGTAAATGCTCTATCACTTAAAGGATTTTTACTGAGCTGATCTTACTTAGCTGTCTTTACTGTCTATTGACAAAGCCCCAATAACACAGCCTGTCAAAATTTAATTCTTTTATTAAATCGATTTGCTTTTTTAATACAAAGAAGCCTTTAAGGAACCAGCAATACGTCCGACCCTACTTTCTAATGATTTCTAATAAAAGTTCTTTCTTATTTATTTTTACAAAATAATCTAAAAATGTTGGCAACAGTTTTGTATTTGTTGTAACATTTATTGACATTTATTGAGGTGTTTAGCTGAAGTTATTTTTTCTTGTTTAACAGCCATTTTTTTTGTTTGTTTGTTTAATATAAAATTTGTTGTGTTGTGTGATTCTCAAGAGACATAACGGCGTGCTTTTTTTCCAAATGCCGGTTTAATGTATTTTTTTGTATAGTTGTTTTTTAATACATGTTGTGTTCGCATTACTATTATAGCAAAGTGTTCATCAGTAACAAGAAAAAATAAGTTGTTTATATAAGAAATGCACATTTTCAAACACTAATGTCGATGTTTTACAACGTCAGTTTTTGCCGGTTTCCATGGTTTGTTGTCATGCGTTTTTATTATTTTGCAAAAAAAGTTGCCGGTGTTATTTTTAATTAGTTTATTTATTTGTTTGTTTGTTTTGTTGCTTGTAAAAAAGTTTCATTGTAGAATTTAAAAATTAGTTCCAACATTTGCCGTATGATTCATATGTATTTTTGTTATAAAAATGGTCATATAAAAAAGTAGACGAGAAAAGTTTTTAATTTTTATATTCTATAGCTGATAATAAATTTAAACTTTAATATTATGAATTCAATTTAATTGCGTTTTAAAATTGCACGTTATTAAAAACTTTTAAGATTTTTATATTAAAATTAAATAAGGAAAGTAACTCGATTTGGTACAATAATTTAAAATTTGTTTGATAAAAATCTTAATATTATTAATAATGTGGCACAGTGTAGCGAAATAAGATTTAAAAAAAACAAACTCAAATACATAGTAAAATAATTTGATTTTAAAACCGGTAAAACATAATTTTTAAATTTTTACACATTTTTTTTAGGATTTTTTTTTTATAAAAATCTCATGTCTCTGTATTTGAAAATAAATAAAATTTAACTGTAGCACGATATTTGTTTGGGTCAACACTAAGTAATATTTTTTTTAGTGTTAAGGATTAAAACTAAATGAAACTGTGATAAATGGTCCATGAAATAGACCTTATTCTTTAAAATAATCAAATAACACTTGAATTGATTAACTAATAAAAAAATTTAATATAATAAATTTATTTTGATTCAAATTCATAATTTTTTTAGCAAATTTAAGTTTCTAACCTTCGATTTATCACTGACAACACACACAAGATTGTGCTAAAAATCAATCAATGTGAAAACGATAATTTTAAAAGAAAACGACAAAATTCGACTATTAAAAACACAAACTTAAAACAGAATTTCTTAAACAAATTCTGAAAAAAAAAAAAATCTTTTAAACTAAAGTTTTTAATTTATTTTAAGGGTCAGAAGTAAGAAAACTTTTCAAATCTGTATTTTTATTAATGAAATATATATTTTTTTAATAATCAAAAACAACTTTTAATTGCTGCGCTAAAAAATGTCCATAAAAAATTAAAAAAAGAACAAAATTTGTTAGTAATTTTCCTTCTAATTTTTTTATTCAATTTTTTTTTTCTTTTTAAAATTAAACAAAAATGTAAAATTATTAAAAAATTAATAAATAAAAAAATTAGCGAAACATTTTAAATAATAAATTTAATCCTGCTCAACAAAGTACAAAGACAACAAAAAAATTTGAATCACAAGATTTGATGGTGAAAATGATTAAAAAATTTTATCGGTTCAATTCGTTTTTTTTTAATATCATTTAAAATTTTTTTTTTAATTAAACTCAATTTCAGTACAACGAAAAATAAGTGAAACGAAATATTGTGCATTATATTTAAAAAAAGAAAAAAAAAATAATTTAATAAATTTTTTTCTAAAAGGCGGTTATTTTTATATTTTGATAATCTTTGATTATTCTAAAAGCTGGCAAAAGTTATTTATAAATAATTTACATAAATATTTACCCTTTTCCTTACAACTCCTGCTTTAAAATTCAAGCTTTTGAATTCACTCCATTTTGATATTTGATTTGTCTTAAACACTTAAGTCTTTGAAAAACTTAACAAACTTTTTAAACAATTTTAATTGAAATTTTAAAACAATTAAAACAATTTTTTTCTCCATTAACTTCAAAATTTTTGAACGTAAAGATAAATCCTTAAAGATGTTGTTTAAATGCGAAAGTAAAACCTTTTTACTTTAGCTTTTCAATTGAAACTAAGGAGTTCTAATTACAACTTCAACATATTTATACCAAAAAGCTTGTTATGAAAAATATAAAAGAGAGATTTTAATTGAAATTAAGTCTGTGTTTGTTTATGCTCATTTCATTTTGGTTGGTTGGCTTGTCGAATGATCGTTGGTTAAAGTAAAAAGCACAAACAACAATCACTAAAGAGATATCTGGTGATATCTACACAGTTTATATTTATTATAGAATTTTTAATAGTAGTAGTTTTTTTCAAGCGTTTGTTCATGTATTCGTGGTAATTTTTGTATAGCTTTCTTAACAAAATTCTTTAAGCAGAGAGCCAGCCACACTTTATTCAAGCAAAAGTTATGAAACGAAGGTTTAAAAAATGGGAAAACAATTTCAGTTTTGTAAACAAAGATATTATCAAAGCAAAATATGAAAAACAAACAAAAAATGCTTACTAAACTTCAAAACAAAAAAAAAATGCACTCTGGAAAAAAATAAAATATTTTTTTTAAAAATAAAATATTCTTTTAAATGTTATAACATTGCAACTGTCTTGTCAGCCATTAGATTATAAAGTAACGATAATTTGATAATTTTATGATCAAAATTTGGGTTCTAAACTTATGCCCAAATAACAGAAAAAACTGTTTATAGATTTAATGAATTTAGGTATTTTGTGATTTTAATGATTAAAAAACAGTGACTTTGAAATAGTTGGAGCTGAGTTTATTTATTCGTCCAAAGTTTTTTTTAATTATGAGGCAAAAAGCTATTTTTTTTTTATTATATAAAATTATTAATTGACGTTAAAAAATACATACCGTAAAACGGGGTGACTAGAAACAAAACAGTGCAACCACTTTCTTATTAATAATACAGAATTTTGTTATTTTGTGAATATGGAATTTGTTTCTATTCATCCTGTTTTCACGAAATAGAAACTAAAAAGTGTAATGAATTATTCAATCGAGATTTTTGCTTCCGAAAAGTTAAAAGGTTTTAAACCTTTTTTTACTCTTTGCAACTACATTTCACTTCTTAAAAAAGTTTTTCGCTTTAAACAAAATAGTTTATTGCCTAAAAATTAAAAACATGTTCTGAAGCAGCTACAACAATAAATTGATTTGCCTTTATGGCGATCAAGCTTGTACAGTCATCGCAAAAGTAACTTTAGGATAATCTTTCTTCACATTAAGTAATTTTTATATCCTTCACAACAGGTAGAAAAAAGTTATATCTAAGTTTGTCATTCCGTTTGTAAATTCTAAAATATCAAATTTCGACCCCATAAAGAGTATTTATTTTGAGTTCTTATGCATAGCGAAGTCGACTGAGCGATGGGCGTCTGTCCGTCCGTGCTCGGGTTGAAATCAACTTTGTCCAGGCTCGAGATGAGTTAAAGAAAATTTTAATACGCCAATCGCTCAAAGTTTTGAAAATTTTGCAATTGAGCATCAAGTTCGGTCCACTTCCTTCGAGGCAGTGGGCAAAAAACCACGACTACAACTAATTTTTCCATATCATTTGGAACAAATCTTGTTTAGTGAAGTAACTCGAATCAAAAAAAACAAATATATGGCGCGATGGAGTATTAAAAAGTAATATATAAAACATTAAGTTAAGAAAATGTCGCTCGCCCATATTTTTTTAGTTATGGGGCTTTGAACTTTTCCTAGGAAAGTACGAGTTTGCACCACAATTTTTGAGACATAAATATATGTATTATTTAAAAGCTGTTGATATATAAGATTCGGCATAGCCGAATATAGCACTCGTAATTATGTATGTGTGTATGTATTTACGTGATAATAAATATTAAAAAGTTTCGTACTTTTTCGATTATAAGAAAAAAAATGAAGAGTTCTTTGTAAAACCCTTTCGATCTATTTAGAAAGGATCAGGATCATATACACTGAATAAGCTTCATTATTTTGTCTTTCTCGTCGCCCAGGTTTATTGCGTCATTAACAATCGACTTCTTCTCCATAAACTGGTCCAGTATAGTATCAAGAGCCCTTTTACACTTCAATTGAACAGCTTTAATTTGACACTTTAGGCCTTCAGCCTGTCTCTTAACCACTACTAATGAGCTAAGATATTAAATCGGTAGCTTTTGAACCGCTAAGCATCGTATACAAAACAGTTATATGAAATTTTCAATCTAGTTTATTTTTAATTAAAATATTTAAGCGGAGAACTTTTTTACGAGTTCTGTAAAATAAAAATATTTTTTGGAGTTAAAATGTTATCAAGCGTCCGTCCGTAAGCTTTAGTAATTAAAAAGAGTAAATAAGTTATAATATATGTACATATATCATCAATATTAATCCATATTAATCCACAGCATTTTCTTCAAGACTGATATTTGGATGAATTTAAATTTGTGGTATAAAATAAAGAAATTGTTGGTTATTTTTTAAAAGTAGAGTTTGGCCGTCTTTTTTTTATTTGAGTCCAAACGGTTTTACTATTTCACACTTTTTCATTTTACTTAAGAGTAAAGAATAGGGTATAAATATTATTCATAATTAACAACAAAAATTAACACAAATTTTTAAATAATTTGTTTAAGTTCCTCAATTTTGAGTTGATTTTGAATTCATATTTCGAAATTTTCCACAACAATTTATACTTAAAAGAGCCTGAAAAATTACAAATTAAAAAAAAAAATTTTTGCAATTTCTAATTCCAAATAAATTTTTAATTCAAAACTTAGAACACTTACAATATTTCGAAAATTTCAAAAGAATGAATACAATAAAACAAAAGAAATGACCACTGACACAGAATCTGAACAAGTTCTTCAAGAAGCAGTGGATTTATTTTCTAATTCAACACAATTTGAAACTAAATAAAACAAGTGCCAGTTGAATTTAAAACAACTATTTACGGGTTGTGGTGAAAATGATCTAAATAATAACAAGACTGAAAAAGTGACATTCAACCAAAACTATACAGTTTGAAAAGAATATAAATATTTAGAAAATCATGTGGCACTATATGTTCGGATCGTACTGTATAACGTCTTTCTTATTAATAGGTGAAATAACTATAAAAATGAAAAAAATGACTATGTTAAAAAGATTATTTGAGATATCCCACTAATATTGTTCGATAGAGTAGTCCTTGGACCTTCATTTGTATGGGGTGTGATATACCAGCCATTCTCCATTTTTCCATAATGGCCACAAATCTTCTCAAGAAATGTTAAAAAAAGACTATGTTAAAAAACTCAAATTTGTTTTAGTTTCTAAGATTATTTGAGATATCCCACTAATATGGTTCGATAGAGTAGTCCTTGGACCTTCATTTGTATGGGGTGTGATATACCAGCCATTCTCCATTTTTCCATAATGGCCACAAATCTTGTCAAGAAATGTTAAAAAATGACTATGTTAAAAAACTCTGTATTTATTATTCTTTCAAAATTATTTTGCACATTTAACTTTTATAATCTAAATAAGTGCACTCTAGCAAAATTTTTCCATATCGAACAAAACATGAACCAAGCCCCAAATTTCCGGGATATGCATTTTAATTATTAAAGGTCAAAATTCTAACGACTTTTAAGTGATTAACAGTGGTCTGTTAACTGTAAAATCAGCTATGTTAAAAAATTTGGTTTAGGTCTCTACTAGTTAAATTCGAATTTATCTTCACACACATCTGTATAACGCCTTTCTTCTTAATAGGTAAAATAGCTGTAAAAATGAAAAATAATTGCAAATTTAATTTAGAAAATAGTAAGATAATTTTCTTCTTTTCTACTTTTTAATATCTTAAATTTAGTATATTTTTATAATGTTTTGCATATAATATATATTATTTGAGACGTCTGTATACTTTACTTGCGATAAATGCACAACCATACACACTTGTTTCAAATAAGAAGCTTTCAAAAGTAGCAATTTAAATCCAATTTTTAGCATTTCTATCAGTATTATTTCTTGATAATAAATTTAAACATGACGTACGTATTTCAGTGACATGCCAATTTTTTTCTGTTTCGAATTTTTTAAACAATTTTATTTCGGGTATTTTTATTTTTGTTTTCAATTTCGCATGAATGAATTAAGAAAATTAATTGTGTCACTTTTAACGTAAAATTTTTAGTAAATAAAAAATAGTTTGTATTTGACCTCTTTTATAATTGTATTTTATTTAATTCATTAAGCATTAAGACTCTTTTTTATTTTTATTTTTGATGTTTTACTCCAAATATATATTTCCTGACGATGCTACACACAGAAGTAGCAAAATATTGAAATAAAAAGAGTCCTATTGTTTAATAAAGTAAATAAAATACAGTGACATTATTAAAATAATTTTTAATAAAAATTTGCAAATGGGTAAAATTTATAATACGATTTTCAAACGGTACGTAAAATCAATAGTTTGTGCCAAAGAAGAGTTTATTGTTGTAATGAAAATAACTAAGAAATGATGTAGCCCCTTAAGGTTCCAGTCACTTGTGACAGAATCAAAAACTATTACAAGGTCCTTTTAGAATGGCTATAAAAGAAAAAATAATAAATGAAAATATTTTATATTTTCGTACTTTTGACAATTTAAAATTTGTTTTTTGCTGAATTTGCGATTTTTTAGCCACATCAATTTCAATCCGTTTTAATGATGAAATATCAGCTTTTTAATATATTTTGGATTTTATGACAAAACTTCCATTTTGGGATTAATATTAAAATTATAGAAAATTATGTTCATAAATTTTATGAATTTAAAATTGTTTGTAACGTTTTGATGTTTTATTTATTTGCAATATATAGAAAGTCTTCAAGGCCAATAATACAGGTATTTATAGATACAAGATAAAGTATTAGTCATTATAGTCATATTTTATTCTCTAAAAAAAATAAACTTTAAAATTTATAACCCTAACCACATTCTGTTACGATAACAGAGCTCTGTTAATCACTTAACATAACCAATGTTAATATTAAACATTTAATATAAGAGTTTCCGGACGATATTTAAATATAATTTAAAGTGGATAGGAAAAAAAACTATTGTGAAACTTCTAGTAATGTCTTTATTAAACTCCAATAGTCAAATATATTAACATTTTGTTTTTAAAGAAACAGAATTTCGGTTGTATGGCCAAACATGCATTTTTTTTGTCAATTTTGGGTTGAATTTATAAATATCTCTGCTTTTAATAAGTTCTATTGTTTGTTAAAATTTATTATCTTGCGAAAAGTGCTTTTCTTAACAACAACAACTTTTCTCTTTTTATTGAATTAGTTTTTTTTTGTTTTTTGTCAAGTTTTCATAATTTTTGGGAAACCGCATTTTGTCGTAAATTTGTTAATTTTAAAATTTTGACTATTTTGAAAAAATTTGTTTCTTCATTAAACAATGAATTGTTTAGTTCTTAAAATATATAATTTTTGATTGAAATTTTGAGGTTATTGCCCAGGTTCTGACAAGCACATACCGCTAAAAATTGGTTATTATGATTTAAAGTTGCAAAATATGTGTCAGTAAGTTGGAATCGCTGGGATTTTGATGGTTTTAAATCGCAAGTAATTAAATTTGATACAATAAGAATTTAAGGCGAATGTATTGTATAAGTCCAGATTTACACAATGGAAATTTTTTAAGGCAATTTTTTTTGTCAATTTCATAAGTTGTATCGATGTGCGTTACTAAAAAAAAAGCATCAGTAACAACCCCATTGCTGCACCAACAAACAAAAATTTTATGCTACTTTCTTGAAAAATTGCATAGTGTAAATGCCGTATAACACGCTCATATAATTTTAGCGTTTTGAGGTGTCAAAACGCAAGATTGTCTAAATATGAAGTATAAACAATTCCCTTTTCCAGAGAAGTATCAACTACTTGGCAAATATTCGGGTTATTATTTACGAGATTTTTATTCATTTCGACGTGTTGTATTTTTTTATTAATTTTAGATCTTACAATTTCGATTTAGTAAATTTACGATTTTCTAGATAATTTTTAGGTAATTTTCGATAAATTTCTCGTTTTTTCGTTTATTATCAAGCTTATTGTAGCTTACGAAATACTTTATGGGTGCGAAAATGAAAATTAAAAGGTTCAAAATAAAATAGCGAATTGCACTTGTGGTGAACACAGTAAAATACTTTTAAGAATAAAAAAAGTAGGTAGGTATTAATAATGGCTTAAATCTAGTTTACGGACGCAGCTTGAAAATGAAAAAAAAGTTATCTACCGGGTGTAAAATTCAATTTTAAGCAAAAAATGTAAAATGAAAAATTTGGCGGCGACGCTTGGTTTCCGAGTAATGGGCCTCTCAAGTTTGTATGGACAATATGGAATATATGAAGTATTTTGTGGTGAAATGGGGCAATATTGGTATCATTGAAAAGGTAATTTAATTATCTATTAATTATGTATTAATTGTATTTTTTTTATAGATAAAATGATAAAGTAATTTAAGTTGTTGTAAAGAAGTTGTTTTTTTTATTTTTTGACTTGAACTATTTTTTGTTAATTTTTTAATTTTTGTTTAAGAAAATAAATTTTTAATATGTATGATGCCTTTTACATCTCATTTCGCCGTAAATTCTTTAATGTAGGTATGCCATATTATACTTAAAAATTTTAAAGGTCCGTAGCTCCAAAACTAAGAGTTGGTCGGAAAACTAAAAAAAAATTTTTTTATTATTTTTAATATTTTCCTTTTAAATTGAATAGATATTGAAATTACCTTTCCAATGATACCCATATTGCCACATTTCACCACAAAATATTCGATATATTCCATATTGTCCACACAAACTTGAGAGGCCCATAACTCGGAAACCAAGCGTCGCCGCCAAATTTTTCATTTTACATTTTTTGCTTAAAATTAAATTTTACACCCGGTACATAACTTTTTTTCATTTTTAAGCTGCGTCCGTAAACTAGATTTGTTCCATAATAATAATGTTTTTATATTTATCCAATAAGCTGCTTAGATTCTAGTTTTATACGCATTTAAAATATTCTTATTTAGACTCATATATGTTTCATCACCCTCACCACCAAACACAACTGACTAATTGAAATGACATCAATTCGGTAAAACCAATATCACAAAGAGCAAGGAATATTATATACATACATACACACATATGTACATATTCAAAGTCCTGTAAGAATGAAAATAAGGAATATCACGTGACCATGAAAACAACTCATTGTGGAGGAAACAAATGAAAATGTGTTGTAATAAAAGAACCGGCGTTCACCTCCTGCAAAAACGAACAAAGAAAATCCAGAAGTAAAAACAATAATAAAAACGAAAAAGGCAATCGGAAAAGAGAAACAGAGAGCAATTCATAAGTAATGAAAATTGTGAAATTTATGCGGAAAATCGATTACAGCTAGACGGAAATAAATAGAAAAACAAAAAGTCTAAAAATACACATACGTGACATAAAAAAAAAATTAAACAAATCTGATAAGAAACTCATCATTGTCGCTTACCTTTTATTAAACTTTTGTTGTTTTATTTTATAATTTAATTATATTTTTATTTTTTTAATAAAGTTTTACAAGTGTTTTAAACGAACCATTGTTGCAAATTTTTTACTTTAAATAACAAATTACAAACACCAAAATGTTTAAGATTTAAATTAATGATTTTTTATATTTTAATTATATTTATAAATATTTCTACGAACAAAATTTTTCCAGCAAGAACATTTCTATAGCATAAATTTTTGGGTTTTTTTTAGCAATTATTGTTTTAATACTTTCTATCTGGATATTTATGATTTGTATAAGCTTTTTATGGTTAATTTTATCGATGACTGTATTGATTGATGGTTTTGTTGATGCAAAATCTCTGTTGCTAATTTGTATTACTGCTTAAATCCTTTTTAAAAATCTCGCATTGAATTTTCTATTTTTTTTTTTAATAATTTTTAAGATTTTCGCAAAATATTTAGTTTCCGTTTATAATATTTCTTACTCGCCTGTGGAAAAATATAAAATAAAGTGAAAAATTTTTCAGGTTCTGTTGTTCTCTATATTTGTTTTTTTGACATTTCCCTTTTGCTTGCAATGTTGCCAACTTTTGCGCCAATTGTAAACATCTGTACAAATTCATATGTGTGTATTTTTTTTTTAAATGCTTACACTAAGTCACAGGGTATATATATATACCCTGTGACTAAGTAATTGTGCATAAAAGCAATTTGCTCCTAAGTAATTAATTATTTCGGAAAAAATGACTAGGAGAAAATAATTATTTCTCGATTCTTATTTCTCAATAAATATGAAGAAAACTAAATATTATTAGAGCGAAGCAGAAAATTTGTTTTAATTCTCTTGTGTGCTGTACTCTTTACTCTTGATCATAAATAACAACGAGTCGACTTCTATTTAAAAGACCGAAAAATATTTATATGCTTTTTTAAATATTATTAACAGACTTTCACATTATGTATGCCAATTCTTACCTTTAACAGAATAAAATTAATTCTTTCTTAGTAAGGCCTAAATTTTTTTAAACTACAACTTTGTAAATAAAAACTTTTGAATTTTTATAATTATATTTAAAACATATTTCCAAATTAAGCAATAGTTGAAATAAACTCATCTTAAAAAATGAAGTCGCCTTGCTAAACGAGCAATACATATATATTGTAAAAAAAACGCCATAAACTAAAATTCTTGCAGCTGGCAATATTAGTAAAATGTTTATTAAAATGTTGTTATGGCAATTCTGAAAATTTTTTAACAGCTGATAGATTGTGACAGCTAAATGTTTGTATATTCTCCTGGGTTTCTGCAAACATTTACAATTATTTCTTAAATTAATAAATAAAATACATTGAAATTTCAACTAGAGATATGAGTTACCATGAGGGTGGTTCTTTGGCGATGGATATAGATTTTGTAAGTAATTGTGTTATTAATGAAAATTTGTATTATATGTTCTCTATTCTAAACACCTTTTTAGCCGGAGGAAGATGTTCCCTATGAGGAGGAAATTTTGCGCAATGCTTATTCTGTGAAACATTGGCTGCGCTACATTGACCATAAGGCGAAAGCGCCAAATAATGCTGTCAACATTGTGTATGAAAGAGCACTGAAGGAGTTACCGGGCAGTTATAAAATTTGGTACAACTATTTACGCACCCGTAGGAAGCAGGTACGCGGAAAATGTATAACAGATCCCATGTATGAGGAAGTGAACAATACCTTTGAAAGGGCTTTAGTTTTTATGCATAAAATGCCTCGTATATGGATGGACTATGGATCTTTAATGACTCTGCAATGTAAAATAACTCGCACTAGGCATGTCTTTGATCGTGCTTTGCGAGCTTTGCCCATTACTCAACACCATCGCATTTGGCCTTTATATTTGAAATTTGTACAAAAGTATGATATACCCGAAACGGCGGTTAGAATTTTCAGACGTTACCTAAAACTGGCCCCAGATGATGCTGAGGAGTATATTGAGTATCTAATGAGTGTGGGTCGTTTGGACGATGCTGCTCAACAGCTGGCTAATATAGTAGACAATGAACATTTTGTTTCCAAACATGGAAAATCCAATCATCAACTTTGGAATGAATTGTGTGATTTGATATCGAAAAATCCCGACAAAGTACATTCTCTAAATGCGGATGCTATTATACGTGGTGGTCTCAGGAGGTAAATAACAGTTTTTAAAATTGTATTATCAATAAAAATTACAGAATTCAAAATCATGAAAATTTTTTCAATAATCTAGGTATACAGATCAATTGGGTCACCTGTGGAATTGCTTGGCTGATTACTATGTTCGTTCGGGTCTCTTTGATAGAGCCCGTGATATTTATGAAGAGGCCATACAGACAGTTAGAACTGTGCGCGATTTTACCCAAGTGTTTGACGAATATGCACAATTTGAGGAGTTGTCTCTTAACAAGCGCATGGAAATTGTGGCAAATGATCCTTTCGCTACAGAGGAAGATGAAATTGATATAGAACTTAGATTGGCGCGTTTCGAACATCTCATGGAGAGACGACTTTTGCTGCTTAATAGTGTTTTATTGCGTCAAAATCCCCATAATGTTCATGAATGGCACAAACGCGTTAAATTATATGAAGACAAACCCCATGAAATCATAAATACTTATACGGAGGCGGTACAAACAGTGCAGCCTAAACTGGCAGTGGGAAAACTACACACCCTATGGATAGAATTTGCAAAGTTCTATGAGTCCAATGGACAAGTTGAAGATGCTCGTGTGGTATTTGAAAGAGGCACCGAAGTGGAGTATGTAAAGGTAGAAGACCTGGCCAGTGTTTGGTGTGAATGGGCAGAAATGGAAATTCGCCAGGAAAATTTCGAGGGGGCTCTTAAACTTATGCAAAAAGCCACAGTTATGCCTAAACGTAAAGTGGCGTATTACGACGACACGGAAACAGTGCAAATGCGTCTGTACAAGTCTCTCAAAGTGTGGTCAATGTATGCTGACTTGGAGGAATCTTTCGGTACTTTTAAAACTTGCAAAGCGGTTTATGATCGCATAATTGATTTAAAAATTTGTACACCACAAATTATTATTAACTACGGCTTGTTTTTGGAGGAACACAATTACTTTGAGGAGGCATTTAGAGCTTATGAGAAGGGCATTGCACTTTTTAAATGGCCAAATGTTTACGACATATGGAATGCCTATCTAACAAAGTTTCTTAAACGCTATGGTGGTTCGAAACTAGAGCGAGCAAGAGATTTATTTGAACAATGTTTGGAAAATTGTCCTCCAGAACATGCGAAATATTTTTATTTGCTTTATGCCAAATTGGAGGAGGATCATGGCTTAGCTCGTCATGCTATGGCGGTATACGATAGAGCTACAAGTGCCGTAAAACCCGAAGAAATGTATGACATGTACAATATATTCGTTAAAAAGGCAGCTGAAATATATGGTCTACCTAGAACAAGAGAAATCTACGAAAAGGCCATTGAATGTTTGCCGGAAGAGAATATGCGTCAGATGTGTGTACGTTTTGCCGAAATGGAAACTAAATTGGGAGAAATTGATAGGGCTAGAGCAATATATGCACATTGTTCACAGGTTAGTTTTTTTTTATTAACATTTGAAAATCAAAATTAATTCTTAATGCATTGAAGGTTTGCGACCCACGTATAACCGCAGATTTTTGGCAGACATGGAAGGAATTTGAGATAAGGCATGGCAATGAAGATACAATGCGTGAAATGTTGCGCATCAAACGTTCCGTACAGGCTACATACAATACACAAGTTAATATGATGGCTGCTCAATTCATAGCCAATAATACACCTAACGATGCTGCTGGTGATGCCATGCGTATGCTAGATGCCAAAGCAGCTGAGGCAAATAATCAACAAAAAGATAAAGCTTTACTTAAGCCCCAAACTTCATCTTCATCTAACATTATGTTTGTACGCGGCGAAACTCAGGGTGGCACAGCAAAAGATAAAGTTGTTAATCCCGATGAAATTGATATTGGTGACAGTGATGACGAAGATGACGATGACGATGAAATGGATAATGATGAGAGTGGCAATAATGCCAATGGGGTTAATGATACGCAACATTCAAAAGTTGCTTTTAAAGATGATAATGATGTGGTAATGAAGAAGCTGAGAATAGAACAAAAGTCTATACCGGCCAAAGTTTTTGGTGGTTTAAAACCTGTTTCTAAAGAAGATGAGGATGATGATTAAAAAGTTGTATAAAGTGAAAAAATAAAATGAAAATATATACTAAAAGATCTTTTAAAAGGAAGAAGAAAATGATTTTCAATATGCATATGAAATTATAAAAAAAATTTTACGAAACTAGCTGAATTACCACAAACTTGAATTAGTTTTGGTCGCAGATTTATTAAATCATAATTTGCCAAGTTTTTTAAAACTTTTATTTTATATAAAAGAAAATTAAATCCAGTTACTTCAAGGGCTCAACACATATTTTACCCGCAATTAATTTTTGTTTTCAATAAACTTATTGCTTATTTTTTATGTTTTATTGTTTTCCCCTCTTAAGTGCGCGTGTGTGTATGTGTGTGATATATGTTCACATGTCTCACAAATTAACCTAAATCTCAGCCATAGAACATGGCGGTTGACATGCATATTAAAACGTTGCCATTGCTGCTACATCCATAGTATGTGAGCAATGTCTTTTTGGCTAAAGATGTGTGTAAAATTGTGTTTTTGTGTTGATGAGTGCAGAAGTGTATAAAAATATACAGCTGATGCTGATGCTGTTGCTTGGGCTTAAAATCACTGTACAAGACAAGCCGCAAATTATGCAACTACAACATGAACACATCCTTGCCAACATATCTAAAACAAAGAAAAACAATATGACAGTCGCAAATAAAAGCTGGATAAGAATGTTATGTTATGTTATGCACTGTGGGGCTAAAAGTTGAAAAATTTCATGTGATGGAAACTTATTGATTTAAGAACTATCTTTTCTGAATTATGCCTCATACTCTTTTAAATGATTCTTGTCAAGAAAATCCACATTCTTTAATAATTAAGAAGCTTAAAAGACTTGAAATTAGAAACTGTTTAAATTCTGTTTATATTAAACAACAAATAAATAAATCATTTGTATTACTAAAATCGTGCCACTGTAGTTTTTTCATGATATAAAATATGACGTGAATGGAGGTGATGTTTTCATGGTTCTTTTACGACTGCTGCTGATAGCAACATGTTAACATTGTAATACATTGTTGTTGCAAAAACGAACTGAAAGACAATAGTGAAGCAGGCTGAAAATAAAAAATAAATTATCCTTAAATATAAAAACGTAAACAAAAGAAAACTGTTAAATACTCTTCTATTTTTTCCTTTCAACTTATTTTCTTTTTATTTCTGCTGCTCTGCTGTTTTTGGTTTTGAATGAGGCAAAACATTTGCCGTTGGTTGCTGGAAAATTAAGTCGTAAAGCTCTTAATGAAGTGTAGAGCAATAATAAATATTTTAAATATTTTTTGCCTTTAACATTAAAATGCAGATAAAATTTTTTCTTATATTTCAAATCTTTGAACATTTCTGTATGAAAATATGACAATGTATTGCTTACTTCCGTTTCCTTTTTTATGAGTTTCATAACTGTTTTAACTGCACTTGCACATATATTAACACACACACACTTAAAGACATTACAGTTGTTATCTAAGGCTTGAAAACAGTTTTCATTGTTTTAATATTCACGTTAACTTTACAGTTTCCTTCTAACAATTTCGTACGGTCTGTGTTTTTTTTCTTTTGTTTTTGTTGGTTACAAATCTGCCAAAAATTTTGCCTTGCTAAGCATTGTCTCCAAATTTTGCATCCATACCTTCAGCAATAAAAAATTATACAAACTACTAACAAGAAGAAGCAACAAAAAAATAGTTACGGAAACTCTCGTGGAAAAAATACTTATCCGTTTAATGTCATAAACACAATTCATTGTAGGCTTATCACTAACACGAATATGAAAAACTCAACCAATTCAAATGGTTATTAAGCGCAACCATTGTGTGTGTGTGTGTGTTTTTTTTTTGTCTTTGGAAAATTTAAATCCAACAAAAGAGCTAAAAGAAACTTAATTACCTTTAAAAATTATAATTTTAAGCACTTCTCTTTGGAAGGAGCAAGTACACTTCAATTAAAAACAAAAACAAAAATCGTACAAGAAAACATTTAAAATTAGAGCTTTAAAAATATTTTTCTTATTATTAAATTAATAGCAGTTTTGCTACAACAGTACTTAAGTTAGTTTTTTTCTTAACCTCTTAAGAAACTAAAATCGAAAATTGGCAGAAAAAGTTCAAATTTAAATTGTAACAAATTTTTGTTTTACACTTCATTAGATAACGACAATCATTATGGCAAAAAAGCCACTTCCTGCCACTAATTAGAGAAAATACTTGGTGTGTATGTATGTATGTATGTGTTTTTTCTACCAAAAATAAAAAAAAAAATAAAAAAACTTGCGCTTTTTGTTTAAAGAAAATTTTCTACATTTCTTAAGGAATAGTTAAAATAAAATAAAAAAAAAAAAAAAAAAAATTAATGCTCGTTTACTAGTTTGAAATTGAATCAATGAAAATAACATTCTTAAGTTGAAAACAAAGCAGAAAATATATAGAAGTAACAAATCATATTATACCCCTACAGTTTGAAAAGTTAAATATTTAAACCTCTCAGACGAGTTGGCTGTCAAGTGATAAAATAAATTAGTAGTAGCAGCATACTAAAACACTTATGTGATAAATACAAACAGCAAAGAATATCTATGAAATTTTAAAATCTTCTCGTTTAAAAAATAACAAAAAAAAAAAAAAAAAATATCTTGAAGTCCAATATATGAGCAATGATAAAAAGTTCATTTAAATTAATTTGAAAATTAAAAAAAAAGTATTTTTTTAAACAAATCAGATAATTTTACAAATATTAATTCAACTAATTAAATAAATTAAATGAATAAAATTTTGAAAGATATATTTTAAATAATTAAATTTATGAAGATGCATGTAAAAAGTGTGCTGTCGTAGACTCTCAATGTAAATTTTATAAATTAAATTATTGAAACACTTGTGTTACCAAATTTAACATATCATTTTAAAATAGCAAATACAATATCTTGAGAGTTGTTAAAAAAACACAGCAATGTAGCATTGATTTTAATGAAAGCGGAAGACATCACAATCTGCCACATATCAATCTACCAAAGAAATAATTTTTTTAGTTTATTAAATAAAATTGGAATTTTAAGATTTAATAAGGGGCTAAATCCCTAACGAAAATATAAATAAAGAAAATTTTAATATTAAATAACACTACCAAAAAAAATAAATACAATACTTAAGAGATACAGCTAGAACATAACCTAAATTTTCGAAACTATGTCTGATCAATTGGCGTATTCAAATTTTCTCTAACTTATCTAGTGCCTTGGCAAAGTTGTTTTCAATTCGAACACGTACGGTCAGGCGGACATCGCCCAATCGACTTCGCTATGCAGAAGAACTCAGAATATATTTATTTCATTACAAACGGAATGACAAACTTAAAACCAACCTTTTTCGACTTTTTGTTGTGAAGGGTGTAAGACACATTAAATTTAAATCTTTTAAAATTTATAGTTTAAATCAATATTCAATTTAAATAACATAAATATAAAAAAATTTTGTAAGTTATAAAAACTAGTATTAAAAAAAATTGAAAAAGTGTGCTGTGTGAGACCCTACGAATAAATTTTATAAATTAAGTTACCGTAATATTTTTCTTAATAAAAAATATATATTTTTTTAATTAAAAAAGAGTATTAATTAAAAAATCTGCGCATAAACAATAAAGCAGCAGACCCTTAGCTTAAATTTTATAATTAATATATTTCATTTATTCTTTATTTGCGTAACTAAATTTTATCTTCATAAAATATTAAACAGAAAATATAACTTTTTTAAAAACTCAATGCACAAAAAAATATATATCACAACACTACTTTAATTGCTGCTTAAAATAATCTTTACTTCCAAAAATATTTTAACGCTGTATTTGCCATCATCCACTGGCAACCAACGAAATCTGGATTAAAGCCCTTAAATTGATTGAAAAAAAAAATATATATATAAAAAGTTTTCATTATATATGTATATGTTTTTGACACATACATACTTAAATTTTTAATCAACAAAAATAAAAATTATTTGAATAAATGAATATTTCCATTTTTTCTTGAAAAAAGTGTGCTGTGAGAGATCTTCAAATTATATTTTTTAAAATAAATTATAAAATTACTGTACCATACGCCTTCATTAACTCAAATTATCGCCTTAAAAATTGAAATAAATTTTCTTGAAAAATAACACCCAACAAAAAACATGTTTTTTCTTCATCATTATCATTGGTACTTGTTATGCTGCTAAAAATAATCATTACTACCACAAATATTTTTGTCATTGTGTGTTTTTAAGAAAAACCCAGCAGTTAATAATATTAATAATTAAAATAAATAATTAAAGATGCCATCATGCTAGTGGTAATGAGTCTGTCGATTTAGAGCTTGATCCTTGAATATCTTTAGCAACTTTTCCCGCATTGCTTAAGTACTACAAAATTTTTGTTTTACTTGGCACGTAATTATCAGAGTCGTTGTAGATCTTGAAGGAAGTCGCCTGCAATATAAATTTTTGCACAGTTTAAATCAGGGGTTCTCATCAAATTCCTGCTCATGGACCCCTAGTAAACTAATTTTTTTCGCGGACCCCTCTGAATTCCAAGTTAGAAAAAAAATTATAATTTTTTTTGAAAACACCATTTTTCGGTTCTTCATGCGGACCCCTTGGATAGTTGCTACGGACCCCCATTTGAGAACCGTTGGTTTAAACTCTCGAAAGTTTTTTAAAGATTATTAGTTTCCAACGACAAACTACTGGGTACAGTTGTGTGTGTGTGTTTGTGTAAAATATAAATGTAGCGCACTGCGTTGCAAAATGCAATCATAAGTCATTTGTCTATTATTATAATTTGTTAACATTTTATATGCAGTTATTTTTTGTTGTTGTTGTAGCATGAAGACGGTTGTTTGCTTCAAGAAACTTTTTATTTCTTCCACATTTTTGTTGTTGTTGTATTTGATGTTATTTTTAAAAGAAAAATTAGTTAAAAGAAACTTAATTTTTAGTGCCACTAAAGAAAACATTTCACTGCTTCTCTCAAGTCATTTACAAAGAACTTGAAACTTTTCTTATATTTTATGTTTTTGCATAAAAAGCAAAAATGATGTGAAATTTCCATTTATTATTAAAAGCAAAAAATAAAATTATTTGTGTTAAAATTTGAGTAATGAGTTTGTATCGTTGTGATGTCTTTGTAAGATTGTTTTCATACGATTCTTCTTTTTTAATGAGGAGAGAGAAAAGGAATTTTCTAATTTTTGACAGTAAATACTGCAGTCATGCAGGACACCCTTTTAAAAATCAGCACTATAATCATAAGAGTCTATTCATTAATAAACAGTTGGTTTTGTTTGAGAATTATAAAAAAAAATTGATGAGAAATAATTAAGCTGAAATGTGGTTTTTAAACAGAGTGCTGGAGTACAGCTCGGAAGCTCGGGGTTAAAATAAATTTTAAAAACTCTTATATCGCTTTTAATCACAAAAATATAACTTATTTATAAAGTCTAAGTCAGTTTTTGGTTAATTATCCACGTTAAAAAAATTTTAATATGCTACACGTAAATTATTTTTATGAACTAAATGAGAATTTTTAAAAGCCAACTTATAATACTTTAATGTAGGAATCATAATGAAGGAAAAGTTCACTAAAAGCATTCATCGCAAAGGCAACTAATCTCGAAAATTAGACTTCAAAATTGCTTTTAGTAAAGGCACGGTCAGATTAGTCAAATATTTGACCAAAAAGACGTAATCACTAAATTATGAAAAATAAGTTTTTGTCATTCTAAGATACTTATTAAGAAATATAAGATCTTATTCAACATAAACTGTAAAATATAACATTTATTATATTATAAATCTTTATTCTTAAATATGGTGGTTACGCTTTTTCAGTCAAATATTTGACTAATCTGACCGCACCTTAAGAATGTTTTGGTTATTTTGCACCTGACAAAAATTTCTTTATAATTTTGTAAGCAGAAGTCGCCATACAGAGATTATGTATAAGATGAGATTGTATTGTCTGCTTTGCGCTTATAATAATTTATAGGCAGAGACCGCCATATAAAAAGAGTGATTTTAATACGAATGTATTGGTAGATTTTGCACTGAAGATAAATACCTTTCTAATGAAGAGCACTATTCTGTGTGTGAGAGGTTCTTGGTTGTATTATGTTCGTAATACCGCGCTGAATTCTTTGGCGACCTTTGTTTATAAGAAAACAATTTTAAGTCAATAAAAAATGAATTAAAATTCGCTTTTTCTGTTTAGGAACATTTCTAAATTTAATTTCTAAAAATTTTTAGAAAGAAAAATTATTTACAAATGTATGCAGACGTTTTTTAAAGAAAACAAGAAAACTTAGATACCAGCAGAATTGAATGCCGAAAAAGTAAATTTTAGTTAATTTATAATATTCTGGGTTTAAATCCTGATTTAGTAAAAAATAAAAAAATATTATGACTTTTTACTAATGAAATTTTTCTGGAACCAATGAATTGAATTAATATTCCGCCAAGAGTAAGTTTAATAAATTTTACTTTTGCAATTTTTATCAGACGATATATTGAACCTAACAAAATGTTAAAAAAATTGAAAAAAAGATAAATAAAGAAATTTTAATTGTTTGAAAACATAAAAAAATTATCAGTCATGACATTTAATAAAAATCTAGTTCATAACGATAAAAAATTTACGCTTGACTTTGTTTTCAAATATTTTATTAAAAGTGCTTTAAAAGATAGGCGGGTATTATTAATTCCACATTAATTCCTTGTGAGTAGTTTAGTTCCAAACATAAAAAATAATAGCGAATTTAAAATTAAAATAAAGAAAATTAAGGTCTGTTTGAATATTTGTTGCTCAAGCTATGCTGAACTATCTGTGAACCGTATGATCCATTCACGAGTAAATCTCATGAAATTATGTTCCGTTAAAAAAAATTGCCAGATCTGCCTGTATAACTCTCATATCTTTGATATTATGTTCAAAATATAATTAAATTAGTTTTTGTTAAAATAAATAAAATGAGATTTGATGGGGAAAACACGATTTCTTTTCATTAAAGGACGAAGCCAGAAAATTTCTTGCTTAAAATCGTAACCTAAGTCCATGGAATCTAAAGGCAAGTACCATAAATTTTTCTTCTTAAAACTTCCCCTAAAGTTTTTTTGCTGTTGGCAAAAACCTCCCCTATTAGGAAAGCTAATAAATCCAAAACGAATTAAGGAAGTATCACGAAAGTTAGAAACACGATAATAAATTATTTTCTTATTAGGAACAGGGTCCCGAGCGCAAAGCGAATACGAAAGTCGTGTTGAGTATCAATAGGAGATCCGTCGTTATTAAGGAACTGTTAATCGGCGAACGCACGATGTTCAGTCGACCACGTGTACACTGAAAACTGCACAAATGCAGTTACTTAAAGACTCGTCCCCCACTACGCTGCCCGATCTTTCGACTGCTTGATTTTATTTTCTAATCGGGGAGTTGTTTCTGCCGGACCCTGTATTATTTACTATATTAAACAATGTTATTGCTGTGGCAGAGTTTTAAGCCCAATATAATTTTAAATTGCAAAAACTGCATAAAAAGGAGGAGCAGGGAGGATGCATCAAATCATCGTCTAAATATAATTTTAATAAATCGATGGGTTGCAGGTCCTCCTGTTAAAACCACTTTACACTCGAATCAATGTCGTCTATATTTTCAAAAAAAAAAAAAAAAAAAAAATCATTAATGATGCTGTAATGATGATCTTCTTTAACTGTAACCCGAGCTTCGACTTGATTTCTAAATACAAAGTCACCAGCTTGTAAGCCGTACCGGATTGCTTTCACTACCTTTGTAGCAATTATATATACTAACAACCCTTTTAAGCCAAAAATTAGTCTCTTCGCTAAACAGTTGATTTATGACTGAAATGATGACTGCTTTTCAAATTAAATCTGGACACTTTAGTAGCAGTGTTAAAGCTTCAAAGTATTCGTATAGATTTGCAAGAGTATACTGTCTATGAATGTCAATATGACAGTTCGTTTGACCTATAACCCTTTTCTTAATTTAAACGATCTTTAAAAACTCCACAGCACTAAGAATTTCGAAAAAAAAAACGCCAAGAAATGTTTTTTATTACTATGAAAGTACTGCTTTATACGCGTTATCGAATTATATTCAAGCATACTTACAGGCGTTAGAAATTAATTAATTTGATTTTTAGAAGTCATCATGAACCACCCAGATGAAATAGCGGACAGAAGTAAATCTATAAACGTAATAAAACTATTACAGGACTGTGTTTATTATAACGTTTCTCCCACTATGGCACATCTAAAATTTTCCGTTTCTTACTGTGTGGCTCCATCTGGCTTTCTTTCTCGGCCTTACGGTCTAGTATTTGCTAAGCACTGTGTTACTCCGGCAAGACATGAACTACTCGATGCCTTGCTTAGTAACCTAAACCGTCCACAGAACACTCCACTACGCCTTACATCCAAACCTGTCCCAGTCTTCCCCTTTAATTTAATAGCCTCAACACTCATCTGTCGTACACTGTTGCCGTATACAATTATTATTTCTCATTCGTACGCATTTCCGAAAATAGGATCGAGAACTCATGATCTGTTTTACCAGCCGTTGATGTTGCTCAACTAACCCCACGTCTCCACTCCGTACATAACGCCGGCAGAACAACGGTATTAATTTTTTCATGCTCTTGTATGTGGCGAAAACGTGTCGATGTTCATGTTCTATTTGAGCATTCACCGAAAGGTATGACAACAGTTGTTTCAATGTTTTTAATAAGAAAGAAAGTGTTCGCATTGTTGATTAATAGATGGCGTTAATTCGAAATAGAGAAATCATACCTAAAGTCATATTTGATGGCGAACATCATTGCTCAGACAAATTTTCGGCAGCCAACGATAGTTGCACATGAACGAAACATGAACATGGCTCGTAGGGTAAGTTAGCAAATTGTCGTATTATTTTGTATACACACCACTGGTGGATGTATCTTATTCACCTCTGCTTGGTTCTAATCTGAGTTGCCAGAACTTCCTTTCATAATAATATAAATGAAATAATTTTTTTTAATATCGTTTTAATGCTGATTAATTTTTTTTCTTAGTTAAATAATTTAATTCAATATTCCCTTGATTTAATTTAATGAAATAATTTTTTGCTAATAGTCATTGATTTAGAATAAATAAAAAAACTACTGACTGAATTAAATTTTTATTTTGGAGGTACGTAGAATCTAAATTAAACTATAAAAAATAAAAGAGAAAATATGCAATTTTCCTACTTAAATGTCAATGAAATTCTAACACTTAAATTAATAAAACTTTATTGGAATATTTTTACAACAAAATGGTCACTACATGTTAAGTCGTGGACATGAGTTAGTAAATTAATAAATGACTTTAATTAAATAAAATAACTCTATCATTAATGTTTATAACTTTAATTTTATTTTTCCTCCTAAAATATAAAACTATTTTAATTTACAGCTATTTGCCTAATGAGCCCTGGTCATTCGGTGTTTGACCTTATTGGCTCCGTTTTAGTAATTTTGTTTTACTCTTTTTAATGACTTTTTAAACTTGTCATTGTCATAAGCCCAAAATAACTAATTGGGTTAATGTTTCCCTCCTTAACTTATCCATTATGATTATTTCGTTTTAGGAACAAAGCCAAAAATATGCAAAAATTACAACAACAACAACAACAGCAATGACAACAACAAAATGTAAAAGAAGATAAACAATTGCGTTAATTTGGAAAATTTATGAGAATAATTAAGACTACTTTTCTAACTATTCTATTACTATTCCTATTTCCATTTTCATTTAAATTAAGTTCTTAAACTTAAAAAGCGTACAGTTGTTAGCAGAATTCTTAAGCCAGGGCAGGGATTAAAATTAACTTAAAATTCAATTAAAGAAATTGAATATTTTCCTAACAGAATTTCATTTGAATTGATGTCAGGGATTAAAACGTAGTTAAAGGTTACTTTTTTCTCTTCCCTTTCCACGTTTATGCTTTTTCACAATTTCTTTGAAAAAGAGATTAAAAATGTTTTAAGATTTTATTACGCAAAAAAAGCATATATTCAGACTTAAATGAAAGTAATAGTAATAATTTTCATTTCAAATCCTTTATTGTAGCTTTTTAATTTTTCCATTTCATTAAATTAAAAAAAAGGAAGCTTTTTGTTTTTTTTTGTTTCAGCAATTGTAAAAAGTAAAAAGCAGCCATTTATTTTAAATAATTTTTGGTTTTCTTTTTTTTGTAAGTTTAAATTATCTTTTTTATAATCTTTATAAGCAAAAACGAAAATCTCATTTTATTTATCATACCTTTAACACCCAGGGTGTTATGAAAACTGCTGTTGCTATTTTGCTGCCAGCGGTAAAAAGCTGCCTTTTTTTTGTCCAAGCCAAGTTGGCTTGGCCAATCATTGTAAAAATTTTCAAATTTAACAAAACAACATATAAGAAACCACAAACCTTTTAATGGTTTGATACTCATACACTCATACACACACAAATATTTTTGGTGTTTTCATGCAGCACAGTGTGTTCTTCTTTTTTTTTTTTGTTTTTTTTTTGTCCTTTCGACAAGCAAAGTTAATTATTTCGCTATTAATTTTTAGTCTAAATAAAAGGAATCCTCGAAAATGAAATAAAATTTTATCCAAGGGATTATTGCTGTTTTACAGGTATTTTTTTCTTGATTCGTTTTAATTCCTTAAACTGTTCACAACAGCATGGTGAACATTTAAAAAAGTACAAAGATCGTCATGTGAGTTAAAAAACAAAAGCATAGCAACTTTAACTAAATTATGCATTCGCCAATAGACATGGGTAAATTAAATAGCAGTTGATGGCGGGTTAAGTTATTTTAATTTTCGATAATTTGCCGATCTTTTTTCAGACAATAAATACAATGTGACATTATTTTTCTGAAGCGCCAGCCCTATAAGAGAAAAGTAAATTCTGCGAATTTTATACGAGTTTTTTTTTTTTTTTTGAGGAAAGATCTCAATTAAAAAAGCACTTTATAAAAGAATTGTTAAAGAAAGTTACATTAAAAAATAAAGACACAAAAAGGAAGAAAAAAACTTTTTGAAAAAAGTACCTTTTGTGAAAAATTCAAAAAGTACTTTTTTACCACAGTAAACTTAAAAAATTGCTATTTTAAAGTGGTAGCAATTTAATAAAAAGTAAATTTCATGATTTTTATATGAGCACATTCTTTTGAACTCAAAAGAAGTCTCTCTTGCAAAATCAAGGTTTTTTTAAGAAAGTCTCCATTTAAAAAAGTACTTTAGTAAAGAATTGTTAAAAAAATTACATTTTACATAGAAAAAAATAAAAAACTAAGTTTTTAACAAACTAAAAAAAAAACAAAAAGACAGAAAAAAAACTTTTTGAAAAAGTACTTTTCTGAAAAGAGCAAAAAGTACTTTTTCAATAAAGTTTTTTTAATTGCCATTTAAAAGCATTAGCATTTTAGTAAAAAACATATTTATAAAGAATGGTTTTTAAAAAAGAACATTTTCAAGAAAATGTGGTCCGAAAAGTTGTAGTAAAATATTAAGGCCGTTCACAAGAACACGTTATTTAGAAAATATTCAAACAGCTCTAACTGAAAGGTCGTTTTTACGAATTATATATTTAAAAACAATTTCATTTTTATTAAATTTGAAATTATTTTTGGTGTTAAGTTTTACCTTTTAAAAAAGTACAATTTAAAAAAGTACCATTTAAAAAAAATCTTTTTCAATGTTGTGTTAAAAATGTACCTTTTCAAAACAGACCAGTAAAAGTTTTGTTTTTAAATGCGCAATTAAAAAAGTACTTTTAGACTAAACTCGTAAACAAGGTACATTTAAAATTGAAAAGGTTAAAAAAGTAAATTTTAATAAATAAAAAAGAAACATTAAAACTAAGACTTTTTGAAAGAGCCAACTACAAAAAAAGTACCGTTTTAATCAACAATGTTTTTACAAAAGAAGCGATTTGCATGCAGTAGTATTTTTAAAAAGACAAATTTAAAGAATTTGGTTTATTAAAAAGTACCTTTTGAACCAAAAAAAAAAAAAATAATAATAAAAATAACAGAACTGTGAATGAAGAAATGTGTGCCAAAGAATTTAAGGCAGACAATTTACAAGAATACGATGGTTAGAAGACATTCAGATGGCACTACTTAAAAAGGCCCTTGTTGAAAAATATATTTTTTGAAAAGGTTTTTTTTCGAAAAACTCCCTGTTAATAAAGTCAAGTAAACTTACTTTACAAAATATATAATTTAAAAAATAATATTAAAAATGTATAAAATTTTTAAAAGAACTATCTTTTAAAAAGTACCTTTTTAAAGAAGTACTTTTTTTTAGAAAAGAACCTTTTAAAAAAATCTTTATAAATTAGAATATTTTTGAAATATACCGTTTCAAAATAAGTCTTTTAAAAATGTATCCTTTAAAATATGTCTCCCAAAAAATATAAAAAAATGTCTTTAAAAAAGTACCTTTTTTTAATGAATATTTTTGGAGAAAGTATATTTTGTTTAATTTTTTGAAATACTCAACAATTTTTTAAAATTTTTTTTTGCTGCTTGTGTTTACAATCGAAATATTTTATTACATTTTATACTAAATCTCACTTTTTTTCTTGTATTCGAGTAAATGTTATTGTTAGTTACTTGACTAAAGGAAAGGTGTAGATTAAAAATCTTTCAATAAATCCTTTGTGTGTAAAAAAATTCTCCACAAGAGATGTGAGATTTGTAAAACGGAGCGAAATATTTGCTGTTTAAGCGCTTTTCTGTTTATTTTCTCTTTTAAACGTTCATTTTGTCATTTATGAAATGTCATAAATCTCTAACAAAAAAAAAATTTCCCTCCTCTGATATTTTTTTTCTCATTTTTTATTTAAAGTATCTTTGCCAACAATTTTGCCTTAAAATTATGAGGTTTCTTTTTTCTTTACTGTTGCAATAGAAATGGAAATATGGGAAAGGGAAAAATAAATGAAAATACACAGCGGTTTGTTGGCAACTATACAATTTTTTCATCGTAACCAAATTTAGTTGGTGGAAATGATAATTTTCACTTCAGTTAACTGAGTGCATTGATACATTTACAAAAACAAAAAAAAAAAAAAAAAAAAAAAAAAAAAACGCAAGTAAAAAATCAACGTTCGGTTAAGTCATATCGTTTATACTCTTCACAAATATCTGTGATAGACTTGTTGTTATCAAGGTACCAAACAAAGTTTTCCAGCAACAATGGTGCCAATAAACAAATATTCGGAGGCTGTTATACGGCAGTTTAAGAAAGAACAATAGCAACAGGGACAAAATTTTCGAAAGTAAATCTAGTATATAGATCCGAAAAAAAAATCTGTACGTAAATAGGGTGATTCGTGAAATCCAATTTAACACCGGAAAGACATCGTTAAATACAATATTCAAAGATAAATAAGGTCCCCAAGCCTCGTTTCTGTAATTAAGGTGACAATCTTTTTATTGAAACTTATATAAGTCATCATGTTTTACCTAAAGTGAACTAGAATTTATCATTAACTTTATGACTAATTTGTGCTCACTCTATGACTATAAAATTTTAATTACAGAATCGAGGCACACGTAATTAAATACACACCTACTTTATGATGTCTCGAAATTAATTTTAGAAAAGTTACAAATGAACTGCTAAACGAATGTATAATTCTCCATCTGTTTATGATGCAGGGCTATTAAAACGAATTGTGTGCAATTGGCAACACCTTAAACGTTTTTCATTGAAATTTTACCATAAAGCGAAAAAAGAAGAAAAAACACACACAAAAATCGTGAGAATCTCTGTGTTATTTAAATATTTGTAAATCTGTAACAAAAAAAAAAAAATAAGAAAAAAGGATAGAAAATTAGTTGTTGCCAAAGAAACTTCAAGATATGTTAAATATATGATCGAGCATAAGCGACCTATTTATTCTTCAAGTGTATTTTATTGCTAACAAGGCAAGATAAGCAAACATTTACGTATTAAGACTGTCGCAAAATTCA
The DNA here is from genome assembly GCA_937654795.1 of Cistogaster globosa. Taxonomy (NCBI): domain Eukaryota; kingdom Metazoa; phylum Arthropoda; class Insecta; order Diptera; family Tachinidae; genus Cistogaster; species Cistogaster globosa. The sequence goes on from OW569407.1 coordinate 2,945,336, forward strand.
CTCAGAATTTCATTTTGTTGCTACTTGCGCTCTAAAAATCTAGCAGCCCATAAAATATTTTCGCAGGTGAAAATTACGAGCCCATTGCAATTCGCTGGTAATTCGCCTTGATCTAAACTTGAAATATTTTTGACATATTGTTTAGAAATAAGAGAGCATTACACGATCAAGGCGAATTAATGCGATGGCGAATTTCTTAATTTTCTTCGTTATCTCGAATGGAGTTTGTCAGTTACCACGTATTTATTTCTGGACAATATATCAATAATATTTAGGATAAAAGCGAATTTGTTTATATTCGTTGTTGCCCAAAAATTCAACCTGTATATCGTGTTTAAATCTGGCGATAGCAAATTTGGTCACCCTGGTTTCGATGTTGATTGATGGCGTTAATAACCTTTGAGTTTTCTGCATTTGGTGTTCTTAAGTTTCAAACTTAAAACCAATCCAAATGTTACCTTTGGCGGAGCATTTTTAGCGGAAGGCTTCATAAGGTGAATGTTATTTGTAAATCGCGCCATAACAATTTATTAATTTCAGTTCAAATCGAATGATACGTAAAAGTACAGGGTGAACAGATGCCCATTTAATTACAGCATGAGCCATTTCTCGAACGTATACTTTCTCATTATGTTGATCAGATTTGTTTGGCTCCTCATGTGACTTAAAAGCCTCGCAGTTGTTTTGTTCGAAGATGTTTTTTTTTTTTAATTGAAAAATTAATTTTAAATCGGATTTAAAGAAATCGTCAAATGGATAAAAGAATGCAGAGCCTTAAAAGTATTGTTGAATTAAAAACAACAGTCATAAGAAAAAAAGATTTCTTATTTAAAATATTACGTTAATTTTGAGACCAACTTGACAAAAGTATTTTCTCGTTGAGTAATTGATATATTTTTTCGACTCCAGAAATACTCATTTACCGGATGTTGGCTTGTTTTGTAATCTATAAATAATTTTAAATCGTTTTTACCTAAATACTTCTACAACCTGACGATTTAAAGAAAGGACACCAAAAAACCAACGAAAATTATAAAAGTAAACCAAAATCTTAAACAAAAAAAGAATGAAATGTTAAAAAAGAGAAATGATTATTTTTTGTTGTTTAACGAAGCAAAAATTTAGTCAAGCGCGTAAAAAAAAAAAATGGAAAATTTATAAAAAAAAGTTAATAAAAAGGATGCTGCTACAAAACCCCACTAAATGATAGTTATTGCACCAAAACACACCAACAATCATGAATAGATATAAATATATTTCCATTTTATTTGTGCAACACCAAAACGTTTTAAAATAAAATGAAATGAAAGAAAAACAACAACAAAAATTATTTAAAGCCACAATTGTATTTTGTAAAAATTTTTTTATCAATTCTTTTTTTCAATTCTGCCAGTACTGGCTAATTTAACAATAGATATAAAGAGAATATAAAGTAAAAAATCGAAAAAAAGAAGAAGAATAAAAATAATATTTATAAAATACAATAGTTAACTGTATAAATTTACCTTAGCGTTAAATTAAAATTTGTAATAAAGATTTTATAAGAGCTTAAAAATTATTAAAGCAAATAATTTAGAGCAAGCAGTGAAGAATTGTAAATACCCTTCAGCAGTGTAAAGGAAAATCATGCTGGTGCCCAGACAGCAACTGTTATTTTTATTGCCTTTAAGTACAAAATATTGATTTTCTTTTCTTAGGGGATGACTCCTACTTATGCAATGTGTTGTGCCAGATCTAGGAAATTAAGTTGTGGGAAGGTGGATAGAGGAAGTACTAGACTTTGCACATTGAAAGTGATAGGAAAAACCTCTGTAGGGAGTTAATTTCACATACATACTGTTCGGCTAGAAATAGAATGTTCTCTGTAATGTGTAGTGCGATCTAAGGCTAATCGACGGCAAAGGGATGCGCTCTTTGTACAGAGTGGCTTGCGCCTACGAGTTCCCTGATTTTATAAGAGCACATTCCGTTGTTGTAACGACAAAACAGTGAAACACAACCAACATGGCATCGATACTCCAGTGAATCAATAGAGCTGGATACCCTTCTGTCACCGATGAGCTTCTTCGTTCTCTCCTGCACGCGGGGTCGAGTAACTCCAAAGTAGTCTTTAGAGTACCTACATGAGAGTTGTATTACATTTTCGGCTTCCTTAATATATAACCCATAATTACAGATGCTGTAAGTAACAATTCGACTCGAAAACAGTGCAACATTTTTTATTTCGCTGGTTAAAAAAATGTTGCTGGAAACATTTTGCAGTTATAAATCATGCTGCCAGAAACAATTTGTATTTTATCACAATTAAACAGACTACAGTTTCGGCAGCATTAATTTTTATTTACTAACAGGGTACGAACTTACACACTCATGAGTGGTACGTGCACATGAAGGAAAACCACAACGCACATGTGGAAGTTCAACTTGCTTATTAACCAACTTTAAAAAAAGAAGAAGGAGTTTATCAATTTGACTTATTGTTGCTTTTTTATATTTGTGCCCTCCATAACTCTTTCACTTCTGGATCGATTAAAAAATTTTTTTTATTTGAAATGTGATGCTTACAGATTGGTCCCGTTTTAAAAATAGTTCTTAATATTAAAAATTAAAGGGAGTCCCTCATATATATTTTTGATGTGTATTATAAGCCATAAAGGGTACCACTTTAAAAATATAAGCAACTGCGTGTATGTGTAGCTCTTTTTGGCAAAAAGTAATAAAAAAATAAATCTAAAAATTAAAGGGTGTCCCCATAGGTGTCGTAAATGGATATGTATTGGCCTATCTTTGAAACTGTTATAGATAAACGCTTGCAAAATTCACAGAATGTCGATTGCTAGTAACAAGTACTAAAATTCAAAATTATTTAATAAAGAGTGCCCCAATAGTTCATTTAATTTAATGTATGTGGCCATACTTTTCCATAGTTGTATACAGACGCTTGAAATTTACAACAAATCTATATTGCTAAGTCCTCTAAAACAAAAGGTATAAAATTTGCATGTGGAAATTAAAGGGTGTCCCAATAGTTAATGTGAATTTTCAAACCGTTTTAGACAGACTGCTAAAATTTAAGAGAAAATAATAATGCTAAGTCCGCTATAACAACAAGTAAGCAATTTTAGTTTAGAAGTTAAAGGGTTTTCCCATTGTTGATGTAATTTGACCTAAATGGGTCTATCCTTGGACCGTTATATAAAAACACTTGAAAATTAAACAGAATGTCCAATAATTTGTCTGGTATAATAATATTTATAAGTATTATAAATTGTAAATTAAAGGGTGTTGCATTAGTTGATGTAAATTGATGTATAAGGCCTAATTGTTGAATAGGCTTAGATAGACAGCTGAAATTTACAAAGAACCTGTATCGCTGAGTCCGCTATAATAGCAAGTATAAAATTTAAATTTGAAAATTAAAGGGTGCTCCTTTAGTGGTTAATGTAATTTGAAGTATGTGGCCATACTTTTGAACGGTTATGGAGAGATGGTTGAACATAACAAAAATCCTATAATGACAAGTCTGCTATAATTGCAAAATTTAAATTTATAAATTAAAGGGTGTTCCCATAACTGATGTTATTTGACTTATATGGCCTAATAGTTTGGACCGTTATAAACAAACACTTGAAAATTAGACCAAACGTCCACTACTTTGTGTGGTATATTAAGAAGTATAAGTGTTTAAGATTATGAATTAAAGGGTATTACAATAGTTTATCTTATTTAATGTATAAGACAGGCAGTTGAAATTTGTACCGAATTATTTTATTAAATAAAAGTTTTTATGTGCCCTAAGCAGCAGAAAAACTCGTTTTTTCTATGTGCCGAATGATGTCACACAGTTTTATGATACAATCCGCAAGGAATTAAGGAAAATGCTTAAGAATAAAAGTCATACAAATAAAAATTATAGGACTTTTTACTTAAACTCTGACATGATTTTAAGTTTGTGTGTTTTGAAGTCTATTTTTTTTTTGCAGAAATAATTATTTTATTAATCTTTTTAAATTATTCAGTATTTCATTATTTAAGCTTTAGGTGCTTTATTTTTGGTTATTCAATATTATTCAAAATTTAAAACTTAATTTAATTTTTATTATTTTAGGAATATTTTTATTTTTTGTGAACTCCAAAATGTTCTCACTTGTTTCCAAAATTTATTAATACAAAGTTTTTATACAGTTTTGTTGCGGTATTCAGATCGTGTTCATATACAAAGTTGCGAAACAAAGCATCAATTTAGAAACTTATGCTTTAGTTGCTCGGTTACAACGTTTCTAATATTTGCCTGCGACATTTTGGAATGATATGCATTGAAAACATTTAGTACGACGCCATTATAAAACGCAATATATTGCTCGAATACAAAGCACTGACGTTTTCGAAGTCAGCCTATATTCTTTAATTTTTTGCAAAGTTAAAGTATTTTATTAAAATTTTGAAGGCTTAGATTTCTTGATAACTTTAGAATTCTTTTAATGCTTTGATTTTTACACCTGATTTTCGATTTTTTTTAAAGAAATTTCATTTTAATTTAGCCAGTGTGTTATTATTATTGCTATTGTTATTATTTTATTTTACTATAATTTGTTGGAATTCTATTTAATTTTCTTTTTAATTTGTAATATATCTTTGTTTAGACATTTTATAGGTTTTTTTAAATTTTTTTTAGATATTTTGATTTTTTCATAAGTCGCTGGTTCATATATGGCTCGAAGGACTAAAAAATGTTTCTCAAGAAATATTTTTATTAAAAATAAAGAAGAAAAAACTAACGATAATTACTTTCGTATATTAAAAGTAAGATAGAATTTACTTATAATTTTTTTGTTTGGGGTTATTTCTTCATTTTGTACTTAACGTACGCTCTATGCTTACTAAAGCAAGTACTTACACATAAACAAAGTACATAACAATTATGCGCCAATCACTTAAAGATTAATATGTTGAAACGTCAGCTGAATAATAATCTAGAGATGTTCACAATATGCGCGTAAGCAGTATTCAATGAAAAAAATTTTTTGTGTAAATTAAAAATAAAAGCATCAACAATCGATAAGTGATTTGCTTATTTAAATTTTTATAGAGATATGAATCATATCTTTTAACTTTTATGGCAAACACAGTTTTCATAGCCTTTTTTGCGGTTTTCTGTCCTTCTCTCTTAAATTAAGTTTCACAAACTTTTTCTAAATAAGAATTTAGTTGAAAATATTTTACCTTTAAAAAGCACCAGCAAATAATTGCAAATAAAATAAAAGAGAAAAAACATATCAAGTCGTTGTCGTTTGTAAACTTAAAACATTTTTGAGGTTTAAGAATCTTTTTTTATTAAATTTAAATTTATTTAACTTTTTTGTACCTTCTACCATCAAAATTTTCCTGTTTTTAATAATTAAATGTTAATAATATTTTTATAATATTTTTAAATAACCCTTTGAATTAAATGTTGACTTGTTTAATAATTTTACCTGTATCAGAAATACTGTGACAGGTTGTAAAGCATTTTATCACCTGCTTAAATGCCTCTAGTTGTTTTTCACCTTAATTAACATTTATTTCGCTTTTTATTTTTTTTTATATTATTTTCTTTTATTTTTTCTTTAATTTTACTTTTATCCCAATAAATTGGTTTTTTGTTTAACAATTGTAATGTTTATTAAAAGATTCTTTCAGCTTTTCCATGCGATATAATTTTTACGTTTCAATATTTTGTTTAATAAATTATAAATAAAACCAAAAATGAATGAATGTCATGTATTTTTTCTTTATTTATTTTTTTGTAGAGTTTATTACTATTTTTTTCGTTTTTATAAAAATAAATGTATTTATTACTTTGTTATTTTTACAAATATTAACTTTGTATAAAAATTTTAATTGCCATAAAAAAAAATTTTGTTTGTATTTTTTGAAAGAGTCCTTGTTGGTTGGTTTCGAGTGTTTCGAGTAGATAGTTAGTATTCATGTAAGTTTACGTATGTATATTTGTATGTGTGCTGTTTCTATAAAAAAATATTGCTTGAGTATGTTTTTGCTTATATATTATTGTCAATCGTGTTGCTTTGATTTAAGTTTTCGTATTTTGTTTTTATTTGTCTGTTTGTAAAGTTACACCAAGGCAAGCTCACGTAACTATACAACTGACTTTACAATGAATTTTTTGTTTTAAATAAATATATTGTAACATTTTCAATGTGAGTTTTTTCAACTTGCAGTTCATGCGAGAGCGATTTTAAAAATTATTGAGCTGGTAGCGAGAAGAATTTGTCAAAAAAAAAAAAAGTTTTATTTTTAGGTAAGAAAATAGCTCTGGAACTGCAACAGATTTTGGTTTCTTTGGACATAAACAATTAATTCCCGTGTTTTAAGTTATTGCCGATTGACGGCTGTCACTAGTGGTAGCCAGCTTAAAATACTTTGAATATTTTTATCCACTTTTATTTTTTGAATTCCTCCCTAAGAGTTTCTTAAGCACCTTTCCATCTTTTTTTTTTTTGCCCCCCTTACAGGATTTTTGATTTATAGGATTCGAGAACTGAAACCAGAACAAAAATAGATACCGTGAACTACACTTGAGCTGCAAAGTTCTTTAAGTAGGAATTTTTTTCTTTACGTTTTCGAAGCTGTTTTACAAAGTCATCCCCCTAAAAACTTCTAAAATTCGTTATGTTCTACAGAACCATCCCCTTCAACACTTTCTGCTATTCTTCGTATTTTAAAATCCTTTATTTAATCATGTCATACAATCTAATGGTTGAGTATAGTGTGACGTCTAACATGATTTTTAGGTTATCATTCATAAATCTATTTTCCATTAGTATTCACACACAGCGGTTGCTAGTTGGGATTTCTGTTATAGTTACTGAAGTCCACAAAGCTTTTTGAGCAGATGTCTTTATTTTCTACCCTTCACCTCCTTCTCCAACAAAGTTAAGCAGGTATAAAAATTTCTTTGCCTGGTTGTTCTTTTCTTTTAGACGATTTCAATCACAGTAGAGTAAAAGGAGTAACATACTTTAAACAGCTCCATATCATACAGATAAATCTGTATTAAATCTAGAAACCGTATGTGGCACAGAAAAAACTCCTGTTGTTTATAACAAAAATTAAGCATGAGTTTGGCACGAGTGATATAATTGATGATTTACGATTTCACTCTAAAGTGAATTTTAATGTCAATCCATAAAATTTGATAGCGATCGTCACAATATAGCTCGATTTGAGGTTCGTAGTACATACAATTATTTGTTGCCAAATTTTTTTTTATAACATAAAAAAACTGAATATTCATTTTGTTTTTCCCACTCAATAAAAATTTTACTGCAAGTGAGATGATTTCGCAATCATAACAAGAAACTTTTTATTTTTGGAGTTCAACCCATTGTTTTGCTTTAATGCCTGTCCGGCTATTACAGCCCTCTATCTTTGACATTTTTTAAAGAAGATGTATAACTTTAGTCGCTCTAGTAACAATTATAAAAAAATTAAAGAGTGTTCCGAGAGTGACGTGGTTATAAAAAAATATTGTAATTTTTAAAATAGTAATAGGCAGACACCTCAAATTTGCACGCTGCTTAAAATCAAAAAACAAATTAAATTTATAGTTAAATGGTGTCTAAATAGTGACGGAATTTTCTTTAAGTAGATTTTTTTTCGAGCCGCGAGAGGTAGATATTTTTAGTATAAATAAACATTTTTGGTTTGACAAGCCGTTTGTATCGTGCATTTGAGATTAAAAAAACTCTTTTAAAACAGCATGTCTTATTGCTTCGAATAATAAAATAAATTTTCTAAGTTTAAGCAAAAAAAAAAAAAAAAAAAAAATTGAGCTACAACATTTTTCTTTCAGTGCTAAAAGTCTTCAATACAATGTATTTGAAACTAATAACTGATACAAAATTTACATTTTACCATAAATGTAATAAAGTTATTACCAAACTACGTGAGAATATTTTTTAAGGATAATAGCAAAAAACTAGTGTTTTAAACACACACACACACACACACACACATACACATAGAAAAACATATTCTTCAAATCGTATACAAACTAATCTTTATTACTTCATCCTATTTCATTATGCTTTTTGTTGCCGAGACGTGTTCTTTTTTTACTGTTGTTGTTTGTGTTTATTAGAAGAAAAGTTGCATCCAAATGAATGAATGAATGAATGTACACGATCTTAAAACTTTTAAGACCTAAAAAGTGCAAAAGACATGCACAGAACTGTTGTATCAAGAAATATAAGAAAAGGAAAAGAACAAAATTTTTGATTCTGATGATGACTGAAGCTTAATAAAACTTTGTTATTTTAACACCCCGTTCACACTGGGACGTCATATAAAACCAAACCTACAAGAATAACAACTGACTGATGCTGTGACTTATTATTTGTGGCATACAACACAGAAACATGTCATCTTTATCGTCATTATCATTATATATATTCAAACACACACACACACACACATACACATACATTCATATGCAATTTGAAAGAGTTTTGTGTTGTTTTGTTGTTTTTAGAATAGAATAAAATCTTTGGAACAAGAAGACGACGCCAACCAAATATGTTAAAACAGAATAAATGAAATATATGAATTTTTTATAAGAAATTGTATTCATAAATACGTGTTACCAACCCAAAAAAAATATAAATTTCTTACATTTTAGTTGAGTTTCGTTATAAATGCAAAAATTTCTACTATAAAAATGGAAAAAACTCCACAGAGAAATTTCGTTTCTTTTAATGGTAAATTTTAATACAAAGTACGAGTTTTAGAGTGTAGAAAATTTAAAACAAGTTTTAAAAGAAGGACCAACTTAAGTAAAAAAATTAAAATCAAATCGTTATTATCTTCGTTGCTTGCAAGTGTGAGTAGGATTAATCGTGTTCTAGCACTTTTATGCATCAATTCAGAAATCAATCTAAGCGGTATTAATTAACTACTTTGCATAAATGTCACAATATAACTAATCTTGTGCAAGTAAAAATTGTTTAATTCAGTTTATTCACGCCAAAACCATCGCACGCAGCTGCTTGAAAGCAAAAAAAAAAAACACTCAACAAATTGGTGCCAGGAACTACAAATTTGCAAATACTAGAATGAACAATGTTGCCATTGTAGAGCTTTTTTAATAAAATTTGGATGATTTTGTTTTTAACAGACTAAATTTAATTTTGTGTTTGTGTTTACAGGTAACGGGTGTTATACTACTTTGTTTGTTTTCATTGTAGCCCTGGCTGTATGCAATGTGGCACCGTCTTGCTAATACCACATGTTAGTTAAGCCCAAGCATGCAGTTGTTTCATTTAAATGTTGCTATTCATATTACGATATTGCTCCTAATTCACAGCTTTCGTCACTCCGTTTAATTTTTAGAGAAGTAAGGTCCAATGATTCTTCCTAACTAAACTGCACACCAGACTGTCACTTTAAATTGATGCAAAGGTTCTTCATGAATAATTTGAGGGTATTCCATAGCCCAGAATCGACTATTCTGTTTTTCAACACATCCATCCAAATGAAAATATGTCTCGCCACTCACTATGATTTTTTCATGAAAATCGGGGTTGTCATGGGCGAGCTGTAACATCCTATTGGTATATGTACGGCGGCGTAAATGGTCTTGAGGAAGAAGCTCTTAGTTCAACTGAATCTTAAATGGAAACAAATGCAAATCCATAAGCAAAGTTATGGCCAAAATTGTTCTTTAAAGATCAAGCTCGTGTTTTAAAATTGTTAATGAGCAGAAGTAATCTTTTCAGCCGATCATGCAGTACCACGTGGTCCATGCGTTGGCCTATCACCTGCAGAACCTCTTTCGAGTTCATTCACTACACGATAAAGAGTGCGTGTTGGCACGTTATTTTTTCCCAAAAATTTCACAAAACTTTTTCATTGTCTAAGTAATCGATGATTGATTTTGATAAAATATTCTAACGATAAAAACACGTTGGTTTATCGAATATTTTTCTATAATAAATCTGCCACGCGTCTACTTCACCACTGCCAAATATAAACTGTCAAGACTAATGTTTACCAAAATGGCGGTAAAACCGGACACCCTGTATTTATCAAGCAATGTTCGAAATGTGAATTATAAAATGTTTTCTTATTAAAAATTTTCCAATGATTTAATACAATTTGTGTTAATATTTTTGCAAAATGTTAATGGTTTTTAAGGAATTTTAGCAGTTTTTTAAAAGAAAAATATAAGTGGCAACACTGTTTACTACAGACATCAAATGTATAGAAATTATTCCGCTTTTTTTCGATTTGGCTTTAAGAAGTGATAGGAAGTAATATTTTACTTTTATTATTATTTATTAAAGTAACAGAAACTTTATTGTACACTGTGGCTGATGGTCAAAGAATTTACAATATTCTTGTAGGGAAGGGATTTTGTATTGTAACATTGGGGGCTATGATTATGACCATAGAACAATATATTTGGCTAAGAAAAATATCACACTTTAAGAAATTTATTGGGTTAGACTTACTATAGAAAACAATTTACTCTATGAAATTTTTCATGAAATTGGTGTGAAATTTTTGGCCTTGCTCACTCGCTCGCTGTATTCATCAAACTTAACCTACTTAGCACCGGATGACGCATGGTTCTGTTCAATAGCGTTGCCATTGTTTTGTACAAAATATGTATTCGTTATACGTATGTATGTTATTAGAAAGATGAACCAGGGTGGCATGCATTAAATAATATGTGAATTTTTTATTTAAAAAGCAAATAGGAATTTTCATTTTCTAATATTTTTCCCTGTTCTGTATTGCAATTGAAATCTTCAGTTCTTTTTTACTCGCAATATTTATTTATAACAACAGGCCGTAAAAATTTCCAAAAATATTTTTTGAAGATATGTAGAACAGGGTCAATATAGTTTTTAATAATTATTTTTGAATTATGAACAAAGACTATTTGTCTTCTAGTTAGAGAATTTATTTTATTTTATTTTATTTTATTTAGTTTTAATTTTTTTTGCTTTTATAATTCTAGATTTTTGCCGCTTAGTCTCCAATTAAAGAAGTTGAAAGAATGTAATACTGGAATTTTCGAGAGTTTGTTGGATTGAATATTTTTTAAAGCATAAATGTTAGTAAAATTTAATGTAATTATAAAGTAAAATCTGACTGCCTGCATCTATAAATGGCTAAGCATAAATTGAAAAATAAATATTGATTTTACTTTTTTTATGGTTTTTGATTATGTAGAACATTTTTATAATTTAGTTGGTCACACACTATCCTTTTTTACTTAATAAACAAATCCTTCATATATATGAGTTGATATAAAATATGGCAAAAAGCTGGTTTAATAAAAAGGAGTTAATAAAGAAAACTTTGTGCTTCTTTTAAGATTTTTCTCAGCATTTTTACTTAAGTAAAATAAATTGCCAGGATTTGGTGTTAAAAACCACGTCTTTCGTAAAAGAAAAAAAAAAAAAGAATAAATTATATGCATATTGTTATGTATGAACTTTTGCTACAAATTATGGCATTATGTTAGAGAAGCTTAAAAATAGTATACCTTAAGTAGCATTTATAAGTCAAAAAGCATAGTATACTTTTAGGTGGTAAAGTTAAATTAACCTGAAATAAATGAGTATTTTATGAGCAGGATTACACTTGAGGTAAAACTATTTAAAAATAATAAATACTTACTAACTCTAACATTAAATGAATGTTTGTATGTCTGTATATTTATTCGTACCTTTTTTTTATAAGAAACAAAAGCTAGTTAAAATACCAAATAGCTTTACATTTCTTTACAGCCCGATTAAGCAAAAGGATACAAAGTAATATTTTTAGCTATTCAAAAGCATTCAAAAGGTCATAAAAATGAATCCAAACGTTGCTTTATTAACCAGAAATTTATTAAACACTTATTTCCGTATCGTTACCCTTTTTCACCCTTGTTTATTAAACAATAAGATTTTTGTTTGTATTTCTGTTTCTCACAGATAAAACATCGTAAAGTTATAATTTCTCACACAAAAGGAAAAGAAAACAACCCTAAAACCGATATTCAACTCGAAGGAAATTTTAAATAAAAACTAAAACAACAATAGCAAAAACGTTATACGCAATCAAGCTAAAAAATACAGCAAAAAGTTTTCGCAACGCATTTCTTAACTAAATAAAACTTGTGGATGGATGTGGAGCAACAAAAAAAAAAAAAAAAAAAAACAAAAAATGGCCAAATTGGTTGAGAGGAGAGGGATAGTTTTTGACTCCTAGAAAAGGATAAAAATTTTATCCTTTTTAATATAACAACAGAAAGCAAGCAAAGTAGATTGAAATAAAAATAACTAAAACGAACTAAAAAGTTTTTTTTATTGTTTGTTGTTGTGTGGTGTGAAGAAACGGGGTGCACAAGTAAACTTTGTAATGACTTTTACAACCTTTAAAGCCACAATCATAGAACAACAACAAATATAAACGGAAATTCAAAGGCAAAACTTTACAATAAAATCCAACACGCGTATAATTAAATAACACTCGTTGCTTATTAAAATTAAAGTTTTTTTGTTTTGTACAAAATTTACAATAGGATTTTTTTTAGAAAAAAAAATTACCTTGAACTTCATTAGTTTTTAATAATTTTACTAATAAAATTTTTAATTCCACCACATAGTTTCGTTATGAGGTTTTTTTAATTAAACAAATTTATTATATATTTTTTCAAACATTATTTTTTTTTTAAACTTCCATCAATGGGATTTCTGGATTTTATTTGGGGTGAAAGGCAGGAAAAATATGTAAAATAAAAATACAATAAATAGTAATAATAATTGCAATAATAATATGAATTCCTTTTAGTACAAAGTATTTAAAAAATCGACTTTTCTTAATAAGGGCTCCGTTCTCAAAAGGTAATAGAAACGTTATCCTCTTAATGTTGCTGCAATGTTTATCTGTCCATGTGTCATTGACCTTTATTTCAGAAATCATAATAGCAAAAAAATTATCTCTATAGGATAAAAAAAAGCAAAAATAAAAAGCCTATCATTAAAATAAACTAAAAAATTAAAGGGTGTCCCCATTACGAAGGATTTCTGATTTCTTTAACCGTTACAGACAAACACTAGAAATTAAGAAAGAATTCTTAGTAACATATTTTCTATATCGATAAATAAAAAACATTTTCTTTAAAATTAAAGGGTGCCCCACCGTAGACTTGATTTTTACGCAGAGAGGCTCTTCGTTTGATTTTTAAAATTTACACTTAACGTGTGCCTGCTAAAAAAGAGGTGCAAAATGGAAACATAAAGGGTGTGCCCGGAACAATTGATGTTAATAAATTTCATATTATTTTTTGAATTGAAAAAAAAACATTTTTATTCAAAAAGCTAATTAAAAGATAGAAGAAAAATTAAAGGGTGGCGCACAGAAAACTTCATTATGTAGATTTTTACCTAGAGAGGCTCTTCGTTTAGTCTGCAGCAGCAGACCATTAAAATTTGCAGGTAATGCGAGCCCACTACAGCAAAAGGTAAAAAAAAGGAAACCTAAAGGGTGTGACTATAGAAAAAGATATTTCGAAAAATGTCATATTATTTTTCAAGCCCTAAAAATCAGAATTTTTAAATAAAAAAACAAAAACAAAAAAACATAGATGTAAAAATTAAAGGGTGTCCCACAGAAGACTGGATTTTTATGTAGAGAGGCTCTACTTTTGATCTGTAGCAGAAGACCTTCAAAATTACAGATATCGCGTACCCGCTAGGAAAAAATGGCATAAAAAAGGAGACGTAAAGGGTGTGCCCATAAAATAACTAAATTCAATAAATTTCATATTGTCTTTTGAACCTTAAAAGTCAGAAAATTTAATTAAAAAAATAAATAAAAATATAGAAGTAAAAGTTAAAGGGTGGCCCAAACATGATACAAAATCTAAGAGTGTGAGTCTATTCACATTTTGGGGATTTATTTTTGGGTAATTTTGATAGATTTTTTTTTTTTTTGAAATACACTAAACTTTAATCAAACAAATTTGGCGAGTTTCGGTGACGTTAATTAAGTAGGTAAACCAATGTTAGTTTTAAAAACTAAATTTTTAAGTACGTGCTATTTTTACTTTACACCCTTTTAAAACAATCGACAAAAATGAAATTGTCTTAAAACAGTTGAAAAATTTTAAATTGGAATCGGTTTCATTTTTCCATGTTATTGATGTGACGCTTACTCACGTGGGGACTAAAGTAAAAATTTAAAACACAAACTTCCTGATTCAGACATGTGAAGTTACAGTGAAAATGTACACTACAGTTTTATTTATTAATTTTTACTATCAAAAATCAATTTCTGCGAATAATTGAACACCGTGTACTGAAGAGAAAGATCAACTAATTAAATCCAGCCCGATTTATGCAAAATGATTATAGGAATATGCTAAAAATATTTGTGCTAGAAACCGCTTTATTTTATATAATAATTTAATTCTTGGGACACCCTTTTTTACATAATAAAAATATCATAGATTTGCATATTAACTTCAATTGTTGTGTGTTATGTAATTGTAATATAAAGTCAATTCGTTTCCAATAAATTTAATTTATATTCAAAAATTATATTATCCCTTCTGCTGTTCGGACAAAAATATTGAGTTTATTCACCTTTTGCCAACTTACATATTTTATAATAAAATTCAGTATTGATTTTGGAATTTATTCGCATTGCACCTTTAAACAATGTTGAAGCATAAGAATTATGAGTGCAAATGCTTTTCATCCATTAACTGTGCGAACTAAAAATTTTATAATGCCACTTATATTGTCAGAGGCACGTAACAGAGATTAATTTGTATCGTTGTACCTTGCAGCGTTATTTAAGCTTTATATACAAATGTATATATGTGTGTGTGTATGTGTGTTTGTACATAAAATTGTGAATATTTGCGTGCTATTGTTGTATGAACTATTAAATATGTTGCGATTGTATTGTTTTATTTAAAATGCAATTGTTTTAATAAACATTGCAGTTGATAACTATAAAATTTATTCATTTAATCATTCTCTTTATGCTAAATATTGTTTCATAATGGTTATATTTAAATTATTTTATTTAACGTATAAAAAAAAACAAAAAAACAAACTTCATGCTAAATTGGGTACCCAGGGCATCAAAAATATTTTTAATTATTTGTATTTTGTTGCCATTTTGTTTCCAGCGAATTTTTAAAAACAAATACTATTATCATTAAATAAAATGTTAATTTGCTACTAATTAAATTGACAATTGCAATAATTTTCAAAGTTTGGACAAACAAATTAATGGTCGTGAGCTGCTAGAACCTGGTGTTGTAATGGATGATAAAATAATATCCACTAAAAATACCAAAAATAGAATAAACTTTATCCATAATATATGGGCTATGAAAGCTAGTCAATAGACAGGGTGGTTATTGTATACGAGGAACTTAAAGCAGTTGTCGTTCATATTTACTTCTTTACTTTGAACGAACGAAAGTAAATGAGACAAACAAAGGAGGTTCGTAAGAAAACAATCATTTACTTTTAGTTATTGTTTGAGAATTTTTTTGTTAATTTTCTACCCTTAAATACCTAAATACAATTATTAATGCTGCCAGATTATTCATTATTAGTATAATGTAGACGGTATAACTCGCCTAAAAAAAGAATCGTTGCTGTGAGCGGGTTGGCAATGTCATGGTAAAGAGAAAGGTTTCTTGTGCATAATAAAAAGGTGTATCTTTTTCACAGTGACTTTCTACAAAAACCAATAAATAAACAGATATAAAAAAGAAGAAGAATTTGCGTGTCTTACCTTTTAATTAACACAACTCAAGTCATTTGTTTCATCCAACGTGATTAATTTTCAGACACCTTACGGCTAATTGTTGTATAAAAATCATTCTGACTCGTGTAAAGCAATTTCAATTTTGTCGGTTTGAAAATCGTCAATTTTTCGCATTCAATGGTTAAAGAAACCAAACGTTACTTTCGATAATCAGAACTGTCATTTCCATATTTATAGGGTATTTTGGGTGAGAGCCCTTACATTTTGACAAAATTAGGCTGTTTAAACAGATACTGTTGCTGATGTCAAATATCCTGTTATGATAGCAGAATTATTTTAATACATCGTATGTTATTTTGGCAAAGCAGTGTTACACTGCAAGCTTATTTTGGTTGAATTATATTTTCTTATCCAAACTATTTAAAAATTAAAATTATTAGATAAAAATCCAAATAAGAGCTCATCAAATTTTATATCATAATAAATCATTTAAGACATCAAAATATATTTAAATAATAAATAGAAGAGATTTCTTGCTAAAGATAAAGACGTGACACCATTTAACTCCATTGAAAATTATATACCAAAAGCCTTCTATTTAATACACATTGCAAAAGCGTTTCATCACTGCGGAAATTATGTTAACCAAGAAAATGGCATCAATTTTAAAATGAAAAAAGAATAAAAAAAAATTGATGTTTAAAAAAAAAATCCGTTGTAACATGATGAAAGCTAAGTGTCAATGTATATTATGGCAACACATCAAATGACACTTTCAATAACTTCTTATTTCCTTTAACACTTGATTTTTTATACAAAAGAAGAAGGAGCAAAAAAGCACACAAAAAACGATAGAAAAACTCTTTCTTTGAAGGTGAATAAAAGAAGAAAAAAGTAAATGAGAAGAAAAAATAAAAAATTATAAAATTTTCAACAAGAATGATTGATCATTTATTGACACAATTCACATTTACACAATTCTTCACACAACGTAAATAATGTATGATGATTTTTTTTAAGTGGCAAGGAAGTGTAATTGTTGTTGTTTTTACAAAAGTCAGGAAAGAAAGAATGAATGCGATCAAAAAGGCTGAAAACCATGACGCAATAATTTAAACTTTAATGCAAAAAGACACATAATTGCTCAGAAAACAAAGACACCAACAGCGGTGGTGTATTTTAAATTGGCTTTTCACAATTTTTATTAATTCTTCATGCTTGAGTTTCATAAGAAACAAATTAAAGCTTTTTGTTAAATTTTGACATATTTTATTAAAAAAGATTTGTTTTTTGTTTGTTTTTATTTCCAGGTGAAAACCGAAAATGATTTCTTATTAAACTGATTTTTGTAATCGTTTGCTTAAGTGAACATTAAGAGTTTTATATTTTAATGTAGAATTTATGTAAATATTTGTAGTTAGTGCATGTATTTATGTTTTTAGTTGTGTACATATTTATGTATGTAAATACTCATTTGAATTTTCGTTTTATAAAATTTTAAGTTGTTATAAAATGCAATAAAAATAATAACTATAATTCCCTTAATAACACTATATTTACTTCTTTGGGGAACAGTAGCTTAAGCGGCAAAAGAACAGTAAACAACGTGGCGCGATTACAGCTGCCAATTCAGGTTTATCAGGTACAGTGGTTTAAGCTGATACACATATTTATAGAATTATGTTTAAAGAAATTGGTTTTAAAACTGAGGCTAAATCTCTTTTCCAACAAATATTTTGATTAACATAAATAAAACTTTTTTTGTTAAAGTAACTTATGCCACTTTCAAAAAACACGGCTCATTTTTGTTTTCTCTCTCTCTCTCTCTCTCTCTGCTTGTCATTTAGTACTACCATTTCTTCTTCTTTTTCTACTCAGTTATCTTTGCTAAATGTATCACTGTAAACAAAGCAAACATGTGCAAAAGTGGATCATAAATATGAACGTGAACATATTTAATATAAAAGGACTTAGTCCAACTATCGAGTTTAGCTAAAATGCTTTTTTACAGTTCAGAAAATGTTTATGACTTTACACATACTACTTGATATAATACGACAAACTGCTTCCTTGGCTCCAGAATAATAACAAAGAAAAACTAATGCTAGACATGCTAAAAGAGTAAATTTTAAATGACTTCTGTAGAAGTTATAAATTTGAAAACATTTTCTTATTTTTTCATCCTATATTTAGAATTGTTTTCTTTTTTTGAAGTTTCTTTCTCTGACGCATGCGAGTGCCTACATGATACATCAAGGAAAAAAGTCCCTTAATAAAGCCTTTTAAGTCCCTAGTGAGCTCATTTTCAGTCTACAAAAAAAAAAAAAAGCTTGAAACCTTTAGAAGGTTTTGTTTGTTTAGAGATTACAATTTAATTAAATTTTTAATTGGATCAACTATTTTTATTATTACAAAATTTTTGTTTTCCTTTTTAATTAAACATTAATCAATTCTGTTAAATCATTGATTCTGTTAATTATTTAGCTAGAAAATTTTTACGTATCTTGCAATTAAATAAATAAATAAATAATTCCGACAAAAAAAAAAAAAAAAAAAAAATGAAAAAATCGTAATGAAAAGTATAAGGGCTTGTGATAACCAGTCATTACAGTTTTTGAATCACCAAAACTAGATTAAAAATTAAAATCATTCGCTCGTGATCTCTAACACGAAGATTACTGAAATATGCAGCAACTTATAACTGATTAGAAAAAGGGGACTGACCAAGGAAAATTTCTAAAATTGTAATTTTAGAAAACATTTTTTATTAAATATAAAAGTAAGTGTAATTAGATAAAAGTAGCAGTTTGCGTATTAAACTCAAATATGCCCCAACTGCTTTTAAAAATAACGTGGTACTGACAAATCAGTTGTTTTGTTGATTCCAACTCTTTTTTGGTTTTCTATTATATAGTATCACTTTTAAACGAAACGATGAAGGAGACATTCAATCTTGCCAATGACTATGAAGTGGTAGACCTTAAATGTCTCTAAATACTTTAACTTGAATCGAGTTTTAATAAGTAGAAGTCTCTGTTTACATTTTTCAATACTCACCTTTTTTTCTTGTTCTTTTCATTCAAAATATCAAGGTACCTTTAGCTCACACGATCATGTTTTTCATTGATCCATTGATCATGATCTATGAGTCATTTATT
Organism: Cistogaster globosa; assembly: GCA_937654795.1. Taxonomy (NCBI): domain Eukaryota; kingdom Metazoa; phylum Arthropoda; class Insecta; order Diptera; family Tachinidae; genus Cistogaster; species Cistogaster globosa. The sequence continues at coordinate 2,964,277 of OW569407.1, forward strand.
ACTTAGGAAAATTACCCACTGAGTGTTAGTCCATCTATTAAAAAATTTTTTTTTTGACTTTTTCTTTAAACGTGCCACTGTACAGAAAGAACAAAAAAATTATTGCGATTTAAAACGGCTCAAACTGCCGATACTCGCGTTGCCATTGTTTTAATTGTAATTCATTTTTTATGTTGTTATTGTTTTAAATTTTTATAAACCACCTTTATGGCTTTTGAGTGGCTGTTATAGTTGGTTTAACGTTTTCGGTTTGTGCTGACTGTTACTGGCTTAATTTACACTGTCATCAGAGGCTGCTAAGAGTTTTTCTTTGTCTTTTTTTGTTGCTGTTGTTAACTTAATGTGAACAAATAAAGTATTTAAAAATTTATGTTTTTTTACATTCTTAATTAAAATGTATTTGCTGATAACAGAAAGAGATAAAGAAAACCCTCTTTATAAAGTTAAAGAATCTTTTTTAATTTAAATTATAAAGAATAACGTACTGCAAAGTTTTATTTATTTTAACTTTTAATAAGTTTTCCAATTTCTCTAAAATCTTAAATTCGTATTTTAAAATTAATTTTTTTTTAAAACAAACAAATACTTTTCACGTTATTGCATTATGCAAATGTTGTTTATTTAAAAGCCGCAAGATAAAACACGTTAAAAATTAGTTGACAACAAGTTAAATTAAAAGTGGCTGCTACAAATCGTATAAACTTAAGAAGCATAATTTATGAAACTAAAAGTTTGTTATTTAAGTGGCTTCAGAAATTTTATGTGTAAGAACATTTTTAAAGAGAATAATTGCTTTTGTAGCAAAATGTGTGTAAAATTTCGAATATTTGTGCTTTTTTTTAGTAAAATTAGATTTTCTTGCAAAATTGAGGAGGAGTTTAATTTTAATTTTAGCCTTGCAACCCGTTTAATAGATTAGTTATACTGTAGTGGTTATTTAGGATGTTAAAATAAGATTTTTTTTTTGCTTTTAATTTTTTTTATCCGCATTTTTTGTATTTTGATGATTTTTAGTGATTTTAACGATTTTTAACAATATGAGAATTTTTTCCAAATCTAGTTAATTTATAAATTGAGATGGAATTATGTGATTTTCATGAACAACTTTGCAAACAAATGAATAATTTTTATTTAATTGATTTTTTAGGACCTTAACTGATTTTTAAATTCTGATTTCATAAAATTTTTATGTTTTGTTCTAGATTTTTTTTAATGCTTTTTTTTGTATATTTATATTATTTATATTTTGACGATTATAACGATTTATAATAAATTAAGCATTTTTTGTAAAAAAAACAAACGATTTTTATTTGTGTTAGGCGTTGTTTTCCCGAACGATTTTAAGGTTTCGTTTTAGTGAAAAAGCAATTATTTAAATTTCATATTTTTTTGTTTGATATTCTAAATGGATGTAATAATTTTAAAATTATAGAAATTGTAGTTTTATAAATGAATAGACTAAGGCTTGATATATCTTTCCCTATATAACATGCAACAGTTCTTTAGAAAGTCGCCTGAGATGAAGTTAAGAAATTGTAACCTTTAGAGAATGAATAATTGCACTACTTATAAATATTTATATTTAATCTCTTTTTTTTAATGAAACAAGCGATTTATTATTATTTTAACGCTTTTTGTGAGCTTTTAATAGAAGAAGAAAATGTTAATTTGCAAATCAATATTTGTAGTCCAGCAGCAATAATTCTATCTGGTCGATATATATTATACTTTTAAAATAATAACTACAAGACAGATAAATAAAATTTTTTTCATTAGATTTTTTTTTAAATAAAAATCTGTCTTCAGGAATATTTTTTTAAACATCAATTTTTGTTTGCATAATTGATCCTTACAATAATCTCATTTGATAGTAGTTACACATGACATTTAAAAAAATGATAAAATAAGCACTAGATTTTTTTTAAATAAAAGCATTTCAATTTATGAGTATTTCCACACAAAGTTCTTCTATAACGAAAAAATTTAATGTTAAGAAAACTTTATTAACAGTCATGTCATTAATGATTGTAGAAGCCAAAGCAATTTTATTTTCTTAAAATTTTTCTTATTTTTTCTACTAACATTTCTTCAGAAAATAATTGGTACAACAAAATTATTGCTGCCTTGGATAGCAATAGTTTAAAATTTTAATTTCAAATCAAATCAAATTTGATAATAAAAACTGGTTCATATCTAGCAAAATTTAAAAACAAGAAATTTTTAAGTGGTAGTAAAAGTCAAATGGTTTTAAGAAAAATTAGAAACAGACCAACTGTGGTTGAAAATACAACAGAAATTTTAAAGATCAAGTGAAAATTGCAAGAAAAAAATTTTAAGAAAAATTAGAAACAGACCAACTGTGGTTGAAAATACAACAGAAATTTTAAAGATCAAGTGAAAATTGCAACAAAAAAAAAATTCAAATTAAAAACTAAAAAAGACGCCTAAAAATATAGAAGGCAACACTTTAAATTTTTTTAAATCGCGTGCTATCATTTTAAATGAAAATTTAAAAGTGAAATAAAAAAGGATGCTAAACATTTTCCAAAAGTTTAAACCGAATAGTAGCTTTAACGCCTATTATTCTGTCAAATTTGCAAAAATTGTAAAAAAATTTAATCCGGTTGAAAAAGAGGAAAATTGCCATTTTTGCTGTCCTTTTGTATGCAACATTTTTTACTGTTACACTTAACACTTTCAAGCAAAATAACTGCAGCCAATTCTATTTCTCAGGTTGTAGGCAATGTTGCTAGAAACATTTTGCAGATAATAAACATGCTGCCAAAAACAGAGTACAAACAAGCAATATTAGTAACTCAACTTAACTCAGAAATAAAAACAAGATAAAGATTTAAATGTTCGTGGGTTGTCACCTCTTAAGAATTAAGAAGTGTTGCTTATTTGCTTATTCGACCATGAAAAATGTCTTTATTAAGAGTAAGAAGAAGTAAGACTGTATTTTAATTTTTATTACCTGTAGTTTTATTTCCAACTACATCACTTATTTAGTTCAAAATTTAATTTTCCATTGTTATTTATCTTAATAAAACCATAAATATTGCGTATGTGGCCATGGAAACTCTCATATTGATGTGACGAGGAATATGACTCTGTATTCGTGTTAAATTCAAGTTTTATATCATTTTAGTTACAAGCATTTTTTATTCACTATTACCACTTTACCAATTATAAAACATTCATTCGAACTCACACAAACACACACACATTAATGCATACCGTATCAAAAAAATTAGAATAAATTTCTAAAATTCACTTTAAACAATAAAGACATATCTGCACATTGTCACAAATGTTAATACTAACAAAAATTATGTGAAGGAATTTTCACACAAAAGAACACACACTCACGTCTACACACACACACCCACACATACATACATACGAAGTTAATCCTACATGTATAAAATTTCAAGAAATGTTGCTACGGCTGTAACTAAACAAAACAAAAACTATGGTTAAAATTATATAAAATAAGTAAGAATGCTATAGTCGGCTGTACCGAATCTTATATACCCTTCACTATATAAAGTAAAAGTAAAGTAAAGTAAGTCCAATCAAAAAGACATTGGGGTGACGAGGAATTGAAAATAAGAAAAACTTTAGATACAAAATATGAACGGCTTTTAATAGGTTAAGTATTCAAAAAATTTTAATATTTCTTGAAAGATCTCTCTCAAACCTTTAAAGTGATACGTATACGTATACGTATACGTATGGTGCGCCATCATACTTAAGTTCAGAGGCCCATAACTGTGTATTTTTATTTTTTATTTATTTTTTTTAAATGGAGTTACTTCACTTCACGAGGTTTGTTCCAAATTATATGGAAAAATTAGAGGCAGGTATGGTATTTTGTCCGCTGCCTCGAAGGACAAACATCAAACAATACAAACATTTTCGAAAATAATGTCTGATCGATTGGCGTTGGTTGATTTCAACACTAACACGAACGGGAAAACGGACAGAAGGACTTCGCTCAATCGACTTCGTGTTGCGAGGGGACTCAGAATATATATACTTTAGGGGGTCGGAAATTGATATTGTAGAAATTACAAACGAAATGACAAACTTCGATGTATCCTATTAAGACCAATGGTGAAGGGTATAAAACTTCAAGTGATTAACTCAACACACATCCATGAATAAACTTTGTTGTAGGACTTTTTTTCAAAAACATTTTTAGATGGAAACATACAAATACAGATGTGGAAATGTGTTAAAATTTTATGAAACCAAACAAATCGTAGATTCGAAAAACTATATTCCTTGTATGAGCAATAAAATTTCTACATATTTTTACAAACACGACATTAAACATACATACTTACATACATAATTTAGATATTAAAATTAACATCCATATGTATGCACATGGTCCATTCTAATAATCACAACAATTTAAGTAACAAAGTGTAACATTAACTTTAATATTTACAATTATATATGAAAATGTATATTAGCAGACGTACATATGTATGGGTGTGTATCTATTTACTCACTCAAAATTGTTCATATTAAGATGGCTCGCTTTTTCATTTCTTAGTTATTGGTTGTTGCTTTCCAGCTTTTGGTGTTTAGACAAAAAAAAAAAAAAAAAAAAAAAATAATAATAATAATAATAATAATTATGACTGAAAGCTTCCTGTCTAAAGTTTTGAACACTAACTGTTTCATAGAATAATAGGTGTTTACAGTTTCTTTTTATTTTTTTCTATTTTGGGCATCCTAATGTTCATTTACAAAAATAAGAAACAAACATAAATTTATGTTTTTTTTTTGTTTTACTGTTTTTTGTTTAATATATTTATGTGTGTAATTTAAATGTGTGATTATGTGTGTTAAAGTTTTTTGGCCAGATATTTTGTCGTTGTGTCTTTTATTAAGGGAACATTTGTTTGTTTGTCCTGATATTTCTTGCTTGCCGTTTTATAAAATCTGCATGAAATTTGCATAAAATTAAGTGCGGAAAATTATTTCCCATTTTCTACCACTCTCACTTCAAATTTCTAAAAAAGCAAAACTAAAAAAAAAAAAAATAAAATCTCGTATATAAATTATAATACGCTACATTTTATGAGAACAAAGTGGAAAAAGGAAATGATTTAGAATAGTTTTCGAAAATTATTAGAATGCAAAAACAATTTCTAAAATTTTTAAGTTTTTTAAAATAAAAAATTGTATATAAAAAAAGTGCAATTAATTTGCTAAGCTACAACTCAGTATTACTGGTAGCTTAGTTCAACTGACTTAGGTCCACGATTTAAAAGGCTTCAAAATTATATATATTAAAAACTCACCGACAAAATGAGAAGTCTGTCAAAAGTTAAGTTAAGTGCTGTATTTTATATTTGCTGTTATAAAAACATTATCTTAGAACTAAATATAAAACTTAACAGTCATTTAATATTTGATTAAAATATTTTTCAAGATTAACAAGTTCGACATTTCGCTTAGTTTTTATTCTCTTCATCAACCTCATTAAAAATTCAGACTTGCAGGAAACATTTTAAACAAAATGAGAGCTAGAAAAATTCTTAATATAAAAATATAGGCTTTTCTAAAAGCTTTTAAAAAAGCTCGCGTTTTAAAAAGTGAGCAGACTTTTTTATTAAAAAAAATAGAAATAAAAGCTTTGTGTATTTGCAATTAAAAAAATTGTGACAAAATCTAATTTAATGTGAATATATTTCAGATTTCTACGAAAAATTCGTTTTAATAGCAAAATGCTTCGATTTCCACCCCAGTTTTGTTTTCTATAATCCCATCACGCTGGCTTATCAGCTACGTTCACTATATAAAGAAAAAGGAAAGAAAATTCAGATCGAAATTAGTTAATGCACTAAGACAAAGTGTAAGCAAATTTTATATTCATCATGTCAAAGCATTTGCAGTCGTAACCACAATAAACTGCGACTCTTAAAATACAAGCGTAAGATAAAATATTTTGTAAAACCGCGTAAAACCTCAGTAGTTTATCATATACTATTAATTTAATGATACAAATGCGGCTGTTCGTTCACTATTTATGAATTTCATAAAGGCAGTTAAGTTAAGGCAGTTACTTCGGAAATCACCGATAAAATCTACGATGTAGTTTTGAGCGCACGTCCATATCACATACACGGTTTTATGCAGATTCACAAAATTTTTTACTTTTATTAAGTGAGAATTTGGAAGATCCACCTTGCTACTCAAGCAGATGTTGGGATTTGAACTCATGACTTCTTTGTTTAACCAGCAGGCAGGCAGATCTACAGATGTAGGCAGTTATGCTTTTCAGCATATGTGTTAGCAAAGTTTTCAATTTTATTTTGTTCACTTACACCACACTTGTGAGTGGTGGAAGTAATAATTACTCTTAAAAACAAATTTACAATTTTCAACGGAAAAGATCAGCTTTTTGTTATAACAGAAATGTAAAGTGTTGCCATATCTTTTTTTAACATAATAATTAACGATCATTCATTATTCCTCAGACTTGGCTACTGGTATTTTCAGGGTAAATTTATTTTACAAGGTACTAGCGGCTCTACAACAAATACAATATTTGCATGAACAACATAACATTTTATTGCTGCCTTGTGCATGGAAATGCGAAAAATAGAAAGAGAAATAATAGAGCTTGCTTTGCTTCGCATATGCTTGTTTTTGCTGTTTTTTTGAAATTCGTAAACAAAAGTAGTAAAATGTAAACAACTTTTGACATGTCCAACTACAAATCAGCTGGGCGGGCGACACAACCTAGTAAAATAAATGTAGCTTGGGTACTTTTTTATGTCTAAATTTATAAAAAAATAGATAATCGAGTTTTGACAAAAAAAGCATTTTTTAAAATGTGTAAAACTGTTGAAAAATCGCTGCATTAAATAAAGTCAGCAAACTCCATTAAAAAATTAATTAGTTGTACTTAATCATGGACTTATATATTTTAAATAGTTCCTTATTCTCTTTGTATATGAGTTGAATATCACAAGCTTTTAAGTATTCAATTAAAGACTTATTTTATGCCTACTTTACTTCGGTCAGTCTTAAAGCATTTTTTATTCGTTTTATGCAATAATTTTCATTTGCTTGCTTTGCAGCACTCATTACCACAAGCAATTGCCTGATGTGAATACGTTTTTAGATGTTCATTCAGTTTGTATTCAAAGTAACATTATTTTTAAAAGGTTTTCATAAAGCGATTTTTATATTCTTACAGCTCATGAAGTCGACGATACGATTTATTAGTCAAATGAGTGTCAATTACTTCAGTGTTTAATAAACCATTATTCGTGTACAAAAGAAATGCTGGAATTAGTTTTGTTCAAACAAGACGGCATTAACTGCCATAGAGGATATGTCGCAGAGAATATTTGTTTTAATAGCTATTCGTACTTATTGAACACACCTTTATAAGCAAGTCTATGACGCTAACTACTCTGCTCATTGGTTGGACTTTTTATTTAAGCTGCTTACGCTCGTTTAGAAACACAATTTTTCAGAAATAATTTCACAAACATATTGAAATTGAAATAGGACTTAAGTTGTCCGTTTTACTAACAAGAAATTAAACACAAAAACAGAAAAGAAGTATAAAAATAAACACTTGAAATAACAAGTCATAGATAATTAAATAAATGATTCAGAAATAAAAGTTAAAATAAGAGAAAAATGCATATTAAATTGATAAAAAAGCACAACGATACTACGTACTCGTTCTTATCATTGCATTCAATTTCAATTTCAAGTTCAATTTATTTGTTATAAATAAAAAGAAGTTCAAATTTATTGTAGATACTCCTATGAATGCAGCCTTTGTTAAAAGTACTGAAGTTTTTTTTATTTCTTTTTAAAACAATTTTATTTTTTCTTATTTAAATAAATAAATTAAAGACGAAAGATAAATATTCTTGTTCAAATACGTTTAATGACGCATCACTTAACTTTTTTATACCTCTAAAAATATCTTTACCAACATGTAATGAAAAAAATTTAAAATCATTAACAATTAATAAAATAAAAATAAAAGAGCAAACAATTCAATAAATATATTGCTGTCTTATTATAAAAGATAAGATAAGAGCAAAGAATCAATATGAAGCGTGAGTTGAAAGTAAAAAATCGCAATGAAAGTTAACACAATTAAATTAAAACACCCAGATACAGGCAGTTGTTAATAAAATGTGCTGTGAAACAAACATTTAGAGCAAAATTCTATAAAGTGAATTTAGTTATAATTTAATAAATAATTAAACTAATGCAAAACACAAAAATACAATGTCTAAAATCATTTTGAAACTCAGTATAGTTTTAGTTCATTTACTAAGTTCACAGGCTGAGTGTTGGTATTGATGTATATTTGAAATATTTTTTATTGAAAAAAATTACCTTTTTAATTTGTATTCATTTTGATTGTAGATCCCTTTTGTTTTCGTTTCACTTGGCTTGGTCCCTTTCAGGATAAAAATAATATTGCCGATATTACTTGCGATAGTATACGTGAAGATTTAACAAATATTCCTTGTCGTCAACCCCTGGTAGCAACTGATAATGATAATATACCAGATACAATAGATTTATGGTCCAAATATAAAAATCAACCGAATACTATAGGTTGTCCCATGGTGCCAGGTCAATCATGTGTGAAATATACTTACATCTACAATAAGGGAGGTGCGTAATTGTATTTTTGAACTTGTATTTAAATTGCATAAGAAATAGCTGTTAAAAAAGTACTTTTTAAAAAGTACCATTGAAAAAGTACTTTTAAGAAAATAGTATCACATTTTACAAAAGTACTGATAAAACCTTTTACAAAAGTACAAGTAAAAATCTAACTAAAAAACACTTTTTGAAAATAAAAACTTTTAAAAAAATTTATTATTTTTACATAGCACTTAAAAAGTACCAATAAAAATAATAACCTTTTAAAATGGGTACTTTTAGATAATCTTAAAAAAATTTTCATATTTAAAAAGTAGATTTTTAAAATGTTTCTTTTTTTTACAACAAATTTTAAAGAAAGTAAAATTTTACAAAAGATTGAAAAAGTACTTTTCGAAAAAGTACTTTTGAAAAATGTTATATATATATATATATATATATATATATATATATATATATATATAAAACAAGTATATAATTCAAAAAAACAACTTTAAAACACTTTTTAGATATTTTAGCTTTTAAAGAAAGAAACTTTTTTAATAAGTACCTTAAAGTATCTCCAAGGTACCTTTTACAACAAACATCTTTCAAAAAATTAAATATTATCAATTAAATTCGTAGAAAAAAAAATTACTTTGTTTCGAAACAAGTGCATTTTATAAAAGTACCTGTAGTGTACTTAAAAAAGTACTTTAAAAATATCTTTTTCTTAGTACTTCTTAACATAAGACTGTATTAAAAAAAGGAGATTCTTATAAAAAAAATTATGGTTTAAAAATTGCTTTGAATATGATGCTGTAAAATATACTTTTGAAAAATTTTAAAACGTTAAAATGAACTCTTAAAAAAGTACTTTTTGCAAAAAAGTATCGTTAAAAATTGATTTATAAAAATCACTAAAAAGCAATGGTTCTTAAAAACTACTTTTTTTATTATTTTTTAAGAAATGCTTTAGAAGTGACCTTTACTTAGGTACCTTTTAAAAAAAAGTACTTTTAGACAAAATATAAAAATAGTATTTTTAAAAAACCTCTTGATACATCTTATTTTAACAACAGACACCTTAAAAAAATACATACAATAGAACTTTTGAAAACATTTTTTCACATTGAAGCAACTGCCTTTTAAAAATGTTTCTTTTATAAAATACATTAAAAAAGTACCTTTGAAAAAATTGTCATTTGCATAAAGAAACTCATTAAAGAAGAACTTTTTGAAAAACTATTTTTTACGGATTACCTTCTGGAAAGAGTCTGATACAAATGTTCTTTAAAGAACACTTTTAAACAAAGTACTTTTTTAAGATAAAAGTTTTCTTTCAAAAACCATTTAAATAATAACCATTAGAAGTGATACTGTTATCTGTTTAATTCTATTTAAAAAACAAAGCCATTGTTTGATTTTAAAACTATATTTTAATTATTTTTCCTGATATGTTTGTTGCAGTCCAAAATATTACTTATATGTGTGGAAAGGTTAATGCCACAACCGGTTGTTATCGTCAAAAATATATTTCCGGTTTGGATGTTGAAGTTTGTGTTTGCGAGTCACTATTGGGAGCAATGCCATGCAACAAAGCGACTGCACAACTAGAACATAAAATATCACTATTGCTAATAACTCTCATAACAAAAACAATATTTTATAAATTATTAAAAAATAGTTAATAAAAACAAAAGCTCTCAGCTTTTACAAAAAAATATTTTGACTTCATTTTTACTGTGAGAGAACAAAAGAAAACGTGCGGTGAAAAAATCAAAAGGGAAGTGTCATTAATAAAACGTCAATAAAAAAATAAAAATGTAAAAGCAAACAAAAAAACAAATAAATATCAATATATAGACAAATAATCCTTATATTCAGGATACTAAAACACAAAAAAAAAAACAACAAGGAAAAAGTATTATTTGTCTAGCATTTTTATAGCTTGCAACTCACACACACATGCACACGCACAAATACATAAATTTATTCTGCAAATGCACTATGATTTTTTTAAAGTAAATTATTGCATGAAAATGTTTTTGACAGTTTTATGTTGACTTGTTATTGTTGTTGCTTTTCAGTTGTTGTTGCTTTTTTATATCCCGAGAAAAGCCTCAATTTATTTGGCATGAGTTGATCGTTTTGCTTCATTGTCAGTGGGAGACTTTTAAGATAAAAAGTGTTATATGTGTGTGTAGGAATTGTGGATTCTATATTAAGAGAGTGAAATATATATACACATTAAAGTAACGGTTATTGAATTGTTTGTGTACAATTATGCATATAAATATATTTAATCAGTGGTGATCAAAACAATTTAAACTTAACTATATTTCTGAATTTTTAATTATTTATTTTCTTGTATTTATGTTTTCTGTTAAAATTAGGTTTGTATTTTTATTATTATTATTATTATTTTCAGAAGCTAATTTCCTAGTTCTGGCACAACGCATTGCTGCTCCTTATAAAAAAAAGTAATCCTCAAACGTTATTATATGGGCTATTAAATAGGCAGGGGAGTCTATCTCAAACTGCTGCTAATTTATTGGTCATAATATTCAGCGATAGCATTTTGCTTTACTGTCTGCTAAAATTAAACTACGGTGGTCCCCACATCCTTTTACCAGAAGTTAGTCTTTGATTAGAGCTCGTGTCAAGGACACTAAAATTTTAGGTGATGTTTACAATTGCAAGTGAATAAATAATTTAATTGAACTCTAGTCTGATTATTGAATTCTGATACAAGGCTACATATTATCTGTCGGTTATTTGGATAAATAGGTGCGAATACTTCAAGTTGGCACCAAAGAACAATTGTCTGATATTTCTATTTTTAATCAGCCACTTATTCGCCCTCAACATATAAATGTAATGACCGTTTAAGTTCTTAAATTCAAATGGCTGCTATAAGCTCAATACTTTGGGAAACTTTATTTCCTAAAAATATATTTTTTCGGGAACAAATCCCATATTTTTTAAAATTTTTAAAGTGATTATAGGCTTTTCTTATTTAAGCTCTAAGGCGTTGAATTTATGAATAAAATAAATTTAAAATTTAATTTTTTTTTATGAAATCCGGATTTGAACTGTGGATATTATAAATAAATTAAAATTGATTTTCGGCTTAAGTTCATTTTTTATTTTAATTTCGCACAATTTTTTGAAAGAAAAATTATTTACAAATAATTTTTCTTTTTTTGAATTGTGTGTGGACTTTGTCTAACCAAATATTTATTAAATTCGTTGGTTAAATAGATGAAGTTTACAATGTACACAACTTAAGATAGATAGATGCGAAGAATACTGAAGAAGGTTGTGGCGATCCAGAAAATGCAGCATTACATTCTGCTCGTGTCTAAATTTCTTATTTTCTTTGGATAACTTCCGCTTACATTTGCTTGTAATTTTTCTTTTTAAAAATCTATAGAAATTACAATAAAATATTAATTTAACCGAAAATAAATTTTTGTTGTATATATTTTTCTAAAACTGTATGAGAATTAAAGCAGCCAGACCGAAAGAATAATCTATAATAGTTAAAAGTAAAATTAAAATATAAAATGAATAATTAAAGGAATTTAAGTGATAGATCAAGATATACAATCGAGTACTTTTGATTCACATTTTAAGAAAATAAAGAACATTTTAACTGTGAAAATTACTTAAATAGAATGAGAGTTCTATATTATTGTCTTATGTACTCTTCACTTATTTCTGCGCTCACACTGAAGGCAGAACTGAAGATAAAAACAGAAATTAAAAACCAAAATTATTTTTGTTTAAATTTTAAAATTTCTTATAGGGCTTTTAATAAAATTCTCATTCCGTTTATAGAATTTTTAATGTTGATGAAATATATTTTTAAATTGTGGTTTTATTATTATAAAATTTAATGTTGTATTATTATTTAAAAATTATATTTTATTAATCAAAAAAGTTTTTATTAATAATTATTTATTGTTTTATGACTAAAAATATTAAATCTATTGCAAATAATATAACCACTACTGTAGTGTAAGTGAATATTTGTTATTTTTCTTTATAGAGATGTGTAAGGACTTTGTTTTTGGTGCGAATGAGAGATGGGTTAATAATAAATTTGTTTGTTTGTGCCTATGAATGGTCGTTGTAAAATGTTAATTTATAGTAAATTTATTCATCTTTTTTTTATTTTATTTGATTTACTTTATTTGTAATATTTTTATATAAAAAATGCATTTATTTAAATTTTTGCATATTTATACAAAAATATTCATTTATATGTTATAGACATTTCTCTCTCATATATTTAATGTAGATTTATATTTATTCGGTTTTTTTGTTATAAAATAAAATAATAATAATAAAAAATAAAGTTGTGTTTGTGTGTATCTTTCAATGTTGGCGATATCTTTTTGGCAATTAATCAACAATATTTTAAATTGGCTTTGGGTTACAATGAAATATTTGTAGATATTGTAAAATACAAAATACAACATAAAAAACTGAATTTACAATTGAATGATTTTTTGCTTGCCTTTGTCCAAAAAGAGAGAAGATATGAAGAGATTTTTTTTTAAATTGTTTAATATTTTATTACAGTTTTTACTTTTACTTTGTCTGTTTTTGTGTGTATTTGAACAACCTTAAAACAATTTAAACTGTCAATTTCAGGCTGTAAGTGTCTATACCAACAATATATTTATTGATGACAATAAATCTGTTTTTGATTTCGCTGCTTGAACATTTTTTGTTTCAAATTTATTTTGCTTATTTTTGTGATATAATGAATTTAATTGACTATACCATGTTATACTCGTATGGTTGGTTGTTATAAATTTTTATTATTTTTTTTAAATATACCCTACAGCAAAGTAGTTTGCTTGCAAGTTTTGTGTTAGTTGTAGAGCAACAAAGGTAGCTGCTACCAAAGGAATCCGTACTGAAAAAAATTCTATAATAAGATCTCTGTTTTTCAAGATAAAACAAATATATTAAAATCGGCAAGGTAAAATTTTTTACATCTTTTAAAAGTTTTATTTGGTTTCGCCTTGAAATTAAATTAATAATGTTTACTAAAAGTGGACTTCACAAAAATTTTAATAAATAATTATTTCCATTATTTTTTAATTGAAAAAGAAAAATGTAACTTTCGAAATAAATCAAGAATTAAATCAGTTCAATATTTAATTCGGAGATGCATGTATCTTTATTATGAGCTTATTCTTTTTTGGCTACTAAAAAAATTATTCATTAAATAAAATAAAAAAAAAAAACGTCGACTAAGCTGATTACAACTTTAAACTTAAAATGCAGTGGTCTTCAAAAATCTTATTGACTGCTTTAAGTTTTTTCCATCTCTTGCACTAGAACTATTTATTACAAGGTTTTGTTGTAAATAAAACAGTAAAATAAATAAAAAAACAGAAAAAAATTTTATATTGTTTTTGTCATCTTCAATAGCAGCAGATAGACACATAAATTTAAAAAAAGACATTAAAAACAAAATAATATTTTCTTTCTTTTAGGGGTCTTAAATTTAATGAAGTGTAACATAAAAAATAAAATGAACTATTAAGTTACCAAAACCAAAACATTGTGGCTTGCAATACATTTCAAATGGTCAGTGATTTTGAATGTTGGAAAAAACACAAAATTTAATTTTATTTTAAAAAATAAATTTATTAATCAGGGGATTCAATAATTTTCAAGTTTAAAGTCAATATCTTAAAAAACTTATTTTTAGTCGAAATAAAAAATTTTAATACCTTAAATAAGAATCTATTTTCATTAAAACAAATAGACAAACAAATAAATCAGATCAAGATGCTTCAGTTAATGATACTTTAGCGTTTTAAAGGCCTTCAAAAAATATGATTTTAGATTTTTTTTAGCAGTTTTCTGCCACGAAGGTCTTTTCAGTCCACTTAAATATCTTTATTGAACCATTTATTTAAAAAGCAGTGAGGAAAAAATGTAGTAAAAACTGAAAAATCAAATCACACTCGTAGATACGTAAATAAAAATATTCGGAAAGGCCTTAGCTTCCTCTTCGAATAAAATTGAACCCTCCCCCTGACTTTTTTCTTTTAATATAAGACTCACGTCATCCAGTTAAGCTTGATTCTCTCTTGGAAAAATTGTCTTTTAAATACTTTTTCCATTTGAAAAATTTGGCAAACCAACCAGTGGTGCGAATAGTTAAATATAGAAAAATATTTTTCGTTTTTATTGCAACACTTTTTGTTTGTTTGGTAACAATTCAGCGCAAAATAAGTTTAGATATTATTAATTCGTATGTTGAAGCAACAATGTTGCTAGAAACATTATTAATAAGGAAACATGTTGCTTGAAACATTTCATAATTTAAAAAAAAAATGAAAATTATACAATTTTTAAAAAATAATTAATTGTGGTTTTAAATTAATTATTTTAAATTAAGGTTTTTAAAGACACTTTTATTTTGATTTCAAAACCCTAAATGCTTTTCAGGGCAAAGCTGCGTATTTCGTCTACAGTAACTATAGATGAAATAATTTTAAACATTGTCTTTTCTAAAGTCTTTTATTTGAATATAAAAATGAACATTTTTAGGAAAGACCTTTTCACTACTTCTAATAACAATTTCTTTTTAACAAATTATAATAAGAAATTTAAAGTTTTCCTTCAAAAGCTTTTTATATTAAACTCATCATCTTTTAAAACGTTTAGCACTTTAAGTATTTCAAAATATAACGAAGCAAAATTGACAAAATTTTAGCTGCTTAAATAAAAAACGTGCTTAGAATTTACAAAAACAAAATCTAATGTCTTTTCTTTTCCTACAAAATAAAACAAAACGACAAAGAAGGATGAAAACGAAGAGGAAGCCATAACAACCTGACAACACGTGATTCTATTTAATATTAAATAAAAGTCTTTTAAATGCGATTATCTTGAAAATTTAGCAATATTAAGCCAAAAGCTATAAAATCCTCTCATTTACACAAACTCATACAGCTACACACATTTTAACACACCTAGCCATTTAATAAACAAATAAAATGAAAAAACATAAAATTTTAAAAATTCAAGAAAATAAAAGAAACTTCATTAGCTGAAATAAGATATTTTCATTTTTATCTTGAGGTAAAATATTCCTAATGAATAAATAAGTTAACACAACAAAAACAATTATTAAATATCATTTTCAATTTTTTTTTAGACACAGACCCAAAAAAGAAAGAAAAAATCTTACAGTGTATAAATAAAATACCTTGACTGCATGCAAATCACCTTTTTTAGAGTTTAATACGCCATAAAATTTACGCGTAATCTTAAATTAGCTTTAGATACCTCTCTGTCTACGTTTGAATATAAACCTGTTAACGTAAACACCTCTTCATTGCTTGATTTTACATAAATATATATTTTTTTAATTTTACACTTAAATTTCTTTTGCTTGCATGCGAACATAACGAACGACACTTAAACCCCTTACGGTGGTTTGAAATCTTTGGCAGATTTTACAGGATGAGGAGAAAAAATGTTGTTAAATTTTCATCACGCTTGTTTGAATGTCATTATAATTTGAAATAAAATCGCAAAAACTTGTGTTGTAGAATGTGTTTGAAAATTTTATACAGAGTGGCAAGTAATATAGAGAACAAAAAACATTTTTTTCCACAAAACAAACTTAATAAGTTCTCATAAAAGAGACTCAGTATTTTTTCTTGGAAAATAGCTTGAGAAATATTAAGAATATTTCAAATTCGAAAAATTTACTGAAAATATCAAGTTTCATAAGATTGTTTTCTGAAAGGGCTCCTTCCCCAAAGGGTAAAAACGTTACCCTCTGGCTTGCATTGCAATGTCTACCAGAGTCCTCTAACTCTGGAACTGTAAAGAGTAAAATTTGAAAATTTTTAAAAAGGGAATATTTCTATAGCCGCCACAACAACAAACAATAAAAGAGGGTGTTTCAAAAGTGAGGTAATAATCATAAAAGTATTGTTATTTTTAAAACTGTGACTGTAGGCCATTTAAACAGTGTGTAAAACATTAGCAACAATTAAAAAAAATAAAATATTTAATTAAACGGTGTCCCAATATTGACGTGTTTTTCGGGTACTTGGACTTGTTTTTATTCTTCAATAAGCAGACACTTTGAGTCTATGTATTTTTACGTCCGGTACAAAAACAAGTAAATTAAAAATATAACTTAAATATAAAGGGTGTGCCTATAGTAAAGTGATTTTTGGGCATATGACTTTTGTTTTCAATCAATTTGTTAGATGGACATTTGGAATTTTCACAGACTTTTTACATATTTATCTGCTTTAAAAAAGAGTGTGAAAATGTATTAAAAATTTAGAGAGTGTCCTAATAGAGACCGTAATTTTGAAAAATAAGGCCTTAAATTTTTAGCTGTTAGATCTGCCTCTAACAGCTTGAAGTTTGCCCAGAGTATGTGTTGTAAAAATTTCTGTGTAAATAAATATAAAATTAAACAAAGGGTGTGCCGATAGTAACCTAATTTTTAAATATATGATTTAATTTTTTTAACTGCAATTGACTAAAAATTTAGATAATTTAGAAAAATAAATATAAATAAATATAAAATTAAACAAAGGGTGTGCCGATAGTAACCTAATTTTTAAATATATGATTTAATTTTTTTAACTGCAATTGACTAAAAATTTAGATAATTTAGAAAAAAAATATAAATAAATATAAAATTAAACAAAGGGTGTGCCGATAGTAACCTAATTTTCAAATATATGATTTAATTTTTTTAACTGCAATTGACTAAAAATTAATATAATTTAAGAGCGGAGCACAAATGTTACGCAACCCTATATGTTAAACCGAGTGTAGAGACGGAATCATGAGTCAAATCCAAGAATAGTGATTGAATTTCGTCATAGGTGGCCAAACGTCAATTGGAAGATATTTTTCTGGTCAAGTACTGATTTGAAATGTGATGTCTCTGATCTGTTTAGATGCACCAAGCCTTAGCATACTCTCTGATTGTCAGGCATTTGAGCTTAATGGACTTTATCGAAATTTGTCTCTTTGGCCTACACTTTCGTCTGCATAGCATTTTTAAACCTTTAATTCGTTTCAGTAAAAGAATTTTTAAAACTTTATTATTGTATAAACACGAGAGATTCCTCTTTTCTCCGTTTTGTCGTCACTGACTATCATACACGAACTAGAAAGTGTAGCTTTTTTAAAACTTACAGAAGCCTACAGAAAACTGTGTTGTAGTTTTCAAAATCAATTTATTTCTGGGGGAAAAAACCTGAACCATTCGAAATAATCTTTCGATCTTCAAAGCAAAAAAAAAATCATAAAATTGCAAGGAAAAGAGTTATTGAAAATGAATGAAAATTTATTAAACATTAAAACCGTTACTTTGAAAATAAAAATCGAAGATTATATTTCGTTACTAGAACAAATGTTTACAACTGGAGCTATGTTTCATAATAGATTAAATATTTAATGATTTTTGCATATAAAAAATACGATGTGAACAAAGAAGTGTGCGTTATTTACACTGTTAAAATAATTTTATGTTCCCCTGTTGTGTGAAGTACAGTAACACACTCATTCCCATCTCGAAAATTATTCATAAACACTCAACGATGGATGGATTTTTAGATGAATAAATGAAGTGTCATGGTTTGTCTATAACTGTAAGTAATGTTATCTATGTGATGTAATATTTTGCGGTTGTTGTTGTTATTGCTATAATTTTTTGTTGTAAATTAATATACATACCATAACAAGTAGTGAAAGTAGCAGCAGGAGTAGCAAAGTTTTGGGGTGTTGAAAAGTAGAAAAAAAATTAAAAATTGTCATTAGGTAAACCTTAAAATTAAAAAAGAAAAAACTCTTCAAAGTCATCAACATAATCAAGACACTCATTAGCATAATGTGGGAGTGATTTTGTGTTTTTTTTTTTTCATTTTACAAAAAAAAAAAAAATTGTATAAGACGAAGAAGAAAATGATAAGAAGTAGGATATGAAATTAAATTTTAATATGAATGAAAATATTTTCAAAGTTGCACTTATAATGAGATATAGAAATATTCGTTAACTTTAGGAAATAAAAGTTTAAAAACTTTTAACAAATTTGTTTATGCTTTTGAACAGAAAAAATGAAAAGCAGAATCAGTAGAAGAGAATGATGACCTATTTTTGAAAGAAAGAAACCGGTTACAAGGTGGTGAAACCCGAGTTATTTATTCCAAATAAGCTTAAAATTAATTTCGTTTTTTTTTTAATAAAAAAATTTATTTTAATATTTGCATTGTTTTTTTTTTTGTAAATTTAAGCAGAAATAATAAAACTTCAAAAAAGAAATTTTAAAATGTGCAATTTTTGGTTCATTAATGATATTTTTCAGTTTACAAATAAGCGATTTTTTTCTAATGTTAGCGTTTTTTTTTAGCATTTTTGTAAATAAATAGGTTTTTTTAAAGATTGTCTCAAAATCCTTAAACTTTTGATATTTGTATATTTATTTTATATTATTTTTTGCGGTTTTACCGTTTTCGTCCGCTATTGTTTTTTGATGAACTAAGCGATTTTACTGATTTTGAATAAATTTTATAACTAAACTAAATATTTTGCATTCCTTTGTGGTATTTATTTAAGATCTATAAGTTTGATAGTCTTATATAAAAGACTGATTTATGCGCTAAATTTTAAAATAAACAACTCTAAAAAAATAAATGAAAAAATAAAAAACGCACAAACTGCAAGAAATGTTTTTATTTCACGAAATTTTTAATGTTAAATTAGTCGCTAAAAGCGATTTTAAGTTGTCAAGTCCACTGTGTTGTTAATAGATATTTTTAAAATCTGTGATGGCTGTTTTTTTCTTTAAATTGTCTTACGAATTTTATTCAACTACAGGGTAAATTGTTTTACACTTGTTTTAATCTTTAATTTAATTTAAATTCGGCTGAAGTTACGTCTATTTACTCTATGAAATTTTAAGAATTTTTTTATTTGTTTTTTTTTTTTAAATTTTTTCAATTTCCTTAATTCACCCCTAATAACTTGACAAATAAAGCCTTCAGGCATTTTACTTAACAAATGCAAATATTGATAGATAAGCTTACTTTTGAAAGTACCAAGTAAAAGTATTTTTCTTACACTTGTATTTCTCTTAAAACTATAGCACTCCAAATAGAAGAGTAAAAGAAAAAGCATTCCTTAACATTGGAAAATTTCTTAACAAGATATAATGAAGTATTTTAGCTAAAGACATTGTGTTAATAGAAGAACTGTGGTTTATAAATAGTAAGCGAGAAGGGAGAAAATTAGTTGCTAAATAACAAGGGCAAAATATGGTTGTGCAGTGGTGGTAAAGAAAAAAAATAATTTTTTCTGTTAAGAGGCAAAGGAAATAAAAGAATGATTTCATGTACAAAAAAAAAAATATTTTTAACAAAAATATTAATATCTTTAAATTGCAAAATGAATCATGTCAAGAATTATATTCCTTGGTAACACTGTATTTATTCTGCTTGAATGACCATATTGTTGAATAACGTACACTTTAATACTATGTACATGTTTTCTGTGTTAATTTTCCTTTTAAACGCGATTTTTATTAATAGGCGAGTAAAAACGCCTAGAATTTCGCAATATGAAAAGATCTGGCAACTTTTTTTAGTTGTTTTTCTTAAACTAATATTTATAAAAATAACAAATCTAGCAACAACAAAACTTTCTGATTTATTTTAAAAACATCATTTTCGCCTTTCGTTGCCTTCTTTAAGTGAATACCCTTAATGAAATTTCTTACTTTTTTATTTTATCAAATTATTGTTTATATTTTATTTCAATTGTTTATTTATTTATGAATTATTGCCAAGTCTTTTTTCCTCACATTTCTATATCCCTTTGATCTTTGTGTTATAATTTTTCAACTTTGTAACATTTTCAATTGTTTCCATTGTTTAAATAAAACATTCATCATGGTATCTGTTAAACACCAGCAAAAAAAAAACAATTAGAATTAAATGCTCTCTAGAGAGTTGTTACCAACCAACTGACCTCAAGCATATAATAATGAATTTTTGCTGTTCAATCGTATTTTATTTCTTAATCAATAGTGTTAATAAAGAACATTTGTTTATGGGGAAAAAATATATAGAAAAGATTAATAAAGAAATTTTCAACAGGAAACGGGAGAAATATAAAGGAAAATATTTTTTAAAAAAATGTAGAATTACTGGATATATTTTTAAGCTTTCGTTTGCAATTATTATTTTTTAGTTTTTTTTAAATTTGTTTTTAATGAAAAAATCAAATAGTTTCTTGCAAATATCATATTAAGTTTTTAACCCACAAATATATTTGATTTTATTCTTGGAAATTCGCATGCATTTGACGCAAAAAAAAATAATAAAATCAGAGGGAAATGCAATTAGCAAAATTAATTTTCTAACTGATGAGTTAAATTAAGAAGAAAAATAATTTAAAAACGTTTGCTACTTAAAAAGCTGTACGCGTTCAAGTCAATGGTAGTCATCTTTCACTAAACTCAGATTGAATTTAAAAAAATTAACAAGTGGCGACTCATATCACTTCTTGAAAATGTATAAACTCATTTTTATGACTTTTGGAAGCTGGGATTAAAAGCGATTATTTCTTAAATTTTTAATTTTTTAATTTCAATTTGAAATAAACAGTTTTTTCTCTGGTCTTTAACAGGATTTCTTGAAATATTTTTGTTTTTCATTTTGCAAGTCGACAATGTCTGCAAACTTGCAGTGTTCAAATAAAAGTTTAGTTTTTAATCTTAAAAGAAATTTGAAATCTGTAGTCTTTACACTTGAATTACAGCGTGCTATTGTCGCTGATTATCAGGCCTCTTTATTTAAAATGCTCAATTATTATCATTTTTGCATGACACAAAAAAAAGCTTCAAAGAAAAAACAAAAAGCCAACAACCACATTATTAACAATAGCAATAACGACAACAACAAAAACAATAAATGGTGGTCACAATAACTTTTTTAATTATCCTTGCTTCGGTATAATTATAGCAAACAGTCTACAAGAAAAAAAATGTGCTGAGAAAAAAGCGATGAAAATAAAAAACTCCAATCTATTTGACTTTGTCTACACAAGGATAACAATGCAAAAAGGACACTTATTAACCATAAAAAAATAAAAAAAAAAAAAAAATTATTCTAGATTTTGCCTGATTTTATTTCAAATTATACAAAATCAAAACTAAAAAAAGGAGAGAGGTAATCACTGAATGGAACACAACTCAAATTGCTTTTAAACAAAAAAAAAGCCCAAAAAAAGA
The DNA here is from genome assembly GCA_937654795.1 of Cistogaster globosa. Taxonomy (NCBI): domain Eukaryota; kingdom Metazoa; phylum Arthropoda; class Insecta; order Diptera; family Tachinidae; genus Cistogaster; species Cistogaster globosa. The sequence continues at coordinate 2,986,227 of OW569407.1, forward strand.
AAAACATACACTTTTAACCAACGAAAAACTCACACACACTCACAACCTGTTTGTAAAATAAGCCGACATTTTACAAATGTATTTTGGAATACATATTTATGCTTGTCTGTGATTGTAGCGATCCTTCGATTGTAACTACACGTTGGCAGCCAAGAGACATTTTGGTTTTCTAATGCTTGCCTTTCCATTGTGGCCCAGCTCTGTTCCTATGCTTGGCTTGTTTGGTTCTGGATGTTTTATGCAATTTGACTTTTAAAAGACCGCATCCTTCTATTCTACATTTTTATGTTTCTCTGTTTCTTTCTTATTTCTGTGTATGTGTATGTTTGTGTTTGTGTAGGTGTGTATTCTTTTTTTTCTAATTGTCTCTGTTGTCACTCTCATAGTAAATGAATAAATGCCTTATGGCTTTTTTTTCGAAGCACAAAAAACGATCCTTAAAAAATAAAAAATACAAAAAAAATGAAACATTAACTGTTTTCCTGAAACTCCTTTAACTCCAGTTACCAATAGCCCCACCGCAAGTATAAAAAGGGTTCGAAACGTTAAAAAGAAATAAAAACTAAAATGCAAAAGGACATTGCAATTATTTACATACGGTTTCAAGGATTTTTTTCCAACTTTATTTTTGTTTTTTTAGTTTTTTTTCTTTGCATGTATAGGTGTATGTCTGTGTATAAGTGTGTTTGGTTTTGTACTCTTTTTTTATCTGTGTAGTAAAAAATTATGGGGATAATAGTAGCAAAAGTTTAATTGTTAGTTATCCTGGCAATTTTGAGATGAGAAATATTTCAAATGAATGCTTTTGGTTTTTAAGTACTTTTAATGGTAAGTCGCTGTATTATATTCCCATCAAAGGTAAATAGTTTTGGCAGATAACAAAAACAACAAAAAGGAATAGAAAGGAAAAATTTACATTTTTGCCTTTAATAAAGATTAGATTTTATTTTAAATTAAATTTACACGAAAAATAGGAATTTTATGTTGAGTCTATAATTTTATCAAATTTATGTTTTGTTTTAATAATTCAATGTTATCAGGTTGGAGAATTTGTTTACATAATAGAGTTTTCGTTAAATGAAAATAAGAAATCTTTTTTTAAGGTTTGGGAATTTTTTGTGGGGATTTTTTTATTTCTGCCAATATTTCAGGATGGCTACAAAAACATTTTTTAAGATAAAATTATAAAATAAATTATGACTCTTAAAAAAAATATGATTCATCGAAAGGGCCCTTAGATTCAAGGGACATAAAGTTAAATATATAGAAGGTGGACTGGCCACATGCCAAGTCATGGCAAACAATGCCATTTTGTATGCAATTTTTTTAATTTCTCTTTTCATGTTGCATCCATTTTCGTTATCTTAAACAAGACATAAGCAACAAAAACATCCCCTCAAATTTAAAGCCATGCTCTATTGCTCTTGCTAAACGACCAAAAAAAAAAAAACAATTAACGCTAGTTTCATAAAAGTGTAAATGCTGTTTAAGTTGATAATTAAGCAAACAAGCTACAGCTTTTTATGTTTCGAAAAATTACTCCAAAAACAAAAAAAAAAAAAAAAACAAAATCCCGAATTTCGTGTTTAGGAACAAAAATTTTAAAATCCCCACTCACGTAATTTTTTTTAAATCAATCCCGATTGCCATCCCTTAATACAACTAATAAAAAACCCACTTTCTTTTAAATTTCATTTTCTCACAACACATTTTTTAGTTTTTCCCCTTACAAAAGAAAGGATCATATTTTTTGCAAGTACCAGCCTGTGGCTCTGACTATACGTGCCACAACGTTTTACTCCGTATAAGAAAGACAGCTATCAAAAATAACTTTGGCGAGATTTAAACTATTTGATGTCATGTTTAGGAGATATCAAGACAATAAATATGTTGTCGCTTCTGTGAGACTCGTTTATATGATTTTCTATTTGATCAATTACACACTTTTATTCAATTTGGCCACTCTTTTTTGCACACTTTTCACGTTGTTACTTTTTCTCACGAAATAAGATCTATTCCGCTTTTTTTCGTAAAGAGCATCTCATCTATTGTTTTAATGCACAGGCGGCTTCGTAAGCTCATCTTATTTAAATTGTCTTTTTATTCTTAACTGGACTCCGAGAGGCTTATACTATTTTTTTTTATCTTTCTTTGAAACAACTTGTTCAGTCACAACAACTATTTTTATTCTAAACTCAAGCCCTTATAGGATTTGAACTCATGCTTTTATTTTTTCGTCACCTCTACCAATAGATCCATCGCGATCATTCAAATTTTGTGTTATTTTGTTTATGCACAAACAAACTAAACGTTTTCTAATGTTTTGTGGTAAAAGTGAAAACTTTATTTAGCTGTGGATGTTTTAGATAAAAAATTTTTGATATCAAGAAGCCATTATATAATTTGAAGATTTGGAAGAATTGGTGTTAAAAATATTTTTTGTAGTTCCAAGCAAAGTTTGTGTAGAAGAGTTTTTTCGGTTATGAACTCAATTGAAACCAGCATGTTGTGAAACATTTGATTCACCTTTATAAATGGAAGTTATAGAAATGTGTACCAATGAATATATTTAAGCAACGGCTTAAGGTTCGCTGTCACACAAAGTTCGAACTGAAGTCTTTGTGCGCCTTCTGTAAAACTCCTTTGCGCAAAAGGTCCACAGTGGAACTCATAAAGCCTTTTGCAGTGCATTGTACAGTTGTAAGAGCTTTTTATTCATTCTAATTGTTTCGAATAATTGTAGTAGATCACGTTTGGGACCGATTGCCTGAATAAAAAAAAGCAACCTGCATCATTACAAAGTTCATTTCGCCTTAAAGGGAACAAAGAAAAGAAAACTATAAAAATTTAAAAAGAAACTTCAGGGATTAATAATAATTGGCCTTGGTTTAATAAAGGGCTGAGTAAGACTAACGCCAAAGAAAATTTTGATTTTTGGGTCTGCAGTATAACTTATTTAAATGCAGCAGGGAACGGCTGTACGTACGCATAATGTATATTAAAATTTTACAATAATTTATGTTAAACAATATGCTTTCAATAATTAATTATTTGTAATTACCAAAGAAACCAATTATTTAAAACAAATAAGATTTTATTACCCCTTAAAGTATGCTTTAAATATTGTTTAATTATAAATCCTACAAAAACTACTTAAGTCTGATATAAATTTTTTATTTTGCAAATATTTATGAAAAATGTTTTCAAAAGTTTTTACATTTATTTTGTATGTAGAAGTGCTTAAAAAACTACAAAAAAACATAAAAAAATCTTGGCAAATGTGAACGTATCCTGTTTTGTATTCAAGCAGCACAACAGCGGCAAGAATATCTCAGCAGAGACAATGACAACAAATGTTTCAAACACAGACAACGCATTTCCTGTTTTAAGCCTTTTTAAGACACTTACTTTACACCAGGCTTAACCCAGCTTCAATTTTTTGTTCAGCTTTATATTTCAACATAAACACACATGCACTCAAACACAGACACACTTACATAAAAAAATAAATTTTTACAATATATTTTGTATTCGACTGTGTATATTTCCCTTGTTTCCTCATCTTTTTTTTGCCATAAAATTTGTAGTGGTTGTTATTGCTGTTGTTGTATTTAAAATATGTACATTTTTATTTTATCTTCTTTTTTTTTGCAAAAAAAAAAATCACAGACCTTCATCTTTTGTTTCGCTTAAATTTGTGTTTGTTTTTTAATTGTTATTGTGGCGTCATTATCAGCAACAATTATAATTTGATTTACATGATTTTGTATATTTTTTTCCTTCGTAATTGTATTGTTACGCAACCTGCTCTTCTGTTTTGTTCATTGTCATTCACTCAATATTTTTCGTTATTGTTTTTTGCTTTCTTTTTTGTAATATTCGTTTTTAACCACATTTGCAGGTCTTTTGTTTTATTTTCGTTTTAATTTTTGTGCTTTTAATTGCCATCTTTATGGCAAAAAGATAGCAAAAATATTTTATTATTTATTATTTTACAAAAATAAATATAACAATAATATGATAGATTTTAATCTGCTTAACTGGAGGGGTAATTTTATCAACAAAAGTAATTAAACATGGGACTTAAAAGTTGTGATAATTTTGTGATGGAAACAAAAGGTTTTTTTTGATAGTTCCTTAAATGGTGAATACAAAGATGACAATAAGGACAATATTTTGCTTTTTAGATATTCAGAAGAATTAATATGAAAATAAGAATATATTTATTATTTCATATATTATAACAAAAAAATTTTTTATCCTTTTTTTAATAACTTAATAAAAGTCTTACAAATTAAGTTATTGAAAAAAGAATGGAAGATTTTTCTGTGTTAAAATATAAATTTATTAATAATTTTTATGCCGCTAGAAAAGTCCTATTTTTACTTCATATTTGATTGTTCTATAATAAAATAGTATCTTTTGACGAAAGTTATTTTCTGGAAAAATATTCGTGAAGAACGTAACTCTTATAATAAAAATAATTTTTGTGATATAATTATGATTCAAAAGAACCGCTTTAACTTTTGCAAGTAATTTTTTTATATCGTTGTAAAATTATAATATTTTAAATTTTATTTAATTCGTTTTAATTATATTTTAATAACCATTTTATTCGATACGAAATCTTATTATTAAAATTAAGTATATGACCGATGTCAAACAAATGTAATCCATATCAAATAAGTCTTGGATTGTGAGTAAACTTCCGTCATAACAATGAATAGCGATTAACTATGATTTCATCAATTTTAGTAATTAATTAATTGAAAAATTTTATCCAAACTACATGCTGTTTTCCTGCGAATATAGAACTTAATTTAAAAACAATTTCGTTTGATCAAATTTGAAACAATAGAAAATATGAACTTAGGCCCGACAAAAATTTCTTCATAAATTTAAAATTAATGTAAAGACATTTTTGTACAAATTTGTCTAGTTAAGATTTTTTTTGAAGTGAATATATTTTGTAGTTGAAGCACATATAAATAAAAGGCTTTAAAAAAAAATTAAAATAAAAAAAAATTGTGATAAAATTTTTTATGAAGAAAAAAAATTTTATTGATGGAAAATAAATTAATTTGTTTTAAAAAATTATATGGTGAAAAAAGACAGTTGTGATAAAATTTTTTATGGAGGATAAAAATTTTTGTGATTAAATTAATGGTGAATAAACAAATTTGTGGTGAAAATTTTAAATATGATAACAGTTTTTGTGATAAATTTTTATTGATGGTAAAAACCATTTTTAGTGATAAATTTTAATTGTAAAAATTATTTTATTTGTGGCAGAGGTTTTTTATGCTGAAAAATATTTATTTGGGATAAATTGTGATTTTAAAAAAATTCCTTCAGTTTATTTTTTTATGTTGAAATATAATTCTGTTTACTAGATTTTTAATATGATAAATTCTTATTTTACATTTTTTTATTGGTGATATGAATACATGTATTTATCTGTCATGCGTAGCTTTTGCATGACAACTAAATTTTTTTTTTGTGATAACTTTTGTTTTTTTTTATGACTAAACAAAATTTTTGGGATGAACAATATAAATAGTTTAAGTTGAAAATTATTTATGATGAATATAAATAATTTAAGCTAAAAAACTTTGTTTATATTCATTAAAATTTTTGCCGTAGAAGTTTTTATTGTATAAAGTTATTTATTTAAAATAAATTGTGATGGAAAAGACTTAAAGATTAAAAATTGAAAAACTATTCTTTTTGGTATTAAATTTTATATTTTGCTTAATAGCTTAAGTTCCTTTATGTTCAATTGAATATAGAAGTATTTTTATTGTTATGTTTCATAATGGTGACATATAAATAAATATACGCCGAATGTAGTTTTTGTTTTAAAATTTATTTGAATTTTATGCAAAAAAAAAAACAGTATTACGAAGGGCCATTTTTTTGTAATAAAAAAATTTATGATTTGTAACTTTTATTATTATTTTTTTGTTTTTAAATAATGGTAAATTTAAAAACTCTTTTCAAATATAAAGTTTGTTAAAAATAATTAAATGAGAGTTTTGTTTTAAAAGAAATTTTTTCACAAAAAATTTTTTGTGATGAACATTTTTATGTTATTTTTTTTAGCTTAGTTTTAGTTCGTTAACATATTTGCTGTTGTGGTAAAAAGATAAATTTTTGTTAAAAGATTTTGTTTTAAAAAAATAATGTTTTATGGCGCATATTTTTTATTAAAAATATCTTATGATAAAATATTGTAGTTAAGAATTATTTTGGTTGCTAAACACTTCTCCAATTTTAAATTATAAATTTTTTTCTAAATAAGTTAGATTGAGATCAAATAAGTGTTTTCCTTTTGCTAAAAAATTAGAACTTTATTCAATCATTTTTTTTGGAAAAACGCATTGGTTTTTTTAAATAAGATAAAATGTACAAACAATTTTACTTCTACTGCAATAATATTTTGTTAGCAACTAAATAAAGTTTAAAACTCTTAACTCTTAACAGCGGACGTAGTTCGAAAAATGTTTATGTGTTCAACTTAAATTTTAATGAACTTAATGCATCGTGACGTATGACTAATAATACATCGTTTTTATAGCTCATACGCTCCACCTCACATCTTAATGTTATGTTTTTTTTACTGTGCTAACATTTATTTTTGCTCATAAAATATTTGTCTAGTAAATTCTTATTTTGCATGCCAATCCACACCTTTATAGCACTACATTTTTAAAAAATTTCCTTTTAAAATTCAAAAAGTTTAGATCCTACACGAAATGCAGACAAGCAAGCAAACAAACAAATAAAAGAAGTTGTTAATATAAGCAGCTGCATTATCGGGAAAAGGAAAAATGTATGTGACAGCTAGAAAAGTAAGTATAAATATTTATGTGTGTATGTATATGATGGCTTGTGTTTGTGTATTGTATGTATAAGTCCTATCATCGTATGCATGGCATCGCATTGCATTTTATCCGCAAAGTGGCATTTAAGCTAATGCATGTTTAAGCCAACACCAGAGTTAAACTACAAGACACAAAAAAAATGTAACAAGAACTAACAACAACAAACAGTGAAAACAACATTAAGAAAATCTACAGCGATAACAGCAGCAATGACTGAAGTAAAAAATGAATCAGCGCTAGCTTACAACACCGGCAATGAGACGACAAGATTTTTAAAATGTTATTTTTGTATTAGGATTATCATACCAAATACACACACATACATCAAACATACACAAAGGAAAAGATTGTGGATACTGGCACCGCTTGTTATTTTTATTCCTTTTCATGAAGTTGTTGCTTTTTAAAAACGTTTCCTCTAAAACATGCCAACAACAATTTTAAGAAAAATCAAGACATGACAATAAAGATAAGTGCAAAAAAAATGTTTACAAATTTTATCTTAAATACACACAAAATTACTTAACGAGCAAAAATACCTAAAGCCATAACATTCCTTTTAACATTGTAAAATAAACATGTTATGTTATTAACAGTTTGTAATTTAAAATACAAATGTAATAAACAGTAATGTTATTTTAACATTTAACTGGAATGTAACTGGAAATGGTTTGCAGCTGTTACAAAATAAGAGTTTGTTTTTCAATTAAATGCTCTTAAATAAAGGAATGTCAACTTTTGTAGACATTTATTTTGATATTTTTGTAAAATTTAAATTTATAGTTGAAAAAAACTTTCAACTGAATTAAAAAATTTTAAAACAAATAAAAATATTTGATTTAATTTTTTTTAAATGTATTTGTTATTTAATGGCCTTGAAATCCTTTCAGTTGTATGATAATTTTTTTAAACATTTTACGCCCTTGAAAGAGAGCAAAACAGTATTTCCTTAAACGAGATTCTAGTGCTGTTAAAATTAAAGAAAAAAAGGAGTAAAGTAACCGATATTTAATTTTATAGTGTGCTATACAAAATAATTTAAACAAACTCGCGCAGCAAATATTTAAAATCTAGTTGACTATCGAATTCTGCATAATTTTTTTTAATCGTCTGGGCTTATTTCTGAATTGTTGGCTAATTAGAATACTAATTAAAATTTTATATGCCAGCTGCAGAAAAACTTAGTTATGCAATCCCTTGTTACTTGATTTAATAAAAACATTCTGTTTTCTCGGAGAGTGATTTCTTAGATTTACTTGCCGCGATATTCTATTTTCAAAAGCATCATCAGAGAACCAATATTTCCAGAAATGACAAATTCCTTTTAAAGCATTTTAACTCCACGGAGTTAGCTCTACGAATCAGATATTCTCTTCAATAAAACAGGAGAGTTTAGAAGGAGTCTCCACCTACCAAACAACAAGCACAATTATATTAGTCAAGGCAATCCTGTTTAACAAACTGTAATTTATTTACCCGAAAAACAGTGGGGCAGTTTTACTACGGGTATTTTAAATCAATCGGCGTTAAACATTAAACATCTAAGACTCAGATGAATGATGAACTTCGTAAATCTTTTAAGCTACAATAATTTTGTAGTTATAACAAAAAAAAAAAAAAAAAAAAAAAAAATTAAATCTTGTTAAAAAAAAGTCATCAACATTTGAAGATGATTTCAGGTTAATTTATACCAATTTTTTTCTAGAATTTCTGGTATTTCATGTATTACAAGAACAATATTTCCTATCAAGTCGTTATTTCTTGCTGGCCTACCTTCACAAACCAGCGACTTGACATGGCCCTACAAAAAAAGGGATAGAATTGTCAAATTACACAACCCTAAAAGCACAATTTCGGCTCAATATCTTGAAACCAGTTTAGAGCCTTAATTTGATTTAAATAAGTCGAAAGTACCTTTCCATTGGAATTTCATGAAGATTTTCAAACAAAGAATCAATTATAATAACAAGATATCGATCTTCATTGACCTTAACACAAGCTCTGGCTTCACTTTTGAAGAAATAAGTTCCAATAATGTCACCTGCATGTCAGGCTAATTTCACTTTATATGCATAAAACCCTAAGCCAAAGTTAGTCTTATCGCTAAGCATCTGTATAAATTAGCAGTGTGGTAAAAGCTTTAATATAATCATGATCATAAATGTTCGAGGTTGAGTGTAGTATAAAACTTAGTTTGACAAGTGATCCGTTTCTAATCTCTAAATATGCATTTACACGAATTTGAACACGAATTGTATGTTTGACAAAATCCAACTTTCGAGTTAAGAAATAAGATATTTTTATTCTGAAAATGTTTTTAGAGAACGTTGAATAATTTTAAATCGCTTTGAAAGATATTTTTATGAAGGTAATAAATTAAATAAATATAAAATGAATTTGGTAACACTGTGTCATCTGTAATCATGAGTGATATAGATATTAAGGTATCAGAAGCTCTCGATGTTCTTGGCAGGAAGATTCAATGCGAAGTTTTTTGGAAAAAGAAAATTTTTCATGTCGCAAAAAAAGCATTTAAGTGCCTAAAACAGTGTAAGAAATACTTCACTCCACAAGCACTACTCCCTTTGTCCCCCCTGCCCGCAACTTAATTTCCTAGTGTTGACGCAATGCAAAAAAAAAAAACATTGCTACCTCAGGGGCCTTCTGATATCGATATGTTCTTTCAAAAGTTCTGAGGCTGATATTAAAACATGTAAATTTTTATCTATTCAAAGTTATTTCTTAAAGTCTTTTAACAGCTCTCTCCTTAAAATGTAACTTTTCTCTCTTTGAAAGTTTAAAGTTTTAAGCTTTTTTATACAAATTAAAAATAAATGAATCCAATTTTATAAATTTACAAATAAATTATAATTTTTAAGTAGGGCTTAAGTTCATTATAATTTCTCAGTTATTCTAAAATTAAAAAGTAGTAAGTTGCGACATATTTTCTGCTTTGATACAACTTTTGCCACAAGTCCTAGTATCTATCTCTATAATATATAACAAATAATAACGAACTTAAGCTTAACTGAAAAATAATAATTCATTTGTAGTTTAATTGGTTTGCGTACTTTTAAATGTAAGAAAAGCTGGTTTTTAACTGTGTTTGAGGAATTTTAAGCTTAAATTAAAAAGCTCTTATTTGGTGTCAAATTCAATAGAGAGCCTCGCTGAGACCCTTCTTAGTTTCGTCACCTATTTTTGTTTTGCAGTCGGCCTTAAATTATTTAAAAGGTGTTGTTAAGTTCCTAAATGTAGCCCAAGCACTCTTAAAAAAAATTATTTACTTTTGTAAATATTCGAATACTCATGAACGTCAAAAATAAGATTTTAAGCAGCTATCATTTCCTGGCTTATTCAGAGATACCATCATTATACAGAGATTATCCGCATTTTAAGCTCTTTAGTCTCTCGGTTTGCTTTAGTATAACAGTAAAACTCAAAACGAATACAATTTAACGAATAAATTCGCTACAAATTTTTAAAACTCTCCAGCTCGTTATGTTTTTAACTAAAGTTCTCATTTAAATAATCATCCAAAATATTCTCTTTTTCTCGAGAGATATTATTTTTCTAGAAAAAAAATATGTTTTCATAACAGACATATTAATTTTAGAAGATACAAAGAGAGGGCAAGAGCACAAGTTTGTTTAAAATGAAATTTATTAGTATTTGTTGTACTTGTTATTGTTATTGCTGCTGCATGTATCTTTTTACAAGGTGGAAATAAATGAATGTAAATGTGTGTGTGCGTGTGTGAGGCTGTAAGTTACTACATGTGTGTGTTTTAAAAGTTTTTATTGCTTTTGTTTTTGCATTTATAGCCGGCATTTTTCGGAGTAGAACAGTTTCCGTAATTAAATCGCACAAAACGGACGTGCCCTTAGAAAAGAAGTTTAAGTTATAAATTGCATGTGTAATATATTTTTGTTTTGTTTAAAAGTAACAACAATAACAACAGCAATGACAATACCAGTAACAACAAATAAAAAGATACAATTAAGCAGCAAATAAACAAAAGAAAAATCTGACAATAAGAAAAAAAGGAAAAATGAAAGAAAAGAAAATCAAAAAGGTAAATACAATGGCATTGTGAGTTGAAAGTGATGATGGTGATAACAATTTTAATGCAAGTTTAAAGCATAAATAAAAAAATTAAATTAAAAATGAAGCATACTTTAAGGGCTACATAAACAAAATACTTTACCGGAATTTTTGTTTTTTTACCTAAACTATTCACTATTTGATAAATAATTGAACTACAAAAATAATTTATAAAACACAATTCCTATAAAAATTTAATGAAATTTCGATTTGAATTTAAATAGAACCTTTAAAAGCTAAAAACTTTTTTTTTTTGTTAATAAAAACATTTGATTTATTTAAATTTCTCAAGAAAAATAACTTTTTTTGCATCACCAATTAGTGTGGCCTGTAGTAATATTTAGATTTAAGGTTAAATAAGGAAAATCAGGAAATTATAATACTTTACCCATCGGATTGTATGCCATCATTTTTCATAAATAAAATCCATAGTTAATTTAAGTTAATATCAATAATTTTTGTTATTTAATGCATCACTAAATGCTCATATACGTAACTTCTGATACCTTCAACTCTCATCTATTCATTTTATTTTAACCTTAACTTAATGCCAGATTACTTGTACTAAATGCTTTTTGCCATTGAACATACACTGAGTGATCACATGCTGAAACACTGGCTGGCACAAATGTATATGATGTCCCTATTTTAACTCAACGATTGTATACTCATGAAAACTCATACATACAAACTTTTAATATTTTAAGTAGATATTGATGAACACACACACATACACACACATCCATATTTGTATACCTGTGTAATTACAGTTGTCAATTTATGTGAATTTATTGAAAATTGACATAATTCCATACCAACAGCTTCGTCATCATCAGTCTCATCATGCATATTGATGTCTGAACATTGGAAAATTTCTACCAGTGTTAGTTGTGATGCAATGTTATCAAAGAAGAATGTAACCAGCTAACAAGTTTAAGTTTAGTATAAATTTGAATGGAATACACTTAAGGGTTATAAGGTTACGATGCAAACATTTTCTTTTGTGAAAAGGATCTCCACTACACTTTTTATAGCATAAATTTTTAATTTAATTTTAAATTTTATGCTCTATGGAACTTAGGAAAGGATTTATGACCAAGCGAAATGTTTTAATACGTTAACTTTTTGTTATTTATGATCAGTGTGATCTAGAAATCTATCCTGATTTATTTTATAATTCAAGCATCTGTTTGTGTATCTTATAGACACAAAAATGTTTTCTGCAATGTGGTTCAAAGAAAGAAAATTGCCGCAGAATGTAGATCCATTGGATGCACCATTTTCTGCGGTTTATTCCCTGGTTGCATCGTTGTTCTTTATTGCTTTAAAAATGAAGCCCATGTAAAAAAAGAGGAGCTTTTATCCAGCGTAATGATGAATTCCATTTCTAAGGAATTATTGACAACTGCGAGAGAGATTAAATATTTTGCTTTCGAAACACTAGTGTAGTCAAAGTTCCAATTTCAGTTTTTGTAATATGAGAATAGTTCGTTGAAAGGTGAAGTGTATACTTTGTCCGGAGTGATATCTTTTGGAAGCTGTAACATATCGTCTTTAATCGATGATTAAAAGGATGATATTGATCTTAGGATGGCACTAAGTCCCTTGCGATAAGCGCAACCATCAACTTATTAAAATGAAAATTCTAAAAAAAATTGATTTCGAGAATCTCACTTGTTTAGTGGCCTCCAAGGTCATGAGATTTGACCCAAACTGAATATTTTCTGCGGGGAAACGTAAAGTCAATAGTTTATGTTGATAGGCCAGCAATAACTGGCACCTTCAAGGTTAACATTTTCTTTTTATTCATAACATACGGCCAGCGATGCTCGGCAGAATACCAAAAAACTTAAAATCAGATAACGATTCGCCAAGAACGGTCGCGTTAAATATTAACGGCATGCATTGATCCTTCGAAGAAAAGTTGTTTGTTCAAAATTAAATTTTTTACAATTTATAGTTCTATCGTGCTTAAGAAAACACCCTTTATCCACATATAAAATATAAAATTGTAGAAAAATATTTTTTTTCCTGATTTTTCATAGCTGCTTAAATTTCATGTTGGTCTCATTTTATTTATTAATATGAAATATTTAATATTGTGTTCTATAAATTTTTATGTGTATCGAAATGTTCACACATCCTCATTTACACACACTTGCGTATGTGAATTTGTATGCATGCATGTGTGTTTCTATGTACATTGTTGTGAGTAAGAAAAGTAAGGTGCTTACGCATATTCATTCATTCATTCATTCATATGGGTGACGATGGGAACGAGTATAAAAGTCAATACTCGGTATGGATGTGTGTATGTATGTCGATATTCGTTGTATGCAACAATAACTACAGCAAGTGCACACATTCTGTCACATGTATCGATGTAAATATGCATGTGTAAATGTGTGCGTTTGTATAAAATGATAAATGATTTTCATTATGTTATTTAAAATTGAATGTAAGTGATTTTATGTTTCGCAAAATAATTGAAGTGTAAGCGGGGATGAGTAGGTATGAGACCAAAAAGACTTGACACAAAAAAACGAAAGAAAGAGAAAATAAAAACAATTGCATGCTCATATGTAGATACGAATATGAAATAACTATTACAAGCCATGTATGCATGTCGTAATATTTCTTAAGGGATTTTCATAAAGCTTAAGTTGTTAGTCATTTAAGAAGTCCATAAAATAATAAACGATGATGGCTGCGGAGCCTAAAAGTATAAAAGTATGATACGGAATTTATTTATTGTAATTTCCCTTTTATTTAAATGCCAGTGTTATGAAATAATTCATATGCAATTACAACAATTGTTTTCATCTTCTTTTGCCTTGAAAGAAAATTTAAATCTTTATTAATAAACGATTTATATTAAATGAAAGATTAAAATATGATTGAAAAAAGGCAAGAAATATATTTTAGGGGAAATATTTTAGAATTTTTTAAAGAATTTATTTCAATAATATTTTTATTAACATTCCTAAAGAGTTTAAGATTTTCGTTTGTAATCTGCTGAAAGCTTTTGATTGTAAATATGGAATTACTAGGTCGATAGAAAGGAAGAAAGGTAGCTCTCTGCGTGATTCAAAACCACAAAGAAGTAGTAGAGTTGGTATGAAATTCGAGGTATATTTTAAGTTTCCTTATAGTTCAATTTAATGCTTTTTCAATTTTAACCACCTGCAGAACTCAGTTATTTTTGAATCGAGAACAGTCCCATAAAAAAGTTTAAATTAAAATATGATAGAATGTTTCTGACATTGAGACAAGCACTTTTCTCTGATAAATGCTTTTAAATACGTTTGATCCATATTTGTTCCAGTTCTCTAATGGTCACCTCTATTAATTTCGTTCTGAAGGTTTTTTTTTTTTAAATTTTTTTTTCAAGTTGAAGGAGATAAAATCATTTTTTTAATGATTTTTTTTCTAAGAAAATTTCTTGTAATTGCTTTTAACTATTTTTAGGTAAAAGAAGTATCCCAGTTAACCTCAATTTAAAATATTTATGTTTTTAGGAATTTATAAAACGTCTAAAATTTAAAAGAATATTTTATAATTATGTTTTAAAATATAAATTTTTTTGCAAAAAAAAAAAAAAAATCTCGCAAAAATAAATTGAATTCAAAACAGACCAAAAAAAGTTGACAAAACCTATACACGCGAAAATGTATCACCTGTTGGGACACCCTCTAATTTTTAATTTTATTCTAGTTGGTAAATTGGACTTAGTTTTAACTCATTCTATATAAAGTCAGAGGAAAAGGCCACACTCATCAACTAAAGGAACACGCTCTAGTTTAAAATCAAAGTAAATTATTCTTGTTGTTGTAGCGGACATAAAAGTAAATATTCTGTGTTAATTTTAAGCGCCTGACTATAACGGCACAAAAGGTAGGCCAATATAATTCAAATAATGTTCTCTATGGAAACACCCTTTAATCTTCAAGTCTGTTTGTATAATTACTTTCTGTTATTGAAAGCTCTGGTGATAACTATTTTGTTATAATTTTATATGAGGGTCCGCTAAGAATTAACAGACATTTAAACATCAAGTGTGTTGTATAGGGACACCCTTTAATATTTAAAATGATCATTTTATTTAATTAGAATCAATTTGTAAGCAAAACCTTTCAATAAAAAAAAAAACATTCAAAAGCTGCTCTAAAATAAGTGAGTTTTGCGGGAACAAATATGAGGATAAGTGATAAAATTTTTCTTTAAGTCAGTTAATAAACCTTTACAAAAATTTTTTTAAGTATAAGTATTTTTATAGAAATGTTACCGATCACTGAGTGTAGCATATTGTCCTTTGTTTACAATAATTTAGTTTTGTTGCAACATTTAAGATTTTTTACTAAAAACCTGTTACTAAATATTTTGTTTATTTAAATAAAACCAAAGAAAAATAAATATGCTAAAAATTTGAAAAATTTGTTTTATTTTCTCACATGTTTATATATTTGTTTCCCTTGAATAAATATTTCAAAATAAAACCTTAACCAAAAATTTCTAAAAATTCTTAAAAATAGTTTTGATAAGAACAAAAAATCAAATAAAAGGTATTTAAGCAAAATCTGAACAAAAATCGATTGTACTTGTGCCACATGTAACAAAAAACATGATTTTACATGATGAATCATGCACCAGTAGTAGTGATATACATAAATGTTATTGTAACTTGAACTTTGTGCTTTACAAAAGTTTCTCTATTTTTTTTTTTAGAAAATTGTACCCTTCATTTGTTGAATCTATAGCAGTGTGTGCTTTCTGGCAATGAAAAATATGCTTTTGTCATTGAAAATAAAAAAAAAAAATTTCTAGTAAAACAACAACTATAACAACATGTATCTATGGCTGCTGGTATTGATACATTTATTCATGCTGTAGACGATGTATTTTTTTGCCGTTTATTTTTTTTATTTCATTTCATTTTTTGTCACTGTTATTTTTGCTTTTAATAAAATCTCCTTAAACATTTTGTTATATTTTTATCTATTCATGTTAGTATTTATAAAAGCACAGTAGATATTCATAAATTGTTTCATGTTTATTTTTTACGCTTGCATACAACTGCATAAATGTTTCCCTTAGTATCGTTTTTCTGCATGATGAATCAAGAATCACTTGTTCTATTTATATTTTTGTAGTCAAAGCAATTTTAATATTTTTTTAAAATAAATTTCTATAGTTTTATATGGTGAAAGAGTTACTTAGAGGTTTTGGGTGTAACAATTTTTTTTATATAAAATGGAAATAATTTTATGTTTTTTTTAGGTATTTTAATAATTTTACTTTAATACGAAAAAATTATAAAATAATTCCTTGATAAATAATTATTTTTGAGTCCTAAGATTAAGGGTTAACAAAATTATAAATTAAAAGTTTAAAAAAGAGATTTGGTACGTCGTAGGTTAGAGGCGACTAGTTAAATTGTACCATTAAAGGGCTAAGAATGTAACGAGTTGTCTTTAGATTTATTAACAATTCACAGTTGTTAATTTATTAAAAAAATTTTTTATAAAGTTTCTAACAGCTTAACCCAATTGTATTAAAAAACTCTGCAGCCTGCATGCTCTATAGCAGACGCATTATTATACCGGGCGATATACACGCTGGCCGCATTTTCTGATCTTATTTCATAAAAAAGGAAGCTAGCTTCTTGCTACCACGCCAAAATCAATGATTTTTTGTTTCAAAATATTCACAACCTTGATCTGGCAATGATATGATTCCAGCAGTATAGCGGTTCGTGCCACACGCAACTATCAACTTATTTAGTCAGTTTTGACACCTCTTAATTATTTCCTAAGGAGACAAGTGTGATACAAATTTACGTCGATACCTGTCATAATGGCCTTAACTGACGGTGGTTTTACCATTGAGTTAAATATAAAGCGACGATTAGAGCCCTCCAGTGGTGTAGACAGCAAAGTTGCAAATCCAAGAATATGGCTGTCAGGATCATGAACTACCCCTTGCTTGAGGATTGTAAACTATCCAACCCTGTCTGTTGAAAGTGCAACGTACGGTCGGCAAGGCTATGCTTCTTTCCTGATTGTATGATTCCCGTGACTTCAGTGTAAATAAGGGCACTGGTTAGTCCTTCGACAAGTACCCAACTTGCCTATACAGATTTGGTGCTTGCACACCGTGGGACTGGTTCCTCCTATACCCTTAAAACAATTCGTCTGATCCTTGCTTAGATCAGCCAGACTCTTAGTACCCCCAGGGGGATCCTAAGAGGACATGTGAAGTCACTGGTTGATGGTGATACACGAGCAATACTTGGTACCCCTGGGGCCAACATTATTGATTTTATTTTTGGCATATGGCCAGCGGAAATGTGGTCCAAATTGCACCTCTAGAAGAGACTCCGGCAAGAATACTCACGACGACTTTATGAATGAATTCATTTTTAAATATTAATGTGATGTACTGGTCTATGGATTAAAAGATTTTATTTCATTAGAATTTTGTTGTTATTTTTTATAATTTAAACATCTATAGAGCTTAAAAAATACATTTTTTATTTAGAAGAGTATAAAAGTTATACTCAGAACTGATTAAAAAATAACGATTTAACGAAAATAGCTTTAATTTCTAAATTATAAATAAATAATAATTTTTCTAAGAATCCATTGTATAATGAATTATATGGAGCATTTTAATGGTTGCATAAAATGTATAGTAGTGTAGCGTAGGGTTCTAGGGGTTTCATTGTAATTTTCTGTTTTTAAACTTTTGTTTATTTCTATCCATTGTTATTTCATGTTGTTCTTGCACTGATGTATTACACTTTGCTTTGCTTTGTTTCTGTATTAACAAAGCTTTGCATGTATGATCATGTCTTTGATACAAAGAAAAAATTAATTAAATTCTTTCTCTCATATACCTTGATATGTTTTTATATTATGGTATTGATTAAATAAAATTTTTAAATTTTAAAATTTTATAGCTGAAGTATTTTTACTTAACAAAGTAAATTTTAATAAATTATTTAAACAATAAAAAAATAAAATAGATATCGATATCGAATTGTATAAATTGACCCGCATTTAAAAATAAATTTTAGAAAAATGTTTACTAATTCTTAAAAAATGCTCTTTATTTGATTTAATAAAATATTTCTTATAAAACGTTTTGTTTAATTTGTTTGCCTATTAAAAATAGCAACTAATTAAGTATTATTTATTTAATGTTTTTTTATTTGTTAATTTTGATTAATTAATATCATTAATGCGTTTTAAATTTTTGCTTACCAAATATTATATAATATAATGAACACACACATACACACGTTTATCTATATATTTTTTGAAGTGTAAAAATTTTTCATCATTATTTGTAAACGCTTTGTTTATTTGTTTGGAGGTTTGTTACTCAATCTCTTTAATTCCTATCTCAATTTCAATGAAATTTGCATCAGAGTTTTATTGAAATTTAGAAACTAGTATAGGCTATTTAGATATTTTAAATTTGTGCCCGAAAACATTAAAAATGAGAAAAATATTTAACCCTCAGGGTACAATAAAAATCATAGCATGCTGTTGGGGATTATAAATAAAGACATTACTTTATCTGGTAATAACCTTAAAATTTTTTACTAAAAAGCGTAAAGTTATATTTTTTACAAAAGACTATTAACACCATGTGGCGTTATACTAAGATTAGAAAAATTTTATTTACCACAAGCAAGAGAAAGAAGTCGAATAGATGATATTAGAGTATGTGTAAAGTATGACCGTGCTTGTTATGTCAACTCGTATATTGTATTTTCTGATGTAGAATTTTTTTAATATATTAAATATCAAAAAGCTCATTAGTTAAAGGTAGTTAATAATAATAATAATAGGAAGGAGTTTCTACAGGTGTTTGAAGTTTTTGAAATCGGCGTAATTTAAAAGGTAATTGTTAGCTTTGCAATAATTTTTTGTTATATCAATTAAAGTTAATTATAAACTACAAATGTGACCCATAATACAATACACAAAAAAAGTCTAATTAACAAGAAAATATCATCAAACATCATAAATTATTTAAAAAGATAACTGGTCGCACAAAACCGGTTACAAAAAGCTAAAAAAAATTTATTTTTAATATTTTATTTATTATGCGGTTGTTATTAAAATATTAATACCATAAATGTCATTGACATAACTGTGTAATATTTCCATGAAAATCATTTATATTTTAAACTTTTTTCTTTAATATTACTCTTATTTTTTATGTTTTTTATTTTTCTTAAAAAAAAAAAACACTAACAAATTGTTTAAATAAAATTATCATGGTTTTTTGTTTTTGTTTGTGTTAATTTTAAAGTTATACTCATTTGAAAAAAAAAAAATAACAGTTATTTGTTTTCAAATATTTGCTTAAATTAAAAAAAAAATATATATCGAAAAAATTAAGCGAATTTTCAATAAGCAGGAATAATTTTTTATTCAAAGTTTAATGAGAATTCAAAAGAATATTTTAAACCAAATTTCTCAAATAACACTTTTTTGTCTGGATGTTTAATTTATAAATTCTGAGTTTAAATAGCATTTGAATTGAATTATAATTTTTTGTCGCTTCGTAATCGATTTTATGTTTTAACTCTTTTAATTTTAATTTTTATATTCTATAAAGTAATTCACAATAAATACAAAAAAAAAAAAAAACATTCAAGTGCTAGCTTTACAAAGAGTTTTGTACAATGTATGGACTTACTTCATTTTCAAAATTTAAGGTTGCGGTCTTAAATATAAATATATTTTTCTTTAAATCATGGTTGTAATGGATAATTTAATTGTTCGCAATTATTTTTATAGCAGAAATATTTTTACATACGATTGACTTATAACTAAAGTCGTAGATGAGCCGTTTATTTTGAATGTGTCATAAGTCACATTTTCAAAAAAAAAAAAAAAAAAAAAAAGGATTAAATGTTAAGAGCTGCTACGATTTTATGTTTACCGAAGTTTTTATTGGAGAAAAAGTATCCTGAGATATAACTGAAAGTAAGTCTTCTCGAGATTTAGCTTCAATACTTCAAAAACCCTTGAAACACAATCATCTCCATATGTGTATCAGCTTAAAAGCAAAGTGACTTATGCCACTTTTAAGATTAATGGCTCATATATTAAAATTACATCATTATTTGAACACTTTTTATATTTGAATTTTATTTTCAATATTTTTGTGTATTATGGCTCAAAAACCGGGTCACTCATGTAAAAGTCAAGCAAGCTTTAATTTTTAGTTCTATGAAAATTTGATAGGAAAAATTAAAGTTAAAAAAACTTAAAACTTTACGTTACTTTTGTAACACCCTCTAATTCTTCACCTTTCATGCAAATTTTTGGAGTCTACCTATTAAGTTTCATAGATATATGGCTGTGACAGACGGACACTCAGAAAGAAATTTGATCTAAAATCATTATAGTTACATTTTGTCCTTTGGGTACCGTTAAAGGGGTTTTCTTCTCACATCTCTTATTCTGATAATAGTTTAACCCCACATAGAGAATAATCAATAATTTCTTAGGGTAGGGGAACCCGTTCGTCCCATTCGAATTTAATTTTTTTTTGAGGAGTTTTTCTCTTAGAGTAACCTGTATCAAATTTTGATTGTTTTCGCTATACAGATGTATAGGGTTACCCGTGACCTCTCTTTTGCACCAGCAATGTACTTAATTTTATTAATGACGTACTACACTTCTCTGGATGGGTATTAATTAATAGATGCAGGGTCCCATCTCCTCATTCAAGACGGACTCTATATTGAAGGTAACTTTTTGAAGACTTAATTTTATAATTTTCAGATTTGGGATAATCAGTAATTTATTTACATTTTTTTTTTAAAGAGAAGTACATTCTTTAGGATAGGGATAGATGAGAGATAAGACAGGTGGTTAAAAGAGAAAGATATCTTTCTACATATAATTTTATTAGTTATTTTAGTTCGCCGGCGAATTTGCTATGAAGAAGTACCGACGAAGGAGGCTGCATGTTTTTTTAATGTAAATTCTGAATATGTATTTATACCATTAAACAGAAAAAGCATTTTTATTTTTAGATTGCCGCAGGGGTTGAACCCCGGCCAATCAGGTTTGTAGTCAACGTTTTTACCACTTTGACCACAGCAGCCTCAAATACCCGTCTCTTCCTCACCATATCTGCTGGCAGTCATTAAAACACATTTTATCTCCTAAAATTTAAATACTTGGTTTTGTTCTTCAAGCATTCGATTGATGTCGTATACTTTAGTTGGAGGTAACCCTTTCCACCATCTCTTAAAAACATACTGTAGCATGTTTGAATTTTACGATTGGGATTTAGACAGTCAAAAAGTTTCAATACAATCAGTCTCGCCATTTGGCTTTTCACAACTTTCAAACAAATTCAGATACATGCAGATTAATTTGTGAATTTATTGATTATTATTTCTATTGTATTCTTAATTCATTTTAAATCCGTTTAGTCTCCTTTAAAACATTTTTTATTCGCTTTTAATTTCATTTGTAGACGATTGGTCTCTTTGTTTTTGTGTCTTCTGATGTAGCCTCAGTTATTTGTTATAAAATTTAAATCATTTTAATAAAAATTTAATGCGTTTTCTTTAATTTTAACATGACCTTATTTGCCTTTGACTTTTCATGCTCTTTCTCTTTTCATTTACGCTGACATACATTTTATAAAATTCTTTACAATTATGCAATCAGCACGCACACAATTGTTGTAAAATAATAAATTATTCGTGGGCTTTCTTTTTTTTACTATTTTCTACCCATTATTTATGAGAAAAATATTTGAGAGAGTAACTTTGTGTATGTGTGTGTGTATATGTATTGTAAATTATACTCCGCAGCATCAATAGTTTTTGAGATAATTTTTTTTTGAGAGGTTTTGCGAGGGAGGAATGTTAAATCAGATAAGTTATTAAAAATTTGGGTGACGTATACTTTTAAATAAAGATTTTTTATAGAATAAAGTAGAAAACTAATAAGTTCACTGTTTACTGTTCACCCGAACTACTGGGTTTTAGTTAGAGCACATGTGACCTAGTGGTAGCTTTTGATTGAATCTGGCGCTGTAGGAATTGAACTTGTGGTATTATTCAGTTATGAAAATTATATGTCAAAATTGCTTTGTTGTATATTCACACATTTATGAAAAAAGCTACACACTCATGCAAACACAAAGGAAACCATTAAAAGCACAAACAGTCTCTATTGGCTTCATAACCGAACAATGCATCACAACATAACACCATTTACACAAAAGCACCTTTAGTAACCTACATTTGTTGTTTGAGTGATTTAATGTTGTCATTGATAGTGATGATGATTATGATGATGTTGACAACAATAATATTGGCGATAATAATAATAACGGTAGCTAACAGAGCACAAACCATGACATGAAATGTAGATTTAACAATGAAAATAACGGAATATGTTGTTGGAGATAATCTTGTAATTTTTCTTACATTTAACAGTTAGTGACACGAAAATCACTTTAAGAAGTTTTAATTTTCCGCTAAGTGAAGAATTAGAAATCTATTGGTGTCCTATAAGAAGGCGTTAAGTTGACTTTTAATGGCCCAGTCTTCTAAATCTGAAATTTTCGGTGCATTAATTTTGTTTTTCATATTCATTGGCCTGCCCTTTTGACTTTGTTGCTGTGACAGCTCTGCTGCTGTCGAGAGTTTTTCCCTGAGGAAAAAATTCTGTACAGCTGTTGCTGGGTTGACAATCTTTGGCCGAGATAGACTCGGGTCGTTCCGGAGCGAAGATCAAATTGACGTGTGAACATAGAAATTTTTTAGGAATTTCTGCTTTATTTCTTAAGTTTATTTTGCAGACTCACTGTAAGATTAGATCGCAAAGCAATAGTCTAGCAACATGTCTATAGCTGTTCAACTATTGTAGCACCCTTTAATTTAAATTATTATACCAAACAAAGTAGTTGATATTCTGTCTAATTTTCAAGTGCTTGTATATTACGGTTTAAAAGATACGGCCATGTAAATTAAATTACGTTACTTCTGGCAACATCTTTAAATTTATAAATTCAAATTACTTACTTGTTGTTGTGGACGAGCATACAAGTTCCTTATCAATGTCAGCTGAAAAATTTCCGTTCAAGAATTTAATTACATACATCAGATTACGTCAACTATTGGGAAACCCTATAAATCCAAATCCAAATTTTATACTGGTTGCTACATCGGACTGAGCGATAAAGATTATATGTAAATTTCAACCGTCATTTACATCAAATTAAATGAACTATTAGCGCACCCTTTAAATTATAATTTTAAATATTTATTATTATTTATATATTTATTATTATAACGGTCATGGTAATTCTGTCTAATATTTTAGCTTTTGTTTATAACAATTCAAAAGATAGGCCCATAAAGGTCAATTTGCTTAGTCTAGGGGGACACCCTTTAATTTTTAGATTTAATATTGCTTTGCTGTTTTTTTTATTTTTTTTTTTATTTTAAAGTGGCATTCATTTGGGCTTATAATACACTTAAAAGCATGTATGTTGTGTGGGGACACCTTTTAGTTTTTAAGGTTATAAACTCTTTAGAACTGGACCAATCTGTAGCATCACCTTTTAAATAAAGGAAAAAATTTCAAAATAAATTTTGGAATGTCTGAGTTCAATTCAGTCGAATTGATAACCTTCTTCTTTATTTAAAGTCAGTTAAAAATGTTGATAATTGTTAGCCGCTGGGATATGAACTCAGATCTATGAGAATCAGCCGTAGGTTATGCAGCATGATATAGAGAACTTATAATTGTTAATTTTTATTGCCAACATTTTTGCTGTTAGAAAAATCTCTTCTTTTTAATATTCCTAAATAATTATAAATATTTTTTATTAAACTTTTCATAACAGAAATTTGTGTCCAACACTAAACGCAATTTTTTTATGGAGGAGCTTAAACTAAATTATATTTCATGTGTATTCACATACATTTAAGAGATTTTTTTTTATTTCTTATTTCACTTTATTGAGCTGGCATTGCTTTATTTCTTTATTTACTTTACTTTATTTTCGTTTCATTTTTACTTTATTTTCTTTTCTTATTTTTTTTTGCTTTATGTTATAGCGAATCAATTGAAAAACTTTTATGGCGCCATTTGAAAGTTTTTAATAATGTTTGCAACAGAACTTATTATTTGAAATATATTTATTTATTTTTTATTATTATTCTTCAGTAGTTTTATTGTAACAAACCATTTCTATAGCTATAAAAAATATAAATGATATTAAATTGAAATAAAGTTTCTACGACTTTTTTTCTCGTTGAATTATTTTTTCTTTATATCACAATTACTCACTACAAAATACATCCTATTGAATAAGGATCTTATAATTATAAACTTTTACTTGTTTATGGGTAATGTGTTGAGGAAAAAAGAGACAAGAAATAAAAGACGTGGTAGAGCCACATGAAAAAATAGAAAAATTTAATAACAATAATTTAATAATAAGAAAATATATTTTTTTGATATATTTTTTTTTTATAAATATAAAATAAAACTACAAAAAGTTTCATTGAAGTGCCAGCATTTTAAATTTTTTGAAATTTGTTTTATTTAGGTCAAAGTTATTTTGTCTTTCGCTTTTTTGTTGCAACATATAAAAATTTATTGGCAAAAGTGTTGTTTGCACATAAAATATTTTTGTTTGATGAGCATTTCCTCTACAAAGCTTTCAAGTTCTTATTTTATTTTATTTTATATTTTCTATTTATTTAAAATAATAAGGCGTTGTGATAAATGTATCTTTTATAGAGCATGAATCAAAGTCAAGAGTAAACCAAACGCCTTCCCACAAAAAAAGTATACAACTGGCAGCCAAAGCAGTTTCAACTATAGTATTGTGTTGTTGTAAAAAAAGGGAAAACAATATTCATTTCGTTGTATTAAAATTTTTTAAATAAAACTTGTTTTTACAAGGATTTTTTTTAAGGATTTTTTAATAAGGATTTTTTGTAAATATTTTTCTTTTATAATCTTCCATAAGTTTTATTTGTCACGGAGGTAAATTAATTTCTTAATCACATTTAAGTTAAAAGGCATTTTGTTTAATGCCTTAACTGTAATTTTTTTATTGCATACTTTCTGGCGCCAAAAAATTTGTCCACCAAACGATTTCTGTCTTAAGTGTTCCATTTGGGCTTCGGTAACGAAATAATTCTAGGGATTAAAAAATAAATTAAGACCTAAGGACTCGTATGCTGTAGCAGAAATTTGTGTTAAGACCGATATAACTTTCGAAAGATTTTACTGGTAAATGAACCATAAAATTGCACACACTTTTTGTTATTTATAGCCAGCGACGAGGTTCAGTGGATTTGTTGTTGCAAAAAGCCCTACAGATTCTTAAAAAAAACAATAAATAAAATTTTTCACCGGTGGGTGTGGCATCATTGGATCCTATTTCTTTAAAAATGTGGAGATCGGTTCCGCTCCATGAAAATTCGTTTTTTGTTTGAATGACATTGATCCGTCTGTATTGTGGTTGCACAGGATAGCGCTTCATGACATACAGCGACCGCCATTGTCGAATGATTAAAATAAAAAATTGGCAATTTATTGATTTTGAGAAATCATGCATTTGATAACTTTCGATCATTTTCGATAGAGCATTGTGCAGTCACTGGCTTATTCCCATAAACCAGCAAAAATTAACACCCAGCATTGTAAATTGAGGTCCAAAACTCGTTTCGTTAAGTCAAATGCCCAAACCGTTTTCAAATATTAAATATTCCTTATATAATTTATTGAAATGTAATTAAAGCTGTCTTGTGGGATCAGTGTATGTACTCATATTAAAAGAAGTGCTAAGTTCTGCATAAAATAATATAATTATTAGAAACAATTTTCTTATTTTATTCCTCGGTTGTCAAAGAAGTTTTATCGAATAAAGAATACAACAGAATTTTACCACTAATTTGCAACTATGTCCCCTAAAAGTATACCATATTATTCGTTATACCTTTTAAGTAAGCAATTTAAAAAGTAAAAGTGACGGTTTTTCTATTTGTTAAAAGCGAAACACTAAAGACAAAAATAATAAGAAAAAAAAAATAATAATAAACGTCATTGATGTGAATGTTGAATGATGCTTTTGTTGTCTCTTTTGCGTCACGGTAGGCATCAAATTGACTTCAAAGTGGTTACGTGAGTGCACGTGAATTACAGAAAAAAAAACGCTAGCGAACATGAAGAATTAGAAGCACTTAAAAACATGTTTAATAAAAGAGCTTACTTAGTTTGAAAACAAAAACAAATGCTGTAAAAGAAATGAAGCATATTTTAAGGGTTTTTGAATTTCGAAAAATAAAAGGCATAAGTGTTCTTACATATGAAAAGATTTCTTTTTTAAAAGTGATAAGGTGTCTTTTTAATTGTGGGTGGCTCTTTTTTGTAGTTATAATAGAGTAAATGATGATTTTGTTAATTTTAAACGAAAACAATTTTTGCAATTTATTAAATTTTTTTATAAAAATTGTTGAAAAGTAGAATGGTAATAAAATTTTAATAGTTTATTTACGAAAGCAAAATCTTATTGCATAATTTTTCGTTTAGAAAGTTGCGAGTTCGCTGTTCGCAATTATTTTAGTTACATAAATTGTAAATGTAACGATAGAATGCGTTAAACATACAAAAATGCATACTTTTAGGGTTAATAAAATAGCATACAGCCCCACTTATAGCAGCCCACTTATTTATAAATATTTTGTATTTGTTAAATTCAGCTAATAAATTTTGAAAATAATAATATTTTTTCTAGCCACATTTAAATTGAAAAACTCTAAAACCATAATAATTAAATTATTAAAATAAACAAGCAACAATAATAAGAGCTAAAATGGCAAAATTAAAATTATAGCAACATAATTAAAGGCTATTAAAAATAAGTTGCCAGTTTAAATCCTTAAAAGTTACTGTGAAAAGTCAACGTGTTAATTGCCTCAATTAAAATGGTTGTTTTTTTTAGACTTATAAAGAGAAAAAAGCAAGAGAGAGCAAAAGTAACTATAGCATAGTTTTTGGCATTTTAATATTTACCCTAAGTATGCAAAGTTATTAAATCAAAATTTTGTTGCTAAAAGTTACCTTGACAACTGAGTGTGTTTAAAGTGACGAGTATTATGAAATTCTTAGTTTTGGTTTTAGTACAAATAATTATCTTATGTAATTATCTTTTAAGTTTTAAATAAACTACTCTAGCAGTCGCCCAGTAATTTTTTACTACACCGGGTAACCATTTTTGGTTGAAAATTTTTCTTACCATTAAATAAAATTCGTTTAAAATTTTTTTCTTCATCATTGATTTGTATTTATTTAAGTAACACTTTAAAACAAATAACTTCTTTTTAAGTTAAATATAAACTGTTAAGCGCTAAAAAGAAAGAAGGATAAACACAGTATATTCTCCATTATCTGCTTTTTGTTATAACAATAAATTCCTCTCAAACCCTTAATAATCTCAACAGCTTAATAAGCTACAAAAGAAATAGCCAATGAAGAAAGGAAATATAAAAACTATTTAAAGAAGACAAAAAGAAAATAGGTTTTTTTGTGTGGAAAAAGTTAAGTGCTATAAGGTTTTCATTATGATTTTCCTTCATTGTTTTTAAAACCTTTTTAAGAAAAGGTAAAGAACAAAGAAAATAATAGAAAGTAAGAAAAAGTACAATATCCGAATTTTATAAACCCTTCATCAGCCATGTTAATCTAGTTTAGTGAAAACACAAATAAAAATAAAAATATTAGGGTGAGAGACTTAAAAAAGGAAAAAAAAAATAATTTTGCATAAAAATGTCATTGGCTCTTAAATGGTTAAGCATTTAAAAATATCTCCTTAAAGATCTCTTTAGGAGCTTTTAAGTGATACCCAAATTGATATCTTAAAAATATGTTGCACAATCGTACTTTTCCACAACCAACACAAATCGTCACATATACTTTTTCCTGCCTTCCAAAATTATTTCTTAAATTTCCCATCAACATTGTGGTATTATGCAATAAACAGTGCTACTGTCTGGGAGTTTAGAATTTTAACAATTTGGAATTTAAAATCATTATTAATTTTAATTTTATGAATAAGAGAATTCTATGACCTTAAATTGGTTTGAAAAACGGGCTAATAATGAATGAAAATCTTGTCTTTTTTACTCACATAAATTTAGATTTTTTATGAAATACAAATTATTTTAAATATTAAAAAGTATCTTCTTAACTTACGACCTTGGTTGCGTTCTAAATAATATTCTGGGTTGCCAGATTTAAATTTTCGAAATATTTGACATTCATAAAAAAAAAATGATGATTAAGAAAATATTAGTTAATTGGGGTGTTAAACGCTCCTAAAACAAATTCACTAAAAAAAACCTTTTAGCATAATATTTCAGTAAAATGGTCACTCACTTTATACAAGACTTTGTGTAAGAAAATTAAAAAAAAAAATTATAATCAGGTATGAGATTGAAATTTATTAATTAAAAACAATCTATTAAAGTCAGTTTTCATTAAAAAATTGTTTAATGAATTTTCTGTCACTGTTTGAAGTTTTATAAGAAAATCGTATAAAAACTTAATCCAATAAAAACTCACACTCTATATGGTGTTAAAATAAAAACAGTTTAATTTTTTCTAAGTGAAATTTTTTATTTTGTTCTTTTCGTTGTATTTTTTATAAGTGATCTTTTAAATACTTAATATTTCTGGTTTTTATATGCTCGAAAAATAATAATAACCATGAGGATGATGATGATGATGGTGATTATTATGAAGGAACAGGAGAAAGTAAAATGGCTACTTAAAAAAAAAAACACATTCACACAAACACAAAATAAATAAGTAAACATGCAAAACACCTACAAACATTTCAAACCATTAAACAATCTTATAGCAAGGACAAGGACACACTGGAAGGAAAAGGAATCAAGTAGCAAGAATACTAAACAACAAACCACGTTTTAGGTTAAATATTTTGTCAGTTAAAGTTCATGCTATTAAGGTGTTTTGTTTCATTTAACTTTTATGTTACACAATAAAAATTGCTGCTACGAGTACAAAAGGACCTCCGGTCTTAAATACAAACATACGAATGAAAACAAAATTGCTTTAACTTACAGAGACAAAATTTTAAACCAACACATAGAAACAATTTGTTGGAGAATTTAGTAAAAGGAAAAAGTGTGAGTTGTATTAACGTATAAATAGCTTTAAAATTGTCTCTCACCTTGTACTTTTTAGGGTATTTTTGTTGGTAGATTTTTTACGTTTTTTATCATAAAATTTGTTTAACATGAAACAAATAATATGGTGAAAGAATATTCAAAAATATCCGTTTTTTTAATAAAAAATATTCGTCAAAATATTTTTAGTTTATTTATAAAAATTATCAGAAAGGGGAAATAAATTTTAGCCTCAATTTAAGAGCGCTCTTTGCCTTTTATTTTTAATTTTATAAAACTTTTCTGAAACTTTTTTCATTGTCGCCTATAACGACTTAATATTTTTGAAACGAAAACTTCTTTTAACATTTTTGGGATTTTGTATATTTCTAAGGTTAAACTAGGGCTTAGTTTAGAAATATCGGAAACGGCCTAAGGACAGAAAGAAGCGTTTCATAGAATTGGTTATGGAATACTGTGTTAACCTCCAAATAACAGCGGTGGTCCCTTCGAAATTATTACATAGTACTTAAAAATATTGATGATTTCGTCTCAAAACATAAAATCAGTCCGGTGATGTATTGATTTTAAATCAAAAAATAATGTTAAAATAAAACTTTACATATTCAGCATAATTTGCTTGTGCATAAGTTCCTTACAGTTTATCCAGAAAAAATTTTAATCGAGAAATATTCATGAGTAAATTTTTTTAAATCTTTTTCCAATCACGATTTGAACTGTGGATATTATAAATGATTTTTTTTATATTAAGTTTTTTTCGGCTACGGTTAATTTTTTATTTTAATTGCTCAAATTTTTTGGAAAGAAAAATTATTTACAAAATGTATGCGGACGCTTATCAAAGAAAACAAGAAAAAATAGACACTAGCAGAATGAAATGCCGCATTTTCTGAATGGATAAGTCCTTCATCAGCATTCTTCGCATCTATCTACTTAAGATTGCGTCTATTTAACCAACCAATTTTATTAAAACTAATTTGGGTAGACGAAGTCCACACACAACATTTTTTAATTGTTCTCTCTGATTTTGCTTCGTACTAATCTTCGGTATGGTTACGAAATGCAATTTTTGTTTTGTAAACATTCATACTTGTTTCCTCACAACATTGTAGATGCTGTTCGGGAAGCATATTGACTGTTGTAAAGTATGAATGTGCATGCGATCCGCCTTAATTTTTTTTGATAAAGTAAATATATAAATAAAAATATTTTGTAAAATTTTACGATTTTTAAAAATTCTTCATTTTTTGTTTTCAATTTTTTATGGACAGTTATTTTGATTTTTTGTGAAAGCTAATTCTTATCTATATTGAAATATATTTTTTATGTGCTGTTTTTGTATTTCAGGCAATCAATTCGTCTGAAAATTTTGTATGAAAAACACTCAATTTTTTGAGTAATTTCCATATAAATTTTTCAAACGAATTGATTGCCTGAAATACAAAAACAGCACATAAATGTTTGACTTTATACTTGAATGAATTTTGTTTCTGTAGTAGTTTGCTGATTGGCATTATTTGATGAACAACTTATCAGAGATCAGAAATAAGTATTAGATAGAGGTTAATGCTTGTTTATTAAACAGAAAATTATAAGTTCAAACCCCAACAGAGTCTTAAGTTTGAAGAAAAATAGTAATTGTTAAGAAGTCGCAGTATATAATTTTTTTAAATACGAATGCACTGGATTTTCCTGCAAAAAGTTAAAATAGTTGTGAAATCGCGGTAGATTAATTGATGAAGCTACTTCTGTATAAAAACAAAAGATGTGATGCTTAAGGCGCCTGAGTAAAAAAAAAAAACATGGAAATCGAAATCTTAACTTTATTAGAGAGGAAAAAATGTAATTGACTGAATTGGTAAAATGGCGTGGTTAATAAATTGAAGATCATTAGTTCGAAACTTAACTAGCTGATAGACTGTTACGGTCTGTATACTAACTGAAGGCTGATATTTGCTTAGCTATCGATTTAAAGTTCGAGTATTGATTGAATTGCAGAGTGTAGGTGCTTGTATGACAGCTCAAGTTAATTAAACAGGAAATCACGACTAAAAAATCTATTTAGAGCTACAGTATAGGAAGCACAGAAGAGAAAAGAATGATGAAAATCAAATCGATGTACTTCTATTTGCAATCGAAAGAAAAGTAAAAATTAAACAATATTATTGCAAAGGATTTTAATAATTTTTGTAAAAAGAGGCTTTCCTGTGCCCAAGTTCAATTAACATTAAAGAGAGGTCTAATCAAGATTTTTTGTAGAATTTAATGTATTTTATTTTATGGTTAAAATTAAATTTTTTTAAGGCAGTAAAAAATTCATAAGAATAAAAATAAATATTTATTTTTAAATATTTAATAATTGTAATTTTAAAAAGATGCTTGTTATAAGTTCTTAGGAACTGAAACTATAATAAAAATTTGTTTGTTTAAAAATGATATTGTTGAAGAAAAATAATTTAGGTGCCCTGTTAAGAATTGGTATAAAAATTTAGACAGAAGAGATTTAGACAAAAAATTGTACTAAAAGCAAAAGATCAATCCCTAGATAAGAAAATTTTTTTTATTTCTATTAATTTAATCGTCTAATTGTTCGTACAGAGCAAATGTTTAATTTTTTACTTTCAATGCTTAAAAATCAGAGAGCAGAGCTATCAAGGACACTCGAAATAAACAACAAAAGTCTCAAATTATAGGTAAATTGAGCAATTTTTAAGGAGTCTCAATATTATATTTAAATAAAAGAATATGTGTTTACTACAGCGTAAAGACTACGTTATCAAAATAATTTTTTTCTATTTAGTTTTGTCAAAATATTTGAATTTTGTTGTTATTGTTGTATGGAAAATATAAATATTACCCTTCAAGCTCTTTACCACTACATCCTTTAATATTGGATGACAAGGAAACAAATAGTGAGAGCTAAAAAAAGGAGGAAAGAAGCATTAAATGATTTTTATATTTTTATGGTGGCTGTTTAAGTTTTTTCTTAGTTAAAAATAAATATTCTTATATCCTACATTTAAAAAAAAAGTTTTGTATATCAAATGCTATTTGCCAAGAGTTAAGGATACAACAAAAATCTAAAAAAATCATGAAAAGTAAACACAACCTACAAAAAGTGTTGCAATCCGGTTGTCATCATACTTCATTAGCTTTTTATTATAAATTTTCTTTCTGTTTTCCTAACATTCTTTTATCTTCTTTATTTCATTTTTCTTAAAGGCACACAGTTTGGGTTAAATGTTTAAGCTTCTTTTTTTCTTTGTAAGAATTGTTTTCATCTCAAAGCTGTTGAAACCGAACAAGTTAAATTGTAAGCTTGGGGATATTTTTCTTTCAGGAAATATCTTTTATTTTTTTTTTAAATTATGTAGGCTTTGTGGTTAAAAAAATATAATGATTGAAAAAACACTTGAGAGAATTTCTGTATAGTTAAGCATATTTAAAGGCTAAAAACCTTAAAATTATTACATGACTTTTGTTTTTAACACTAAAAAAAAGTTAATAATGAAAATATTCTTTTTTAGCCTAGAGAAGTAAGGCAAACAAACAAATTTATATGAATGTCTTTACAAGATACAAATTTAAGTTTTGAGGTGAGCGATATAGAGAATTATACAACAGTTCCATATAGATCTAACAACTGACCTGAATTAAAAGTTCTACTAGTTTCCCGCAGTTTTTAAGAAATCCATCTTTAAGAAAATATTTAAAGAACTCTGCTGCTTAGACAGTCGTTAAAATGTGCAAAAAGTGTTAACAGTTAATTCTTTTAAATTACAGCTTTTAAATTCATAAAGTTGGGAGTGTCTTAGAATAGATTTTTTTTAATTGAAAAGAAATCAACATTAATAAAACTATAACAATATTGAGATTGCGCTCGGTTGTTTTGTCAGTTAAATAAAGATTCTTGAAACAGCATAGAAATTCGTTTACTGACCAGATATTAAGAACTCGCTCTTTTCAACTGCAACTGAGCTAAGAGATCGCTAGTTCAGTGTAAATATAAATAGTTGTTCTTTCTTTGAAAACCTTTTTATGCTTTTGCTAAAGTCGCGCTAAGATTAGGCAAATACTTGACCAAAAAAGCGTAACCACTATTTTTAGAAATGTTTATTCAATCTCTCCTGACATTCATCGTTACGAGTGACGATTTATAATTTAAATTTAATAAATGTGATATTTTATCTTTTAGATTTAGTGGGATATTTTATTTCTTATTTTTCCACATTTTAGTGGCTACGTCTCCTCTTTGGTCAACTATTTGACTTATCTGGCCTTAACTTCATTGTAGCAAACATTAAAAACTTTTATAAAAATAATGCTAAAAGCCTTCAAAAACAACTTAATGCAGCAGAATCTTAATTATAATTCCTATTTATATGCTAAAGGCATCTTTCAAAAGAAACGTATAAAAACTTTTGTTATATTTTAGCGAATACAAAGTCCGAGAGCATTTATTATAAACTTTTATTTGTAATTTATTTTTCTATTTTTTTGGCCACTTTTTTACTTTGACGCAAAAGTGAATTGAATTTTGCCTGCCTATAAAAACAGCTTGCTAATGACACACATTTTTTTTTGTCAGCTATTTGTAAAAATGCACATAAAATTTTGTCATACATTTGAGAACTTATAACGTAAGAAATAAACATTTTTTTTTACATATTTTAATACAACATACCACAGCTGCAATGCAAATTATGAAAATACTCTTTTACATGTATTTTCCTACATTTTTAACGCTTGTAAAAATGTTTGTGTTTGCATGTGTTAAGAAAAAACTAAGAATTTTTTTTTAATGTTTTTACATACAAACATATGTATA
Source organism: Cistogaster globosa (assembly GCA_937654795.1). Taxonomy (NCBI): domain Eukaryota; kingdom Metazoa; phylum Arthropoda; class Insecta; order Diptera; family Tachinidae; genus Cistogaster; species Cistogaster globosa. The sequence continues at coordinate 3,020,260 of OW569407.1, forward strand.
TAGGTACAAAGATACGTACATACATATATTATTAGTGAAATACTTTTATATTATATATTGTGCACAGAAACCTAGCAACATGCTTATCTAACCACAAGGTATTTTTGACAGAAAGAAAACGAAGGAGAATAAGTAAGAATATTATATTCGATCACACCGAATCTTATATACCCTTCACATTATGTGTAAATCTAGTTTAGCAAAGTAATTTCACTCAAAAATTAATATTGGGATGATAGAGAATTAAAAAAATATCAAGATAAAAATATACAACTTTCTATTATTTTTCGTAATAATGTAAACGGCTTTTAATGGGTTAAGCGATTAAAAAAAAATTGCATTTCCCTAAAGATATCTCGTACATATCTAAGAAAAGTTCAGATGCCCCTAACTCGTAAACAACTGGTAAGAGCCAATTTTTTTAATTTATTTTTTTTTTAATTTTTTAATTCTCTATCGTCCCATGTAAAATTTTTTTTTTGACTGTAGGTACTTCATTTAACTAGATTCGTTCCAAATAATATGGAAAAATTAGAGGCAGGCGTGGTTTTTTCCCACTCCCTCAAAGGCCATAGATCAGTCTTGCTGATTTTAAAAAGCAAAGTTTTCGAAACTATGTCTGATTGATTGGCATATTTAAATTTTCTCTAGCTCTTTCAGTGCCTTGGCAAAATGGATTTCAACGCGAACACGGACGGATAGAGATACAGGGGGACAAAAGGACAGAGGGACATCGCTTAACCAGCTTCGCTAAGCATAAGAACTCAGAACATATTTGCTTTATGGGCTGAAAAGTGGATATTGTAATAATTAAAAAATGAGGGAAAAACTCAGATAAACCCTTTTTTCCACCTGTGGTGAAGGGTAAATGAATAAAATTTCCATGTCATATTTATTTACAAAAATATTGAAAGTTATATATTTTTCAAAAATACGTAGGGAAAGTAAAATTTTGAAATTCTATATCTTCTAAAAGCATTATTTTCTATATCCTTTAACTCAATAATAATGAAGCAAAATATAATACTTTGTTTGATGTTGAATCGTTAACAAGGCTAAAATCTACAATTTTTTAATCCGCTAATTTGACACCACTTGAGTCGGATATTTTGAAATAAATTATCACAAAACAATTTTTTTAAGGAATAATGAAAAAAAGAAAAATACAGTGCAACAAAAATATGGTGAAAACACTTTTATATTGTTATCTTAGCGATTTATTAAGTGATGAAAATAATCATCAATAGAAGCATGGAAGCTTTTTTTGATATATTTTTTAACAGAAAAGGTTTTATGACTCTTAAAGAAGAATTGAATCATGTTTTATGTTTTTTTATTAAGAGAAGTAACACCTGAACACTTCTGTCCATACAAAAAAAAAAAGCTTTATTCATTTTAAGATTTAAATTCAATTAAATTTATAATTATCTCAATTATATATTTATTTAGAAATACAATTTTTTAATTGAAAAATTAGTTGTATAAATTAAATTAAAAATACATAATTAATTATATTTATTATATATTTAATTGAAAAGAAGAAAACGATTTCATATCAAAAAGGTAATTGAGTCAATTAAAAAGTTTATTCGAAATATATCCGAAAAAAATTAAAAATTTTACAACAATAAAATTGTTGCTAGGGTTTGTTTGTTTTTAGAACAGGAAGTTGTTTTATGCCTAATAAAACTCTTCAATGTCAAAAATGAAACATATAATTTGATTTTAATTTTAATTTTCTTTGCAGACGTAAGTTTTTGCTGGTTTGTAAGCATAAACCAGTGACTTTAGATGGTCCTACAAAAAATAATCGACAGGTGTCCTATAGCGCGACCTTTGAGGCATATTACCGATCCACATCTGGAGTTTATTTAATCGCCAAATTTTGATTTCGATTACGATGGTTGAGTTACCCGTATAGCATGTAGTACTATTCTGTTGCAACCATATCGTTCCAGTAATAATTTAAGTCTAATTTTTTAACAAAAAAACGTTGATCATCGCGCAATAATGATTCCCATTCAATTGTACATAAACGAATGCTTCACTTTAAAAGAGATGAGGTCCATTGAAGTTACCATCCATTGAAGTTACCAAAAGGTACATTTTGCAATGAATGCTGTAGGACTACTGTGGTAGGATTTCATTCCATATGCGTCAATTTTGTTTATAAACAAATCCGTTAGTTCAAAAACAAGCCTAATCACTGAACACAGTTTTGTGCCTTTTAATTGCAAGAAATTCGAAGTAATTTTGATTACATGTTCACGAAAACAAAGCTTAGTTTAATGTTTGTTTTTTGCTGAAATAGTTTTACATATTTTCAAAGCCGCTGGTTGGATAAATTGTCACAAAAATTATTAGCTTGAACTCAAATAAAAATTTTATTTTTCGTTGTTACTGTAAAGAACTTTCAATTTCCTTTTATAATTTTCACACTATATTTGAAGTTTTATATATTCTTTTTACAAAGAAATCATTTATAATCGATTACCTGTGTGTTTGGTTATTTGACATAATTTTCTTTATTTTTTTATAATCTTTCATTCGAAAAACTCATTGGCAGTCAGGTGTTCAATAAATTGCAATAATATTATTAACTTCGTCTCTACTACACTCAAGTTACTGTTTTATTTGCGATAATATTAAACATTTTGTACTTGTTTCAAAAAAATACAGATCAATTTATTGTATCCTCTATAATATGTGACACCTTTTTTTGTTGTGATTGCAGGTAAAAATAAAATGTTCAATAATAAAAAAATCAAAATAATAAAACTTGAATCAATTGAAATCTTTCTTAATGTGAACTGAAATTATTGTTGCAGAGTTTGAAACTGAAGCTGATTCTGGTGGCAACAAAATTCAAAAATAATAAAGGTGAGTGCTAGAGTGTGATACTTTAGTTTAATATTTTTTATGTCGAAGATTGTTAAAAAAAATGTGACAAAATTGTTTTGATTTCGTTTATTAAATTTATGTGAACCTAATGGCAAAATAATGACACAAATAAACATATGATACGTTACAAAAATAAGTGGAAGAGAAAAAGATTTAAATGAAAGATGGCACAAACATTTATTAGAATAAAAAAATTGACAAATAAGTTTCCAATAAAAAGTATATTGATTTCGATTTACAAAGCCACTTTGCTAAAGAGAAAATACTTTTTTTAATTATTTTAAATATCTCACATTATTTTAAATATTTCAAGTAAATTTTTTATCTACGCTTGATTTATATCTGCGATAGAAAATAAATTGGCCGAGAATTATGGATGTAGTTCACATTGTGTCCTTCGAGTTTATATCACATAAACTACATAGACATTATGTTCATGGAAACTATAACTTCCCGCCATTTTTTTGAAATTATGACATAATTCTACATACGAGGCCTGCTCTATATATTTCTGGCCTAATAGTGAAAATGTGAATATTTATAATCAAAAATGGTTTTATTGTTTTTTAAAGTATTCTCCAGCATGATTTATACACTTTTGCATGCAATCAAACCAGTCGTCGAAGCACTTTTTCCACTCCGATTGAGACACCTCTAAAACATGGTTTTTGAACACTTCAATAGCTTCTTCTGGCGACGAAAATCGTTGACCACATATTTTACTTGATGTGCGGAAACAAGAAGAAGTCATTAGGTCAAAAACGCTCTGGTTTGAGCCGATGTGTGAGAGCTCGCATTGTCATGGTGAACAATGATTCATCTTCTCTTGTTGGTTTTCCGAATTTCTCCGATGACTTCAGACAAAAAAATTGTAGTGTACCACTCAGAAGTGACCGCCCTACGTTGCTCAAGCGGAACAGTCGCCACATGACCAGTTTTGCCGAAGAAACAGGCGACCATTTGCTTCGAAGTGCTTCTTCCACGAACAACTTTTGTTGGATTTTGCTCGTCTTTGAAGACCCACACGGTCGATTGTTGTTTCGTTTCGGGCTCATACGCATAGATCCATGATGCGTCACCTGTGACGATCTTATAAACGTCTTTTGAAGCACCGCAATCGTATTTTTAAAACATTTCTTTGCACCAATCGACACGAGCCTTTTTTTTAGCGACTTTCAAATTGTGAGGGATCCAACGAGAACAAACCTTTTTTACGGCCAGGTGTTCATGCAGTATCGAATGTATGCTGGTGGAAGAAATGTCCAAGGATGTCTCTATCTCTCGGTATGTCGCATGTCGATCTTGCCTTATGAGTTCACGCACGGCATCAATGTTCTCTGGCACAACAGCCGTTTTTGGACGACCTTCACGGAATTCGGAATTCTCATTTATTTTACAAAAAAGCTTTATTATTCTTAATGTTAAACATTCTTTAAATATTATCTTGAAATTTATATGTTTTAAAACGCTTTTTCTATTATCAATGCAACTCAAGTTCTTTAATTTTTTTTTTCTTAAAAACAAATTTATTTAAAATATTGGCTTTCATACAAATATTTGCCAAGTTGACAAAAACGTTTCCTTCACAAAAACACACTCACAAAAAAATTTACAAAAAAACAAATGTTCAACATTACAATGCAAAGTATAAATGTGCATTCCTTTTGCTAAAGCTTTGTTAGAAGCAACTTCTTACACGCAAAAAATTGATGATAAAAAAAGGTTCATTGTTCTTTAATATGGACTAGCAGACACAGTTACCGCACTCATGCATGCAAATGCTCACACACACATGCGCTCATACACATACAAACAAATAATAAGAACTGATTCACTATATTCCACACCCGAGTCACATTCATTGAGTACATTCTGGCATGTAAGCGTTGGTTTGGCTGCAGTTGGTGTGTGAGAATGGCACTAGCGACGCCATAAATTCAATGTTTTGTGGTTTAAATTTCATGCTGAGTGTGTTACAATTATAAGCACACATACACATATACATACTCTCAAAACATACACATATATTTTTAATATTCATATTAATGTTTCTGTGTGACAATGAATCCTCTTCAGTTTTACTCTGCTCCCCGCAACAAAATGCAACATTAAAAAAGAAAGAGAAAGAAAAAAAACCAACAAACAAATAAAAAACAAAAACGCATAACAGAAGAGACAATGCAATTTTAGTGGGAAACCAAAAACCTAAAACAAAAAACTGGCAACGACCACGCCTACATGGTGACTTTGGTTTGGTAACGTTGGTGTTTGGTCGTTAATGGCAGCATTTACAAACCTTCAGCAGTTGTAACTGCAACATTTGCTATTGTTCATTTTCATGGTTTAAATCATTTAGCATGAAATTTTAATTCTATAAAATTTTACATTTTCTACATTTAACTGTAAATTATTTTCAACAAACATATAACATACAGAATGTCTTTTTGGCGCCTTAAAGTCTGCTAAATGCACAAATAATTTTCCTTTACTAAAAAGAAAATAAATTTTAAATTCAGATTTAATTTCAAAGCGTCGTAAATTTTTATGAAATATAATAAAGATAAATTTCAGGATAACATGTTTCAATGATTGATTTGAGTAACAAGATATTTATCATAAATTTTTTTACGTTTTATATTATTTGCCAATTTAATTTATTTTTTTTTCACTAAAGTAAAATCATATTCGAAAGATTTGTGAATATTAAGCACATAAATCATGGATAATAATTTATATTCGATAAATAATATTTGAAAAGAAAAAAAAAAAAAAAATAAAAAGAAGAAAAAAAAATGTGTAATATTCTCAAATTAATATTTGATTATTTTCTTAAGAAACAGTTTCATGGAAAATATTATAAAATTTTTTTTTGAAGAATTTTAAAAAAGTTAGAAATCCACATTTATGCTTTTTTATGGCTGTTTAAATTTAAAGAGAGAAATAAAAATTTATTGGTTGCATCCTTTAAAAAAATATTATAACTTTTATTAGTACAGCTTTAAAAAAATATAAAAAGTGGTTTTGAAGTCATTATTTGTGTTAATGATGTTTTAGAAATGAAATATTTCATAAAAAAGTACTGTTTGGGGTACTTCTTTAACTTGGTTTTTTAAAGAGTACTTCTGAGAAGTCTTACCAAAAAGGCACTTTTAAAAAAATACTTGTTGAAGGTCTTGTTTAAGGGATATTTTTAATTATTTAAGATTTAGTTTGCATTCTTAGCAACAAAATTTTTTTTGATACGTACTTTTTCAAAGTTAAATTATGAGGTACATTTTTGAAGAGTTATTTATAAATAATTAAAAAACAAACTTGTACACAGGATGTCCTTAAAAGATATTTTTTAATGGTACATTTTACAATGTAGCTTTTACTTTTTTTAATTAGTACTTTCTTTGAAAGGTTTTTAATTCCCGTTTTAGTATTTCATTAAGGGTTGTTTTACACTTTCTATTTTAAAAACATTTATTTTGGAAGGAAAATTTTCGACACCATCCCATTTTTAAAGAATTTTTTTCATTGTATTTTTAAGTACCTTAAAATTAGGTCGTAATAATTTTAAATAGCTTCTTAGAAAACAATAGTAATAATAGTAGTATTTTCTGAGGTTATTTTAAAGGTACTTTTCTAGAGCCACTTTTTTAGAGTTATTTTAAGAAAAGAAACATTTTTCAAGTGGATTTTTTAAAAGCTTAATTTTAATTGGATTTTTCTCTAGTACTTTTTCTAAAAGAGAAATTTTTAAAGCAAGCAAGTCCTTTACAAGACTTTTTTAATTTTTAAATAAATTTTTTGTATTAAGTACGTTACTTTTTAAAGGTTTTTTTTTTTAATTCTTTAATAAAGGAACTTTTCACAAATAATAAATTTTCAGTCGTAACTTTCTTAAACTAAATTCTTGAAAAATTCCTTTTTTTAGATACTTTATTTCTTACAAACTCTTGATTTTTAAGGCAACTTTTAATAAGAATTAATTTTTAATAGAAAGCTTCTCATAAAAAATATTTTATTAATAAAAGAATTTTTTTAGTACTTAAATTTATATAAGTTCTTTTCACAGGGACTTTTTTTAATTATCCTTTTTTAAAAATTTTATATATTTTATATTTTTATGATACTTGGCTTTTTAAAAAATTGCAGTTAAAATAAATTTTGTAACTGGTACTTATTTTAAGGTACTTTCTTAAAAGGTGCTTTTGTAAAGAACCTTTTATATATGACTATTTTAAAGTCTTATATAAAAAAATTTTTATTGCCTAATAGGTACATTTTGTTTAGGTACTTTTGTAAAAGTACTTTTCGAAATTTTTTTTCTCATATCTATGTTTAAAGGCAACTAAAGTCTTAAAAAAATTTTTTAATGGGCAACTTAAAAGTACTTTAATTTCTATGAGTTTTTTGTAGACTCCTTTTTAAACCCGCTTTTCAAATGTTAACAAAATTTTCAAAAAAAAAAAAAAAAAATGTTGAAGCTTTTTAACAACTTTTTGGTACCTCTTTTTTAGAGGGTGTTTTTTAAAGGGTTGTTTTAAAAATATATATTTAAATATATTAAAAGGAACTATTTTGAAAATTACTACTCGACTAATATTTTTAAAAGTTGTTATATAAATCGTTCTTTAAGGCTTCAAGATACATATTTACAGAAATATCCCTTTCTAGCGCAGTTTGAAGAAGCTATCAGCACCAAAAAATTAAACTTTTTTTTCATATAAAGAATGCTGTTTTTGAGCAAAGTTTTTTCTTTTTTTCTATTAATGTGGTTTTTCAATCTTCATTTTAAGTAAATTATGTCACTTTCGTTTTATTATTTTGCTTTTTATAGGTTAACTCAACATTTTCAACAACTTTTTAATATCAGTTTAATGTTTTTTTAACTTTTATTACGTCTTAAATATTTTTCTTCTAAGGAAATCGTTTTTCTTCAATGTATTTGACCCAGATATCAGAGTTTTACCATTAAAGATGGAAATATAAAAATAAATTTAAATTATGTGTTAATGTTATTCTTGTTTCAATAAATATTGCCATTTGTACTCACACACACACACACACACACACACACACACACACACACGCAAATAGCGTATATTCAAGTGCTTGCTTTTTTATTAAATTCTACAGGGAGATATATTTGTGTGTGCTTGTGTATTTCATGTAAAAATAAATTTAAATATTTTTACCACAAGCACACATACAGCATACATTCGCTTATGATTACAAATATAATTTAAAAATCAACAATGTAAATTTGTAGGTAAATATCAGAGTGAGTGTGTGTATGTTTAAAATGAATATCATTTAAAATTTTGAACATTAATACACTTTTACTTTTCTTTTTGCCTTTTTTAAATATGAACGTATGTTTAAACGAAGTTAAAAAATAAAACTTGTATTTTAATATTTATTTTCTTGTTAAATATCTTAAATGTGTAACCTTGTGTAATGATTGCAAATACACACACATTTTTTTTACTGCTCGAGAAGGAAACACTTGTGTTGAGACACTTAAGATTTTGCCCAAGTGATTATGTGCTGGTGTTTGTATGTATGTGTAGGATGTTAAGGCGAAGCCTGTGTGCCTAATAAAAAATAATTTTTTTTCTATAACTTTTTAATCCACATGTGAGCATTTCTATTTAAGTTTGTATATTTTTAACAATTCTGGTGAAGGAAGGGAAAACACTAATTTTTGTTTTAAGCTTAATCTGTTTGTTTACAAAGATAAAAAATAAAATTTATTTATTTATATTAAATTATCAATTTTATTTACCCATGTGTTTATTACAGAGTGATTGTTTTTTGCTTGGTTTTTCCAAGAATCAAAAAAATAGTTGTAAATATTTTAGGAATAAAAATGGCATAAATAAATTTAGGTTTGTTAGTAATTAAATCAAAAATAAAAAAATAAATTTCAATTAACAAATTTTTTGTTTGAAAAAAAAAAAAAAACGATGTGAAATTATGATATTATTTTAGACAATTTTTTCATTTATTTCTGGTCTTGGATGCCAATTGACAACTCCATTTCTAAAAATCAAGTCTAAAAATCTAATTTTGTTTTTAATACGCCGATGTTTGCGATTGCCATATGGCATATAGTGCCATCCCGTACAAAATAAATCTCGCTTAAATCATCCTGGTCATACATACTTTTGAACAAAGAATAATTGATCATAGAGCGGTATCGAGCTCTATCGCCTATAAGGCAAGTACCGGTTTCATATTTGCAGAAATAAGGTTTAATAAAGCCACCAGCATGTAAACCATATCAATGCATTTATGTTTTTTTTACTCGAGTGTTAAGGATCCATTGTAAATTAATTTAGTAAATAATGTTACTTTTCTCACGTATTATGGTTCAATAAAAACGTCTTTAAATTTGTATTTAGAAACCAAAATTAGGATAATTAACTCTTTAGAAAAACTTTTCTTTCTCTTTCTCTCTTAAATTTTTTTACCGCAAATAATTTTGTTTTTTATGCTTAATTTTAGCATAAATTTAAATTCTATTTCAAATATATTAATTTGTTAATATTTATACTAATAGCTTTTAAAATGTACACATACATACATAAATATATACATGCATACATATAATTATACAACTTTAATACCTAAACAAAATTTATTGTTCATATGTATTTATAGGGATTATGGCTAAAATTTGCGTCATAGCAAGAAAATATATGTAAAAAAACAACACATAGGAATATGTAAACAAATATCAAATAAATTATTTATTTTTCATTAAACACTCATACATTTAAATAAAAAATTATTATTTGATTGGGCATTCAAAAGGGAAAGTGTAAAATGTTAAAAAAACTATAAATTTTTTTTAAGAACCTAACGATTTAGATGCAATAAATAAAATATTTATTTATGCTTAATTAGCTATAAAGGATTATAATTTATTAGCCAAAAGGAATTTCTAAGAAGGTCGGTAAAGGCGAACGAAAGGTTTAAAAAGGTGAGGTGTATAAAAACTCGAAGGGTTCAGCTGATTTATCTCGAAAAATCGTCTAATTGTTATTTCTTTGTTGGCTTAAAAATTCTAAGAATTGTTATTATTGTTTTCAAATAAATCACTCGTCAGCAATAAGAACAATTTGGGTTAGAAAGGCAGACTGTAAAACGAAAATTTTTAAGAATTTATAAATTAAAAATCCTATAATAAAAATTTGACGAACTGCGCTTTTTTCCATGAACCTAATAATTCTCAAATCAATATTCTCCATTAGATCCACGATAATTGACTTCTACTAAGAAATAAAAAAAAAAACAAGAAAAGTATGTCCGATTTCCTTCGTAACCAACTAGAACCATCTTAAATATTTAAAAAAGCTTTTACTCGAGAGCACAAAAATCTGATATCTCCCACAGTCGATTTTCTCTCTAAACTCATTGTATGGGGGCTGCTCACTAAACGTAAGCTTAACAGACGTTTTATTATATATTTAATCTGCTTCATGAGATTTTGGCGAATTATACGACATTTTTTTACTATTATTTCTTTAATTTTTTTTTGACTTATATTATTTTTAGCAATTTTTTTCATTCAAAAAAAGGCGATATTAACTTGTTTCTAATGTAATGTCGTATATCATTCGCAAATAATCTTTAATATATAATTTGTAGTTAAATTATGATCTTTTATTCTTCAATATAAATTTATTTGAACACTAGAGGCACTTGACTACGCATTTAACCAATTAAGTATTTTCAGGCCTACGTGTTTAATCTCGTTTAAGTATTATAGCTCACATAAAGTGCAAAAAAATGGGCTAATGATGTACTTATTGGGGTTGTATAATTATAGATAAATTTTTTTTCTAAAAGTAGATAAATAAAAAATAGTAATAAAAATATTAAAAATATTTAATATAAAATGTTGAATGGGTGTTTATGGAAAACGTAACACGATAAAAATAAGTTAAAAATTGTGTGAAATTATCCTTAAAGTAGACTATCTGATTCATTTTAAACTCCTAGAAGTATACTATGGTTAAACGATTAACTAATTTATATATAAAGGATAAATTGCACTAGGGAGGTTTATAAATTTGCTTTGCAGGAAAAAGTAAAAAATTAAAAACATCTGGAAATGATTTTTTTCTTAATGAGACTATTAATTTATGTAAATTATATAAAAATTCCTAAGAATGTGCTGTGTATATTTGCAAGAAAATTTTTTTTTATGCCCAACAACTCAATCGTTTCTGATCCAATTTCAGTATTATTATTTTTTTTTTAAATTAAAGGGTGCCCTATAATAAAACTGTAACTGGATAATTTTCACACATGAAATATTTTTTGAAAGTTTTGTTGTAATTGTTAATAGTAAGAGATACAGATTAAAAAGCACTTATTTTTGCAATTTTTATCGGTTTTTCTGTCTGTTTGCGTTCACATCACGTAAAAGCCGCTGCATGGATTTTAATAAAATTTTGTTACGAGATCCTTTAAAGCCTTGAGCTAAATATAGAGTACCTTCTCATGGTAAGAATAAAGCATTCCGTAAAGAAAATAGAAAACCATGCAACCACAAAATTTTACCGATCAATGATATTAAAAGAGTTGTCAGTACAATTTGTTTTTGTAAATAAAAAATTTTAAACAGTGTTTAAATAACCCTACATTAAATATTTTAAATACACATTTTTCTAAATTTGAATTTTAAGAAAATTAGAAATAGAACATTGTCGAAGTCGTAGAGACTTCTAGTCTAGATATCACAGTTCCTTTCCAATAATACGATGTTAAAACAAAATGGACCCAAATTAATATCCCTGTTATAAACGTTTAAAAATATACGCTTGAAAAATTTGTATAAAAATGTGCTCTCCAATGTCCACTAAAAACACGAGTATAAATATATTAAATAGAACCTTAAAGGCTGTCCCCATTGGAGATATTATTTGGTGTATATGGTCTTATCTTTTGAACAATCAGATAGATACAACTGAAATTTAAATACTGTATGTAGCAGCATGTTCACAATTATAAGTAAATGCTGTCCTCATGGGTGATGTCAATTGACTTATATGGCCCTATCTTTTTAATTTCTATAGTAAAATATAAAAAAGTGTTTTGATGCTAGTAGCAGGTTTAAAAATTAAAGGTTGTTTCTTTCAAACTGGATGTACTTGGACTTATCTCTTGTATCAATTGTAGATAGAAAGTTGAAATTCAAACAGGTCTTGTATTACTTTGTTGTTATAACAACAGCTATAGAATTCATAATTAAAAGTGAATGGCCCTACGCCATTGTGTTTCTAAGTCGGTTTTTTTTTTGCAAGAATAATATTAAAGTTTTGTTTTTTATATTTTTTGTAACTTTTTGTATTTTCTTAAGCTTTATTTATTTTGTTTTTCATTAAATGTAATTAATCTAAAGATATAACTTATTAAATTTCAATTTATTCAGACACTTCCTATTGCAAATGATCCTCCTACCAAAGTTTACTTTTCTCCAATATTTTTTTTTTATAGAATTTTCCCAATTTAATTTGTCCTTTCATTTTTGCTTACAGTTCAAATTTTTATTCCAATCTTTTTGTGTATCTTTTTTTGTATGCGACTTGTGTCCTTTAATTAAAATTTATCTTTCTGTTATTGGTTTTTCATTTAATTTCAAATATAACAAAACAAAATTTTACCATCATCTGTTCATTGCTGTAGCCCATTTTGCCTTTATTTTTCATTGCCACACATGGCTGTGAGGCTCTAAGTAAATTGTAGCTGAGTTTTCAGAGTTGTGAATTCATATATTTTATTTCGTTATTTTTTTTTTCCGTTTTTTATTTTGGTAAAGTTATTGTCTGACTTCCGTTTTCATTGCAAGTCATACACAGCATGTAATATTGTGGTTTCCGTATGAACACATTCATTTTATAGATTTAAATAGTCATTGTAAGCTGTTTTATGTTGTTAACGCTGCCGCTGTTATTGGGAGTTAAGTACTTCATAGATTTTTGAGACAACTTAAAGCAAGGTGTTAAAATTAAATTTTATATGAATCTATAAAGAAACGAATTAAATGGATTTAAAATAATTTTTAGTTAAAAATGTATTTTTTTTAAAGACTTCCTTGATATTATATTATTTTAATTCTTGTAGATTTTTGGCTCAGCTGAGTGCTTGTGTTTCTTTCAATAAATAATTATTGGAAAAAAAAAAAATAGTTTTACAAGATAAAGAAAAAAAAAAAAAGAAGAAGATTTCACTTAAAAAAAATATTAAAAGGGTACCTACAAAACAAGGCCTTTTAAAATATTTAAAAAAGTTCTTTACAAAACTTACCATTACGTGGCGGTGTGCAAGAGCCAGCTACATAAATGTTGTTTTTTATGTATTTATGTTTTTTTTTTGCATTGAGTTGGGAAAAATATTTTTGTATTTGGGGACATTGCAATATGCAGATTAAGAAATTTTTTAATTGGACTATTTTCTATTTTACAGTTTTTAGTGTTGATACTATAAATACAACAAAAAACCAAGGACTACTCCAACTTGAATTCAAATCTTCAAATAAAAGCGCTTTTCTAAAAGAACCTTACAAAAAAGTACTTTAAAAAAGTACCTTTAAAAAAGTACCTTAAAGCTCTAAATGCATAAACTTAAAATATTAAGTCTATATAGCAATATTTATTTAAGTCCCCATATTGCTAAAATAATACTTTTTATGGCTCCTTTCAAAAAGTACATAATTATAAAAATATTTAAAAAGAGTTAAAAAAACAATAAGTGACTTCTATTCCTAAAATAACACCGAAAAAATTTCATCGCAAAAAGTACGTTTTTTAAAGTACCATTAAAAAGTACTTTTAAAAACAACTTTTTGAAAAGTACCTTTTATGACCTACTTAACAAAAAACTTTCAAAAAATTTTCCGTCTTACAAAGATACCAAAAAAAAAATATTTTTTTTTTGTAAATAGTACCTAATAGATATTTAGAAAACATCATTGGTTTAAAAACATAAATATTCAAGGCTCTACTTATAACAGCTCAATTCGTAAAAGTCTTTGAATTATTTACCCTTTTCTCTACTTTATTTTTTAAGAGTCATTAGCTCTATTTTCATTATTAGAAAAAGAAAGATTGTAAAGATTTTATAACTTTTTATTTTTAACTTAATTTTTAGATTTCATGTCATTTATTTTATGATTTTATTGTCAACTTTTTTAATGTTTTCTATGTTTTTTCTAACACTTTTCAAATACTATCAATATATGTCATCTTGTTTTAGTATCTAATTTTTGTTCGACATGTTATTTCGAAATCAGATTTATATTTTTTTATACTCATTTACTATTTTCGTTTAGTGAACAAATATGTCATGTTTTCTATACCCTTCACCAAAGACATTCAGTAACTAGTTAATAATTGCTTGATCTATATTCTGTTACACAAGAAACTAAAAACGCAAGACAAATCTTTGTCAATATATGAAGAAGATATACACACACAGACACACATATATAAACATTTTTATGTAATATAACGACAAAACATGGACATGACATGAGTACATGAGTCCAAATTCTTAAGTTTTGTTCATCTTACTTTTTACGTTTGTTTTCATGCTGTGTGTCAATTTATTTTATGTGATTTAAAATACTAAAATATTTTTTATTTTAATACTTTTTTGGTTTTTCATTCAATTGCATTTGTGTCGTATAAAACTAGACAATTTGTTAGTGAACATTTTATGTAACTAATCGCTGTCATGTGTAATGTTAAGCAATTATTATTATAACAAGTAGTTTAAAATATTTATTTTGCTGTAACTGTCTTGTTGTATTTTCGAAAATTAACACAAAGTTGTCAAGAGTTCTACAATGTTTTGTAAAAATGTTTGAAACAAATTGTTTAAAAAAAATTGTTCAGTTGAAAAATCTTTCAATAATTTATAATTAAATTAAGTTTTTATCACTGCTCTCTGGTAAAAGAAAGTCATTCAGTTACTGAGAGGCGTTTAAGTTGATCTAAGGATGATTTTAAAAATTTATAAAAGAATTTTTTTATACATTTTAAAATGTTATCTTAAAATAGCTTAAATACTTGTTAATTTGTTTTCAGAATATTTTAATCAATTAAAATATATATTTAATTTGAAAATGTTTATTTTAAAAACTATTTTTTCAAATGTTTTTTCTTGTTAAAAATAATTTAAAATTAAATCCGTACTTTAGAAGGTACATTTCAAGCGGTATTAATATAGAATTTTTAAAATATAAAGTCTAATAATAGGAGTTTTAAATTTATACTAAAAAAAGTATCTTAAAAAGTACCTTAAAAAAGTACCTTCATAAGTACCATTAAAAAGTTTCTTAAAATATACATTTTAAAAAGTACTATTAAAAATTTATTTATTTTTATTTTTTTGGAATATCAAAATAATATATAACCTTTTAAGGTCAAATAAATAATACAAATACATACAAAAAACTAAATTCCTTTAGAAATGTAAAAGAAATCCAGATACTCCAATTCTATAATTTTTGGTCACGCTTATGCTTAAAAATTACGTTAAAAAAGAGCGTTTTAAAAAAGTTTATTTCAAATGGTACCTTAAAAAAGTACCTTCGAGTATGCATTTTTAAAAGTACTATGAAAACAAAACAACAACTAAAATAAAGTCGGCATATGAAAATTATATATTATATTATTATTATTTTTTTTTTATTAGGACAAGCACTCAGGGGATGACCCCTACTTATGCAATGCATTGTGCTAGAGCTAGGAAATAAGGTTGTGGGAAGGGGGACAGATGATGTAGTGCTTGTGGATATTTGATTTACATCTTTGCACATTGAAAGTGGCAGGAAAAAACTCTGCAGGGAGTTTATTTCATATACGAACTGTTCGGCTAAAAAACGAATTTTCTCTGTAATGCGTAGTGCGATTCACTGGCCAATCGACGCTCTTGATGCAGAGCGCGTTGTGCGTATGAAATTACGGTTTTAATAAAAAAGTTCCCTGATTTCATAAGAGCACATTCCGTTGTAGTAAAAACAATGAAACTCACCCCACATTGCGTCGATGCTCCAGTGAGTCAATAGAGCTGGATACCCTACTGTCACCGATGAGCTTTTTCGCTCTCTCCTGTACGCGGTCGAGTAACTCCAAAAAAGACTTTGAAGCACCGGCCCATACATGAGAGTTGTATTCCATTTTCGGTCTGATAAAGGTGACATAGATAGTAAGAAGATCAGAGGGAATAAAGTATTTCTTACATTGTTTCAGAAAACCAAGGCACTTGAATGCTTTTTTCCATGTGCTTTCTCATAGCCCTAATTTCCCGAAGGCTAGGTCTATTGCGAAACGAAAATGTATGGCATATGCTACTGTCATCTGCAAAAAAATAGATAGGCTTGGAATTCTGACGTAGAAGGTCATTAAGAAAAACAAGAAATACGTTAGGGAAAAGGACGGAACTTTGCGGTACCCCTAAATTTACCTTGAACTCGCTTGATGAGATTCCATCTATAACAACTCGTATAGTGCGTTCCCTGAAAAAGCAATAAGTTTTGTACCATGCCACACTTTATCAAACGCCTTGGAAATATCTAAAGCCACCACCTAACTTTCGCCAAAATGGTGGATGGATTGACACCATTTTTCCGAAAGGAGCCCAATAAGTCACCCGTAGAGCGTCCCCTACGGAAGCCGTACTGCCGGTCACTATGTAAGCTGTTGGACTCCAGATATTTCACAAGATGAAAATTAAGCATGCTTTCCATTACTTTGGAAAGTGCAGAGCAAATTGCGATTGGACGGAAATTTTCAGGGTTGCTAGCCGCTCCCTTTTTGGGGATTGGTATTACATAAGCAACCTTCCAACGTGATGGGAACTCACCAACATGGTACAAATATAAGAGAAATCTAAATACTCCAATTGTATATTTTTCATTTTTAATTTTAAATGTTACTTTAAAAAACTACCTTTTAAAAAATACTATTGAAAACATATTTTTCCTCTTGGTACTAAAAAAAAAAAAAAAAACGTGGAAAAAAGTTTATATATTAGTTTAAAGGTCAATTAATGAAAAGAATAATATCATGCCACCGTGTGACCATTATTATTATTTCGACAAATAGAACAATTAAATTTGCCACCTTCTACTGGGTGTCTGGCTGATTGTTATTACTGAATGTCCATGTTATTTTACTCCTTATCACAAAATTCAAGGTATTTATTTTTCATGTTTTACTTGTATGCTAAAATATTTACTGAACTCCAATTATTAAAATTTATTTTTTTGCATTATTTCGTTCTTAATCATATTTAATTTTTTTCATCATTACTAATTTAATTTGTAATATTTTTTATCAAAATGCTCTCTTTCCTCTCTCTTTTTACTCTTTAAAATTGAACAAAATAAACGAAATTGTTTAAATAAAAATAAAAGAAAAAGGAAAGAAGAACTTACCTGACCAACTATTATTTTAACATCAACAACTTTGTTGTTAACGTAAAAATAAAACATTATTCTAATTTCTTCTTCAGCTTGGTATTGTTGTTAATATGCAATTTTGTTTTTTTGGAGCAGAATATTTTTTATACACAAAAAAAAAAATATATTTTTGTTTAAATAATGCAGTCATAATTGTTACAGTTGTTTTCTTTATGGAGTCAGTTTTATGAAGTTGCAAAAAAGAAAAGTTTCCCCTTCAAAATGTTTCGTATTATTGTGTTGCTTTTTTGCATTTTACCTTTTTATTTATATAGATATTTTGTATATTGTTTTTGTTACTTTTTGTTGTTTTTGTAGTAGCAGCAGCAATTGTTGTTGTTTATTTTTTGGCAACTCAAATCAAAAAACTTATATTTAAATATTGTTTTTTAATATTCAACAGCATTAGAGCAGTTTTATTTTTTGTGGGAGTAAAAATGGAAATGTAGAGTCAACGCCAAAATGTGTGCAAAGTATTTTGTTTTATAAAAGTTTGCAAAGAATTATGAAAAACGAATGTTTTAACACGTTTTGAAAGTTTTCTTTTGGCATCTCTTGTGTTTAATTATTCTAAAGTATTTTCTTTTACAGTTTTTAATTTTATTAATTTGTTGTTTTCTTATGAGAGTGAAATAAAGAATTTAAAAAAAAATTGGAGAAGTGGTTTTAGATCTAAGTTTAATAATAAAGAAGAGCAAATACAATTTTTGGACTTCGCAAAGAATTTACTTTTATCAAGTGAAAAAGAGCCTTAAAAAATTAATTAAATTTTTTGTGTAAATTAATGGAAAAATTATAGACAACAGATGCATTTTTTTGCGAAGAAGAATTCAATTACGACTGCTAAATTTTTAGAATTTTAAAACTGAACAAATTGTAAAATAAAACACATTTACAAAAATACATTTCTCTTCAATGATATCTTTTTTTTAAGAGGAAAAAAAGAAGCCACGCAGATAATACTAAAGTTATTTATATTTAACCTGTGTTGTAATAAAAGCCTTGGAATATATTATTTATAAGAATTCATAAGAAAGAAGTAAGGTAACGTCTATTTAAACTCTTTAATCACAATAATTAAACCAATTAATAAAAAGAAATATTTATTTCCAAGCTGTAATGAAATGTTCTTTGTTTCGGCCCATTGACAGTCTTGTAAATTGTTTTATGAAGTTTACAAAACCTCGACAGACGTCCTCAATGAATATTTTTCTATGGAAAATCTCATGCATTATAAGTAAATCATAATACGATGGTGTATGTTTTCGATGTGTCTAAGATACTTACTTTAAGAAGAATACAACAACAATAGCAATAAAAAATGATACAACAGCATTATATAACGATCATAATAATGTTTATCTAACAACTGCTGTTGCTGACAGCACAATAAACTAAAACAAGGACAATGACCACCCTCAGCAACATTGTAATAGATTTTTTTTATATATTTCTTTTTTTATAACTAATATTTTATTACAGTAGAGTATAAAGTTGCCAGCAAGAAAAAAATGTAAAGAATCCTTAATTATAAAATTATTTTTTTTTAGGAGATCGCATGATTGATATAAATAGATTTGTTTATTTAAATATAATCAATCATACGCCACCAGCGATAAGAAACTAAAAATTTATATCAAATTGTATGGTTGATGGGGACAAAGATCAATTAAAACTGGCTTAAATGATTAAAAAAGAAAAAATAAAATAGTGACAATTTTAGGGACACTTTACAAACGATATAACGTCTCTTCGTGTATGATGGCAATACAATCGTACTTTCTATTATTACTTCTAACTTTACCAGACTTTGTGAACATGTTTTATATATGTCACGTTTTCAAAGTATTTACTGTTTAAACGTAATTACAAATTTATGTTGTGTCATATTCATGTTTTGCTTCCGAACAACTGATTTTATCTGCAAGTGTTTGTATGATAATATTTTGTTAATAAACCATGCAGTCTAATTTATTCAAGTAATGAAAGCTATTTAAGTTATAATGAGAACTATGAGTTGAGTTATCTTTTAGTAACAGAAATATGTACTCGTGTGTCTAAATCAGATAACGAATACTAATTACTTAATGTTAAACATTTTAGTTTGAGAAAAATCTATAAACGATATAAGAGGAGTAATTATTGTTAATGAGACTTTAATGCAAAGAAAAAGGATACAAGGCAAATTGGTTATAGGAAAATAATTTGAAAAAAAAAAAAATATACAAGAATTAAAAATAATAAAAATACAAATTTAGTTTGTGAATGTTAAATATAAAATTTTATTTTTGTGCACGCTTACTCACTTATTCAATCATAAGTGAGCACCTAATTTTATGTGGAAAATCAACACTAATTTAAAACTTCTCTGTCTGCTATTAAATGAGCGATTAAACAAAACTGTGTTGCCAGCTCCAAGATGTGATAGTGTAAAAACAGGCTTTGCTTGTTAGTAAAGTTAAAGTCGAATATTAATAACTAACTGCAGAAAATCTTATTATTATCTGTCTTTTGAAAAGGTAAAGGACATTAATTCATCTATAATTTTTTTATATTTGTGCCGCAAACCTCAGTCGTTTTCAAAACCAATATTAAAATTTTCTTAAATTTATAGGTGGCACTTATAGATTGATCATTTTTTTTAAAAAGTTACCATTTCAAATTATTGATTATTACTTGTGTATTGAACCGCAACAGGCAGCTTAAAAAATTTTTTAAGCTTAAAATTAAAGAAAGTAAAAAAAAAAAATTAAATTAAAGGGTGTACCTACAGGTGACAAAATTTAACTTTTATGGTCCCATCACACGAACCACTATAGTCAAACATTTAAAACCTAAATAGTATAAACAATTCTGCAACAAGTCTGAAATTGAAATTAAAAGGGTGTCCCCGCAGGTAATGAAATTTTATATATCTTTTATATCGTTATAGGCATATAGTTGAAATTTACAAAGAATTTGTATTGGTAGGTCAGCATTAACAAAAAGCTTACAATTGAAAGCTTTAGGGTTTCTCTATAAATACTGTTATTTATTTTTATAAACCGTGTTCCTTTTTTAGAGCAGATTTTTTTGCAAGAATTTCTTTTATAAATCATTTAATTTATTTAAAATAATCTGCTTAAAATAATTATAAGAAAAAAATAAAAGATAAGTAAAATAAAACTGAAAAAAGAGTCTGCTTATCGTCTGATTAAATTTTTTTCAGAAAATAAATTCCAAAATTTACTCTTATTTATGGCAATAAATAACATGTTCTAACTCTTTATATACCTGACATTTTTTTCTTTTCCTTTTAAACCTACAAAATACAAAGAAAGCAAATTTAATTTAAGAAAATAAAGTTTAATTTAAATTTAAAAACATTTTTAATTAACTTTAAGGAAATTGCTTACGTAAAACTGAAATTAATTCTTCCTCCTGCTTGTTGTAAGATTTTTATGGATTATGGTTTATAACTTGTTTTTCCATTTTCCTAGTTTCATCATTTCCAATTTATTTCTACACGTGTTTTCGACTCTTGTTTGTATTTCAAATCAATCGTCTTGTGTACTCGTGGATTTTTTTATTTTTCAAATTTTTTAGAATTAATTTTTGATGCTTTTGATGCATAAAAATTGTTTGTTATGGATTATAAAGAGTAACTGGTAAGAAAACAAAAGAGATAGAAAGCAAATAGAACTCAAGTGGGAGAATGAACTTTTTAAACGAGATACTGAATTTAAAGCGTATTGAAGCCTGTTAATGGTTTAACATTTTTAAAGCTTTTTTAAAACAGTACTGTAAATTGGGCTTTTACAGTTTTTAAGTTAAGTCTGGATAAAATTTATTTTCTAACATTTTCTTGTTTTAAGGGCAATAGTTTATTTAAAAAATTTTTGTTAAAATAATATTTAAAACCGTTGAAGCTCTCTACTACATGTGCAAATACTCTGCTCCACAAAAACAGCTTAAAAGGTTAAAAAAAATTGAGAAGAACAGAAATTAATAAAATTGCTTTAGATAAATTATTTTTACAAAGCTTTGAATTTAAAAAAAATTTTAAGTTTGATTTAAGTTGCAATTTTTTTCGGCTTAGGTTCATTTTTTAAATTTGGTTTCTAAAAATTTTTTGTTGAAAGAAAAATCATGTATAAATGTATGCGGACGTTTTCCAAAGAAAACAATGGATCGCTACATCCTTGATCAGCATTCTTCGCATTTATCTACCTTAATGCTGAAAAAGGATGTATTGAAGCTAAAAATGCAGCATTTCATTCTGCAAGTCTTTGATTTTTCTCGTTTTCTTTCGTAGACGTCCGCGTACGTTTGTAAATAATTTTTTTTTGTACAAAAAATTTCAGAAATTAAAATTAAAAAAATAAATCTAAGCCGAAAAAGTTATTTTAAATTAATTTTTTATTTACCTAAAGAAATTTCTGTTTAATTAATTTTAATTTTTTGTGAGTTTTTTTTTGGATTATTTATTTTTCGTTAAAATCATTTTTTTTTTTTTTTTTTTGGAAATCCCAATTTTGTTTGTCTCATGCCTGTGTTTGCTTTGTTTGCAAAATTTTATCCTCCAGCATCATCACATATTTAATTTTTTTTGTTAGTTTTTTCCTTTCTAGTTTTTAATACAAAAATTTATTTGGAATCATTTAATAAGACGGGTGTTAATAATGCTGGATTCTTCCTTTAAAATAATTTTTCCGTTGTGGCAAAAAAAAAAACAGTTTTTAACAATCCTAGAATTATTTTGCGTGTTTAAATTAAAATGATTTTTTTTAAACAAAGTTTAAAATTAAAATCCTTTTTTGTTAATTTTAATTTATTAGATATTTGACAAAAAAAACTTGTTCTCTTTTAAGCAACAACAACACATTTCTTAGATACATTTGCCAAAAAACTAATGCTTTATGCCAGAACCTGTGTGAGAGCAACAACCAAACGAAAAACAAATTTGAACATCCTGACAAAATGAAAAAAAGTTTTATAATTAAAATAAGTGTATTTATGTTGGATAATTTTGTTTACCAAATGATTCTGTTTCTAAAGGTTTTTCTTATTAATGCGTATGCCTGTGTATGTGTGTAGGTTTGTATGTATGTTATCTACCTTAACAAAAATCTCTTTTAACTCATTTGATTGTTGATGCAAATTACTTTTCTTGTTTTCTTAACGAAACAAGCAACGGCGGTGAATGTATCACTTGCAAAAATGCCTCCAAAACTACGACAAGTAGTTGTGTTGTGTTGCTGTTGTTGCTTTTGCTATTTTTAATCTGCTATTTCCTCCTTTTTGTTGTTGTAGATAAAGGCAAAACATTATTTGCGTGTTAACTTGGCAACACAAGATTTTTCCTTAAGAGAATTTTGTAGTTACAAAAATTTTAGTTTTCCTTTGTGTTTTGTAGTTGTTTTTTTGTTGCTTTGTAAATGACATCTTACAATACACGCCCAAATTTTGTAAATACTTTCTTTAATTCTTAAAAGTTGTTGTGATCTTTTTTGATTTGGAGGGAGAGGGAAAGACAAATGAATAGAAAAGTTTGCAGTTGTAGAAAAGTTTTTACATTTAACTAAAGGGTTTGTCTTGTTAAACTAAAATTTGATTATAATTTTTTTAGTTTTTGCTTTAGTGTTTTCGAAAGGAATTATTTCACTACAGTTAGTACAGTTAGGTAGTATCAGCTGATATTGATTAGAGACAAAAAAAAAGTTGTTCAACTCATAGTAATTGATTTTTAGTTAATTAGAATTATGGGACCTTTTTGGATTAAAATTTTGAAAAGGCACATTTTTCCTTTTTAAAAAGAGGCCAAAAATATGTTGTCATTGATTTTATTGACTGAGTGAAGATTTTCTCAAGTTGTGATTAGGAAAACAACTGCACTGGTATCTTCGTTTAGTCATTGTCCTTGTATAATAATAGATTTGACAAAAGAGTGTGAAAATGTCACTAAAGCTTTAAGCAACCTTGAAAAGGTTCAACTGGTTAAGTTGCTCACAGGAAAGGGCAGTTAAAGCATTCGATCTTATAATATTTTTGTTTAAATCTAGGGCACCTTAGGTACACGAAAAAAGGAAAAAAATATAACTTCCTGCTTTTAAATCTACTAAAAATTTTATAACTCTTTTATGTGTCTTAAAAAATTTTTTAGCGTGATCCTTCTTTTGACCAGAAACGAAACTAAAGAGCTTCGTATTATTTTTGCATAAAAAATATTGGAAATAATTTTTGTAAAAAAATGTTTTAATTTTTTAGGTTTTAATTTCAATTAGTTTTTAAATGATTCAATTATTTATTTAATTAAACATTATTCTTACGTCATTTCTTTTATTTTGTGAAAAATTGAAAATATTTTTTTTCTAAAGAAAAAAAAATTATAAAATATTTTAATTGTTTTTTTTTTTTTAAACATTTTTTCTTTAATTTTTTTTTTGGTTGTATCTACTTAACGTTGTAATTGTTTTCAGTATTATTTATTTAATTAGAAAACTTTTGTCTTCTTTTTAGTTAAATATTTAATTAATTTAAATAATTATGTGATAAGAAAATTCTGAATTTTTCAATTAAATAGAAATACTTAAAATCTAATTAAAATTTTAATGTAAAAATAACTCAAAATTTTATTATAAAAAGCTAAACTTTTTTATAATTAAAAATTAAAAGCGTTATATTTCAGAAAAAATTAGTTTTCGAATTACGAACGAACGAATAATTTCATTTTAATGTTTAAAATTTTTCCATTATTTTTAAGCATTGCCTTTCAAGGGCATTGATTGATGATCGTTAAAAAACAAGAAGACATTTTATTTACCCTAAATTAGAATCAAAAGGAGTTTTTTACATTAAAATAGAATTATAAAAAATTTTCAAAAAAAAAAAAAAGATTTATATCCCAAAATCTCCTATTAGAAAATTTTCGGAAATAAAATAAATGGGAGCGATTAAACGACAAATAGCGAAAAAAATCAGAAACCTAAAAAAATACATATATAAAATAATTATATAAATTTACTCTAAATCTTCAACTTCTTGTTTTGTAAGATACACTCCCACTTATTGAGCAAACACGCAAATTAATTTAATTAAGAAAGATAAATCTTAAAATCACGCAGAGTAATGATTTAATGCGTTTAGGAAAAAGTTTTCCTTTTTACAAAATCTAAGTTTTTTTCCTTAACCCGCTAAAAAGCCACAAACTAAACAAAATGTTTGTTTTATTTTTTATTTTTATTTTTACAAATAACTAAAAACTTTTACTTTAATTTTCGACTGCTTACATTAAAATTAGTTTTATAATGAAAAATGTCACACCGAAAGAGGAAAAGGCAGAAACAAAAGATGCTGTATTTTAAATTAATTACATTAATTAAAACTTAAATACATTTAATTTATAAAATTGTAATAAGCCGAAATGAAAATCAAGGCAATACTAAAACACAAACATACAAACACAAATTTACAAAAAAAAAAAAAAAAAAAAAATTAAACACAAAGACTAATGACCACTTCAAATACAAGAATATCACAGTAAATGATAAAGGAAATGTTACAGTATTTTTGGTGTTAAAATAAATTTCTTCATTTCCTTGCAAAACTTTGTAGAAGAGCATGTGTGTGTTAGTTATATTTGTGTGAGTGTGTTTATATAAGTGTTTATTTAGCTTGTGATATATTGACATGTCAACGCATCTCTATTCTTTCATTCAGTCATTCATTCAATCATGTTTGGTTTTCAAGTATTGATACGTCTATATTTCTAAGTTCTATTTGTTTGCTCGGTCATCTTTTCAAGGGAATGTTATATATAAATCTGTGTGTGTGTGTTTTTTTAAGCCACAAGTATTGCTAAATTTGTTGTGCCTGTGGTTTTGACCACAAAATTTGTTTATCCAATCACTCAAGTGCAGCATAATAGACTTAAGCCGACAATACCAGACAATAGCATTGACACTAGACAGATGGGATAGTTTGAAGATGTATTGTAATTAAAAAAAAGTTCAGCAAACATACACAAATACACACACACACACAAGAATTCAATTTAATGTTTAAGATATCAATTAATAAAACGGGAAAGAAGATTTAATTTTATTCGTAATTTCAATATGCAAAACTACTTAAAATAATTATTAAAATCTTATTTCATTAGAAATAGAAATATATTCTGTTTAAGTAGTTTTGCTTAAAAATGTACCAGGTAATTAGTTCCGTTTGATTTGCTGCTGAATTTAAAAGAAATTTACCTTTTCTCAAAAATTTTATTTTTTAGGAGTTTAAAATTTAATTTGAAAAATTACTATGGATCAAAAATAGCTTGATTATGAAGTAGAAGAATACAATATTGTTGTAAAGGTCGCTAAGGTTTTTTTAATCTCAAGCATTTAAGTATTTGTCAATATTCAATCAGCCCAATAATGTCGAAAATAATACAAGAACTTTTTCAATAGATTACACATAAAATAATACTGTGACATTTTTCCTGCTTTTAATTTTTCCTTTCTATGATGACATTTTACTAACGTTGCTCTGTAACAACACTGCTTTACAATATGCTCTTTGCTCTTATGCACAAGTAACCAGCCTGTTTATCCTTGTGCTTAACACTGCGTTTTCTATTTATAGGTGATTAAAAACGTCTACATTCTGTTAGTGTGGAACGATCTGGTAACCTTGTCTAGTTTATTTTGCCTACTTTTAGGCACGTGTAGATATTTGTTAATTAAACAAATACTGCAGAACAGCTTCGTTTTTTATTAGATGACATTCAAACATAAGTGCAGATTTGTAGTTAAAGAGATGCTTGTGGAGGAAAGTAAAATATATGGGCTGTGCTATTGTATATCAGCATATGACAAAAAATAAAACGTGTATAGAACTTCCGTTTTAATACGGTCTTGCTTAAGTAACCTAAAGCTCTGCAAAGGTGGATAAAAATCTTAAAATAAATTATGCAGCTTCTAAAGGGTGCAAGAAATTTTACAGGTCACCTAATTATGCTTACTTCCAAAAAGAATAGAGTTAGGAGTGAACGAGTAAAATCTTGCCATCTTTGATTCGGTCACACTGCAAAGGCCAGGTACTAATAAGTACTCACAAAGACGACACTGTACATGTGTAGCCTTGAAAGTTTCGAGTCTAATCTTAGTTTAAGAAGGCTATAAGGGCCACCTTTTTGTTATGAAGCTTAATGAGTCCTTAAGAATCTGCTTAGCAAGAAAACAGAAGTCATAATATAATCTCCGGAAATTTTTTTTGACATTTGGGAACATTATTTGAACGAAAAGAAAATCGAGGGAATTAATGTTTTCACAGTTTGAACTTTTAGAGGCTGTAATTACAGCGACATTATGTAAATCCAAATTAGTAAAGTAATTTCATAAAAAAAATTCGAGTGTCAGAGAATTAAAAACTAAAAAATATGTATTCTGTATAGCTTTAATGGTTTTTAATAGATTAAAATTTTTTTTAACATTTTTGGTATTTTCTGAAAGTTCTCCTTAAAAGCTTTTAAACCGATATCCATATTGACATCTTAAAAAAATATGATGCATAATCGTACTTTTCTATGAAAAGGTTAGAAGTCCAAAAATATGGGCCAATTTCTTTACTACACGTTTTTCTTTCTTATTTTTAAGTTCTCTATCGCCCTATGTATCTGTTTTTTTCTATTGGAGTTACTTTACTTATCTAAGTGATATGAAAAAATTAGAGGAAGCGTGGTGTTTAGCCCACTGCCTCAAGGGACATGTAGCGATCTTGCTGATTTTCTATAACAAATCTTTCGTATTTAAATTTTCTCTAGCTCGTTTGGTACCTTGCAAAATTTGATTTCAACGCTAACACGGGCGGACATCTCTCAATCGATTTCGCTAGCATATGAGGTCGAAAATTAATATTGTAGAAATTACAAACGGAATGACAAACTTAGAATGTGTATTCCTTTTCCACCTTGGTTTAGGGTATAAAAGAAGAACTGAAATTCAGAGAAGTACGATGATATTATTTTGAAATACTGAGAATCTATAAAGTTTTTAGTTTTTGTAAAGTTTTCGTTAAAAGTTTTTTATTTCCTATTTTTAATTTTTGTATTTTTTTATTATTAATTTTCATGTTTTCTAGTTAAAATATTTCATTTCCTTAAGTATTTAATGTTCTTTGTTGGAAATTAAATTATGTTTTTTAAGAGCGAACTTTAGAAATTCTGCTAAGGATTGCAAAGGCGGAGTTTTGCTTGAGTTTTGTGGTGCGGTTTCCATTCTGTATTAAAATTTCGATAGCAATTTTTTTGTTTAACAAATTTTATATATTTTTTTAAATAAATTCTGCGGATTTTTTAGTGCAACTTCCACATTTTTTTTGGAAGATTTATTTATAATTTTTTTCAATTAGGCAGTTTAAAATTTTTTCTTATTAAAAACTTGGAGTTTGAAAGAAATTTTTTTTTGATGGAATTTATTTTAATTTTTGTGAAGTTTAAAAAATGACATTTTAAAATTTTTGAAATTATAACTTTAACTATTTTAGCATCGTAACAAGTAAATTATTTTTATTCAAATTAAATTGAAAAATTTAATTTCTAAAGTTGTTAAAAAAATATTATATTCTAAAAAAATTAGTTTTTTCCCATTTTTCAGACAGTTTTTAATATTTTAAATTTTTTACATTTCAATTTTTATAATTGCACCATTTTTCAAAGTATAATAAATTTCAGCTTTTAATAAAACAATTAATGTTAATTTGATTGGCTTGATCTATTATCCGTATTTAATTTTGTTTACATGTATTTCTAGTCTATAATTATAAAGTAATTGAAATCATATACATCAATCAATTTGTGTAGCCAGATCAATCAATTATAAAGTGAAATACAATATTTGGTAGCCAACACCTCCTAAAAACACTAAAAAGCATTTCAATTATATAACAAATTGAATCATTAATTAAACGCATATAAAATACGCCCTCCCTCTCTCCATAACAGCAACACTATTCGTGGAACAAATAAAAATATTAGTTGCCGCTTTACATTTATTTGTAATGTGGGGTTTTTTTTGAATTTGGTTCTTAATT
This sequence comes from Cistogaster globosa, assembly GCA_937654795.1. NCBI lineage: Eukaryota > Metazoa > Arthropoda > Insecta > Diptera > Tachinidae > Cistogaster > Cistogaster globosa. Next base: position 3,048,686 of record OW569407.1, read on the forward strand.
AATTTTTGTGCCGTCGTTTATTAAGTGAGCTTTTCTAATCTAATTAAATTTTATTTACACAGTTTATTTGTATGAGTGCTGCGTGTATGTAGTTGTTTAAGTGGTTTTATGTTAATATTCTTAAGTATATTTGAATGAAATTATTGAATAATTTGACGGTTGTTCGCGCACGTTGTTCACTTTTGTGTTTAGTTTTTGATTGCTGAGAGTTGTATGTTTATTAGTTTATTAGATTTTGTGACTGAGACTGTCATGCTTTTAAGATAATTGCTTTTATAGTTGTTGTAAATTTGTACTCAATGATATGAAGGCTTTTTGTGATTATGTTTATGTTTAAGTTTATGTTTACGTGTGTGCGCATCTGTGTGCTTTTATGCATTATAGATATTACTGTTGCCGAAAGCCAGTTGTTGTTGCGTTAAAATATGACATACTTTTAGGCGAGAAACTGTTAATTTAAATTAACGTAATAAATGTAGTTCTTGTTTTTTTTTTAATTTTTTGAACTAAAATGCGTTAACATGATGAGGAGACGGTTTGTCTACCATAATTATAATTGTGGATTGCATGATTTTTAAATAGAACAATTTGTTGCTCTAAATTACTTCTTAAATACATAATTGTATTATTTTTGGGAATTTATAATTATTTGGCACAGGAAAGGAAATTCTTCTAAAAAATGTCTTTGAAAAAAATAATGCTCACCCGCTCAGTTTAATTAATCTGCGAATTATCCAAGCAGTTTACCTTCATTTAAAAGCTCATAGAGTATCAAATCGGCTTTAAATATTTTATGATGATGACCAACGAGTGCTGGATATTTTTTGGTGGAAAATTTATGTCTACTGTCGATAGCGTGACCCTTTAATTAGGACACTTTCCTTGAAATATCCTTCAGTTTACAATTTATTACTTTAAATGAGGTCAATCTAATCTGCATGTGATTGATTTTCGCTATCTTTGTCAGTCATTTAAAGAAAATGAATAAAATTTACGTACTGTGTTAATCCAAAACTGAGACTTTTGTCCGAAAAAAATTTACTCTTTACTCATCTGGATAAGTTACCTGCATGACAGTTATACTTGCTTAGAGAGCCAAGTTTTGCATTGATCGAAAAATAAATATGAAGTGACAACAAAAATTTAAATACTCCCACGAGTGATTTAATGCCGTTTTTATTGCGAGATGCAACAAGCTGCCTTATGCTAAAGTCAATAAAAAAAATATTTAATTCAACACCACAATTCATTTAAGATTTATTTCATACGTCCTGAATATTTTAACTAATTATAGTTTTTATAAAACACTGATAGCATATACTGACATAGGAAACTAAATTAATTGCTTGCGCACTTAAAACATTGGATTACTGAAATTATTGCAGGAATTATTTCAACAACGATTTTCATTTAAATTAAATATCACAGTCAAGAAATGCTCAATTTAATCTTTTATGCGCGTATTCTCACATGAAGAGCATTAACTTTATTTATTAAATGTTTTGTAAGACTCGCTTCGCCATCGTGCTGTAATATTGAGCAAATTATCTTTTCTGCTAGAAATCTCAGTATGAATATAAAAGAAAGTAAAGAATATAAAGTAAAGTTTTTTAACCGACTTCAAAAAATGGAGGAGGTATTCAATTCTGAATGTCGTTTTTTTTAAATGTTTGTGTCTGCACAACTCAGTCATTTCAGCCGATTTTAAACATTTTTTACTTTTTTTAAAAGGTTTTTCTTACATATCGGTCCCGTTTTAAAAATGGCTCATAATTTTAAAACATAAAGGGTTTCTCCACACAACACACATGTTATTTAGTTGTATCATAAGCCAAAAAGTGGTGCACTCTCTGAAATTAAAAAAAATCTGAGTACCACTTTAGTTCCTAAGAGCAAGAAGTAAAAAAAAAATTTTTAAAAGATCAGAGGGTGTCCCTATAGATGACGTAAATTGGCCTACTTTGTGTGCCTATCTTTTTAACCGTTATAGACCAATGTTTGAAAATTGTACAGAACTTCGATTACTAAGAGCATCATAATAACAAGAATAAATATTCAAAATTATAAACTAAAGGGTGGCCCAATAGTTTATTAAATTTGATGTTTATAGCATATAGTTAAATTTATTTCTAGGTCCGCTTTAATAAGAAGTTTACAATTTGTATTTAGAAATTAAAGGGTGTTTCCATAATTGAAGTAATTTGCCCTATATGGCCCTAAAATTGGAACCGTTGAATACAATGACCTAAAAATAACACAAAATGTCTATTATTATTTTTTTTAAGAAATGGCACTTCAAGCAATAATGCCTATTTAGTTATTATCGTAACCGTGCTACATTCTTTAGGAAAGGCATAGAGAAGAGAAAAGAGCAGGTGGTGAAAGTAAAGCCATTTTATTAGTTATTTTACTTCGCCGGCGAATATGCTATGAAGAATTACCGAGGAAGCAGGCTGTATGTTTTAATGGTTATTCTAACTGTGTATTTATACCATTAAACAGAAAAAAATATTTTTAATTTTTGGTTGCCGCAGTTGCTGAACCCTGCCCAACTAAGTTTGTAGTCAACGTGCTTACAACCTTCACTACAGCAGTTGAAGTTGGATTTTTTGCCAAAAAATTTTTTTAATTAAGTTGGATTATGATTTTATATAAAACTGCTATTTTGGAAATAAAACTGCTGCTCATGATTTTACCTATAAAACTTAAAGCATTTTTTTAATGTAATCACAAGACTTGTTCAAATAACAAAACTTTCTTTTCATCTCTTAATATTTTGAGTTTTTATAATCTCTAAATATGATAAAATTCATCCTTTCCTAATTTTAAAATATTTAAGTTAACAAGAAAAACACAATAACATAGAAATTCTTTTCCTCATTAAAAACTTTTCAAAAAACAATGAAAAGCTTTTTTTGTATAGAAAATTATATTTTCTCTTCATTTCTAAAACTCTTTAATAAATTTGTTAGCATTAATGTGACAGACAGCTGAAAGACTGTCATGGTATATAATTACAAAAATTCTTACACATAGTTTTACATGTTAATTCAACACATGCACATGCTTCATACAAAAAAATTCCAAAACAGTACCTTTTATACATTTCCAATATTTCGGTCTTTTTTGTCATAAATTTTTTGTTATTAAGTTGACACTTTATGGTAATAAAGCGTTTAAATTAATAATTAATTAATTTATTTGTTTAAGCTCCGTTAATGATTTTAATTGCGAAAATAACCTTCTTATGTTTTGAAATTTTCAAAAAAATGTATATTTTTATGTCAAAAACTGATAAGAAATTGTTTGAAAAATTTAGCTTGATTTGTGATTACAAATACTTAAGAAAGCTTATATGATAAATCCGTAGATATTAGCAAATATCCCCTTGATTGGTGATCATCATGAAAAATTCATTCAGCTGTAAACCACTATCCGTAAATAATGAGTTTTTCTAGAAAGTAAGCTTAATTTGTGATCATCACCAATTTTTTTTAAATGTGTAATTGTACATGAAATATTTATTAATTTAAGACTTTTAAAATCCATCACTTTATAAGTATTTAGTTTATTTATAAACATTAGCTTGATTTGTGACAACTGGAAATAATTTTAAAATGTATTTTTATTTTTTATATTTTTGTGATTATCGTAAATACTAGAAAATTATATTTTTGTATACATTTTTTTTAAACCTTTAATCTTCTGTAAGTCCGTATATTCAGAGGAACATCCATATAGTTTTTTATTTAATATTTTATAATATTTTCTCTTTAAACAAAGGAGACTTATAAGCGTTGCTTATGCGCTTCAAGGAAGAAATATAAAATTTTAAGCCTTATCTTAGCATTGAAAAAGCGGTTTCATAAACTAAACAGAAAAATGCTAGAAAATGGTGTATTGGAAGCTTTAAGTGCTGCAAAAAAAATATTTGCTTCAAGACTCCTTAATATTTTTGATAGAAAATTTTCATATTGAAATAATTTTTTTTCAATTTCTATTGTTTTTCAGTTCATTTGTGCTCAACAAAATGAAAATTATTTTTAAGAGGGTTTAAGCTGATGTTAATGCGCGCTGACGACAGTTATGTTTAAGCCGATTTTGATTTTTTAAAGTTAAAAGTTGATGATTATCGATTAGTCGCATTTTTAATATTGAAGGGAGTCCGCATATAATACATGACTATTGGACCGTAACGGACAGTCATATAAAAAATGGAAACAAAGTTTGTGTTGTTGTAGTTTCAAATACCAGAAATAAAAGAAAAAGAAAATATAAGTAAATTTAAAATTAAAGAGTGTGCCCATAGGTGAGGTTACTTAATGTATATGGAACCTTTTACAACCCGTTTAGTCATACATTAAAAAAGTTTACAGAAAGAATACTTCTAATTGAAATTGGAAATAAGAGGGCGTCACCCCAGGTAGTGAAATTTTATAAATCTTTTTAATCGCTTTAGACATACAATCGAAATTAACGTAGAATGTGTGTTGCTATGTCCTTTAAAAGAACAAGTATAAAATTAAAAGTAATGGGTGTCCAAATAAATGGTGTTTTTTGATGCCTCTGTCTGTTTTAAGTCGGTTTGTTTTTGCAAGAAAACTTAAATAAACTATATTTTTTTACCATTAAAATAAACAATTTTCTTAGCTTTAGAAAAATAAAGGATAATTAATTAATATACAAAGTGAAATTATAATGACTTCTTAGCATACAAATGTATTAAAAAACTTCATAAGCGAAAAGCAGTAACACTGAAAATATTAATTTATTATATCCTTCACTACAGGTGGATAAGTAAGTTTGTCATTTCATTTGTAATTTTTACAATATCCATATCCGACCCCTTATGCATAGCGAAGTCGATTGAGTGATGTCCGTCAGTGCGTTCGTCTAATAGTTTAAATCAACTCTATATGAGCTAGAGAAAACTTAAATACGCCAATCAATCGAACATAGTTTCAAAAATTTTGCTATTAAGAATTAGCAAGATCAGTCCATGTCGTTTGAGGCAGCGGGCAAAACACTACGACTGCTTTTCCATGTTATTTAAAACCAATCGAGTTTAGTGAAGTAAAAAAAAAAATACATGGAGCGATAGAGAATTAAAAAATAAGAATAAAACGTCCAGCAAAGAAATTGGCAGCCGCCCATATTTTTCGGGTTATCGGCCTCTGAAATTTTCATATTTTTCAAAATATTAATGTGGGTATCATTAAATAGCTTTTGAAGAGATCTTTAACGAAATAATAACTTTTGCTTAAATGTTCAATCTATTAAGAGCCGATGTGATGTAAAATTATAAATAGTACTTAATTTTTTTCCTATTTTTTAATTTTCTGTCACCCAAATTTTTTTTTTTTTTTTGATAAGAGTTACTTCACTAAACTAGATTTGTTGAAGGGTATATAAAATTCGGTACAGCCGTATAAATAGCACTCTTTCTGTTTTATAAAAAGAATAATCTCTCCTTCTTGTATAATTTCTCAAAGACAAATTTAAAAAAAAAATAAATCTCTATAAAATCAAGTATTTTAATTCATGTTATTATTTCCCATTATCATTTACTATCCGTGGCGATATTTCCGCAAGCTATTTAAAGCACTTGTACTAGAAATCATCCTTTAATTGTCATTACGTGTAGCTTATGATGGTCATCATTATTATATTACGCTAAATTATGTTTCATTTTCTCTGTATTTTGCCAAAGGCTTATTAAGGCAACTACAGAATATTGAATAATGTCAAATGCAATAAACATTCAAATAACGTTTGCTGCTCAAATTTAATATACTTGACCTGTAAAATAATTTCTATAATTTCTTTTTTATGATAAATATATTTCTGAATTTCAGAGCAACCTTAAGCAATTCTTATGTTTATGTACACAGCTGGTCTTAAGGACATCTTCGTTATGATTAACAAAGCTAAATAATTATTGAAATTCTATAGCAGAGTAACAAGTCAAGGAAAATAGTGTACACGTTCTCAATTTATATTTATGTAAAAGCTTAAGTGTGTATTATTTTGTATATTAAAATACATGTGTTACAATGTAATTTGTTCAGCTACACTTTCATCTATTGGTTTATTTTATAGCAAATGCAATTTAACTTCTGGTATTGTAATTTTATACACATTCACGTTCACGTGATTTTAGTGTATAGATGTCTCTAATTAAGGCCATTAAGTTAAAACCGGAAATAAAATCTTATAGCTGTTAGAATACCAACAGCATAGTAATTTTGTGATTGTTAAAGTCTGTTTAGTTTTGAATGTAACTGGAGATGTAGTTGTAGTTGTTTTTTTTATAACAGTTTGTGTTTGAGTGTGTGTGAAGTAAGGTTTTCGAAAGATGTGCAGCTCTCATTATTATTATTATTAGTTATTGCTGTCGTTGTTGTAGTTATTGTAATAGTAGTAGTTAAAGCAATAGTTATAGTTGGAATGCATTGTAACTGTAGCAAAGTCAAGCAGGCATTAAGTTAATTTATGATATTTAACGGATGTTATTTAAACAGCCACTATATTTAATTTACTACTTTGAGAAATAGTTGAAATAAATACTATTTAAAGCAAATATCTTAGTGTAGATTAACAAATATGAACATCGACTTTAAAAAAGGACAAGGTTTCTAGTTTTCATGTTTGTGCCCTCAGAACTTAGGTGTTTCTGAAATGATTTTACAATTTTTTTTCTAATGGAAAGGTCGTTTTTATAGGTTTTAATTATTTTAAAGAAAGTTCACAATTTTTTAAATTAAAGGGTGTTTCCATACAACAGTTTTGATTTTTAATATGTCAATCGAATTGTAACCGGCACCTATAAGAAATTGTAGATTAACTGGTATCATTTGGGTCACAACAGCTTAAAATTGAAGGGTGTCCCCAAAGGTGACGTTATTTGACTTTTATGGGCCCTTTTTTTGCATGGTTAATATCAAGTACTTTAAAATTACGCAATATTTGCACTTGTATGATTTTAAAAATATTTAAAAATATCTAAAGCTAGAAATTAAAGGGTGCCCCAATAGGTGATATAATACAATGTATTTAGCCTTATATTTTAATTCGTTAATTTTTATTTTATATTCGAGAACCCTCTGCCCAACTGTCCATTTTGAAGCCGGAGTTTTTTGTTGTAAGAATTATGAAAATAATTATTTGACCTGGAGGTGACAGTTATTTAATAAAATTTTTCGCTATCACATTTGAATAGCATTATGATGAATCAATAATTAAGAAAACTTTTTAATATTTTTAATTTAATGTTTTTTTATTTTCGACTAAAACTTTAGTATCCAAAAATTTGTAAAACCTTAAAGAAAGTCCGTTTAAAATATCTTTATATTATTGATTAAACAAGAAACTTTTTTAAAGTTGATGAACATAAAACTTCAACTAGTTAAAACACAATTACTTACTTCCAAAAGTTTCTTGTGCTCGTTCCGCTTAAATATTACACACATTTCCTCAACATAATTTTCACATGCATTTGTTCCTTTTCCGGCGAATATTTAAAAATATTTTTTCCTTCTAACAGATACAAGCATCAGAACACTTATTTGTCATAAAACTATTTAATGAGGTCTTTTAGTACAATTTACAACATGTGTATGTATGTGTGTGTATGTTACTATTCCTTAAAAAATTTTTTTTGCTAGTGTTGTAATATTCTTTCCACTTCTACTCTCTCTTTCTGTTTTTGTTTTTTTTTTTTTTTTGATAAAACTAACATTTAATTTATATCACCAGTTTTGTTTTCTTCAAACATCGACTGTCTTGTAAAACATTTACAAGTGTGTTGTAAAATACTTATTGAAAGTTATTAAAAACTTTTACTTAGCAAGTGTGTACTTGCAAGAAAATACTTTATAACTGCAAACAAAAAATGTGTAACAATTTTGTTGTAAATGTTTGGCCCCGAAGAAAGTTAAAAATTTAATTTTAATAATAATAATAAAACATGAATATTAAAACTGCAAAAAAAATCTTTTAAAAAATGTTATAAAGAATGTTGTAAGGAATGAATGCAAATTTACTTAAAAGATAATAATTTAAATGAAAGTACATTAGCAAAATAAAAAAGTTGTACACAAAGCCAATGCTTTAATTTGAATTTTGTTTTGAGACAAGTGCATAAAAACAAGTAAGAGTGCTATATTCGACTATGCCAAATCTTATATACCCTTCACCATGTATGTAAATTTAGTTTAAGTAACTTCAAATAAGAAACAAATGTTAAGATAATTAAAAATATTAAGAGAATTAAAAAATAAAAAAAAACTTTTTGCATAAAAATGTCATTAAAAAATTTTAGTGTTTTCTGAAAGTTTTTTTCAAAAGCGTTTAAATGATACCCATATTGAAATCTTTAAAATTATGGTTCACAATTATATTTTTTTTATGAAATGTTCAGATCCTTATAATTCGGAAAATGGGAGAGCGAAAATTTTTCATTTGCTTATTCTTCTAATTGGAGGAACTTTATTTAACTAGATTTGTTCCAAATGATATGGATAAATTAGAGACATGCGTGATGTTTTGGCCGCTGCTCCAAAGGACATGTACCGATCTTGCTGATTTTCAATAGCAAAATTTTCAAAACTATGTTTGGTCGATTAGCGTATTTAAATTTTTTCTAGCTTATCTAGTGCCTTGGCTTTATAACGGACGGAGAGACAGACATCGCTCTTTCGACGTCGCTATGTTTTAGGATTCAGAATATAAAAACTAAATGACAAACTTAAAAATACCTATTTTCCATTTTTGCAGTGAAGGATAAAATAAAGGTCGATGATGACTAGAACGCACGCAACTGAAGGTTAATAGATGTGAGGATTATTATTCTATATAAAGCAATATTTCTTAATAAACTTATAAATTAAATATTATGTAAACTTTAATTTTTAGAAAGAAATTTTTTTTACAAATGGCAGAAATTAATGCCGCATTTTCAGGACCGCCAAATCCATCATCAGCATTCTTCGCATCTATCTACCTTAGTTTGTGTACATTGTAAGCATAATCTATTGAAACATTTAATTTTGTATATAAGAATACGAGAAGTATTCATATCAATAATTTGGTTAGACGAATTCGACAAACAAACCAAAGTATTTCTTCACTGTTCTCTTTGTAACTTGTCTCGTACATTTGTTGTAATTAAATCAGCCATCGGATGATCACGAATGCCTTTTTTATTCATTTGTACTTGTGTTTTCTTTTTAAGAATGTTTAGAAATTAAATTAAAAATGAATCTTAAGCCGAAAAAGTAAAATTCTATTTTATTTAAAATATATGTAAACTTAAGCCAAATAAAGATTATAATTTTTTATAATCATTTGATAAAGAAGTAAGTCTTTTAATAATATTAATGTTAATAAAAACAGCTTATAAATATTGCTATTAAATTGCTTTGCAAAAATTAATATAAAGTGTATTTTAAAACAAAATCTCCTAAAATCTCTTAAAACCAGCTCAACAACTTGTTTTCTTTAACACCTTTCAAACTTAATATTACATTTAACTATATTGAGTTTTTATTATTCAATACTGTTTGTTAATAGATTTTCAATTTACGTGATTTTGTTGCATAAAAAAATAGAACAAAATTATCTGTAAATGTACACAATATACTCAACTGAATACTGTTTCGTAAACTGATAAAATAAATGGAAACAACACCAAAATCAACAAAAAAAAAAAATACTCCAAAATCCATTACATCCGGTACCAGTTAATAGAATAAAGTTTGACATAAGTAACCTTTATCTAGTGTTATAAAGCTGCTTAAATATACACACGTACCAGTATTTTAAATCCTTTTGGTAGTTTTCCCTACTGCTAATACCCTTTCAGTTGCGATAGAAAAAAAAATCAACTGCTTAGTTTTTACACAAAATTGATTTCCAAAACGTTTTCAATACACAGATTTACAAAAAAATAGTGAAAAAAACATAAAATACTAAAAGATCGTACAGGAAAAAAAGTTGCATTTCCAATACTTTTACGAAATTAAGTGTGTGTTACACAGGTTGAAATAAAGTTATTTTATTTTTTCTTTTAATCAATAAAGCTTTTTACGTTATACGAAATGAATACTCTGTTGTAGTATTAGTGTCATGCTGTTAATACGAATAAAAAACTAAACTCTTTGTAAGTTAATATTTTAGAAAGTTTTTAAGTTTTTTATTTTTATTTTATTTTTAACTTTCTGAAAAAAAAACTTAACCAATCGTGTTTGCAAAAAAAACGATTGCTGCTATTTTAATGTAAATAAATGCTTTTCAATTGGAATCCATTAATCTAAAAGGGCCACTAATTCTTTTAGGTTTAATTTATTTCATACTTGTTGTATTGCAAAGACGCTAAATACTATTTTTATCTCTCGGGTTATCATCTTATAAAAAGAAAATTTTTTTTTATTTCAATAATTTTTTCAAAGAAATGCAGACTTTAAAGGAGAGTTAATGAATACGACATAAAATTAACGATTCAAAAGCTGAGTCCATATACATAGAACTCTCTAATTAATAATTTAACAGCAGACATAGAAATACACATTCTGTATAATTTTTGTGGGCTTGAGTAAGCCACTTTCAAAAAAATGGACCCCTAAAGGGGACACCCTTTAATATTTAAATATATTTTTGTTATCATGCTCTCCTTTTAAGAGCTTAAAATACAAATTTATGTGAGTGGCCGCTACAAATCTATAGACCTGCAAAAATGTGTGTTGTATGGAGACACCCTTTATGGTCAGAAAGGAAATTTTAAAAATGTCTTAAAAACACAGAGAAATTGCTAACCTTTTTTAAGTCGTTTAAAAAAATTCTATCAGAGAATTCTGAAATAAAGAAACCTATAATATAATGGTGGCGTTTGCAATTTGTTTTTCTCACTCACAGTCAGGAAAGGCCTGAATTATATCGTAGATCGGGAAAAATAAGTGGATTTTCTTTCAAAAATCAGCCAATAGGTAGAGCAGCACCAAATTGTGATTTAAAAAATATAAAAATAATTAAACATATATTCCAAAATATATTTCCAAAAAAAAAAAATAATAAAAAATTCGATCAACAACTTTTTGTTAAAATTTTGATTAGAATTTTATCATCAGTTTTGTCAGGCTCGAGTTAAATTTCCATTCTTTTTTAAAAGGAAAAATTATAAATATTTTTCTCTCTTGATAAATTTATACATAAAAATATACGTGAATTTAAGCCAAAATAAATTTAACCATTTTATTATAAAACTAAAATAGTTCGGCTAATAATTTCAAACTTAAAAATTAAAATTTTTTTAGAGAAATTTATAAAAGAAATTTTTAACCACTTTTTTAAAAATTACGATAAATTGGTGCAGTCACTTTTTTCTCGCTTCAGTAAAATTTTAATTGAAACAAAAAATTTAGTATGGTTAAAAAATGTTTACCCTGTTTTAACAGCTTCAGCTGGACAATTATTAAGCTGTTTCACACATACCTTCGTAAGTTTATTTTGATAAGTTTAGTAAGATGTCATTGGGCATGTAAAAATAAAGAATTCTCTTCATTAAAAGTTTTAGAACTCAAATCGTTTTCTAATACTAAATAAACATTAACGTAACTAAATTGTTAGTTTTCTCCTACTAATTTGTCTTTGGCAACACCACGGAAATTTTTTTATACTCGCTGAAATTTCGGTACATTATGAACGAGTTTGTTGCTGTTATTTAACAACAAACTGGAAAATTCAATATTAAAATTAAAATTTAAAACTAAAATTTTAAATTGTAGTTTTGTAAATAAATAAAAGTTTTATTTCTTTTAATATTTTTGCATTTAATTTTTATCAAATACAATCATCTTTAGCACCTCTTAACTGCTTTATTAAGCGTTCATAACGTTACCAATTAAAAGCCAAGAAAAAAAAAATCGCGAAGAAAGGAAATGAAAACTTTACAAAAAAAAAAAAAAAATAAATAAAAATAAAACTAAGTCAAGTGGTTGACTGACTTGCAACAACTACCACAACTTTAATAGTAAATGCAAAAAAAAGTATAAAAAACTTAATAGAATAAAAAAAAAAAAAATTAAGGAACCTACTGCCACTGTAAGCACTTTTATATAAATACAACCGGATATCAGTTAAGTAAGTAAAGTTGTTGTTGTTGTCGTTAATGTTTTCATAATAGTGGGACGACTTGTCGTAGCCACTCACAATGTTGTTTTTTGCTACTTGTGTTGTGGTGCTGCTGCAAATGATTATGACGATGACGACAGAAATGTTACAACACTATCAAGTTGTAACAGTATTAACGGCAACTTGAGAAGGTATTAAAGCTTTGAAAATAAGTTTATGATATCAACAAAGATTAACCTAGTTATTGTTGTTATTGTTAACATTTAAGCTAACTTAACTAGCCAACCAACCAACCAACCAACCAACCAGGCAAATAAACTTTTATATACAACGATATTATTTTATTATTAAAAAAACAAAAACAAAACAAAAACAACTTTGTTGTTAAGTAATAGTCCTAGATTTTATTTTTTTTTCTAGTAGATATTCGTGTTAAGTTTTTTTTTTTTTATTATTGTGTTGTGGGTTGTTATTTTTTTACTGCTATTAATTTTGAAGTAAACACAACTTAAGATAAGTTAAGAGTTTAATGGGTTAATGTATTATTGCCCAAATAGATAGATTTTTTTCCTTTTCCTTAAATGAATAGTTGTGTTTGATTTTTGTTTAAATTATTTGGGACGTTTTTTAAAATTTCTATTCTATTTATTGATATCAATTCTTATTGAATCAAATCAATGCAATCAAGTTTAATTTAAATTTTTACTCCAAAAAAAATTGAGTTACTTCGCTGAAAGATTTTTAAAAATTTTGCAATTTAAAAATTTTTTTACAAAAAAGGGGATGACATATTTTAATCTGAGTGTTTGTGGGAATTAAATTTATTTTTCAGGTCATAAAAAAATTTCGGTAGTAATCAATTAAACAAATATTTTTTTTTAATAGTTATAAGAGATCCAATCCCATAATTCCCAGAAAAATATTAAAAATTCCCAAAAATGGGATGTTTAATATTTTGTTTACGGTAAAAAATGATATAAGTCTTATGATTTTCAATCTGAAAAAATCTGAATTAAACTTAATTTTTATAAAAAAAAAAGTATCAATGAAAATTGAATTGATTTTTTATACAAAGAGCTTTCGAAGAAAAATAAATATTTTATTACCTGGTCATCACATCTTGAATATATAAAGTAGGCTAACAAGTTATCAAGAGTCCACTTTTTATGAAGTTTCAATGCATTTATCATTATGCAATTAAAATTATTTACAATTTTCATTATTAACAATGCCAATTCCCCCACTGTGCGACAAACAGTTTGTAAGAGTCGAAAAATTTGTTGTTGTAAGAGCGAGAGCTTTTGAAGAAAGAAAATAATTTTTTTGAGCAACCTGGTATTTTAAAAATGTACAATAACTGGTGTACTTCTATACCAGAGTGATGCTTACATACGGGTATTAAAAATTATTGAAAATATTTTACGATTTTAGTTAACCAAGACCACTAACTTTAGTTTATTTCTCGAGAAGCAAACACGGCTCAAAAATTAATGCCAACAGTTAATTATTATTATTTAAAAAACATTCAAGAAGAGACCCATTCAACACTGCGTAATCATGTGTTAAATGGGTCTCTTCTCAACATCTGTTTACCAAGTTTTTCTTTAAGCTTAAAAAACTTTCTTTTAAGTCTTTAATTTATGAAACGTTACAAAGGCAAATGCTTGTAAAACAGAATTTATGCTGACTTAACTATTCTTCTTTGTCATTTTAGTTGAAAAGCATTCAAAAGTAGACTAAAAAAAGTCTTACCTTATGACCCAAATAAATTTTTTGTAACTTTCTTTGTCACTTTGTTTATTTCTCTGTTAGTTGTTTTTAAAACACGAAACAAAAAAAAAAAAAAACAAAAAAACATCATACCCGCGTCATCCTAAACAAAGTCAGTTTGTCACACTAATACATATTTATAAATTAAGAGCAAACAAATGCATAAACATATTTTTACCCACCAAAGGTAACACACAGTTAATTTATACGAGTTGGGTATTAAAAGTGTGTAGAAAAATAAATTTGTGTTTAAAATATTTATTTAATTATTAATTTTTTTCCACTATTTTTAAATGATAAGGTTATCAATTTTTCTGTCCTTTTTTTATATTAATGTGTGCAGCGCTCAATCATTTCTGAACCGAATTTTATTTTCTTAATCGAAAGGTGATATTTAGAGATTGATCCTATTTAACAAGAAATCTTAAAGGGTGTGCCCATAAAATAAACACGATTTTTATATGTCTATTAATCCATAACGAACAACCATAAACAAATTTAAGAACAGAAAGTTGTAAAAAATAAACCTTAAAATTAAAGGGTGACCCCCCACTGTCTTTTGAACTTTAACACTTAACACCTGAAAATTCTACAGAATTATTATTTTTTGTCCACAGTGTAAATATTAAAAAAAATAAATTTAAAGGGTGTCCCTATAGGTGTTGCAGTTGAACGTATAAGGCCTTATATTTTAAACCGTAATGGACAGATAATTAAAATTTACACAAAACAATTATTGTTAAATATTCTATGAGAAAAACATAAAATTTTAAATTGGAAGTTAAAGGGTGTACCAATAGATATAAAACTAAGTCGGCAATTAAAATTATAAAATATTTAAATAGAGTCCTCATGGTTGACGTTGTTTTAGTAAGGTGGCCCCCCAATCTTTTCAACCATTATAGTCAAGCACAGGGTGTGTTCTTGTCTGTCCGCTTTAACAATGAGTATAAAATAAAAAATTAAAGGGCGGCTCCCGAGGTGATATAATTTTATGTGAACAGATTTATATTTTAAATCGTTACAGATAGAGAAGTAAAATTTACACAAAGTCGCTGAAATTAAAAGTACAAAAAATTAAAGGGTGTCTTCATAAAAGATGTTATTTGAAATATATGGCCTTCAATTTTAAGCCATTATAAACACAAACTTTACCCAGAACGTGTATTATTTTGGTCGTTATGACATCAAAAAAATATTCATTAAGAAATTAAAGGGTGACTTCTTGAGTGATGATATTTATGTACCTGTGTTTTAACCTTTTTTGCATTTTTATTTTATTATTTGCTCTAACTGCCTGCTCCTTTTTTGAAATCAGTTTTTGTTTTGCTAAACAATTTAAAAGAGTTTTTTATTTTAAGAATGAGTAAAAGTGATTAAGTTTAATATAAATAAGCGCATAAGACTGCCCTCGTTTGAATATTAAGTTGAAATGAAAACATTAGAATATGACATAAGTTATGTTTTTGCATAAATCTTCATGTTCGTACAAATGTGTAAAAAAAAACAATTTGTTAAGATTTACATATTTTGTATATTTTGTATGAAAAAAATAGAAAATCTTTCTATTTTATTTTTATTATATGAATTCGTTTGTTTATGCTGATAAAGTTTGACATCATGGCAGATGCAGATGAGTGAATGTGTGACTGTGCTTGTGTTTCTTAGCAGCACAATTTCCTGTTGTAACATTGACTTACAATATTCATTTTTTACCACATCAGATTCTAAAAACTTTTGACGACGACTTACTTACCTTTGCATAAGCAAACAAAAACAATAAAAAAGACATTCGCACATCTAAAGGAAATAATACATACAAACATTTGCATACAACACAAATTTAAATGAAAGACTGATGAATATTCATATATGAATATAAATATTTTTGTGTTGTTTTTACTGACGTTAAATGTAGAAAATAAGGAAAATGTTAAGAAAACACCTGAGTCATATAATCACTCACATGTCTCTGTTTTTATTATGTGCTCTCTCTCTCTCCCTCTCGTTCGCTTATGTAATTTAATGTTTATCCTTTTTATATCTGATGTTTTATGAATGTGAAGAAAATAAGTCAACTTGTTTATGGTTGCGTCATTGTATTATTCTGCTTTATATGACTGTGTGCATATGTATGTGTTCTTTTGTATATTTATTTAAATAAAACATTCACAACAATAGAACATTTTGAAATGTTTACAATAAAATTTTAGAATATTTTGACATTTTCAAAATATTTATGTACATTTTACTTCTTAAGGAAATTTGTCAACAGCAAAATAATAAAATATTAAAGACAAATTTAAAGTCTTTAAATTAAGAATTTTTAATAATTTTTCTGTTTAAATTTCTTAGGAGAAAGAAAAACGTAGTTTTGATTCTGAAAAATTTTTTAACACTAAATTTAATTAAATTTTATAAGTTTAAATTAAACTAAAAGAGAAAGGAAAGGAAGTAATATTTTCCATGACTTTTACAAAAATTTCTATGTAGATGTTAGGAAAAATGAATGCAGGTTCTAATTAAGCTTTAATTCTTCCCATATATTAATGAGAAAATCAAAATGATTTTTCGCGCTTTATTTTTTAAGACTTCTATCTTAGAAACTAAAAATATCACGTTAAGGTGGTTTTTTGATAAATAAAGTATGAAACTTAAATTTTTACAAATAAAAACGCAACGAGATATTCTTACAAAATTTCGAAGTTTTATAGATAAAGTTTTTAGTCAAATGGTGAAATAAAACATATTTCTTTTAACATATAACTTTCCTTTAATTCTCGGAAGAGGAAAAAAAGTCCCAAAAAATTTCTTTTATTACTTTTAGGAGCATGTAGCCAACAATTGTGGCTTTGGAAGTCAATTTCCGTTTTTTTATCCGTGTTTTGCAATTCGAGGAACTTTACAAATTTTGTTTAAAAATGGGCTTTATTTGGAAAGAGCTGGAGGGAGAACCGTTATAACTTTCGACTTGATTTTTATTTTATTTAATTTGCTGTAAGTTGTCTTTAAAATGGTTTTAAAAAGTTTGCATGTATCAAAGCAAATTTTTTTTACATACGCAAAACTAGAATACCACATTTTTTGGAAAAATCCTTTTTTTTACATTTTCTCTATTAAGAGACTTGTAACTTTTTAACGAAAATTACTATAAGAACAAAACTTTACACTAGCTTATTCTAAATTTTATTAAGAATAAAGAAAATGTCCTAAATTGAAAATCCGATCGATAATAAGTGCACTACGCCGAAAATATCAAGTTCGCCGATAATTAAAAAAAAATTGTAACAGAATAGAGAGATAAAAAGCTACACATATGACCATATTTTTTATAGATATGTATTTAAGGTCTAATTAAATTTTAAAAATCTTAACATTTGTGTTAAAAATGAATTTTTATGACATTTAAAGATAAAATATAAGCCCGAGGTACTCAAATATTGTGTGGTCTACCCTTCTTAATTCTAGGCAGCCGACCGTTCGCAGATTCACTGAGAAATACTTTCTTGCTCTGTATAATTTCATTAAGATATCTTAAGTGGTTTATGAGATACCGAATTTTATCCAAAATAAATATTTTTTAAACCGCAGTGCAGCGTTATGATTTCTTTCTACTACTTTTCTTCGAAAAAAAAAATAATCCAACAAAACCAAACATTTTTTCAAAACAAAATCTTTTTTTCGTGCTATCCCGATTAATTAATTAAATCACCGATATTAATTATTGAGGGTCAGAGCACGTCTCGATGGCCACATGGTTACCGCTTACTTAACTCTTCAGGAAACTTCTGACAAACATTTTATATAAACTAAAATTTTTTATCCAAGCAATAAAGCAAAGACAAAAATTAAAGTTTAAGCAACATTTTTTAACAACAAAAAATTAGAAGTCAATCAATGTTTGCAAAATTTAATATTTCGAAACACTTAATTTAAAAGAAATTGAGCAACTCTTAAGAAGTAGAAAAATATATTAAGACAGTTTAAAAGCCATAAATTTTATAATCTTTAATTTTCGAAAGAAAAACATTTTTAAATGTTAATTAGATGAAAGTGAGATATAATGTGATGTGAAAAAAATTAAAGTTTTTAATTCAAAAAAATTTTGTGAAATGTAGAAAATACTTGAAAAAGTGTTGGATAAACTTATTTTATAAGTAAGTCTGAACAATAAAAAATCCTTTTTCATATTTTCTACAATTTACTTAAATAAAAAGACAACAATAATCATTATGATAAAAAAAGAAAAAGTGAAGTTTTAAGAAAAAATATTAAAATAAAAAAATTAATTTTGAAGTTAACAAATTTAATCCTCGTGGAATTTTGGTGACATAACATTTTACCTGCTAAAATGAATATAACTTCTCAATTATTTCTTAGTAAAATGAAAAGGCCGAATAACAAATTTAAATCAGCCGGCTGTTGTGAACCGAAACTATTAAAAAAAATTTTCTTGCACTGAAAACAATAACATTAAAAGATAATACTTACAAAAAAAAAAGGAAAAAAAAACTGACATCAAAATATTAAATAACATCACCTATGGCGACTCTCTTTAATTTCTTCTTTTAAATATTTGAACTTATGGTTTTAGTTGACAGAGAAAAAATGTATTTTAAAGCGTTTTAATATAACGGCTTCAAATACCGGGTCATATTACATCGCCTATTGGGACAACCTTTGATTTTTAAGTTAACTTTTTTGTTACATTCTGTTATCCGGAATTGTAGTGATACTAACTGTCGTAGCTGATAAGGTGAGTTATATATTTTATTGAATCAATTAAAAATTAATTGAATTCCAATATGAAAACAAATGAAACATTTAATAGAGACAAAGTATTTTTTCTTTTAAAGTAAAAACTGGTTTTCAATATCAAATATTAAGTGAATATGTAAATTGAGTTTTTTATTTTTGAAGAAGGTATTTTATTTCTAGGTTTTCAAGCAGCTCTAGTAAAAATGTTGTTTGATTGCTATAAAATCTAGTTTTCTTTTAATTAATTTAAATATTTCTTTGATTATGTGTATGACTCTGTGTCAACGTGAATTAAAACCTTTTTAGTTTAATTTTTTTATTAAAAGTTATTATTCTTTTTAAATGTCTTTTTAACTGAAATTAAAAAATTCACAAAGATGCAACAAAAAAGTCAAATTAATAAAGAAAAAGGAGCAACCGGATATAAAAATAAAAACTTAATAAAATGATAAACTTTTGTTTCAAAGTCTTAAAAAATATTCTTAAACACCTGTAAAGACTTTGTAACACTTTTTACAGATGTTGATGTAAAAAAAATTAAAAACTTCTCCTTTTAGTCTTCTGCACTTTGTAACTTAAATGACAACTTCATTCATCAAGTTTTACAAGAAAGTAATAATAAAAAAATAATAAAATATAAAGCAGCAACGGAGAAAAAATATTAAATCTGAGAAAAAGTGAAATGTTAATTTATAAAACATTAAAAGTTAATGTTACTTAAGGTTTAAAATAAGTTTTTCTTAAGTTTCAAGAGAATAAAATTATTCAACTTAAAAAAAAAAAATATTTTAAAATTAGTTTAATTAGTTTTTGAAGGAATAATTTTATTAATTACAGTTACAGCTTCTCAGTATTCGTTTTTGCTAAAGTCAAGGAGTCTTTCTTGAAATTGTCAAATTTGTCACTAAAGTTCTTCAAAACCATATTTTTGATTAATGGCAAATATAATTTTTAAATATATTTTTCTTTAGACTTCATTGATAAATAATGAAAATGTTCTTTTGAGAAATAATTCTTGATCAAAATTTACAAATAAAATTGAGATAATTTTTGAAAATAAATTATAATGAAACAAAATATTCATTCACTGATTTTTGTATTAATATTCTGTTAGTGATAAGCAGACTGATGCTTGTGAGCCGTGGGCGTAGAATATAAATTTTCTTAAAGGCACTGGATGTTGCAATAAATCCATTGTTCTAGCATTTACATTCAATGTGCTGCTATACATAATTCTCTATAAACTGCCAGCCTATGATGGATGCTCAGTATCTAAGCATTTCTGCACTTTTAACATTCGGCATGTTTAACTTTGGAGTAAGCTGCCTAGCGTTCTGTTATATTCTTGAAAAAAATATAACTAAAATCCGCAAAGGATCTTTTAAACTCCATGCCAGACAAAAAAAAAAAATACGCAGACGGGTGGCATCGTTAAACCTACCAAAAAAAAAAAAAAAATAAAATAAAATAGCGCCAGAGCGTTGTGATCGATACAGATCTTTGGCGAAACATGATCAATTATTTTAAAAAATTGATCTGAGTGAGATGCGGTTAAAACAGAATGGCCCATCTATCGAATTATTAAAATATAAATTTGGAAATGCGCTATTTAAATGACTTTCAAGGCCATACGATTTGACACCTTTCGCATCTGCTGCTTATCCAGCAACAGTTGGCATTCCGGAGGCCAACATTTTTATAGTAAAATAAGAATAGAAATGCAGTGGTCATATGTCCGTAATTTTTTTGAAGTGTTAATGCCAATTTTTACGACGTTTAATATAGATTTTTTTTAAAGGTGGCATGTCCAAGTACATATTCTCCATTAAATTTATGTTGCAATCAAAAGTGACATTATGTTCGCATATAAAACAATACCGGCTTTGCTTACCAGAGACTGTGCAAGCCGGTTTATAAAAACATTGCATCTTTCTAACATAAAATAATCCCCATAATATTGATAGACATTATGACTCTTCGTTGATGGAAATTATATCATTTTTGGTGCGACATGTCCATGGACAATACGACATGCCGCCTTTAAAAAATACTATTTTTGTTTTCCATAATTTTTTACCTTTTTATTAAATCCAATTAATTACAGAACAAATTTGACCATCTGAGTATCTAGTTTTAAACTGTTAGACCAAAAAGCAGTTGTACGCTTTCATTTCCCATTCATTGCCTTGGTCGACATGCAGCCAATACTAAGCCTTAGTTGTCCTCCTTCAGAATTAGTAATATATGCTTCTTACGGTGAGATGTCCCATTTTTCTTCGAATTTGAGTCCCTGCCGTATGAGAAAGACTTTTCTATTACCGAACTTAGACGTTGAAGATTATTAAATTATTATTTCCAATAGCATGACCATCAAACCAAAACAAAAAAAAAATCCCGCAGAGCCCTTTTACACAGATTAGTACGTACTAAACTAAAGATTCCACATACTGGAGATCAAATACGTTTTGGGACGTCCATCTTGTTGGTACGTTTATCCACCGTGGTAGAAGTTTACTTCTCTTCGCTAGATTTATTTAACCAATGACCTGACATACTAAACATTTGTTTCCAAATGTCATTACGACCAACTGAAATACGTTTTATAAAGAAAGTTTTCTCATTTTTGCTTGTCCAAAAGTTAAAACAAGATAACCATTGCAAGCTAATTCACTGTCTTTTATGTTAAATAAATTTGTATTGAGTTACTCCTAATTATATGACGAGTAGAATTAGTAAATTTCTCTCAAAATTTAACAGTTAATTATTTTTTTTATCAAATTTCATAAACATTTTTTTTTCTTCTGTTGCCAAATAAAGTGTATTATGACAACATTTTATTTCTGCTGTTATTGTACATTTTCTTTTTCCATTTCCATTCATTTAGCATATAAATTGCATATTAAGTATTACTGGGGTGCAATAATCTCTTACATTTCTAAAAGATTTGGACATTTAGTCAACTTCGTAACATACGACTGCATAATTTAGAACTGAAAATAAAAAAATTGTAAAAAAAAATAGAGAAAACTATTGAGGAAAAACCCCTCTGTGGCAAATGTGTTAATGGAAAAAGAGTTCAGTGAATTGGAAATTTATGCATTGCATTTGTTTCATTTTCCCATAAAATCCTAAGCAAAAAAAGTCGAATGAAAAATAAAAAAATAAACGTAAACGGAATTCGAATTCGAAGAATAAATGAATACCTGACTAATAGAAAGAAGGAAAGATAGCCAATAATGTTATATGTCACAAGTGTAGTTTATTGCTGTGTTTTAAGGAAATAGACTGGACCACTTTTACACGATCGAAGCTTCTAGAAACTTTTGTAGTTCCGTAAATCCGGCTAATTTAGATGGGATCTTTGCAGCCGCTATTTTTTACAATAATAAAATTTAAAAAAATAATTTATTACATTTAGACTTCTCCTGTTTAAAATCTTTCTTTTTCCTTTTATATTTTGGCCACATGTACCCTATTTTTGTTTGTTCTTGATTTTTTTTTTTTTTTTTTTGGCAACAGCAATGAAAAAAATAGGAATTTCAAATGAATGCATTAGAATGCATGATAACGTGCTGCATCAATGCGCATAGTTTGAAAAGGGATAAATGTTTTCATAAAAAATAGGGCAGCTTAAATGTGGTGCAGAAAAGCAATACGCAAACGGATTTATCGTGAACTTAGTTTCTTTAACGAATAAAAGATGATTATTTTGGGGGATATTTAAATTATACAAATTTCAAATACCTGATATAATTATGTTTGGTGAAATAACATAATGTGATGATGTTGTAGGTTAGAAAAGGATTGAGATATACACAGAAAATTTTTTTGATCAGATGTTAAAATCATTTACTTTCAGAATGCAATTCAGTTAGTTTTTTAATTGAATTAAATATTTAGTAAATTAAAAAAATATTTATTTTCATTTTTAATTAAAGGCATAATTTTTATAGTTTTTTAGTTTATAAATTTTTGATGTTTAGTATTAATTTTCTTACCTTTACCTTTATTTATTTTAGCCCAAAAAAAACGGTATTTTTATTTAAAATAAATTAGATAAGAAAACTAATTGGTTATTTAGTTAAGTAGGAAATTTTGTTTAATTGGTTCGATTAATTATGTAACTGGATTAATAAAAAACTAGATTGAACTTTTCTGAAAACCAATAACATTTTTAACAGTTGCAAACATTTTTTTTATACAACAACTATCTTTCTAAACATTTTGACAATATAATATTTTTTTATATTTAAAAAATGCCAGGAACTTAAATATTTTTGTCTTTAGCTCATCAAGTAAGAACATGATTAGTGAATTTACAGACACTACTGTTATTATTGTTGTTATTTTTGGCTAACAAGTTATGATCCATTTATAAACTCGCAATAATTTAAACAACAGTTTAAAAAATTAAGTTTTTGTTTCTTAATTCATGTTTAGTATTGTTTCTTATTGTTATTATTATCAAAATTCTAAACGCTAACAAGTAAACTGATATCATATTACGACCCCTTAGAAAGTGAACAAAAAAATCACGAAACGTTGGGGAAATATGTAAGAAAAATTTTTTTTTATTTATATGGATCTTATTAGGCCTCATTAGCTTGATGTGTAAAATTATACAGACACTACTGTTGTTAAAACGACACGTAGAGAAAAAAAGACAGATTTTTCATTTCAAACAAAATGGAAAGAATTTTTCAAATTCTACTTTTTGTTTAAGTACTCTATAGTTAATTTTAAAATGTTTAGCATTCCCAATTTACTAAAAAAGAACCTCTACAGTAAAATTTTTACCAATCTGGTATCATCAAAATGGTGTGTAGTAATATCATTGAATACTGAAAGTCGGTTTTTTATAACTGAAAAATATTTTTATTATTTTTTTAAATATTTTTACAATTTTCTAGTCGCTTTTTTCGTTCTTTGCATTTGTTACCTAAAAATAAAAAAATTCATTTTTAAAAGCATTAAAGTAGAAATTTTGGCGTTTTTGTGGCGACTTTTTTTTATTATCCTGTGGGTTTTGGTCAAAAGCATGATTGCATGCCGCCTCAAAAAACTTTCAAAGTGTGTGGGCTTTCCATATCAATTTCCTTTTATGGTTTTTAATAATAATGACATTTACATTTGGTCTTGCTTAAAGTTGTTCGCTGGATATTATACGAAATCAAAAATTTTTAGGGATCCTTCAAGAGATTTGTTAATAAAAATTTATAGTCAATACTTGCTGAGACTTTCTAATACTCAAGCCTAAAAATGCCTTCGAAAATTGTTTTGCAAAGCCTTCATCCATTTATATTATTGATGACCATCAATAGTTTCTTTCCAACGAATTGGAGTAAAAATTTGGCAAGCGAATATTTCTAATATTATAACAAAATTTCTGTGAGTGTTGCCTCATCTAAGTTTGTTTGGTTTCTCATTAATTCTGAAAAATAGTGCAGGGTTTTTGCAATAAAGTATTAAATGTTCCGAAAATAAAATGAGGGAAAAGCGCAGTTTTATTTTTGAACAATTAAAGACATAAATGTAACTTAGTGTAGCTGTATTTAAGATTTAGAGCTGTTACATATGATAATAATGGAAAACTAAACTAAAGTATAACAGCGTGTATTTCTTATGCTGGAATCTTAAGCTTTTGACGAATACTTAAAAGTTCGAATTTTTTTCAAGCATTTATTCTCTCAAATCTGTGTTATTATTTTTATGTAAAAACTTAGAATTTGATTCAAACATTTCAGTTTGTATCACCCGCTTTAAACAAAAAGTAATAGAGCAATAGAAAAAAAAATGGAAAATTATGCTGATCATGAAATATCTGTCACTGCTGCTCGAAATATAATTTAAATTAGGTGTTGCCTTAAAGTTTACAATGAGTAAAGCCTGACTAAAATTTTTCAAATTTTTTTTTTTTAAGTAGAAAATTATTTTTGAATTTAGTTTAAATAATAATAAAAAAAATAAAATAAAATAAAATATATTAAAATAATAACTTTTTTTATTATTTTACAAGTTCATGAATTAAAAAATAAATGTCTTTAAACAAAAGACAAAAAACAAAAAAAAAAAAAGGAAAAAATACTTTTAAAACTTAAGAAGGCAGAGGTTTCTAATTTCAGGAAATTTGAAAAAAGAGTCCTTTTTGTTTTCATTTTTATTTTTAAGATATAAGTCATCTTCAATTAAAAATCCTTTAACATTTTGCTTTTCAAAAGCCTTCAAGGAAACCTGACAACAAAGTTTGTACAGTTTTTTCTTAACAAACCTTGGAGCGTTGCTTAACAACTACCAGCTTTAAGTGCTCATAACTTTAATTGCAAAAAAAAACTGACTTTCAACATGCACTTTTCTATAAAGCAAATTACACAAGTCTAAAATTTTTTTTAGCTTAAAAAAAAGAAAAAAAAAAAAATAATAAAAAAATATGACGTCCCACAAAACAACAAGAGTCTGCTGCAAGTCTAACTGTAATAATCCTACAACAAGTTGCACAATTGTTGCTTGAATACACCAGCCTAAGTTGTGTTTTGTTTTGTTGTAGCAATTGCTGTTCTTTTCGTTGTAGCTTTTTGTTGCTTTGTATTATTTTTCTCTGTCTGCAATAACAATAATAGCAACAACAACTACAACTATATCAGTTGTTTAGTTTTTAGCCTTGGGCTGGCATCTAACAGGTGAAAAGCTGTAAATGGACAAGTGTTGTTAACAAAAATGACTTGAAGGTATATGAGAACAAATGAACAATAAGTTTTACAAAGAACAGAAATGAAATAAGAAAATAAATGTTTAAAATAAAAAAATAAAAATCTCTACAAAGGCTGGCAAATAATAAAAAAAGACTATAAAAGAAATTGTATTTTATAAATGAATGATAATAAAGAGGATTTTAAGTAACAAGCAAATGCAATTGATTTATTCTTTGTTTGATTTAAATGCAGTTTAATTTGCAAATTATTTATTTTAACAGTTGAAGAACCAAAAAATAAATAAATATATAAATAAATAAATTTGAATACAAGTGGAAATGTGGTGTTCGTTTATATCGGTTTGCAGCACTATTTTATTTTAAATTTAATTATTTAATTATAGAGTTATTTCTTTATACTAAATTTAGAACCGGCATCGAAGCACTTGGTATAGAAGTTTGAAAATAAATTATTCACAACAGAAAGGAAGGAGCCTGAAACCACATCGTAATAATAGATTTTTCAGAACGAAGTTGTATACTAGCATTTTCAGACTTTTATTGTTACACTTAAGAGTTGTTTAATCGATGATTCAAGATCTATTTTAAATGTTATTTATTGTCCTAAGAAAGACATTTTTATTTTAGCAAAAATCGAGAAAAAGTAATGAATAGAAATGTTCATTTTTCAGCGTTCTGAAATTCATTTCACATCAAAACTGTCACAATGTAAAAATAATTTCAAATGTGTAGATTTCCAGTGAAATACAAAATAGATACATGTTGCCAAGCAACATGTTGCTGAACTTGTTAAAAAATTAACGTAAACATTAGGTTGAAAATTTACACCAGAAACGTCGTATTCAATACAAGAGAACTTTTTTGACTACCATTGCTCCTAAGCGATGGTCCAATTCCTAAGTGGGCAGAATTTTCGTTCTTCTGACAAAATATAATAACAACTCCTCGCCTCATTAATGAAAGATTGCTCCACGTAGGATCCATTTACATAGAAAATTGGCAAGGGCAAGCATCTAGAAGTAGTCAGTACTTTAAAAAAATCCTTGATAAATTTAAGTTTTATTAAATTAAGCCCTCTTTTGCCATTTTAGTGTTATTTTTCTTAAAAACTTTGTAATTGATAAAATTCCCAAATTTGTATTTTTTAAAGCAAAACCATCGTTAGTCCATTTGTTTTTCATTGTTGCATTTATATGTTGCTATTTTTGGATTGTTTTGCTCAAGGAGGGAAATCCTGTCCAGACAGGAATTGTACAAGTGCATTACTGTACACGCATGTTGTTGCAAACAACACACGAAAATTATGCAATTGCATTTAAAAACTTAAAGAAAAAAAAATAATAAATTCCATTTTTAAAGAATAAAATATTTGCTAAAATCTCTTAAATAATAAAACTAAATTTTACAATAAACATTTTCAGCAAATTTATGTAATTGAACAATTTCCTTCAAGGCATTGAAAAACAACAACAAAAAAATCTTAAAATAAAATTCTTAAGAATTTATCGTTATTTTGTTGAAGCATGCAACAAAATATTGATGACATTTATTATTGGCTTTATTAAAAAAAATCCTCTCTCAATTTAAGCTGTCAAGAATATTGTATGTGCTGTCTAGATACAGAGCTGTGTTGCAAGGATGTGATAATTTTTTTTCTTTTTTTAACAAACAAAATGTGTTGCAGCATCATAAGTAGTTGTTGTAACTTAACTTGTAGCAAGCGACAACGTTGAGAACGACAATAATGATGATGATCATATTGATGATAATGATTTAGCAATCAAGTATTATAGATTTTATGTTGGCTATTGAGGTTATTTCTTAGTATTTTATTATTTTCCTTTTAAGTTGTTGTTTTTTTCCTTTTCCTTTTCTCTTTTTCTTTTTCTATTTTTTTTGCTTTATATTCAATAACACTATTTTCAGTCTATGACAGTAATTCTTGTTGCTTTTTCTTTCATTTTTATTTGCAAGCAGAAACTTCTTTAAAATTCTATTCTAATAGAAGAAGACATTATTTGCTTGAAGCTTTAGTTTTGTTTTGTGGCCAATAAACTATTATAACATATTTTCACAAGATATAATCTTTAAATTATTAGAGCATAAGTGAACACAAAATTTTTGCTATAAATAGCACAAGAAGGCAAATAATAACAAAAACCTATAAAGAGGATTTAAGGATTTTTTCAAATAAAAATAAAACAAAAATGCTTCAACACATTTTATAAAAAGTATTAAGAATTCTAAATATTTCTTTTTAAATATTTGGTGAATTATTGTTAAATGGTGTTATGTGTCTTGTTCTAATTTAAACCTGTTATGAGCTGTTTTTCCGTTAAATCATTTCAAGTTGCTCAACATTTTACAAGATTTTTAAAAGATTTTTAGAAAAGAAGACATTGAAATGTTAACAAACTTAAAAAATCATATGAAGCATTTAAAGCGATCTCTGAAGAATTTCTGATTATATTTTATTTCTTTATGGTTTAGGTTAAATACCCAAATTTAATATTTATGTATATTTGCGTTATAAGTCTTAAACGGTCAGTAAACTAGTCAAGACGACCATACAAACACAAATTTTAATTTTTTTTTCAGAAAAACTATTTTTGTTAAAGAAAAAATAAACAAACTCTTTTTTTTGTTTTATAAAGCTTAATTAAAAGGTCATCAAAACAAACTAAAATACTCATTATTGATGACACATCAGGTATTTCACTACAACACCAAAATTTCCATTTAAAAAGAAAAAAAATTTACTTGAAGTCTTTTACAAATTCCACATAAACAAGCATAGACATGTCCATATATTCACTACTCGCATTCTTTTCTTTTCCTACCTAATCGAACACATTTTTCACAAAATGTTACATATTTTTTATTTTCTTCAGCTTCTTTGACATCCCATAAGTATTCTGTGTCTAAATGGAAATGAAAGAAAACAAATTATTTTAATAAAAGTGTGTGTGTATGTTCGTGAAAAACCCGGGTTCGTAGGAGAGCTGAAATACACATGAGAAAGCTTTGCCTTGTGCAGTATAAGAACAACAAAAACTACTACTGTTATTTGCTATAATCGTTGTTGTTGTAATAATATTAGAGAACAGAGATTGTCATTAACATTAATGACAGAAAACAGTTGATGGTGTCACACAGTGAAAGCAATGAAATTGATTGAATTGAAAAAATTTAATGCGAAAAACTTTCATGATCAAGCCATGATCTATTATCCCTAAAAACTTGTTCCCAATTTTATATACAATGTGAGTCTGAACTATTTAATGTCTTCATGTCCTTTTGTCTTTCTCTTTGACATTTTGTTTGGTTTATAAAGAAATCCTGAAGCAATGATTAAAAATTACCACCCTGATCTCGCCTACGAGCACTAGGTGGCAAAGGTTCGGAACTATTTTTCATTTCAAACAAATCTGAAAAAATTTTGATGCCATTGTATTCACAAAAATACAAATAAAAGATTTGGATCTTAAAAAGGTGTGGACGGACACGGTTTCACAAAAAAAAAAAAAAAAAAAAAAAACTAGAAATTTTCATGGTTAAAAAAATAAAGAGCGTCCCTATACATCACATGTCTCTTAAACCGTAACAGTTCCCCTAACAAAGTTGTTAGCACTATAGCTCTCAATAGCGAAAAAAAATAAAAAAGTAAATTTATAAATTAGAGAGCGTCAATTGAACCTTTGAAGTCAAGCTTTTGAAAATTACACAGAATGGCTTTTGCTACGCTTTTTGTATTAACAAGAATAAATATTTAAAATTATAAATTAAAAGGTGACTCCATGGATGATGATGTATATGGGATTATCATTTGAGCTTTAACGGATAAACAATTAAAGTTTAAGCAATGTTTATTTCATATTGACAGCGATTATTCTGTCTACCCATTTAGAAAACAGTTTTTCTTTTGGCAAGAATTATGCTGTCGTAAAAGTAAAGATTTTAATTTTTCAACCAGAAAATGCATGGGAAATTTGAGAAATATAACAAGGAAACTTTTCCCAACTTTTCCCAGTATAAACTCACTGAAATTCCATGGAATCATAGTGTACCTTACAGCTGTGTATTATGATTTTCAAAATTAGCCAGGATTTTCCTTAAAAGTACTTGTCAGTTTATTTCCATCTACACATAAACACACATTTATCTCAGTTTGTAAATCTGTGTCAATTAGTATCTTCTTACATAAACTAAAATTTTCATGCATTTTAATCTCGATATTAGTTTATAGTTTAGGTTGTTGTTGTTCATATTGTTTGTTTGCTTGTTTGTTTATTTATATGCTGAAATTGTTGTCTTGTCTTGTTGTTGTCATCTACATAGACAATAACATTTTTACATACTAAAATACTAAAATTACTTGCTTTAGCTACATCACATATCATGGTTACGCATACAACGACAATGTTCCCAATAAACATTAAAGTTTTAAATTCAATAGCGATTGTTTTTTTTTTTTTGTGAAAATTTTGTAGAATTTTTCAAATAACTCAGTTTTTCTTTAATTTCACTGTAAAATACTCAATATTATTTTTTCCAAGATTGCAAAGATTTAAAAGACAAACTGAAACTCAAAGAGACTATTTAAGTTCTCTCGATACCCGGTGACTAAATTTTGATATTATCCACTGACTTTTTTTAATTCTGTTTTCTTAAATGTGATCATCATACACAACCCCAATTACCAAACGAGCGGTCATAAGTGGTCTTACATAAAACCGGCAAACATGCTTGGGGCACTTTAGGTTACTCGGTTTCTATGAGAAAGTTTCATAATTTAGAATATATCTTCGAATAAATTCTTTTATGATATTAAACAGAATATTGGTGTTTTTTTTTTCTTAGCAGGAGCAGCTGGATTGGCCGAAATTTGTGATTACAAACAAGTAAATTATAGAATTAGAGTGAGAAGCTACTGTCCAAATTATCAAATATCATTATCACCTTTGTTTGTTATTAAGAATGCTTTCGACATCAGGAAGCCAGGTTCTACTTCTCAAATTTTTAAAATTCGAACTCTTGTGTTGTCTGATTAATATTGCTACTACAGAAAAGAGAAAAATATTCTTGTTATTGGCAACCTAAGTATCAGAATAAATGAGTATTCAAAAGAATGGCTTCTGGCTACGTAGAATATGATTCATCGCATATAATGTTCTCATATACTTTCAATTTATAACAGGCAAATTGGGGATCAAGCAGTAAAAAATTGAAACTGGGTGGCGACAGCTCTAATTAGCAGAAACGAGTTTATTGGCTGAATAAGGCATCCTTTGACTAACAGCTTTTAGAGACTGCTGAATATGATGAAGACATAGCGCGAATATTGGTTACGTTGGGCTTGAGTTAAGGTATCTACTGAACGGCTTAAGTTATGAAAAGCTGCTTTTCAAGTTTATATAAATAAAAGGAAATTGGAGAATAGTTTAAAATGACATCTCACCACTTTCGCTAACAATATGTCCGTTCTAAAGAATTAAGCTGTTTCAGTTGAGTGATTTTCCTTTCTAAAATTAAATTAAATTAAGTTGTAAAAAAGGAAAAAACGTAGAAATTTAAAAAAAATTATAATAATAATAAAAAAATTGTACTAAAATTCTATATTTTAAAATAAATATTTTCCAACATTTTCAAATATATTGTTCAATGTTTATTGGGTGGCTTCTTCTTTCCTACTTCATTGTTTTCTTCTCGATAACACAGATGAATATTAATTACTATTTGAAAGGTTTTGTCATTCTCTTGTAGTTTTATCAACGAATGTACAAGCATGTGTCCAATTATACTCACATAAATGTGACTGTGAATTAATGTCTATAGGAAAATGCGCATGAATATCAAAGATTAAAAATAGATTACGTTTACTATTTATTTATGTTCTTGCAGTTGTATGCGATACATTCTGTTTAGCAAAAAAAAAATTAGTTTTTGAAAGCAAAAGAGGCCTTATTACTCTCTCTTATTTATATTTGTCGTGTCAATTACAATTTTACTGCAGTCTTATGAAATCATAAAAACTATTTAATCTTTTTGATTCAAAATGTATTATTAATGAGATGTAAGTTCATTAATGAGCAAATATCTAAGCATTAACAATAAACTGCCATTTTGAAATCGAATTTGTTTAATTTCGTTGAACCACAATTTTTTTAGCTAAGTCCGGCTCATTGTGAAATCATTTTTTTTGCGCCAGTTACTTATTTTTCGTTATCGCTAACTAATTTTGAATTAAAAATAATTAATTAGAAAAACAAATAGTTAAAAAAATCTAATGTTAAAACAGCAGATAATGAGTTCAAGTCTCCTCAAAGTTATAAATGTAGCACAAAATAATTTTTTCAAGCCCATTGTGGTATAGATGGCTTCGTTGCTAAGAGTGCTTGTTCCCCAAGAAAGACATCGACTACCTCTAGTCTTCCTAGAGTCTTTCAGTCATTTAGGATGGACTGCGGCAAAGGTTGGTTAAAGTTCTTTTTTTTTAAACAATAGAAATAAAATATTGCCAGAGCAACAGAGTAAAATAAAAAATAAACAAAGTGCCAGAGAAAGGTATTCTAAAGATTAGAGTTAAAAGAGTCACTTCGTGTGACAAGGTAAAAATGTATCGCATTAGAAAAAAATAACTTCTTTTGTTTAAAACTAAGGTAAAACAAGAAAAAAATCTATGGAGCCAACCCAAGCTCTCATATATCCTATCATGTATAAATAGGTCGGCTATACAAAATACCTAGAATCTCGTTAGTGGCTTAGATACTTACACGGATTTTTTGTGACGTGTACATAATGAAATAAGAGGGCTGGCATATAAATAAAACCGGTCGAAACCTGGCAAGACCTACTATAAATTAGGCGAGTTTGCGATTTAAAAAAAATTGTTCCATAGAAATAATTTGCCTTTGAATTTGAAGAAACAGTACTTGGACATAAATAAAACACTTAATAAAGATAATTCGGTTAAAAGATTTTAGCTAAAAAGAAAATATATTTTCAGTATTAAATTCTGACCTGTTGGGAATTCGTTTTACAAGGATACAAAATTCTCTAAACTACTTAATAAGCTTGAATTATCCTTTAGCGTGTGAAAAAAAATGGTTATGGTATGGTCATAAGCACCATATTATGTTCACTGTAAAAACATATGGTTGTAGAGAACTAATTATGGTTGTTGTAAACAATAATATGGTAACGACAAACAAGTTTTCATTTCGCCATTATATTTTCATAACGCGCTAAAGGAGCAACTTGCAATTTTTTATAAAATTCAAAATATTATGATATTTATAATCAACATAACATGGTTGTTTTATTTAAATGTAATTAAAAGTTTTTTTTTTATAATAGTTTGATAATATTATAGGCCAGTTATATTATAATAAGTTTATACTTTAATCATATATACGGTTATATTTTAGGATGTTGTTGTTATATAATATAAGTAATTTAAGCAAAATACTGTTGTCATACCTTTCGGTGAAGACCGTCGTCACTGGCTGTTTATTTGATACGATTGGCGAGCGCTTTCGATGTAAAGACATAATTTTCAAGCCGCGTTTTAATTAGTACTGGTTAGATAGTGTATCTAGATAGTGTCTCTAACCAGTACTAATCAAAACGCGGCTTGAAAATGATGTCTTTACATCGAAAGCACTCGCTGATCGTATCAAATAAACAGCCAGTGACGACGGTCTTCACCGAAAGGTATGACAACAGTATTTTATTTACTGGCGGAATAAATCCAATTATCTTAATATCAAGCATAATATGTTTAAGATTATGGTAACGTTAATCATGTTTATTCTTTTGCGCATTAGCTTAAGATTAACACTGTGAATATATTTGCAGTAATCGTACAAACTAAATTATTTTTCACTTAACACAATTGGGACGAACGACGAGTAAAACACATGTGTGGAAAAGGTAATGTACATAATGATGATGTCGAAAGAAAATCGTTGAATGCGATGAATTTTGTAAAAGATTTATTGCTATTTCTTACGCCAGCGAATGATGAACGAATCAATACAAAAATCGTATCGCTTAAAATGAGTTTTAGATTAATTTTTAAATTCATTTTTTTAAGATAATTTTTTATAGGGTCACAAAAAGTAAACAACTTTGAAAATTATAAATGCTGTATTTTTCACAATTTTTTGGTTTTATACGATGAACTCACGCAGAAATTTTTGACGGCGAACTTGTAATGTTGGACAAAATTCAAATTGTTGTGTTCTTAGCATGAAGTTCTAAAATTTGTGGTTGAATGTCTTGTCCAAAGTACTTTTTCTAACATCTGCAGTTTCTCAAATAAAATGTTAATAATTTTGTATTAATTTACCATTTTTTGTGAATTTGAAAATAATTTTATCGACATTAAAATTTATTAGCATTTAAGATTTTTTATTGATTTTTGAGTTTAATGCGCGATGGTTTGCTTCCTTTTTTTCTTGTTCATTTTTCTTTTTTTCTGATGAAATATGCATAATTGCCAACGTAACCATATTCTGATTACCTTGTTAAAAGATAAAGGTTAAACAGATCAGATTCCTCAGTTTCCTCATAAAAATTAAAATGGATGCATTCAATTGGAAAGTGCTGCATATTTGTTGTTGAAGTTGGTGATTTTTAGCTTTTTCATTTGCTCAAATACACAATGTTAACATGGCAACATAAAAAAATTTTAAACTGTATATACACTAAAACTAACACATATACACAACCATACACATACATGTTTATATGCTGATACTTATGTTAACACACACATGGTTTTAACTGCCTGTTTTCATATCCGTTTAATACAAGTAAATATTGCTAGTTATGTATATATGTGTGTATGTATGTGTGTATATGTAAGCTTGTATGCATGTATGTTTATATCTACTGGCTATGGTTAGACCAAATTTTGCAATTGGCTAACCGTGTACGGTTTTTGGTTTAAATATAATTTTTTTTGTTTTACTGTTCATGTATGTTCGGGTGGAAAAACTGATGGACTGGGTAAATGAGAAACAATGAATATTTGTGTCCAGGCTATAAGAATTTTTTTAATTTTTTATTCCCATTTTTTTTGCTCATAAATTTTTAACCAGGCAGTTAGCTGGACGCAATATTGGCTGAATGGCGTGAAGGCTGGTTAGATGACTAGTAACGTTCACTTTTCTCTAGCAGTTTAGAGTGGAGTTTATAGAATGTTAAGTCAAAAATCATTGTTTTATATAAAATCTATTATTATACATTTTGTATGTGAGAGTATGTTTACAAACGCTTGTTAATATTTTTGAATTTATGCATGCGTGTGTGTGTGTATATGTATTTTTGCATAATGGGCTCATATGCATACAATATCGCCTTTAGACAAAAGCGTTAAATGAGCGTTAGTAATTTGTATTAGTTGCTGTTATTGCTGTTGTAAAAGTAAACTAAAGAGATACTCTATTCTTTTTATATTTCGCCATAGCATCAGCACAGCATCTGTTTTAAATTATTTTCTAGTGGGTAATGGTTGCAAAGATGATTTTTTAAATTGTTAACAGTTAATATTTTAAATATTTTTCAAAAAATAGAAGATATAAAAGACGAATTTTGTTAAATATTTTTTAAAGAACTTAAATTAAAAAAATATGCAAATTTATTTAAAAAAATTTTATAAAAAAATTATTAAGTTGATTTAGACAAAAGTAAAAAATTAAAATATACGAGTAATTTTAATAAAAGTAACTTTTTCTATCTGTAATAATATGAAGCGTTTATTTTGAAAGTGGCATAAGTCACTTAAAAAAAAATTAAAGAAAGAAATTTAAATGTTAAGAGCTGCTAAGATAGGAGGGCAAACTCACCATGTCGATTTTGCCTAAATATTTTTACAACCTTCAAAACACAATTCTTTAAATATGTTTATCAGCTTCAAGGTATATCAACTTATGCTGCTTTTAAAATAAACGTCTCAAATATTTAAAAAAAAAATATTCTTAACTCAATTTACTTTATTTGTAGTTTTTAATAATAAGAATTTTGTAAGAAAATCTAAAAATATTTTTCTTTGAAGAAATCAAGCACAATTAAGGTCAATTAATATAAAACAGATTCCAAATAAAAATTTTTATATTGATTTTTTTACCCTACTAATTTTATATATTTCTTTTGGGGAAATTCGTAATAGTTGTATCTCAATATACTTTTAATTAAACTGAAATATATTCTTCAAGTGGGAGTTGGACGCACACTCGGAAGGTCCCTTGCTATTTATGGTTTAACTTTTCATTTTAATTTTATTTGAAAATTTTTTTGTGGTTCAAATTTGAAAGACCCAGCCTTTTAGGATTTAAGAGATAAGACTAAATACGCTAGAAATCAAAACCTCTATAAAAGTGACGTTTGATTTTTATTATATTTATTTAAAGGGAAAAAATTCGTTAATTTGATTGTCGTGCTCGTCATAACAATTGCAAGTTAAACGGCTGTAAAACACGTTTTTACCAATGAAAAAAAAAAAAATAAGATGAATTAATTGAGATTTTATTTTTTACTTTCTGCAATTAATATAAAACAATATTTATTTTATAAATTTTTCAATTAGTATTCGTATAGAGC
This sequence comes from Cistogaster globosa, assembly GCA_937654795.1. Classification (NCBI taxonomy): domain Eukaryota; kingdom Metazoa; phylum Arthropoda; class Insecta; order Diptera; family Tachinidae; genus Cistogaster; species Cistogaster globosa. Next base: position 3,084,654 of record OW569407.1, read on the forward strand.
TTTCGCTCAATATCTCTCTTCGTTGCAGCTTCTTTAAAGAAGGCGAATTTTTGACACGACTATCAACATAAAAAAATTGCAGAAACAAAATTGTTGCATCAGATTAAACTTTAGTTTTTTCTTATTATAGAAAGATAAAGAAATTATGGTTTTTTATTATTTCTTTTTTTTTTTTTTTTGATTATTCCCAAAACTACTAACGAAAATTTTAAGTGTCAAAAAAAAAAAAAAAAAAAAAACTGTAATACTGCGAACTCTTTTTCATATTTATGATCAGGATAAACTGGCAAATCCTCAATAATAAATTTTTGCTTGAACATTACTACCAATTACTTCCATACTGCCATTCCAGATAAGCCTAAATAATCAGACATATAATCAATTTTCAACCAATCAGCTGCGTATGAAAAATTGAAAAATTGGCTTAAGATTAGACGGCCGAAATTTCCTTTGTCAAAAACAGCCATGGTGGCCGTGAGCCTAAAGTCATTTCCCAATAATAAAGCCCTGCGTAGATCCATCGATTGGGGTTTAAAACAAAAATCCTTTATTATGAAGTAATAATAATTCAGTCATTCTTGCCCAAAATAATTGAGGGTAGTGTCAAGAGTGCATTAAGTGCGGATCTTAAAATCTGCATTTTACCTGCAATAAAAATTTCAATGGTTTCAAAAATTTATTAATAAAACCAAATTGAATATTTGTCAATTAATATCCAGTTTTTATTGTTAGTTTGCGTGCGTTACTGTATTGTAGTGCTGAGTATTTATGTCACTTTAAATTGTCTTTATTTGACTTTAATTGCCCTTTTTAAAATGTCTTGTGTCTTTTAGAGTTCTTTATTTTTTATTATTTTTTATTGCAGTTGCAATTTTCCGCCTTGAAAAACAATTTTCTGTTTGTTGCAGAAGTTGAAGAGGAAGAAAGTAAAAAAAGTAGGAAATAAAATTTTTCTTTTGTTTTTTTTTTTATTTCTTTAGTAGTTTTTAACTCATGTTTTCTGATGGCCTCCATTTGTAGAGTTTTATTTACATTTGTGTATAATGAAACTTTGCTTTGTCCTTTAATTTTTTGTTTTACTTTTTACTTTTTTGCATTTTTCTTTTATTTGTTTTATTTTTATTTTATTTTATTTAAGTTTTTATTATCAACATTATAATGTCGTGTATGCGAGATAGTTAGACAGGCTTTCAAGTTTTGCCCTTATGATGTGTATGTTGATAAAGATCATCATTATCATCATTATAATGATGCAAATGATGAAGATAAATAGCATTAACATTATCATCATCTTTAGCTTTAGATATCCCTGGCTTTAGTTTGTTGTTAAACTTTTTCTAGTTTGTCTAGTTTTAGTTATTTGTCGTTTTGCTGTCATATTATGCAAATGGGATAATCGTTATTAGAGGATATTTTTTCTTTCTTTTACATTATGAATGTAAGACATCATAAAGGAAGTTGTAGTAGAATAAGTGTATAAAACAAATACTTAACATTTTTATTTTTCTTATTTTTATGGCATTAAAAAGAAAGTAGCTACAGATAAATAATATTAAAGAAAAGAATTATTTATGTGTATTTTTTTCTCACATTTAAAATAATTTGTATGAGACATTTCAGATTTAGTAAGGGAAAAAAACATCTCGGAAATTGTAAATAAAAATATTTTTTTTTCAGTAACTTTATTTTGGCTGTAGGTCAGTTGTTAATTAAAGACAAATAAAAATATGTTTTGATTTTTATTTTATTTTTCCGATATTTCGATCAACTTCGTTGATCATCTTCAGGGATCTAAAAATATTTATATAATTTAAAACACAATTAACACTCAAATAAAGAAATTAACAATAATAACAAAGGAGTTTAACAAAATAATAATAAATGTAGTTTCCTTACAAATATAATAAAAAGTAATTTTCACATCACACTTATTCTTTTCCACTGTAGATTATCGACTGAAAAGCTTATATTAATAAAAGTTTTTTATTTTAGTTTTACTTTTGCTCTATGCTTATTTATTATATGTCTATATATTTGTGCACATCTCTCTGTGTCACTCTTATAATTTAGTCTCTTTTCTATCGGTACATCAATTATGTGTAACATCTCCAGTATGTATCTCTTTTTGTAATTATCTTCTCTTGTCAATACTTTGATGTTTTTAAAGTCCGGCTTGTGTCCCGTTGAAGCACAGTGGGCTGCAAGTGCTGTTTTTTGAGATAAAGGTTTTTTTGAATTAATATCAGACTTATGTGAAGCCATCCTTGTCTTTAGTTTGGTTTTTGTGGTGCCAACATATACCTTCTGGCATATATTAGACCCGTCTCCATTGCAGTTAATCTCATAGACTATATTGGATTTTTCTTCTTTTTCTAATTTTGCCTTAGTCTTACTGAATAATTTATTTGTAGTATTAATAGTTTTAAAGGCTAATTGGTTTTTTTCTTTATTGTAAATATCCGACTGCTTTAATCTCTCTGAGAAGCCAGGAACGTATACCATGGATTTGTATACTGCTAGAGGCTTATCAATTTCTTTATTTTCAGTATGTCCTTTTTTCTTTAGGTGCTTCAACAAATCGTTAATAGTTTTAATAGGAAAATCATTTTTCATTAAGATATTTTTAATTTTGTCAATGTTTTTAGAGTGAAAAGACCGATCACTGATGTTTAAGATTTTGCTGATAAAGTTAAGAGCGGTATTTATAATAATATTTCTGGGATGTTTGGAATAAAAATTAATTAATCGTCCTGATGCCATAGGTTTTTGGTACCAGTCTACTTTCAGTTTGTTACTTTGTCTGATTAGTATAGCGTCTAGATATGGCAGCTTGTTGTGACTTTCCATCTCCATTGTAAATTGTATTTGGCTATGGAACGAATTTAACATCTTTAAAGTTGTTTCAACATTTTCGATTTCTACGACTGCAAAAAGATCGTCTACGTATTTAGTTACTATTCGTGGCTTTATTTTCATTTTGCTTAGGGATTCGTCTAATAATTCCTCCATTACAATGTCTGCTATTATTGGCGAGGCAGGTGAACCCATTGGCATTCCTTTTTTCTGTTCATAAAATTTGTCACCGTATCTGAAATATCTGCTATCTTTTATACAGAAAGACAGTAACTCCATAAAAATATTCTTGGGTATCTTTGTGAATTGTTCTAATATATTCCATTTCTTTTCAATCGTTTTTAATGCGAGATTCACTGGAATACTTGGAAAAAGGGAAACAACATCAAAGGAAATGAGCACTTCATTGTCATGTATGATAATGTCATTTATTCTATCTTTAAAATTTATAGCGTCTTTAATATTATATGCAGAATCCTTTGTCAAGTTTTGTAAAATGTGTACTAAGAATTTGCTTAATCTATATGACGGGGAATTTACAGATGAACAAATAGGGCGTAAAGGAATGTCAGCTTTATGTATTTTTGGTAATCCATAAATTCTGGGTGATGTGGCTGTTTTGATGATCAGTTTATTTTTGTCATTTAAATCAATTAGATTCATGTTAAAAAGTTGTTCAATTAAGGAATTGTTTTTGTTTTGAAGAATAGTTGTAGGATCTCTCCTCAGTCGTCTGTATGTGCACAAATCTCCAATTATGTTATTCATTTTTGTTTCATATTCATGTTTCATCATCACTACTGTCTTATTTCCCTTGTCAGAGTTTAATATAAGTAAATCTTTATTCTTGTTTAAAAATCTTTCTGCTCGTCCCACTGTGTCTATTATGAATTTGTCTCTCTTATTATGTTTGTTTCTGTGTAAGTGGTCGTCAATGAGTGATACTAGTTTTGTTCTTGATATTTCTTGTTGTTCACTGTTCTCAATTGTTTTTATACAATCTTCTCCATCTATAATGCATTTAAATAAAGGGAATGTTTTCTTTGTAATTGGTAATGCAAACTTTGGTCCAAGAGAAAGTAGCCACTGTATATCTGTCGGTATTTCCTTGTTCGATTTATTAACTAACCAATCTTTGTTAAATCTCATATTTATCTCTTTATTTTGATCGTCTCTTAAGTTCTCGAATTTTCTTTTATGGATACTTTTTCTTTTTTCTACGAAGCTTTTTAAAATGTTTTTTTCACTTTCCATTAGTATTTGTTTGTCATATTCATCCATAAATTCATCTATTTTCATCTTTGTAACATAAAGTAATCTGTTGTTGTCAGTAATTTGTTTATGTTTCTGATGTATCATAAGTGTTAATATTTTAGTGTGGAAGTTGTAAATATGTTTACTTAAAGTTCTATGTATATCATGTGGTATTTTATTATGAATTTTAAATAGACTAAATACATGTTTCGTTGTGTTTGAAATGCAGTTGGGAATAATGCCTGCTTGTCTACATTTTATTAGGAACGTAGTTGTAGATTTTATACTTCCTAAACACTTGTTATATTTTGAATATCTCCTTATGATGTTAACTGCGTTTTTTTCATACTTTTGTTTAATACTTTTATATAAAGCCATTATGACTTTAACTTTGCGGTGTGCCTCCCGTGTAATATAATATTTTTGAGTAGTTTAGTCGACCTTTTTTAATGTTCTTCAGTAACTTTATTTTGGCTGTAGGTCAGTTGTTAATTAAAGACAAATAAAAATATGTTTTGATTTTTATTTTATTTTTCCGATATTTCGATCAACTTCGTTGATCATCTTCAGGGATCTAAAAATATTTATATAATTTAAAACACAATTAACACTCAAATAAAGAAATTAACAATAATAACAAAGGAGTTTAACAAAATAATAATAAATGTAGTTTCCTTACAAATATAATAAAAAGTAATTTTCACATCACACTTATTCTTTTCCACTGTAGATTATCGACTGAAAAGCTTATATTAATAAAAGTTTTTTATTTTAGTTTTACTTTTGCTCTATGCTTATTTATTATATGTCTATATATTTGTGCACATCTCTCTGTGTCACTCTTATAATTTAGTCTCTTTTCTATCGGTACATCAATTATGTGTAACATCTCCAGTATGTATCTCTTTTTGTAATTATCTTCTCTTGTCAATACTTTGATGTTTTTAAAGTCCGGCTTGTGTCCCGTTGAAGCACAGTGGGCTGCAAGTGCTGTTTTTTGAGATAAAGGTTTTTTTGAATTAATATCAGACTTATGTGAAGCCATCCTTGTCTTTAGTTTGGTTTTTGTGGTGCCAACATATACCTTCTGGCATATATTAGACCCGTCTCCATTGCAGTTAATCTCATAGACTATATTGGATTTTTCTTCTTTTTCTAATTTTGCCTTAGTCTTACTGAATAATTTATTTGTAGTATTAATAGTTTTAAAGGCTAATTGGTTTTTTTCTTTATTGTAAATATCCGACTGCTTTAATCTCTCTGAGAAGCCAGGAACGTATACCATGGATTTGTATACTGCTAGAGGCTTATCAATTTCTTTATTTTCAGTATGTCCTTTTTTCTTTAGGTGCTTCAACAAATCGTTAATAGTTTTAATAGGAAAATCATTTTTCATTAAGATATTTTTAATTTTGTCAATGTTTTTAGAGTGAAAAGACCGATCACTGATGTTTAAGATTTTGCTGATAAAGTTAAGAGCGGTATTTATAATAATATTTCTGGGATGTTTGGAATAAAAATTAATTAATCGTCCTGATGCCATAGGTTTTTGGTACCAGTCTACTTTCAGTTTGTTACTTTGTCTGATTAGTATAGCGTCTAGATATGGCAGCTTGTTGTGACTTTCCATCTCCATTGTAAATTGTATTTGGCTATGGAACGAATTTAACATCTTTAAAGTTGTTTCAACATTTTCGATTTCTACGACTGCAAAAAGATCGTCTACGTATTTAGTTACTATTCGTGGCTTTATTTTCATTTTGCTTAGGGATTCGTCTAATAATTCCTCCATTACAATGTCTGCTATTATTGGCGAGGCAGGTGAACCCATTGGCATTCCTTTTTTCTGTTCATAAAATTTGTCACCGTATCTGAAATATCTGCTATCTTTTATACAGAAAGACAGTAACTCCATAAAAATATTCTTGGGTATCTTTGTGAATTGTTCTAATATATTCCATTTCTTTTCAATCGTTTTTAATGCGAGATTCACTGGAATACTTGGAAAAAGGGAAACAACATCAAAGGAAATGAGCACTTCATTGTCATGTATGATAATGTCATTTATTCTATCTTTAAAATTTATAGCGTCTTTAATATTATATGCAGAATCCTTTGTCAAGTTTTGTAAAATGTGTACTAAGAATTTGCTTAATCTATATGACGGGGAATTTACAGATGAACAAATAGGGCGTAAAGGAATGTCAGCTTTATGTATTTTTGGTAATCCATAAATTCTGGGTGATGTGGCTGTTTTGATGATCAGTTTATTTTTGTCATTTAAATCAATTAGATTCATGTTAAAAAGTTGTTCAATTAAGGAATTGTTTTTGTTTTGAAGAATAGTTGTAGGATCTCTCCTCAGTCGTCTGTATGTGCACAAATCTCCAATTATGTTATTCATTTTTGTTTCATATTCATGTTTCATCATCACTACTGTCTTATTTCCCTTGTCAGAGTTTAATATAAGTAAATCTTTATTCTTGTTTAAAAATCTTTCTGCTCGTCCCACTGTGTCTATTATGAATTTGTCTCTCTTATTATGTTTGTTTCTGTGTAAGTGGTCGTCAATGAGTGATACTAGTTTTGTTCTTGATATTTCTTGTTGTTCACTGTTCTCAATTGTTTTTATACAATCTTCTCCATCTATAATGCATTTAAATAAAGGGAATGTTTTCTTTGTAATTGGTAATGCAAACTTTGGTCCAAGAGAAAGTAGCCACTGTATATCTGTCGGTATTTCCTTGTTCGATTTATTAACTAACCAATCTTTGTTAAATCTCATATTTATCTCTTTATTTTGATCGTCTCTTAAGTTCTCGAATTTTCTTTTATGGATACTTTTTCTTTTTTCTACGAAGCTTTTTAAAATGTTTTTTTCACTTTCCATTAGTATTTGTTTGTCATATTCATCCATAAATTCATCTATTTTCATCTTTGTAACATAAAGTAATCTGTTGTTGTCAGTAATTTGTTTATGTTTCTGATGTATCATAAGTGTTAATATTTTAGTGTGGAAGTTGTAAATATGTTTACTTAAAGTTCTATGTATATCATGTGGTATTTTATTATGAATTTTAAATAGACTAAATACATGTTTCGTTGTGTTTGAAATGCAGTTGGGAATAATGCCTGCTTGTCTACATTTTATTAGGAACGTGCAATGGAGACGGGTCTAATATATGCCAGAAGGTATATGTTGGCACCACAAAAACCAAACTAAAGACAAGGATGGCTTCACATAAGTCTGATATTAATTCAAAAAAACCTTTATCTCAAAAAACAGCACTTGCAGCCCACTGTGCTTCAACGGGACACAAGCCGGACTTTAAAAACATCAAAGTATTGACAAGAGAAGATAATTACAAAAAGAGATACATACTGGAGATGTTACACATAATTGATGTACCGATAGAAAAGAGACTAAATTATAAGAGTGACACAGAGAGATGTGCACAAATATATAGACATATAATAAATAAGCATAGAGCAAAAGTAAAACTAAAATAAAAAACTTTTATTAATATAAGCTTTTCAGTCGATAATCTACAGTGGAAAAGAATAAGTGTGATGTGAAAATTACTTTTTATTATATTTGTAAGGAAACTACATTTATTATTATTTTGTTAAACTCCTTTGTTATTATTGTTAATTTCTTTATTTGAGTGTTAATTGTGTTTTAAATTATATAAATATTTTTAGATCCCTGAAGATGATCAACGAAGTTGATCGAAATATCGGAAAAATAAAATAAAAATCAAAACATATTTTTATTTGTCTTTAATTAACAACTGACCTACAGCCAAAATAAAGTTACTGAAGAACATTAAAAAAGGTCGACTAAACTACTCAAAAATATTAAAAATATTTTTTTTTTTTAAATAAATTATATAAAAAATTAAATTTTAGATGTTACGAGGCTGGGTGGATAAGAAGTCCATTTGGCAAACATTAGGAAGGAGGATTTTAAAGTCAATATTACTCTTTCCCATTTTGTTATTGCGCTTTTAGAGAGAAGCTAAGTTGTAACGCTTTCATCGATATTGAGTGAAAAATTATAAATTTGTCTACTGTGACATTTCAATACTGAATAAAGAGTTAATATATTTCCAAGCGACACAAGTTAATTCTACATTATTTGGAGTAAAACTTTCCTTAAAGTACATTACAATTACTCTTGACATCATTTATTTTTCATTGGCTTACTGAATACTAAAATTTGTGGAAGACAGATGCTTAAAATTAATCTGCTGTAATTCACAAGTGGGCATGAGAACTCAAAAGGACAAGCTTTTACTTTGCTTACCTCAGAGGTATAACAAAAAATTTTAAAAGATAAAAAAGTAATCGCAAGAAAGTCTGAAGAAAATATTATCTCAGCAACCACCATCATAATAGAGATACCAGCTCGTGTAGATAGAGATCATGCCCTACGTCTTTTTGTTCTTTCGCGCTTTTTTTAGATGCGGTACTACAGCCACCAGCTGATGGTTACCAAGAAACCCGAACTCGATTGTCGTTTTTCAACCTGGAGTTTTTCACTTTGCAAAAAAAAACAAAATAAAAAATTATTAAAATAAAGAAGGCAGACTTTGATCAAAAAAATATTAAATATTTTTTCTAAAAACTCTCACATTATTTTAAATGCATAACAGCTAAATATCAAATTATGTGGCTTAACGTTTATGTAAAACCAATAAATGGCAAAGGAAACCCAAAGAAAAATTTAACAAACTACACAAAACAAACTTTCTACACTAAACTTTTAAACAAATAAAACAAGTGTTGAAAAAATAAAAATAAAATAAAATAATTTCATTAAAAATTCCCTTAAACAACTCTAATATTATTTTCCTTTTTTTTTTGCTTTTGATACTCAACAGTAACATGTGTTGATAATTTGTTTTATAAATTTTGAACGTCTGCTTAAGTGTAAGTGTGAGTGAGTGTGTTTTAAAGTGATGTTATATGAGAAAGTGTTTCTGTAGTTACCGACAAAAAAAAAAAAAAAAAAAATATTTTGTTTTAAACTAAACCAAAATAACAATTTACCTGTCTGTCTACAAATGTTTTTTGGTCTTGTGTCCAGGTTTTAATAAAACATGAAATGAAATAAAATAAAAAAACACACAAAAACTTATGTAAAGTGTTTCAATGACAATTAAGCCTCCCTCTTGCTGCATACTTCTCCGTAAGTGCTACTTATGGATACTTTAGAATTAAAACCACATAAACAAACAACAATAACAAACATGAATGCTTAAGCAAAGAAAAAATAAAAGGAAAATTAAACCCATTTACCGGCTACAAGTAGATATGAGAGTGAATGTGTGTTAGTATGTGTTTATATGTTTATGCCTGCAACTCCCCTGTTTTTTATTAAAATTTCATTTGAAAACTAAATGTTTCTACTTATTCTGATGTTATAAAACAATTTTTCAAATTAGTTTTTGCTTTGTCCTGTTTCACTAGCCAACAAAATAAAAAAATAAATGAATGAATATATTTGTCGTGTTCAACAGGAAATGTTTGTCGTGCTATTATTTTCATATACTTTTTACTGACAATTTTATATAGAAATTCACAAAAACTTTACAAATTTAATTTATATTTACTTTTTTTTTTTTGCATAAAGATTTTGTTTTTATTTTTTTTTTATTTTATTTTATTGCATCTCTCTAACTTTTTTCTGCTCTTCCCAACCATAAACAAAATTACACATGTCAACGTTTATTTTAATATAATTTTATTTGAAACCTTAAAAAAAACATTTTTTATAAATTAAAACACTAAAAAATGTTAAAGTATTTTTAGTTATTTGCCATATAACGAGACTCTTTACATTTTATGAAACTAGTCTTATTTAAATTGAAATATTGTCATGTTTTGAATTAAATTATAATTTGAAAAAATTTTTATTTTTCACTACGAATACGGATTTTTTTTTATAAAAAATTAAATTGTTGAAAAATATTTTTTTTAATATTTAAAAATGTTAATTAAAAAAAAAATGATACATTAAATTAAATTTTTAACTAAAAATGCTTTTGTTAGAACCTATCAGTCATATTAATATTTTTAAAACGATTTTGGGCATATGACTGGCTTGACATTTGTTGTATGCATTCTGGAGGTCCAATTTTGTGTGACCTTTTCGAGCATTGGCTGCCGTATAACATGAACATTGTTTGACTTTAAGATGTCATTGTTTGCTGGCTTACAAGCGTTAACCACAGAGTCTTTACGTAGTGCCATAGAAAAACATTTTGGAGGTAATAAAACGTATGACCTTGCAGAACAATATCCAGGAGCATTTCAAGCAGTAGAATTATCTCCTTATTTTGATATCAATAAATCGATTGTTACGGTCTCCATATGAAACGTAGCGGTATTTTGTTTTAAGTACACCTTACCGGAATTAAGGTGATGCATATTTTTCATCACAAAGTCATTAAACACGGTAGCGTAAGGATCTCCATCGAAATTAACATTTAAATTCGATATCGAATGCCGTAATTTGCCCCCGGGCTTTGTTTTCATTTTTGAAGAATTAAGATCTATTGATTCCACCAGCAAGTAAGTCGCACCAAGTAATACATCTTTCTGGATGTTATGAAGCAAATTCGTTAACCCAAAAAGATATCAGTAAGAAATATGTGTCTTCGCCGAACAGGATTTTGCGAGAAAAAAGTAGATTTGTTTCCAGCTGCATTTTCAGAATAAAACTGTAATATTTGGTAACGTTATTCTAGTGTTAATCTGTTTGTGATGACTTGCCAAGGTATACTGATTGTAAGTATTAAAAAGTAAGTTTAGTGTGACAGTTCGTTTGTTCGTTAACCCTTTCGTATGTTCTTTCGAGCCTTTAAAAAAACGTTTTTTTTTTTTTTTTATTAAAAATGGTTTTTATTTCTTGAAGGATCATAGTGTATGCTTAATATTTATTTAAAATTAATTATCCGTGAGGTTGAAACCTAAATTTTTGTTTTCAAAAATTTTCATTCTTTTGGACAGCATCATATCAACTAATTATTGAAACTAAAATGTAAAATTTTAAATTTGATGTAACAAAATGAAGGAAGTGTAGGACCAGCAGTAAAACAGCTCAAGAGGATCTAAATTCGAAACAAGTAAAAGTAAATAATGCCAACTACATATTTGGATCAAAAATATATCCTGCTTTAACTGTACAACAGACCGGAAAAGAAAACCTATGTTAGTGTTCCCAACTGCTGTTTGCAGGCCACAGTCATTACCTTTTATAGATGTTTTCAATCTCGCTTTATTTTTACTTTTTTAAGAAAGATTGTAAATAAATCCGAGCACTAAATATATTTCAAAAATTTTTACTACTGTGTGGAGAACTTTTTTTTTATACTCTCTATTTTTTTTTTAATTAATACTTTTTAATTAAATTTTTAATATATTTTTAATGGATTAAATAATAAAAGTTGGCAACTTTTCTTTTTAATATCTAACGATTATTTAAAGGGAAAATATTTTAAAGTATAAAAAAAACTATAAAAAGTATTTTTAACCATAAATGTCTGTTTTTATTATTTCTATTTTAACTTTTTGTATCTATTTTTTTGATCCTGTTTATTTTCATTATCATTTAAGCGGATTTTCGGACACAAAAATATTCATAATAAAAACAATATAAATTTTTTTGTTAAATGCACACATACAGACTTTACAATTTTATGAAAATTAGCGGCTGCATATAAAAAGTCAATCGTTACGGCATTAGCAGTTATTAGTTTTCGTAATTGTTTTAATTTTTATTACTAAATTCAAATAGTTGTGTTAAGTACTTTTAAAGAAAATGAAGATTTAATTTTTTGGAAAATATGAAAAATTAAAAAAGCTTTGAATATTTACAGAATTTTGTTAAGGCACAATTATTAAAAATATAAAGAGCAGATGCTAGGGCATTATTTCAACAACGAGATTTTCGCTTTTAGACCCTTAAGCTAGACATCGTGCTTTACAGTACATTTTCACTAAATTGATTATGCAAAGAAATTGTAATAATTTAAAATCATAATATTTATACTCCTTTGGGTTATTTCTTACACATCTAATTTTGTATTTTTTATTTGATCATAAAAAATAAGAAAATTTGTAGTCAATTGTCAAACGTTCACAACGCTTTATGCAGCTCAATTGTGCAGAAATTTTTTCAAACCCAATTTTATTTTTTGTTTATGAGAAAAAGTATTTGAAGAGTCGCTGTACTATTTTCTTTATTTAATCGGTTGACCGGTATATAATTATTAGTAATAAAATTATTCATCATCATTGTATTCAATAAAATTTAGCCTTCATTGTGAGCCCTTTACGTTTGCCGAAAATATAGAAATTAAAAAAATTATCATTGAAATTCCAGGCCAGTTTTAAAGTGTAACGTAAATCTCGTCCTGGGCTTGATTGGTGCCGTCAGGTTTCGACAATACGTAGCTTCTAAGCCTATAAAAGCGGTTCAATCTACAAGTGTTAACAGAATCAGCGCATCAAAAACATTGATTCCTTTATTTTTAAAAAAGGTACAATAATCTTATTGAGCGATGTTAAACGCCTAGAGCCAGGTGTCTAAAAAGTAGACATATTCGAAAGATAGTTTAAACGGCTTGACATACCAACAAACAGGCCATTTATAGCTTTTAAGAGAAATGTGTGATTGGATCGTCTAAAGGTTAGGATATACGACTTGCTACTCCAGTCCCTTTCCATATAAAAATAAATATTCCATGGGAGATAATATAAGTCGTAAAGCTAAGATGCATAAATTTCCACTTAAGCAATATAATTGCAATTTTTTTATGGAAAAGATAAAACTGAGAAAACTCTTTTCTATTTTCTGTGCAAAAAAAATTACAAAAAAATATTAAAGATATTTTTTTTTTGTTAGATAACATTAAAAAAATGTAAATAATATTTCAAAGCTTGAAGCAATCTTTTTAAAAGTCTATTCAATATATGATACTCCTCAATAGAATTTATTGTGATTAAAATCACACTTCATATTTTTACTTGTTTTCAGATAGACTTTTCTTTATTATTAATCTTTGGCATAATTTTCTTTTGTTAAATTCTTTAGCATAATTAATCATTTTCTATAATGTTCTTTATCGAGATTAAAGTTCGTAATATGTATATTCATCAGTTATCAATTATTTTTCCAAGTATTGTATTAGAAAACAATAAAATCATTCAAATAAATACATGTATTTTTTTATCTTGCCTTTCGAATTTTTTCTCATTTATCATGAATTGATAAAAGTTAGAAAAAACTAAGAAGAGGCCGACACATATGTGAGCATATCAGCAGGCAAACAGACAGACAGATATTTAAACATGCTTCAGAAAAGTATTGTAAATTATTTCTTTTGTCAAAAAGGTTTAACAAAGACAATAATAAAGAGACAAGATATAAAAGATTAATTATTATATTAATGGATTCTTTTCTGTTATAGGAATAGTTTTACAAACGATGGAATTTTGTGAGGTTCTTTCCAAAAAAGCTCTCAAAATTGTGGTAAGAATTTCACCACGAATCATTTTTATTTGAACATAATTTTAAGGTTGCTTGGAAAAAGCCTAGAGGAGATTTTTGCAAGTAAAAATAAATCTCAAATTTTAAGTGATGATTTGCCTCACTTTTTACAATTTAATATGAGCAACAACAAGAAATAAAATATAAATGATTTAAAAAAAAATATAATTAATTTTAAAAGTAATTTAGAAACAAGTTTAAATGAGAGTTGACATAAAATTCGAGCAACAAAACGTAACATAAATTTAAGACTAAATTTGCAAAAAGTCAAACCTGGATAAAGAAAGTGAAAAGTCAAAATAAATTTAATGTGCAAAAAAAAATTTCAAATATTCTATATATTGAAGATTTAGTCAAATTAAATTGCATGGATCGTATTGGACTTAATCAGTGTCAAGGTATGGTGGTAAGTATTTTATAATTAACACCCTTGCCCTGCAAATATATAAATATCTCCCGATAATAGTTATCGTAAAGAGTATAATTTTGTTTCTGTATTTTCCATTTCGTCGCAGTCTCTTCTCCGTTTCCATGTGTTCGGGTTATTTATCCTTTTAATTCATAGCTACTTAGTAGCAATGAGCAAATTTTGTGATTCAATTGACTACAGTTCTCTTCTCCATATGTAAAAATACCCACATATTCTTTATTCATTTAAACACATTAACCAGTTACACTTCATTATTGTTTGACTTTGTTAGTAGTTGTGCCAAAGAATTATAAGTTTATTGAAGGCTACAATAAATTAGTGTCACTTGTGATTTGCTTTTGCAAATTAACTTTTATTTTTTATATGTTATGTCGCTGGTTTATTGTACAAAAATAAATAGCAGAGTAAAATCTAGAAAAGAAAAAGGAAATAAAAGTGAATAAAAGTAAATAATATCTCCTCTACTAAATAAATTAATTTAAAGACTAAAATAATATGAAAAACTAAACCTAACATAAAATTAATTAACAGCTAAGAAATGTGTCAAGTAAGATTTTTTTTAAATGATATATGAAGAGCCTCTAAATAACTTAAAGTAAATTGATAAAAAAAATAAATGATAAATTTTACTACTCATGTGACCTTGTAATTGTTTTTAATGCAAATAGGAAAATAAGACACTGGCAAAATTAAATGCTGAATTTTCTGATCACAGAGAATTGACCTTAGTATCACAGAATTAATAGAAGAAATATTTCTTAAATTATTGGCAGCCGATAAAATCTGGAATGGCTGTTTTTAGTACTTAAAACTTAGACAGAGTGTTACGGATATTTCTATTTCGATGACGATTGACTTAAGTACTTGTATGAGAGACGATGTGACTAGTCCTTGCAACTATGAATCTAACATGCTCACCTTGAGGGGTACGCGTTTTCAGGTTTCACAGGTTTTTACTTGAGATTTTTCTTAGGACAGATTATGGTTGTGTAAGCCCAAGTCCGGATCGAGATCGAACCAGAAAACTGTTAAAATTTTTATAAAAATATTAGGGCTATTGTTAGCACAATCAAAGGCCACTAAATATTTTCTGAGTGCTGTCATAATGAGAAGAAGGAGAAAAAGAACTTACATCTTCTCTGCCGCTGTCTTTCTTAACAAGATTGGTGTCTTCGATTATTCCAATCATGTGCTTTTGGTACGCTCTACAGATTGTCTGCAGGGATTGTATTAAATCTTCGTGTAGATGCTGCAGTAAATTCAAATCGGCATAATTAATAAGCTGTGGTGTATAACTAAACACTGCAATAATTTTCTCGACTCCCTTTCCTTACAAAATCCCCCTGTTTCACTTTTACTATGTGCCTTGAGCAATACCTAATTTTAAATATATTTAATCATTTAAATCCACCGCTTCGTTATGAAAAGGACTATTTGGAAAATAAATTTCGCTTCTATAGAAGGCTTTATTTGTTTTTAAAATTAATTTTAATTAAATTTTTAATTGGCTCGATCACATTTTTAATTTAAAAAAAAAATACAAAAATACAAAGTGTTTTTTTATTGAACAATTAATTGAAGCAATTCTAATGTCACTTAAAAAAGGAAATCCTTATTAAACAAATAATCAAATTAAGTAAAAATGTAATAAAATTTCGTTTTAGAAACAAAAAACCTTTAACAGCAATAAAGACTTTCTCTCCACAATGCAAAAAAGAAACTCTTTAACACCAAATTTAATTAAAAAAAAAAATCCTGCTGAAACAGCTTGGACCATTGAGGCAGACAGTTTAGACCCGCTCTGAATAGAAATTCCAATATCATAAATAAATTCCTATAAATTTAAAAAGTAAAAAGAAAGAAAAAAAAGAAAAAAAAATTCGTTAAAACATCAACCCAACTTTGCGTTGCCTACTTTTAGGAGTCTTACTAAAATTCTCCTACAACAAACAGTCTTTATTCATTTTGATATTTCTTTTATATTTAATAAAAATTTATCTTATTCAGTTCACTTTCTATTTTTCTTATCTTCTTAATATTTATTTCAAGCTTTGACTCATTTTGGGGCCAACAAACATAAATATGCATAAAACTTGAATTATAAGAATTTGTAAGAAAAGTAAAAAGAAATTGCACAAATAAAATAAAGTACAATAAAATATGGCGCCACTAATGTTTCTGAATTCTTTCCACAATGACCTACTTAAAAAAGCAACAAAAAGACACACACACACATGCAAATACTGCTTACTTTGAAAGGGAAAGAAAAAAACAAAACAGCAACAGAAAAAGTAATAAAAATTATTTGTTAAACATAAGTCTTGCATAAATCCTTTAGCAACGATACCAATACTTTATTATGATTATTTGGTTCTTTATTCTCTTGCTATTCTTTGTAGTTTATTTTAGTGTATTTGTTTAAGCATTTAAACAAAACCCGAAATGAAAGTAATGTCTGTTTAAATTTCTTTTTAGTGTTTGGTTTACGACAACAACAGAGAAAAAAATGCAGTTTTATTGCTTGACAAACAATTATTCAATTTAAAGCAACGATTTATTTTTCAAGTTAATATGCATTACTAATCTTTTATAAAATTTTACATTTTTTCCTGAATTTTGTGTTGTGTTTGTTTTTTACATGATTTTGATTAAAAAAAAAATGACGCTATTTAAAATTGTCTTTGTGAGCATAATTCAGGTTTAGAACTCCACTCTTCTGAATTTTCTTTCAGGGTCAGCTATGGATCATGGTTAGCCATTCCTTTTTAGAAAACCTTATGTCCCTCAAATACACATTATTCCATTTTGATGTCTGTGAGGAGTTAAATGTCAAGAAAATTGGACACCAACAGTTCTTCTATCAAGTTTCAAGTATAGATTCGTTGCTTTTAATTTAGTCTTCGTTTATATAAAATGAGGTTGAATTAAATTTTATGATACCGCTCTGACGTAGTAAGAGACAGTGAAAAACTATGCCGAATATAATAAAATCTAGTTTTGTAAAGTAATTTCAATAATAAAAATAAATATTGGGATGGCATATAATTAAAAAATAAGAAAAAAATTGTTTACACAAAAACCTCATTGGCTCTTAATGGGTTAAACATTTAAAAATAATTTAAGTATTTCATAAAAAATCTTTTCTAAAGCTTCTAAATGATATCCATATTGATATCTTAAAAAATGTGGTGCACAATCGTACTTTCTTATGAAAAGTTCATAGGCCTATAACTGTGGGCGAGCGAAATTTTTTTTACTTGGTATTTTTTATTTTTTTTTAATTATCTACGAGGCTGCTATATATATTTCTGGCCTGGCAACACTGAGTGCTGCCAAGTGCAATCTGACATTTCCATTGGAAAGTTTGTCATTTTTAAGCATAATCGTACTCAAAACGTTTTGACGTACGACCATTATTTGTGTTGTTTACAGTGACTTGAAAAAATTAATATAGAAAAAAATGGAATTAACTCGTGAACATTTTCGTGCCATCATTTTTCACAATTTTCGACGTGGATTATAACGACAAGAGTGCATTGATGAACTTAAATCTTTGTATGGCGATGAAGCACCATCCTATAGCACTCTGAAAAATTGGTATAATGAATTTAATTGAGGCCGAAGCTCGCTCAAAGACGAATTCTGTGAAGGTCGTCCAAAAACGGCTGTTGTGCCAGAGAACATTGATGCCGTGCGTGAACTCGTAATGCAAGATCAACATGCGACATACCGAGAGATAGAGACATCCTTGGACATTTCTTCCACCAACATACATTCGATACTGCATGAACACCTGGCCGTAAAAAAGGTTTGTCCTCGTTGGATCCCGCACAATTTGAAAGTCGCTCAGAAAAAGGCTCGTGTAGATTGTTGCGCAGAAATGTTGCAAAAAAACGACTGCGGTGCTTCAAAAGACGTTTATAAGATCGTCACAGGTGACGAATCATGGATCTATGCGTATGAACCCGAAACGAAACAACAATTGACCGTGTGGGTCTTCAAAGACGAGCAAAATCTAACGAAAGTTGTTCGTGGAAGAAGCACTTCGAAGCAAATGGTCGCCTGTTTCTTCGGCAAAACTGGTCATGTGTCAACTGTTCCGCGTGAGCAACGTTGGACGGTCACTTCTGAGTGATACACTACAATTTGTTTGCCTGAAGTCATCAGAGAAATTCAAAAACCAACAAGAGAAGACGAATCATTGTTCACAATGACAATGCGAGCTCTCACACATCGGCTCAAACCAGATAGTTTTAGGCCGGCCAAAACGTCGAATTAATGGGTCATCCGCCGTACAGCCCTGACTTGGCACCTAGTGACTTCTTCTTGTTTCCGCATATCAAGAAAAAATGCGTGGTCAACGATTTTCGTCGCCAGAAGGAGCTGTTGAAGTGTTCAAAAACCATGTTTTAGAGGTGTCTCAATCGGAGTGGAAAAAGGGCTTCGACAACTGGTTTGAGCGCATGCGAAAGTGTATAAATCATGCTGGAGACCACTTTGAAAAAAAGTAAAACCATTTTTGATTATAAATATTCGCATTTTCACTATTAGGCCAGAAATATATAGAGCAGCCCACGTATTACCCCATATATTTGTTTTTCTTTTGTTGGAGTTTCTTCATTAGATTTGTTTCAAATGACATGGGAAAATTAGAGGCAGGTTTAGTGTTTTGCTAGTTATCTTAAAGGACATGGACCGATCTTGTTGCTTTTCAAAAACAAAACACTATATCTGAACGCTTGGCGAATTTAAATTTTCTTAAGTTCATCTTGGGCCTTGGTAAGGTAGATTTTAACACTAACATGGACAGTCAGACGGACATCGCTCAATCGACTTTAATTAATTAATTATTTGGTTACAAGACTAAAATAATTTAATTTTTAATACCAAGAATTTTTTTTATTAAAATATTTTAATTTTAGTTTCTTTGGACTTATTAACAATTTATAAAAATTTTACAATTTTATAGTGGTTTTATATTTTAAAAGCACTTTTAACTTTAAACTTTTCATATTTTACTTTTTTTTTAAATTAAATTTTATTTTAAATTGAATTTTTCACTACTTTCACTTTCCAACACTACAAAAACCATCTAAACCAAAGTGCTTAAGAACTTAAGAAGAAAAAAGGAACAACAAATCTAATTTACTTTTATTACAAGAAAAGAGGAAAAAGGTTAATAGAAAAAATTCAATTTTAGAAATCTTACATGATTGAAAACAAGTGTTAAGTGTAATTTAATAAGTTAAAGTGTGGAAGTAAGTAAATAAGTATGTAAGGAACTGAGTAAGTGTTGGAAAAAATAAACTTTGTTAAATAAGTATAAATAAATGAAATGTCCTGCTTTCCACTTTTAACATCAATAAAAAGAAAAAAATCGTATTTTTTTCCCATCACTTTTATATATTTTGTTGCTCAATAACAATAATTACTTAAGGACAAATTTAAAATTCTCGTCTTCTCGATGAAAAAGGTTTCAAGCAAATTGATGTTGTTGTTATTTTAATGTTCAAACTTTTAAAATTTTTTTTTACTTAAAGTTAAAGTATATTGAGTATGTGTAACTAATATGTAACAAAGTTGTTGTCCAGTTCTTGAAATTTCTTTTTTCTCACTTTTTTGTTCACTCATACGTTTTCAGGTAAAATAAATTTTACAAATAATTTAGATCACTTGATTTACACAAGTGTTTGTTGCTTTCTAAGCACTAGAACATGAGTGAGAAAGCAGTGTGGTTACATGTAGGTTACGTTTAGTTAGCTGCCTTTGTAGTGGTAGCCAATCTATTAAAAGTACAAGTTTTATACATGTCAACTTACACATGTAAACTTTATTAAAGAAAATATAATAATAAAGTTAAGTTTTGTCGAATACTTTCACCTAGAAAGTAAATGGTGTTGTTTCTAATTTAAATTGTGCTATAATTTATATATCGCAAAAACTTTAAAGAACAGTTTATTTGAGTGCGTTAGTTTATCCGTAAAATATAAATTGAATTTGCAAAATGTTTAACAAAAATACTGTAACGAATTGAGCACTTAAGCAACAAAATTTGGGAAAGGTAGTTAAAAGAATAAATTTGTTTTTTTAAAAATAATTCTTTAAAAAAAAATTCTGTTAGCCGTAGCTTAAATATTTTATGATTCTGGCTTATAGTTTTACCCAAATGCCTGCGTAATGTTGGCTTTAAATTTTTTTCTTGGAATCGTGATTTTAATAGGGTTTTCTGGAAATAATTAAAGGTTTTCTTTTTGGTGAGCAACTATCGTCCTTCTTGCATCGAGTGGACTTGATACAGAATGTTGTTAATGGTAGTGTACGCTGTGTGATAAAGTAACGATGAAAGTTGAGGGCTTTTTCTTTGAAATCGTAAACAAATCTTTAGTGTATCGAAACTTCTACCGAAGCCGGGGTAGATTCATTGACTAGAAGAGAAGCGTCTCCGGCATATAAAAGAAAACAAAAACCCCCAATATTTGCAGGCTAAAAGGTCCAAGTTCTATGGTTGGATCGGCTTAAGTAAGTCGCTTAAAAATACAATTTTATTTCTATATTTTTAGAAAAAACATCCCGTTGTGCATCACACTGATGGATTTATGTGCCGACTGCGTTTCATTTGGCTGTTGGCTGTATGGGCAGATCAGTTCACTTTTTTTTATCAAAACGATCCAAATCAAAATCTACATCCATCTCACATTTTTTGCGTGCACTGCCATCTGTAGGAGGGCATGTGTAAATGGATTATCCAAAAAAATAAGTGGCCGGAACTTAAGCTTGCGAAATTTTACAATTATGCATTTGCCACAATTTTATATTTAACAGTGTTGTTATTGTAGCGATTTTGTATAACTTACATTTAGAAGACTAAATCTCATTTTTGTTATTCTTATAGATTTAAACTTAGCAAAGTTTAAAGTTTTTCGTAATTAAATTTGCGCCAAAATACAGGCTCAAGTTTATATTTTTTGTGAAAAGTTTAAGGAATTTTATTAGTTTTTTCGAAAAAAAAGTCAGTAGCAACGTCGCTTACAACAAACATCATATGTATTTTTAAGAACTTTTCTTATTTTTTATTTGCAATGTCCGACATTTTGGTCAGTAGTGACGAGCAAATGACTGACTGGCACTGTTATAGATGTTCGGGATGTTCATTTACCATATACTAAAATTCCTTGCCGAAGACAATTTTCATTCTGTACTAAAGACCTTCACAGTCTATAAAAATTGAATTGGCTTTATGACTAAGATTATTTCTGCCTTAAGTAAAATGTGAAAAAGGGGCTATTTTTTATAGCAAAATTGAAAATTCTGAGAAGAAATGTATTTGTCAATTGAATTTGTAAACTCAAGTGATGTGTGCCTCACCGCATGTGCATTTAATAACATGGCTTATCCCACTAGGGCTGAGAAAATAAATACTGAAAGATCTATTGTCTATTTCTTAGAAAGGTAGTTTGGCTAAACAAAATATGATAATGATTACAAGCAAAGTCACTTAACAGAATATTGAAAAAAAGTGTATCCAATCATTGTTACCAAAAAAATTTTCTGTTTAATTTTTTTCACAAAACACGCCCAACGCTACTTTTTAACACATCTAAAAATTAAACCATTTTAGGTAGTTTTTTTTTTCCAAAATAAAATCACTTCAGTTTATATGCTGATGAGTTATTTATTCATAACCTTCAACTTAAATCATCTTAATCTCCACAGCCACATTGTGTGTTTTTGTTTTATGAAATCCATATTTTATATTCAAATACCATAACAAAATGCTATTGCGGGTTGAACGCAAGAATAAATAAATAAAAAAAAATACTATCATGAATAGAAATTCCATAAATAAAACACTCGCCAGTTTGCAACAAAATTTCATATATGAAATTATTTAAGAAAAAACATTTAGGTTTTTTCTATTTGATTCATGTTAACAGTTTTTGTTCGGTAATATTTTCACGTTATTTTTAAAAATTGTATTTGACATATTGTTACTGACTCACACATAAACTTAGTCACAAGCACACATCACATGTATCATAATGACACTTTCACACCAGACACACTCATTCACATACACACATGTATACAGACTCAACATTTTAAAACATCATAGAATACAAAAGAATTTTAACTCTATACAACAGCCAACAATAAAATGATTGATAAATTGCAAATATTTTTTCTCTTGTGTTTCTTATTTTTTGTTTCGGTAACTATTTTTCTCTGTTTTTTATATTTCATTTTATCGTTGTAATAAAAAGAGTTTTTATTGTTATTTTTTTTAAAAAGTTTTCTGTAGTTTTCTTGAAATAGAAAAAAATCCTTAAAAAATTAAACACAATTATGGTTTATAAAAGAGTGGTTGAGTTGGATCAAAAGAAGCTTTTTCAAATGTCTAACAATCAAAAAATAGCTTAAAACTTTATTAAAAAATATTTAAAAGGTAAAAAAAAAAATTATGTTACTAATTTAACTGTCTTTTGATTTGTAATTCTTTGTGTTTTCAGAAAATAGTCATTAAAGACCTGCAAGAGTTGTTTTTAACTCAGTTGTTGAAATAAAAATCTTCACTTAAAAAAAACTAAAAATAAACCTTTTAAAGCGACACACTTGTTTATCGAAAGCTTTAAAATAGAAAAATTTTCTATAGGGAAGTTTTAAAGCGACACATTTTTGTACAGAAAAATTTTTAATGCGACACGGTTTTCTATGAAAATTTTTAAGCGGAACATTTTTCTACAGAAAATTTCAATAACACACATTTTTCTTAAGAAAGTTTTCAAAGCGGCTAAATTTTCAATAGAAAATTTTTGTAGCGACTTATTTTTCTACAAAAATTTTTCAAAGCAATACAATTTTCATTAAAAAAATCATTAAAATGATAAAATTTTTCTATTAAAGATTTTCATCGCAAGAAAATTTTTCTATTGAAATTTCTTAAAGCGAAAAAATTTTTATTGAATATTTTAAAAGCGAAAAATGTTCTTCTGAAAATTTTCAAAACTAGAAAATTTTTTAAAACGAGAAAATTTTTCTATTGAAAATTTTCAAAAGTTCAAAACTTTTCTATAGAAAATTTTGAGAATGATGAATTTTCTATAAAATATTATCAGAGCGATAAATTTTTCTATAGGAAAATTTTAGTGCGATGATTTTTTAAAAAAAAAAAAAAAAAAAAAAAAAATTCTGTGACGAGATTTTGTACAAAAAACGAAAAAAAAAAATCAGAGCAACATTTAAAAAAATATAAAATTTTTTTAAGTAACACTTTTTACAGAAAATTTTAATAACGAAAATTATTTTATATAGACAATATTTAAAGCGAATTGCCAAATTTTCTATAAAAAATGTTTAAATCAAAAAATTATATCAAAAGAAAAAATTTTCAGGTTTTTTTCTATAGCAAATTTTTCAATAGAAAATTTTTGAGTGACACACTTTTTTATAGATAATTTTTAAAGCGACAAATTCAAAAAAAATTTCCGCGAACGAATTTTTCTATAGAAAATTACAAGAGAATTATTAGAAAATATTCAAGCAACGAATTTTTTTATAAAAATTTTCAGAACAAAGAATTTTTCTTTAGAAAATTTACAGAGATACAAATCTTCTAAAAACAAATTTTAAAATTTGAAAGCGACACACAATTTTCTATAGAAAATTTTCACAGCAAAGAACTTTTCTATAAAAAACTTTTAAAGCCATAACAATATTTCATAGAATTTTCAGAGCGACAAAATTTTTCTTAGAAATTTTTCAGAGCTACAAAATTTTTCTATAGAAAATTTTCAGAGCTACAAAATTTTCTTATAGAAAATTTTCAGAGCTACAAAATTTTTCTATAGAAAATTCTCGGAGCGACAAAATTTTTCTATAGAAAATTCTCGGAGCGACAAAATTTTTCTATAGAAAATTTTCAGAGCGACAAAATTTTTCTATAGAAAATTTTCAGAGCGACAAAATTTTTCTATAGAAAATTTTCAGAGCGACAAAATTATTCTATAGAAAATTTTCAGAGCGACAAAATTACTCTATAGAAAATTTTCAGAGCGACAAAATTATTCTATAGAAAATTTTTAGAGCAAAAAAATTATTCTATAGAAAATTTTCAGAGCAAAAAAATTATTCTATAGAAAATTCTCAGAGCGACAAAATTATTCTATAGAAAATTTTTAAAGCGACAAAATTTTTTATAGAATATTTTAAAGATACAAAATATTATTCTATAGAAAATATTTTGTATCTTTAAAATATTCTATAAAAAAATTTTGTCGCTTTAAAAATTTTCTATAGAATAATTTTGTCGCTCTGAGAATTTTCTATAGAATAATTTTTTTGCTCTGAAAATTTTCTATAGAATAATTTTTTTGCTCTGAAAATTTTCTATAGAATAATTTTGTCGCTCTGATAATTTTCTATAGAGTAATTTTGTCGCTCTGAAAATTTTCTATAGAATAATTTTGTGAGATATTTTTTAAAGAAAAATTTCATATAAAAATATTTACGCGACACAGATTTTTAACATTGAGTAAGAGAAAAGTAATATCTTTGCTTAGTATATTAAAGTAGAAATTGAATTTTACAGGGGTTTTAATGTTTCTCGTACATTTTTTGTCTTATTTTATTTCCATTTTTTTTTAAATTTTTTAACTCACAAGGCTTAAACATAATTTTCAAATTTCGTATAAATTTTTTAAGATTTTCCTAAATTTGTTTGCGAGATAATATTAATTTTATCTTAAAAATGTTTTCATTTCAGATTTTTAATAAAAACATTTGTCATTTTAAATGATAAGAATCTTTTATTTATTATAGAATAATGTTGTTTTAACCACAAATAATGTACAAATTTTAAGTACAAATGTTTTCAAATTAAGGCTAAAAAAAAACAACACCTACAGCAACAACAGCTACCCAAAATATGTAAAGAAAAATCAAGCAGAAGGAATGAAAACACTCTTTCTTATCTTTAGGTTCACAAACAATTTTCATAAAATTTTATGTTTACATTTTAGAAGGCAAAATAAGTTTGTATGTATGTAGTAGATGTACTCATACAAACAATGGTACCCCCACACTTGCGTACCAATATGACACCTACTTTGTAAGTGTGCCATGAAAAATAAGCTCATACAAGTACAACTTCCGCTTCCTTTAAAACATGTTTACACAGTGACAGCAGTTTAAAAATAAGCAAACAACTTAAATAACAACAACAAAAACACAAGTTTAATAAATACCCACCATTCAAGTTGCTATATCTTGGGTCCTTTGTGTTCTTCTTTTTCTTCTCCTTTTACATATTCAAGCGGGTACTTTTACAAAATTTATGTATTTTAATAGCGTCTTCGAAAATTACAATGATTTGTCGCCTGATAAAGTCAACATGTTTGCACCGACCGACAACTCCAGACCAAACACTTATTATACGCACATTCACTTACACGAGAAACCGCCATTATAAAGAATGTCTGCAGCAGAAAACTGTACAATAAAAAATTAGGGCCTGGTGTACATTTTGTTCATAACAATCAGCCGTATTTAAGAGAAGTTAAGAAAATCAAATTGTTTTAAAAAAATTTTTATAATGAGTTTTACTCCACGCTGGGTTTATGGTTGCTTCTTTTTAAATTATTTTTTATTTTGCGTTTAAATCATCAAAAGTAGAAGCAGTTCAAGTTCTCTATATAATTGTTATTGTTGTTTGAAAGCTATTTAGGGCACAAGCTTAAATTTAGCTTCAACATTTTTGTCGTTTTTTTCTATACAAATTTAATAGAATAATGAAACGCTTAACGATTTTTATTTTATTTGGCTCAAATATTTTAAATTGAGGAGATATCAAAAATACCGGGAGGATTCGAGAAATCTAAAAAGAAAATATTTTCATTTGTATAAAAAACTTTGTTTGTAGAGAGTCTCTACATCTAAAACTTGCCGCCATTTATACATTTAAGTGCTGCCAGATCTAACAAGTATTTACCACCACATAGTTGATTTTAAAATCGGGACAATATTGGAACGTCTTCCTTTACAAAAGAGTTTCGTAAAAGAGCGGCCTCACAGATATTTAATTTAAATTATTGTTGTTGCTTTCGGCCACACTAAGTGGTTACTGATATGTAGAAAAATAAAAAAATTAAATATTTTTAAATGACTCTTTTACTTTTAAATACTCCAAGCGATCACTTGGGGTCGTTATAAAGAAAACTAAACATTACAAAAGACTTTGCATCAGTAGCTTTGCTTGTCTTGAGTAAAAGGCAAATCTTAAAGCTGAGTAAATTTCCCACACAAATGTGAGACTTTATATTCTCCTTAAAAATGTTTATTATAAACAAAAACAAAAAAAAAATTTATTTGAAATCTTGAGTGCAACTTCTACAAAACAAAAAAAGAAAAATGTTTTAAAACTTTTTCCTAAAAAATATTTCCCTACAAAATTAAATAAACAAATAACGAGTAAAATAAGCAATATTTCATTAAAATTTGTTGTCATTGTCTTTTAGACAGTAACTAGCAAACGACGAGACTTAAGATAAAATCTAATTTGTAGTTAATTTTCATGTAGAACAAAACACTTTTAAAAGAAAACACTTGAATATCAGTAACAACAGATTTACATTATTGTTTTTAAGGTATTGTTGTTGTTGTTAATGTAGTAGTTGCTGTTGTTGTGGCCGCTGTTGATATTGTTGTTAATGGTACTTAGTTGTTCCCGTTAATTCTATGAAAACAAAGGAGCTCTTAAGAAAGGATGAAATATAATATGGGTTTTATAAATGTCCGTCTGTTCTTCTGTCCGTCTTTCTGCGTTTCTTTATGTTTATTTAGATTCGCCTGTGTGCGTGTTTGTTTGTAAATTTGATTGTTAATTATAATGATAAAATCATTATTTCATTCAACAGTGTTGAATAGCTGTAGGACAAGAGTTTATTAAATTTAGTTCAGATTAAAGTCTATTAAACTTTAGTTTTTCAAATATGTGAAATAGAGCACGACAGCAGTAAATAAAAAAAAAATATTTTCTTTTTAAGTAAATGAATTTGCTAATATTTTATTCTCAACAAAATCGTTTTAACTCGATTAATTTTAACTGCGTTTGATAAAAAAGTTTATAATCGAAGATTCTCTTCAGAATAATTTTTATTTGGTAAATTCTGCTTGAGAAAGGGTGTTGTTTCCTAAGTAAAATAACCCAGTTTTCCAGTTTCGATAAAATACTTAGGCCTCAATTTTTTCTATAGGTAATTTTAAAGCAAATATTTTTTTTAATTAAGATTTCAAGACGACAGTTTTTCTCGCAGAAAAGTCACCAACTACAATCTTCTAAAACAGCAAATACTAAAACTACGCGAAAAAAAACATTTTTCCAACTTTTCTTAAAAAGAAAGCCATAAGCTTAGAAATTTCTATAGTAAAAATATTCCTAAAAAATATTTCGCAAAAGAAAGAGGTTTTTTGAGAGACACAAAAAACTAACACTTTTAACACATAATTTAATAAAAAGCATTTTTGTTTATAAATTACCAAAGGACAAATTTTTCACACTTTAAAGCCACAAATTTCCCTTAAAAAAGATTTTAAAGTGATAATCTTCTCTTATGAAAAAATTTTAAATGACCAATTTTTCTTAAAACAAAGAGACAAAATTTTTTAAAAATTCCAAAGCAACATAATTTTTTTCAGGATGGCGAAAACTTGCATTTCTTAGAATTATAAGAGTTATATATTTCTTACAAAAATATTAAAGGAAACAAGCTTTTCTTTAAGTATAAATTTTAAAGGGAGAATTTTTTTTTGCAAAAACTTTAATGCGAAAGCTATATTTTTTTAGAAAAATTTCGACAATATTTTTTTTTATTAGTAATACAGCACTGCAATTTTTTCAATTAGAAAAAATAAACATTGCTCATAAAAAGTTTTGAAATGAAATAATTTTTATGAAAATTTCAAAACGGGAGATCTTTTTCTCTTAATTTTCAATGCGATAATATTTTCTAGGAAAGCGATGTTGTGCATTTTTAAATAATAAAAATTAAAATTTTCTTATAAAAAATTTAAGAACTTTTTTTAAAGTAAATATCAATACGATAATTTCTGTTTTATTTTTCTTTGTGTATGCTTTATTTAAAGTTTCAATATAAAAGAGTTTTATAACATTTTTTTGGAAATACTTTAATTGAAAAATAATAAACACAAATCTTTTCTAAAAAAATAATACTGTGACAAAAAATTTCTTTAAAAATCCTGACGTCATTTCAAAAAAAGTTTGAACAATATTTTTATAAAACAAAGTTACACAATGCTAATTTGCTTGCAATACTTAAAGAAAGCAAAATATTTTTGCAAAAAAAATCGCTTTATTTTTTAAATGTTTAAAATTGAACGCCTTGCTAAAAACTAACAAATTTAAAATAAGACAGACAGACCTCTTTTAAAAGTAATAAATCTAACAAAGGGGAAAACCAACTGGAATTTTCCAAGAAGATACTGAAATCATGCTTTCTTATATAATTTGTTGTTCCTTCAATAGAGACTTTAATCAAGAGGATCTTTTAAAATGTGTAGATATCAGTTCTTCTATAAAATTTTAATAAAATTTTTTTCCTTCTAAAGGTATCAGCCAGAGAAGCTTTAATGCTTAAAATTGCCTTAAACTATTTTTATTTTTATCTTTATTGGCGGTACCCTGTACTTTTGTACCAAACGAATTTGTATCATTTTTTTTATGTGTGAAAACGTACACACAATTTCTTCTAATTTTCTAGTTTAGTAAAATATTTTTATTTAAGCGCTTAAAATACACAACAAACTATTTTCTTTTTTAACAGTTTTTAACAGTTTTTATGGTTGAAGTTAAAAATTCGGTTAACCACAATTTTATTTGTCGGTAAAATGTTAAATATTTTTCTAATTCAACATTTTGGTTATTGCAACAAAAAATATATTAATGCATGTACATGTGTATTTTTAAAAATTTCATTATAACATTTAAAAACATTTTAATAATTTTTGGTGTGACATCTGAAACAAAACGAAAATCAAAAATTAGATATTTTTGTTTTGTCAAAAATTAAATATTTTTGTTTTGTTTAATTCAATGGAAAAATCATGTTATTAAATCACAGGAAAGTGGATTAAGCTAAAATCTAAATAACCACATGTTTTTTAGAACATGTAAAACAAATGAATTTATGCAAAATGTATTCTTTAAAAATGTCCGAAAAACAAAAACTTTTTTAAAACGTGAAATCTGTTGTTAATCAAAT
Organism: Cistogaster globosa; assembly: GCA_937654795.1. Lineage (NCBI taxonomy): Eukaryota > Metazoa > Arthropoda > Insecta > Diptera > Tachinidae > Cistogaster > Cistogaster globosa. Next base: position 3,114,019 of record OW569407.1, read on the forward strand.
CAACAGATTTAAATATTTAGTCAAACATTTTTCATTAAAAGCACTAAAATACAAGATTTATTGCATTAGAATATAATAAAATAATTAAATTTGAAAAAGAAAAATTTTTTTCCCACAATAAAATTCAACTTTTTAGAGATCATTTTGAATTAAATAATTTTCAATACAAAAGCAAAATTGAGGAACTAATAAGGACAGAAAAAGGATATGAAAGGGCATTAACTAACGATTTATTTATTCAAACGAGTCGACGGCAAATTTTGTATTAAATTTCATCTTAAAGTTATTCAATTTTTCATATTTAAATTCATACTCTCGACAAAAAACTTTTAAGAGTTTTAGGTGACGCTGAAGGAATTTTAAAGTTCTTTTTAATGTCTTTAGAAAATATATCAATATTGTTGTAATTATAATGACTACAACGCAATTAAAATTGTTAAACACCTCTTTTATTTATTAAATTATGTTTTTTTTTTTTAATCTGCCGGTAAAATGTGCTTCTATTTAATAAATTTTCTTAGTTTTTCACATTTCAAAACATTTCCATCTTAACTAAATTATCATTTGTGTGCTTTGCAATTAAAGTAACAATAACTGTTTAACTTTATTAATATTTTATTCATAAATAATGTCGCACTTTTCATAAATAACTTCAATAAATTAATGTCTTGTGTTTTCTAATGAGACAACTTGTATCGAGCAATTGCTTGCAATGCTGCGTTTTTGTTTTCTACTTTCTCTTGCACTTCGCCACTGAAAGCAAGAACTTTTTGTTCATAGTTTTGTGCTTAACTTAAGCATAATTTATAAATTTTAGTGGATAATGTTAACAAATTGTATGCAAATAAAATACAATAAAATAATAACACAAATGATGGGTTAAGTTTTAAATAACAAAGCACTTGTGAAGAGACAAGTAAAAAGGAAGATTTTTAAATTGTCATGAATTGATATTAATGAACTGCATTAAAATTTATTTTTAGAACCAGGGGTTACAAGGAAAGGCAAGAAATTTAAGAAGATCTTTTTCTTTTCATTAATTATGTAAATATATTTGCTTTTGATTTTTGCCATAAAAAGAAGCTTCTTTAATTTTTTTAATCTTAATGAATTTAACATTTTTTGTTATCAATAATCTTGTTGTATTTATTAAATCTTTTTCAAACTTTCTAACGTTTAAGTTTAAGTATGTGCTGTTGTGTTATTTGAAAGTGCGCTTCTCATAATAATTAAGTTGACATGTGTGTTCTAGAAATTTTATTTATGTCAGAATATCAATTTGCCTAAAGGAATTATTTCTGTGTGTGTGTGTGTATGTGTGTCTAATGTATGCTTTTGATTTAAGCCTAATTAACAGCTTTAAATTTTGAATTACAAGGTTACTTTCAATTTCATGTTTAAACTTCGTTTAAAATGAATAAAAAAGATATTTGAATAGTTGGGATATTCCTAAGCTTAAGAGGTTTCAGAACTTTTATATCGATGATATATTCTATATCCCAAGTACAAAAAGAAAGTTCGCAATAATCTTACAAATAAAAAAATGGACAGGCTTTACCCTAGCGCTAGGTTTTATTAGAGAAAATTTTAATGTTTCAGTTTAGAGGACAGCCAGCAATGTTTTTGCATGATATATTTTCATTTGGCGAAATTATACAATTCCTTGTATTTTACGTAATTTAATAACTTTACTGCATCTCTTTTAATTTTTAAAATTTTTTATTTAAAAACTTATTAAATTTTCAATAATTCAATAAGCAACCGTTAAAGCAAATTAATAATTTAAGTCCAGTGCAAAATTAATAAGTAATTGTGTTCTTTGGTATGTAAATTTTAAATGTAATAAAAGTTCGAAATTAATTTTAATAATTTTTTTACGATTAATTTGGCTTTTCCATACTTTCTTTCATTCTAATCGCAGCCCTTTACAATATTTTCCTTGTAAACGGAACAGAATATAACAAAATTGAATATATTGGAATAGAGTGGAATAGAATCGAATGAAGTCAAATAGAATACAACGGAATAGAATTGAATAGAAAAAATATAAAAATTGAATGGAATAAAATACAATATAATAGAACGAAATATAAAATTGGGAAATGAAGTGGAATGTACTAGAATTCATTAGAACAGAATGAAATAAAATAGATAAGAGTATAATAGAGTTGAGCAGGATAGAAAGAGTGGGTTAAGAAAATAGAATGACATTAAAATAAAATGGCACCAAAAAGAATAGAATAAAATAAAACAAAAAAAAAAAAAAAAAATAAAATAAAAAACAAAAAAAAAAAAAAGAAAACAGAAACAGGAAAAACACAAAGAAGAATAAAAAAATAGTAAAGAATAAAGAAAGTAGAATACAAAAAAAAAAAAAAAACATAATAGAAAAAAAGAATAGATTAGAATAAAATGGAACGGGTAGAATGGAGAATCAAAAAGAGTAGAGTAATATTAAACAATAGTGTAGAGTTGAGTAGAGTAGGATATGGTAAAATGGAGTAGATCAGAATAAAAAATATTGGAATAGAAGAGAATAGAAGAGAATGGGATATAATGGCATAGAAAATAATATAATGGAATATATTGGAATAGACTAAATAAAGACCTGACAGAATATAATAGAGCATGATGAAACTTAGTGGAATTAAATTAAATGGGCTTAATAAAATAGAATTTTACGACCTCTTGATTTTTTTCTAACACAAAGAAAACATTATCATGGCGTTCCCAACCATCCTGCTCTATGTGGATGAACCTTTAAGTATTTCACTAAGCTTCTCGCGTTAACTTCTTACTCTTAAGGAGTTGCAGCAACTTTTGTTTTCAGAATTAAAATTAAGGTGACAACGAAGCCCGTTGCATTCTTAGCATCAAACCGAGTATTTATGGCTGAAGGGACTTCGGATTTATTTAGAATTTTGTCTTAATTTTTCTTCCGTATCACTAAAATGAAAAATTAAACGTTTTAAGAAACGCAAAAATTTTCCCTTATCCTTTATTTTTAACAGTAGGTATAAAATTAGAAACCAAAAATATTAAATTGTTTTGCGAGATGACTTTCTGATCAATAATATCAAGGCTAAATATCTAATAATCTGTGTCTTCCATGAAAGCACTGCCGTTTTACTATTTTTTCACATAACAAATTTATTAATTAGAAGCAATAAATAATAAAATGTTGTGCATTATTATGATATAGATTAGCAGATATTAAGCCTCATTACAAAATAAATTTTTTTTGGATGCTAAGGAGTCCTTTGGATTCTATTACATTTAATAAATAATTAAATAATTAGTTTGTTTAAAATTTTAAATTAATTTCAATTAAAATACATAACATGACAAACAGAAATGAGCCATTCATTTTATTGAGTAATTTTGAAAACTTTAAGCCTCATTTAAGCCACATATTGTAATACAAGTATCTACATCCTTAATTAATTGTCGTACACATGCCTAAAATTCTGATACATTTAAGAAAATTGTAAATTCGTTAGAGAATTTTGTACATTCTCGAGTACTCAGTTGATCACAATCACATACTACTTTAGAGTTTATGAAATGTTAAGCATTTATAACACATCAAAGGTATAATTAGATCACATTTAACATTTTACTTTGAAAACATTATTAAATATGTAAATCTAGCATAACATGAATATTAATAAGTTTCTTTTAGTACAAAAAAAAAAAAACAAACTTTTAAGAGCTTTTTAATCTTTTGGGTTTGATAATTTATAAAATTAAAATCTTGAGTTAAGAATTAAACATTTTAAAAACTTTAAACTCTAGAAACTTTTTGTTTTAAACTGAAGATAATTACGGCTTATTTTTAGAGATCGAAGAGCAAAATGAAATGAAGCTTTTCATAAACACTCTTGGAACAAATCCAATTTTATATTTGTTAAAATATTTTTTTTTAATTTCTCTTCAATAATTCTTTTAAACTGTTAAGGTTTTTCCATTTTTTAGGTTGCAATAAAACAAAATTTTTAATTTATTCAACAATTATTTAATAGGCAATTATTTTATTTATACACAATTAAACATATCATTGAGGCAATTAAAAATTTAATTAGTTCTTAAATCCAGTAAAACCCTTAAGGGTGAAAAACTTTCTTTGTAAATGTAGAAAGAGTCGAGTTAAAAATGTGATACAGTTTTTTATTTAAAGGAATTCATACATTAAGTTGATTCTGGTCGAAAAAAAAATTATAAGTCCATCTTGTCACAAGAATTATTTCTATCTACATAGAGACACAGAATGAAACAGAAATAATTGTGATCACTTACTTGCTAAATTGATAGTTTTCAGGTCCTCACGATTGCAGTTTCTAAAGTTAGAGCAAACCTTTCTTCTCTCGATTGAGGAAGGTCAGACATTTTTATCGGTGCTATCTTTTAACTTACCTCCCCACCCCTTGTTGCTTATAGTTTAGTGTCTGTTTGGTGACTTCCATTGACTTTTGCTTCACAACCCTCGAGTGTAAGAAGAAGAATTAATGTGTTTATAACTATATTTCGGTTTTTTTTTTGCAAAATTCACGACTACCCAAATTAAATTAAAAATCGGTTTTGCCCAAAAGTATGCAACATCAAAGAATATCTTCTGAGAACTTCTTGCGAGAACAGCAGTAAAAAATATTATAGTTAATGGTCGACCTTAACAGTTAAGTGGAAAGATAGAGTAATTATTTTTGTTCTTTAAAAAAGTCTGTTGTTACTCCCTCGGAAGAAAAAAAAACTTCCAGTTGATACAGCTGATGCTGGCCTTTGGCTCAGTGAGAATCGGTTCTTTCTGCAGGAACGATCTAATTGCAGTCAATACCAGTAGTTGTCTTGTGTTTTCTTAAGAGCTTCACCAGCCAAGCAGTAGTCGATTCAAGTTAATTGCTAAAAAGTAAAAAGTAAGAAATTTATAGTGATACTTTCTGAAAGGGAGCAGTAAATGAGTTTAATAATTTTATACTTATGAAAATTTTATGAGTGAGCGTTTTTTTTATAATAATAGAATATAATGATTTTTTTTTATTTCATGATGTTTCGAGTAAAACTAACTATAAAAGTAAGAACAAGAAATGCAACAAAGTGTAATGTCTGGTTATTGTAATTTTTGAGGCCAGCCAAGGTTAGATAAGATTTCTTTCTATGATTGCTCCACTGAGCAATACTACTCTTTGATTTTAAAAAAAGATAAAAGAAAAAGAGATAACCTTGACCATTTTCTTCATTTACGACACAATTTTCTTTAAGAATTTTCTTTAGCTAAAAAAATAATACAAAACAGATTTTTGCAAACATATTTTTTTATTTAAAAGAAAGAATATTTTCTTTGTTTCTTCTTTGCAACAACTTGTATTTAAAAATTTTTAATGAGTTTGCCAACTTGCCTCAATTGTATAGAATTTAACTAAGAGAAAGAATGAAAACCAAAATTATTAAAACAACCTTCAGTTAAACAAAAAGAGAAAATGAAAAAAACTTTATAGTTTTACTTAAGTAATGACAAAGAAAAGTTGTTATTTAAAACTAAAAAATAATACAAATTCAAATGCCTTTTAAAATTAAAAGATGTCAATACAAGTCATAAGAAAAAAATAGTGTTTTTAAATAAAATAATATTGAAAAAAATGTTTATGAAAACTTTTTTGGCAAAGCAAATAATTTTTTTAATAAAAACTGCAACACTTTAAAATGGAAGTGGAAGCAATTTAGGCTTCTTCTATTCTGTTACACTAAAACCAAGAAAATCTTGCATGTGTATTCAGGTTTTTTTTTTGCTACGATTTTCAATTTAATTGGCCAATTTTCTTTGTTGCATAATTTATTTGTTTAAAGTTGAATGGATATTTTGATAGAAATGTAAATATTTTGTATTTTAAACATAACTACAAGTTGTTGTTGAAATTATATACACACTCAAACTTACACGCACACACTCAAATTGTAGTTAGAAAATAACTACATGTGTGTAGATAATTTTACATTTCTTTCTTATGCAACTTCATAGGAAATATACAGCCAATACTTGATGCTAATTGTGATGTCTGCCTGCCAATAGTCCATGGGCATACTTACGTCTCTGATCATCAAATATGCAGAAACCTTGTTCAGGTTTGCAGGTTTTTTTTTTGTTTTTTGTTGTTCTATTTTTCTTTTCATCTTGTGCGTTTGGGTATAATTTGATTTCCAATCAATTTTCCATAGACAAACCAATGATTGTGTTTGACTGAGTAATCAAGGAAATTGCTAGTGAAATTCAATGCATGTGCTTAAAGACTTCTTTTTTTTTTTGGTCTTCACAAAATACATTTAAAATCAAATAAATTATTTTAAGTTCTACTCAAATAATTTGCATTTCTTTATTTTTGTTTTTCCTCTGAAACATGTCCATGTTAAATGGGAAATTAATTCAAGTGTCATTGGACATTACAGTACGATATAAATGTATCTTTCGTTGAATTAGAACTGAAAATTAACTTACGAGTTATTATATTATAATCAGAGAAATTAGCATGTAAAGATCTTTTCATTCGGAAGTATACAAGTGATATATAAATGTAGAATTAATGTTTTAATCTTAATGCTGAGTTCTTATTGTCTGTGTATTTATAAATAATATTAAGGTTTAATGCATTTCTAATAAAAAAGTTACACAGAAACACAGGTCGAGTCTAGAAAATTTGCAACAAATCAGTATTTTCTAAAGGGCGAAAATCCTATATATAGAATTCTTAATGTTTAAACTGAAGTATAATTTATTTTCTATTGAAAACTGAGAATAAGGAGTTGTAGCTAAAAAGGCCAAAATTATAAAAACTTTTTTCTTAAACGAAGTGTTATTGAAAACATTGTGAATATTGTTTAGTGATTTATAACTGTTTTTCGTACACAAACATCGCTTATTAATTAATTGTTAACATTTCTGTAGTAATCCGGCTAACACTGAGATAGTTAAACAGGAACTAAATCACAACTCTATAATTAGTTGCTGCAAATTCAACCTGTTCACTGGTTAGTTGCCAGAAAAATTGTATAGATCGTGGAAAATGAGTTATCACATAATGACCAACAATATCACAGGCCTTCTATTCACACACTGCTTTCTTCTGTTATGCGTTCAAGACCACAACATAAATTAGTGGCAAACACTTCTCCCAGTACCCGAATCGATACCAATTATTGATGTAATAGTTTTATTTAAGATTAATAAGCTACAAGTACTAAATCTTTTGTACATTATAAGTCTCTTTGTAAGTTTGTTTGTTGGCTAAACATCAGAACCAAAAACGCAATGGAATAAAATTAAATACAAAAATTTACGACTGCACCGATTTTAATAAAATTTAAAACACATATAGAATTTTTTTTACAAGTCTTAAGAAGGAAGGATACCATAATATATGCTAGACAAACTAAAATTTTTAAATTGAATGTTGATGGCTTAGAAATCCACGACACGAAATCTATAACAGCTCAGTCTACATGCCAAATATTTAGCTACAGCATCCTTAGTGGTGGAAGCAAAAAATTTTTACTTCTATTTTACTTAGAGCTTAAAAATCAATAATCTATGATCACAGTTTTAAAGTATTTTATATCTCTTCGATGATAGAAAAAGAAAAAATTATAAGAATCTACTCTTTGATCCTAAAAACCTAATTTTACCCCAACAACCTATTTTTTTATTGAAAAGGTTAAAACTCAATTATCAACAGAATTTTTAAAACATTTTGTCATTACTACCAAAACCTCCCGCGGGGTACTAAAAGTCTGGCTGATGTAATCTTTTATCAGCCATAGTGCTCTTGGGGTAAAGTTTGATCAAGTGCCCCGGTGAGCAGGCACCAAATCCGGATAGACGGGTTGGGTAAACGTCCAAGAACTGATTAGTGTCCTTAGTTATAATGGAGCCGCGGGAACCTGTTGCCGATACAGAGAGCCTGCCATCTTTGTGTTGGGTTATTGGTGGGATTACTCCTTGGTTCACGTGGTGGCTGCTGGTACGATCAGTGTCCGCAGGCAAGGTGCGGTGTTTAATGAGTGAATTTTTAAACTCTCAACAGACGGGGTTAGATAGTTTCCAACCTGCATGCAAAGAAAAATTCATAATCCTGACCAGTTCTTGAAATTGAAATTTTGTTGGCTACGCTGATTGAGGGCGCTAGTCGACGCTTTGTATTTAACTTAGTAGTAAGACAACCGTTGGATTAGGGCCTCACGGCTAGGTACTGACACAAATCTTGATTACGTATCACTACCAAAACATTGCTCTCGGCTATTTTTTATAGGTTTCAAATAACTTTGAGTTTATTAGTGCTAATATATCAGTGTGAAGAAGGGCGGTTATAGAATAATATAACTAACAAATTATTGGAGCAAATAATAGAAAAAAAAAAAACCCCAACTGAAGGCCTGATCAAATTAAAAGAAAAAATTATTTCATTTGCTATTGAAGGCCCAAAGAAAATATTAAACGAAATTAATGACTTTTATACGTCTCAGATTAAGACACAAGCGCACAAATTGTTTCTTCAGTTAAAAGTCATAATTTTTAATAAATTAAATTATTTTATTGTAAATAAAAGAAAGAATTTTAATCGTTTTATTTCAATTGGTATTAAAATTGTACACTTTAAGTTAAAATATAATCACTAGAAAAATAAAAAAGACGACAAATACAAAATCTGAATTACCAGTGATGAGTTAATAGTTCACAAAAAAAAATATATCTCAGTCTTGAGATGTTAGAAACGATTTATAACTTAAAATAACATATACCAAACTCAGGTTCTTTTAAATATTAATTTTTACATATTTCTTTTTGTACTTTATAACTTTTGTATTAACTCTTTTCACTTTTATATATAAAATCACAAACATTTATGGAAAACTTAAACTAAATGATTCAGCCTCATTTATTTCACATAAATAGTTTAACATTGTTGAATAAAGTCCATAAACTATAGAACACTAATTGCAACAATCTATCACAATGTATTATATTTTATGTATTTAGTGGAAACCTACATGGGTTATTTCATAAACAATTGCATCACAAATCGTTGGCAATAACAACGTCGAATTAAAAAAATAAATAATAAAATGGTAAAACAAATTGGATACTAAAAAATCAAAGAATAATGCAACAAGACAGCCATATAAAAATAAACTGCTACAAAATATAACCGAACATTCACACAAAAATTGCACTTCTACATTATACCACCTTCTTATATAAAAGTATTACAAATTTACACACACGCACATATATAAGTATATTATAATGTTCACACAATACATTGTCTATGGCTGTAACATTTTTATAAAAACACAAATTTGTTGCTAGCAGTAAACGTGCTATATTGATGAATTATAGCTTTTTTATTATACATTTTTTTCGTTTTATAAAGATAAAAAATCATGATAAAAAAAATATCAAGTGAAATCTATTGGAAATCTGTGATGCAAAAAAAAAAAAATAAATTTGAAGGTGAAAAAAGGTAAGAATTTAAAAAAAATTATTTTATTTACAATTTGTATTTACAAGGAGAAATAGAATACAATGTTTAAATATGACATTGATAAAGTGATTTTAGTTTTTTCCACAAAACATCCTATAGCGTATGAGTAATATTAATTTAAAAATAATATTAAGTATACGCACAGGTATACAGGAATACATAAATTAAACTTTTTGTTTATACATAAATCAATACATTTAATCTGGCTTAAAATCTTGTTATTTTCAAATAACAGTGTTAATTTTTAAAGAAAACAGAAAAAAGTAGATATTAGCAGAATGTCGTGTAGCACTTTCTGAAACGTACGTTCTAATAATCATTCTTTAAAAATTGTCCTTTAACGTGATCGTAGCCTACTGTTTAACACATGGATTATAATTTTTTTTTTGCATTCATGTTTGGGTATAAAATTGTTATTTCTCCTATTTAACTTTTTCATCACGAGTCTAACTAATTACTAAATGTATATTCGTTGCTAAATGTTTATTAACTAGCAGAACCATTAATTAAATTTAATTAATTAATTAATCGAAAACTTATTTATTTAATTCGGCTATTGAAATAGAGAAATTAATTTAAAAAGAGTTTTTCTTGCCAAGGTTTGAACAATAAAAAGGTCACAAAAAATGACCATCTGCAGTTTTTGTGTACACTTTTGAAGTGGTATATGATTTCTGACGGCAACCACATAATTCTATAAAATTTTTGGTAATAAAATGACGTTCTTTTATTACTTTTTAAATCCTTTTTTCCTTAAAAACAAAATTGAAAAATTTTAAATAGTTATTCTTTCTTAATAAATTGAGAAATTTAAATATAAGTGACCTCAGGCCGAATTAAAATTATTTTTTTTGATAAAAAAGATAGCCAACTTCATTACAATAGTTGTGTAATCTTTTTGTTTCCTTTTTTATTTTATATTGAAGATAAGTTTTAAATTTTTAATTTATTGGAATTTAGTTTAATTTAAGTGCATTTTAAAAGTTCTATTTATTATTAATATTAATCATACGTTTACTGTACAACAATTATAACATGTGTATTCAAGTTATTTAAATAAAAATGTTGAATTAATTAGAAAATTATTTTATGATAACAAAGTATTCATATTGTAAAAAGCTATTATTTTTATTATTTGTCTTTAGTCTTTTTTACAATTAATGCTGCAGTGATGAAAAAAACGTAAAGGTCATGCCTGCCAGATTTGTTTTTCATTACCAACTACACGTGTGTAGTTCTTTTACAGCCTAAGAATATTTTTGATATCTAATAATAAAGAAATAGTTTTTTTTAGGTTTTTAAAATATAAGAATTTACATATAATGAGAAGCACAAATAATAAAATTTCCAAAAAAAAAAACTAAGAAATTACAATAAATCTAAATCAAAATCGCCTATTTCCTATAAGAAGACTGATCACATATTCTTAGGATCCCGTTTCTCTTTACAGAACAATTAAAGAATTTACTTTTAATAAATAAAAAAATAAAGTTTTGTGATACATATAAATTATTAAATTTGTATTTTATTATTTATTATTTGTACTCAGAAAATTATTTAAAAATATGAAAACAGAACTCATTTAAAATTTGTAATTTGAGCCGTTTATTTTGAAAGTGGCAAAAGCCACTTTACTTTTAAGCTGATAAACATATTTAAAATATTGTGATTTAAAGGTTTTTAAAATATTAAAGTTAAATCTTGAGAAGATTAATTTACACTTTTATCTCAGGATACTTATTCCCCAGATAAGACTTCGGTCGACATAAAATTGTAGCAGATTTTAACATTTAAATTTCTTTCTTTTTTTCTTTAAAAAAGTGACTTATGCCACTTTCAAAATAAACACCTCATTTTTACATGAAAATGTGCTTAACAAAAAATTTAGGCTAAAGCAGACATTAGTAAAAAAAAAAAAAAAAAAATTACTCAGCGAGGCTCAGCGATAACATCTACAAAAATGAACTAAAAAATAGTTTTAGAGTACAACTGTGGGCAACAATTTCATTCCAAAGATATTTGTTGTATCGAAGCCCCTGCTCATAATACAATACGGTCTTTATTTTAGCAAATTAATATATTAACTGCTATTCTAAAAATCTAGTTTCAATTCTCTTCATTTCTTTATAAAAACCGTTTAGCCTAGATTTAAGCTACAAGAGTTCATGTTTTTTGTTGTAGCAAAGTAATAATATCAAGCAGACGTCTTCATTGAAATCTTCTAAAAATCTTAAAGAATTTTTTTTCTACAAATGTATGCGGACTTTTTTCAAAGGGAATAAGAAGAATTAGACACCGGCAGAATGTAATGCTGCATTTTCTGGACCGCCACATCCTTCGTCATAATTTTAATTCATTTATATCCACAGTTCAAATAATTATTTCATAAAAATTAAATTATCTTTTAATTTTACATTTAAAAATGCTATGAAGCTTTTAAGAATAACTTTTTTCTTTACTTTCATAGTTTTTTTTTATTCTTTCACACTTTTTTTACAGCCGTAAAATTTGTTTTAGCGAAAAAAGAAAATTTATTATTCAAACATTTTTTGTAACCAAATAGATTTTTAAGGTTTAAATAACATCCATGAGCTAAATTATCTGATATTGTTTATGGTCATTAGATATTGTAATTTTGCTCATACTTTAACACAGCTACTCAATAATAAATTTGATATCAGGAGTAGATACAAATAAGCTTTCTATTGTTACTCTTTGTTGTACACTTTCTTTTTTTTGTACTGTTTTTTGTCCTTTTATATTGTAGTCATTGTTGTGTTTGTTGCACAAGTTTACCCTATTGTTAAGCTATAATATGCGGTAATTGTGGTCAGTCTATCAGGCACGTGTATACTGGAAAAAAAAAAAAAAAAAAAAAAAAAAAAAATTAAGGTAAAAAAAAAATATAAGCAAGAAGAAAAACAAAAACAAATATGTTTTTTTACAACAAACGTAAAATTATACCTCAATATTGGTTTGGTTTACACATTTACATGATTAAATTTTATTACAAAATTGTTATTCCAGGAAACTCAGTCAATCACTTGTGATTGTGTGCTTTAAGTAGGAGGCAGGCAGTAATTTATATTTAAGTTTGTGTTTTAAATTGTATATTGTATATTAAATTATATATTTTGTATTAATATGAAGCTGCAGGTTGAGTGAAGGTGAGAAATTTAAATAAACTGAAACTAAAATTATAGTGATTTTTAGATTAAAAAAAACTACTTAAAGAATTTCTTCTACGAAGTGTTTGAAATATAAAGGAATTAAAAAAAGCTTAAAAAGCACGGTAGCATATTATTACATATGTGATTTTTGTCATTTTTAACAAAACTAAGGAGACCATTTTCGAAATATTATTTGATAAAGCCGTTAAGAAAAGGAATGTGGTCTTAATTGGTTTTTTAATAATTTTCTTAATATCCAGCCACTAGTTTTTTCTGAAATTTAAATTTATTTTTAAAAAGTTTCTTTGACTACGTGTCTTAGATTTCAACAACTCTACAGAAAAAATATGTCAATATTCTTTGCGATCAGCTTCATCCCTGTTCATTCAAATTTAAGTAAAAAAATAAAATGTATTAAAGTATTCCTGTACCTGTCCTGGTTTTGCCAAAAAAGTGTCATTTCTTGAAATTTAAAATTTTTAGTCGATCATACAAAAATTGTTATTCACCAATATAAATATCGCAATTTCATAAAAATTCAATGATTTTATATGGCTTTCAGAAATATCAAATAATTTTAAAATATTTTCAAGCATTTTTTTCTTGAACCTCTAATGATTGTTTTGTAGAAAATTCTGGTTGTGTTAAATATCCTTAACAGAAAATATATTTTCATGTGAATTGCTTGGAATTTAAAAAACAATATTGCTATAGCTACTGAAAAAACATTTTCAGGAAGGCTATAAAACTTTGCATTATGGGGCAAATATGATTTTGTTTATTGCATTTGGAAGCTTTTCTCCCACTCAATATATAACATTTTTAATTGTAGCACGACTAATGGAATGATTCCTACCCAAGCAATACATTCCAGGAAATTGGGTTATATGAAGGAGGATACAGGCTGTATGTTTTGCACATATTTAGTTCTAAAAGTTTGAACTTTAATAGTGAAAAGACTTCTATTTGCCAAAAAAATAAATTTTGTCTGTAATGCGTAGTGCGATTTTTTGTGTAAATTTGTCATGAAGGGAAAAGCTTTCGATGAAGAAAGTTTTGTGTGCAAGAAATTATGATTTTATTAGAACACATTACGTTGCAGTAAAAATAAAATAGTGAACAACATCCCATCTTGCGTTGATGCCCCAGTGATTCAAGAGAGCTGTTAACCGTAATGTTACCGATAAGCTTTTTCGTTCAATCCTGTAAGCAGTCGTTTAACTATAAAATATTTTTTAAAGCATCGAACCACACATCAGAGTTACATTCCATCTTATAATCTCATAATTAATCCATACCAATGTTGCAGTCATTTTTCTAGGATAAAAAGAGCTCGAGTCTTTGGATTTGATAAAACATTTTATATCTGTTTTTTTATAAAGTATTTTTTTTTTTTGGACAACAAATTCAAACCAAAAAAGTTTGTAATATAAATTACGCATCTAAGAGTCTTTTAACTTTATTAATAACAAAACAACAATTTTTTTGCGCGTCTACACTTGTTTTATTTTTTGTTTTTTTTTGTTTTTTGTTTAGTACATGTTTTCGTAATGCAGATGCATTGGCCAATATATTAGAATTTGTTTAAAAATTTTAAACATGCTGAAACATAATTGTGAGTTCCCAAAATTTATTTCAACTTTAAAAAAACGTATTTGTATTTTTTGCAAATTTTATTTTTCGGTTTTTCCTATTTTCTTTAGTCAAAGAGGTAGGAAAACATTCTTTAAATAGCAAATAGAGTTAACTGGCTTCAAATATGTTGTTAATTTTTTTTTTAATTTAATAAATGTTGTTTTGCAGTTCCTCGAAAAGTTTTAAATTTTAATACTTAAAAAACCTATTACTCCTTATTTTGAGGGAATAATTTTAAATTTACTTAAACATAGCGACATGTCTCAACAAACCTGCATGTTCGTCTTTCATAAATTTTTAATGTCACACGTTGAAGCAAATATTTAATTGAAAAAATATAAACAACATAATTGTAACTTGAAAGTCAACAAAACGAATATAAAGTATTTACACTTCAAGGTAATCATGACATAAAATGCTTGCGAATGACTGACTGAGTGACAACCCACACCAACTGGGACTTAAAAACATGCTAAACAGAATTAAAATTGACTTAAATACCATAAAGTGTTACAATAAAGTAAAACAACAAGTTTAAGAAAAACATGTTTCTTCAGTAACTTGTAAAAAACATTATTAATACGAACTTTTGGCAGGCAAAAATGTAATTGAAAGGGAATATTACTGCACTCAGAAGTCACATAAAAAAACACTATTAAATCAAATGTTTACAATAAAAAAAACGAAATATTTTTGATCTGAAATTAACACAATTATGGCAAAAGGAAGTGTAAATATAAACTCATGTCTACAGAAAATAAAAGTTCTTATTATAATTTAATTTGTTTTGTAACTCAATGGCCTCTTTGGGTTAGATGTAGAAAAACAAACAATTCCCATTCCCATTTACATGCGTGTGCAATTATATAAAGTAATTTTGTTTTTTATTTTATTTTATTTCTTTTTTATAATAAAAATTAACACCTCAACTCGTTGTCACAGCAAATGTTTATGTTTTTATAAGGAACTTACTTTTCATAAAGTCTCATACAAGTACTTGGAAATGAGTTTATTAACACAATCAAATGATACAGTGTGTACAGGAATATGTGTATTATAATTGTTCTATCAACTGGATATATTTAAACATACAGTGGAGAGCAAATTTAAGTAGAATTTTGTTTCAATTAAGAGAAATTTAATTTGTTAATAAATCGCTTATTAATGTTTTTATTTTTTTACTTCGTAAAAGACTATAAACAAAATTGTATGTTTTTTAATGCCGTCTGTACTTTCATAAACTGTATTTTTTATGTGGGAATATTGCCGAAATTATACCAATTTCACCAATTTTTTTTTGTTCTTCTAGAGTTACAAAGCTCAAAGTTTCGTAGACAATCTTTAATTAATCGCCATTGGAAAGAACTTTTAAGCTTTCCATAACTGTGTTAATAAATATATAAATTTAATATTTAATTTTAAATCAATTAGAATTCAACATTTAAAAAAATTCTTTTTTGAAAATTTTAATCCATTTAAGAAACCGGTTAAAGTTTCAGATTTATATCTGAAACAAAAAAGCGATACAGACAAGGCAGCAATAAATTTTAAGTCTCTTAAATTGACGTAAGTTTAAGCTTTATCGGCTAAATTCCATTAATTTCAATCAAAAGGAAACTATCGCTTTACCCGTTATTTTTGTTTTTTTTACTAAAATTTCTAATTTTTAAAATTAAATTGCCTTCTTTGAAAATCGGCTCAGTTTTTATCTAAGGAACTAATTCTTTAGATTCGAGTCATGGTTCTTGGTTGATTCCTTTTTACTGGAAACAAAAACTAATTAAGGTTTCTGACTATAGAATCATCAAGAGAACATGATTATTATAGAATAGTCCCAGCAATCATATAATTTTTTCCACATGGCTGCCATGAAAAAATCTCCGATTGCATACAAAATTTATTAAAAATTAATCTAAAAACAAATTTTAGTTAAAACTTGAAGTTTGTCTATTTTTATACAAGACGTCCTAGAGTTTAGTTTAATGAAATTTCTTAGCACTTAAAAATTAAAAAAAAAAAATCGACAGCAGTATCCAAAAATTTGCTGCTTAAAAAGACAAGTTGATGTCGTAAAGTCAGCGCCCAAGAAATTAAATAAAAAAATCTTGTCATAAAAAATGTGAGTGAGTCTTTTACACTTCCTTAGATTTCAATAAAATGTAATCTCTTTTTACTTGAAAAAAAAAATCAAAAGAGGAACAGGTATGATTTGTCTAATTTTTTCAATTTTATTCTTTAGGGCAAGATGTTCACTACTTTTCTAATCTACCAATTTTCCATAAATAGATTTCCATAATAGATTTTTTGATTAAGTGAAAGTTTCTTAAATTCCGTAATTTTTTTAAGTTAAAATTTGTATTCTTTAATGAAGTTAATTTTATATATCGCCTAATGAAGAATCTCAATAGAATAAGAAAATACTACTTTATTGATTTCTTTTATGCCAGTACATAAAAGATCGTCTTTAGATTCTTAATAATCGTGCTATATTTTCTTCCACAAGGATTAAAATTTCTTTAAAGAAAGAAAAGAGCCCTTTTCCCAAAAAAGTTAAAAAAAATATTTTTCGCTATTGGAACAAAAAATATCACAATGTTTGTAGCCACATGTGTTCGCCACGATACATGTATGCTTGTAAAATATTTTTTTTTCGCTCTAAAGTTTTCTAAATTGTGTGAGTATAGTGGTTGTATTTCACAAACTGTAATTGTGTTCGTGTCAGAGTTTTTATTTAAATATTAAGTTAAATATCATGCTGCGTGACAAAAAACAATTTTCCTACCCGAGTTACCTACAAATTATACTTATTATTTACATACACTCTTTTACAAATATGTAAATATGTTTACATACACACAATTATTAAAACTTACATGATTTTATGACATAAACAGTTAATCTATGTGTATGAGTTTCATGAGTGTTAAAGAGTACCACAAGTGCACAGTGGTCAAATAAAAGTAATTAATTATTTTTGAAAAATTTTATTTTTAAATCAGGAAGTAGTATTTTTAAAACAAATTTTAAAATGATTGCTTGTAATAATAAGTCTACGTTGCAGACATATATTACATTTTGTTTTTGATAAAATGTCTTTCTATCTGTCTGTTAATAAAAGCCGCCTGTCTCCGTAATTGTAACAACCAGACCTAAAACAAATATTGTCATTTTTCGAACTGTGAAAGGCTGACACGTCAATATACCACCCGTTACAATAAAATCTTCAATTAAATGATGGTCCAAAAGCGACCATTTTCACATAAATGGCCTCTTTGCCAATACGAAGTAGACAGACACTTTGAGTTGAGGTATTTTTGTGTCGGTTATAAGGATATATATTAAGAATTTTAAAATTAAATATTAAGGGTGTTCCAATAGTGACATGATTTTAATACACAAGACTATAGTTTTTTAACCATGGTGGACAATCATTTTGGATCTGCACAGAAAATGTACAAATAGAAGAGCATTAAAAATAAGAAAACAGAGAACTAACAAATAAGATAAAAGAAAATTAAGTCATAAAATTAAGATTTCTTAAGTTTATAATTTAACATAAAAATATCATTGGCCCTTAATGGGTTAAGCATTTTAAAAGTTTTTTTTTTGTTTTCTGAAAAATCTTTTCAAAAGCTTTTCAATGGTACCCATATTGATATCGTAAAAAATTTGCCACAAAATCGTATTTTTCTATGAAAAGTTCAGAGGTCCATAATTTGGAGAATATGGGCGAACGTCAATTTTTTTAAGTGATGTTTTTTCTTATGGTTTAAACCTCTGTCGCCTTCTGTACATTTTTTGATAGATTTATACCAATCGATATGGAACAATAAGAGGCAGGATTGGTGTTTTGACCGCTGCCTTGAAAAACATAGACCGATCTTGTTGATTTTTAATAATTAAATTTTTGAAACTATGCCTGATCGATTGGCGTAGTTAAATTTTCTCTAGCTCATCTAGTACCTTGGCAAAATTGATTTCAATACTAACACGTACGGACAGACGGACGACGCTCTATTGATTTCGCTATGCATAAGGACTCAGAATATATAAAAATTTTTGTGTCGGAAATGACAATCTTTAATGTATCCTTTTTCCACCTGTGATGAGGGGTATAATAGAAGACCATTTCTATAAACGATATAAAATTTGCGAATATTTTCTTACCTTTTGAAAAGTAATGAGAAACTAGAAAATATTTAACATAAAATGCATGCATGATACGGAATACTTGCGCAGAAGTCTAGCTCCCATTACGTTATATGTTGAGAGGTTTTGCTTCCCTTAAGACATTATTTATAAAGATAACCACTTAATTGGTTATATTATTCAAGCACTTTAATTTGAAGTTTATTTCATTTAAAATTAAAAAAAATACTTTTTCATTTCTTGTTATTGGTCCCACTGTTTTCCGTCTCACCGTTTTATATGACTTCAAATTATGTTGTTGACGCTGTTATGGCAATTATATGCAATTTGTTTACGCGTTTTGTTAATGTTTATGTTAATATTTTTGAAATGTAAGTGGTTATTGTGGTATAAAAACACTAGTGATGCCAACTCCTTACTAAATTTTAAACGAATTAAATATTTCTTAAAAAAAAAATTCATTACACAAATTAAAATATTTGAAATTACGAACTTATAATTTTAATGTGACAATAACTAGAAAAATGAAGTGAAAGGAAGAGAAAGTAGTGAACTAACAAATAGAAAATAATAACAATTAAAGTGTTGACACTATCGACAAATAACACACAGGCTCAGACTAGCGTGAAAAGTATTTACATAAAATAAGTGACAGTCGCAATAACAAAAAACAGCCATAACAATAGCAGAATATTAATGATTCTGTGAATTTTTTGCTATGATGTTTTTAAACTGCTAAACACACACACACATACGATGATTCTCATTCACACTGAAAATAGTTTTATAACCCCACAGTCACACATTTGCTGGGTTAATCATACCACACACTACCGTTATGCTGATATTATAGTTTTGTGTAGTTTTTTTCTTACAGTCTCTGACTGGATTTGACAAAGCAACTCTATTGTTTAGTTTAGTTTAGTTTTAGTTTAGTTTTGTTTAGGGGTTTATTATACAATGTGGACTTAATCCCAAGGCTCTGATAAAAAGCAATAAAAAAGAAATTCAATACAAAAACTACAACAACAGCAACAACACAATAGTAAAATCATAATAGCAAATACATTCATTTGATTGTATTGCTACAGCAGAAACAATGGAAAATGATTTGATTTTAAACACACACGAACTCACACAGCTCTGCAAAAAGGATTATACATTTATTGTTTGTACACAATATAAACAGAGAAAGTATTTATTTAACTCTTTTTATAACTATTTTTTTTTTTTTTTTTTGTTGCAGTTAAAGATTATAAAAGTAAAACTTTCTTATTTGTTAATAATAAATAATATTTGTTGTGTTTGTTGTGCTTGTTCTCCTATAAAATTGTTTGCTTTGCAACAAAATAATGATAAAATGATTTAACAATATGTTTCTGCCTTTGTTTTTCTGCTTTGGCTTCTATTGTTTTAGTTTTATATTTTCTTGTCATAATTTTTAATAACAACTTTCAATAGAATTTTATAAACCTGGCAAAATGTAGGTTAATCAGCATAAACAATAAAGTTGGAAAGGAATTTTTTGGGAAAGTTTAAATTGCTGCTATAAAATGAAAGTCAATTTTAAATACTGTTTATTTAAATCCTGGGACATTTATTTTTCTTCTTCAGAAATATTCAAAGTTAGAAATAACAAAAAATCTTTTGCAAAATAGTTAATACGATTAAAAATTAACACAACCCTTTAGAAATTGACCTGAAATTTTATAGCCCTTTTAAAATATTAAATTCCTATTTATTTTTTTAATTCCTAAGACGAATTAGATTATATCGTAATATATTTCTTGCAGTTAGGATCAATGAGACATGTGTGGTTTATTCGACAATTCCAAAATTTTAACTAAACTAAATAAGCACCTCATCTCGATTTCAGAGTTATTCTAGAGATCCACAAAATGCAATGGTCTTCCAGAAATATTTTTTTTAGGACAGTTAAAAGGCAGTTCCCCATACTTCTGTGTAAAAATTATTACAAACAACTGTTAGCTGCTGCGTGTGCCATCCAACAAATCAATGTTCAGTCAGAATGTTCACATTGAAATTCTACTTATAGTGGTAGAACGCAAAAAGACAAGACTTTTCACGTTAAACATTTAGTTTAACAAAGAATTAATTCTGATAGACTTAGCAGTCCACTTTTTTATCTCCTTTATTTCTATTCGGTTTTAAGGCCTGAATGTACAAGAAAAAATTAGATTAAGCATGCCGTTCCACACCAGTGTAATTTGTTGGGTAATATAATGGCCAAGAACATCGTTTGCCCTGGCAATACCTTAGCTTTTCCTGTATTAGGAGACTCTTCTTGTTAGATTATCGATAATTACAGCCCCACTTTTAAATTATACATTCGCAATGCGTTTTGAGATAACATTGATCGTCAACCAAACAGCCAACTTCTTTTTTGAAACAATCGTTTCAATGTGGAGATGCCTGTGCCATTTGGAACCGTTGAATTGATATTTCTCACCGCCTGTATTAGTGGGCAAATATCATCACAGATATGTTAATTTCACCTTCCACCTAGAGGTCTCTTTGGCAGTGCCTTGTTCTAAACAAAAATTAATCCACCCAAAGCAACAACAAAATGCAAGTGGAACGCGATTTCTATTTTCCTTCAATTATATTAAAATTAGTAAATGACCTCTTTATAATTTACGAAGTTGGCTTCCATTGACTCATAATTAACCTTTCTGCGTCAGCATAACATTTGTTTTATTTTTGTTTTTGTTTTCTAAAGTACTGTGGCTTGTGTGATTGGTATGATGGCTTGGATTTATATCCCAGACTCTACTTATTTAACGACATTAAGCTTTTCTGAGATATTTTATAAAAATATATAAAAGTATCTTATTGCTTCAATATAAAATTAAATCGAAGGTGAAAAATGTAATGTAATGTAACCAGCTTTAGAAACTTTAATGCACCTCCAAAATAGCAGAACCGCTGTTATATTGTTCTAAAAATAAAATAATCGTGCAATCGCAGGGTTGAGTAATTTTATTTATCACCTTCTTTAGCACCTCTTCTTATTGCAAAGGAAAGTGAGACAATAAATAATAATCTTTTATGTCTGAGTGTTATTTCTCTTTCTCTTTGCGAAAGTATTAAAAATTATTAATGAAAACCTATTGACAGAATATTTAATATTTTCTGTTAATTAATAAAATTTCTTTAGAGATAATTATATTATAAATATTAATTATATAGTAAATGTTTTTTCATACATTGAAAGAATTAAGGCAACTTTCATTAAAAGCACCCCACGACCAAAAAAAAAATTGGGATATTCAAATATTTTTGAAATGTAAATTCATATATGTTTTCGTTTGCATAAAGTTCCAAAAAAAAAAAAAAATAAACAAAAATAAGCTGTAAATTTCATACACTTTTACTGTTAACGGAATAAAATTTACAATCAAAAAATTTTTTTTAGGTCATGTATTGTGCCAACAAACTGCTCGTCCTGTAATTACATAACGATAAATAAATGAATGAAAAAATGAGGTCAAGCGATTTGTTGATTATTACAATGGCAACATCTATAAACTTTTATGCATTTTGATATTCATACATTTACACATCACTGGTTACTATGACAACGAATAATTAGATAGTTTTGATTATTCAATATCAAACGAAATCAAACATTATAATGCTTTCATTGGAAATTGTCATCTATAACAAATAGTCAATCAAAATTAAAATCAGCTTCCTGGCTTTAGGCAAATCATAGCATTTTCTAGTTTTGTTGCATGTAAAATTTGACCTTAATTTTATTAAAGGTGTATTAAAATTATGAGAAATGAAATATAATAGAAATACTAATTCAGTTTAAAATTAAAAGTTATAAAATTTGGTAAATTCGTCATTATTTTTGTTAGTAAAATTTATCATGCTGGAAATTTTACTATTTGTGTATTAAACTCATAAACAGGCTGCCATCAGTCGGCAGGCGTGAAGACTACTATATGACGGTGCTGCAAAAGGAAATATTGGCATATTAGTTGAGTCGCAAATTTTTGTGCTCTACAAGAAAAGCTGTTAAGCCTTCCCATTACTGTGTTTTGAAAAGACCAGAAGTAGATGGGTTTAGAATATTTTTAATGCCATATCAACTGTGAGTTCGTTGGAGACTACTTACAGCAGTATCTTTGAACCCCTTCTTCAAATAGGTGGCCTAATTTGGTCACATGTAAACTGCTAGATTTACGTGACCCTTTTATAGTATAAAAAGCAAAATGGAAAATGGAAAAATCTATAAAGGTTGCCGGAAACTATGGCGGGTCATTAGACGCTTTTTTAGCTTGTGTCTTGATGCAGATTTTCGTTTAATTATCATTGCAGCAGCTTTAAGGACAAGGAAAAGATTTAGCCAGCCTTTCAGATTCTCTGCCTCGCTTTACTGTCATATGACTTAGATTCAAGAGTATCTAAATAATGTCTGACCTTAGCAAAATTTCCACAGCTTAGGATTTTTCACGAGAATGCACTACACGCTTTATCGGTTGCATTATAGTCGTTTTAAGAATCTGATTTTAGTTAAAACAGTTAAAGCAAATCTAATACTAGAGAAAACATCAAATTTCTTATTGTATTTTATTGCCAGTTAAATATTTCCTTGACCAAAGCTTAAAAGTCACACTTTGTTATCGCATTAACTAAAATCTTGTTATTTTTTTAAGGTCACAAAAACAACTATAAAAATGTAAATTTATCACTACATAAAACATCCATAAATTTATGCTAACATATTGTCATTATTATAACGCTTAATACGAGTATCATATGCACACATATACACTTATAAACTCACACATTAATAAACTTATTCTCATGTACAAGTCTTTACAAATACTCAACCAAAATTCATCTTCTAAATCTTTATACACAGACGTGCTTTAGAATAAAAATGTGGAAGTTTATAATCATTTGCAATAATTTTTTATAAAACATATACTCCTTACACACACACATACACAGCCAACCGCATATGTATATTAAATTTAATATAAAATATATCAGAAGAATATTAAAATTTGCAGGCAGATTCTTAAAGAATAAATTATTTTAAAAATTATTTATTTCAGTTTTTAGAATATTGAATTAATTTAACATTTAAATTAAGCGTCAAACAACAATGGAAGTTTTAAAGGGATACAAAAAATTTTCAATACAAACCAAGTACTAAATATCTGTATGATGATGGAACTTCTTATATGTATTTTTTAACACTTTAAAGTCCGCAGAAATATTTTTATTTTTAAAATAAAATTATAGTTTTTAAAGGAAAGATGAAGAACATTTTAACACGATCAAATGCAGGAAAGCATCGATATGTATCTCGTCCTGATGAGTATTGTTACGATAGATAAAATTTCAGTACAAAAATCAGGCATTTCACACATTTTTATCGGAATGGCTTTAACTCTGTATTAACCATTTCGATCGGTTTTGATTTACCTTCTTCCGATTCCCATAAAGTTTGTTTATTCCTAAAAAATGTTGAATCTCGACTCTTCAGTTGAAATGTGGCAAAGGTGCGCAGATCAAAGTAACCTATAAGGCTAATCTAAGTAAGGACACATTATAAAAGTAAATTTTTACACCGCAAATAATAAAATTTCAAAGAAACTAAAATTCGTTTTAAAATTTTAAAATGGTTTCGTTCCAAAAAAAATTTTTTGCTTTAAGTGGAGAACCAATTTGCGGAATTAAAACCACTTTCAATTAGAATTGAGTTCTGTGACATGCTTGTATATTTAGCTGTTCTTATACCCAGTTATCTCTGCTAAGAAATAGTTGTGTACTCAATCCTATACTTGTGAAGCAAGGGAACCAAATCTGTGATTCATTGGAGGTCAATATAATATTGTCGTTTCTGTTCACAAAATTTACCTGCTGTCATTTGCAGTAAGAATTTTCTTTAGTTCATTGACTGTTCTTCTGCTCATTGCAAAATTGAAATGAATTTCAATCAATTTCTCACTCAGTGGCCACTTTTAGTTTTTAATCTTAGGATGAAAGTTTTTTCAGATTTACAGTTTTTCTAATAACTTTTGAAGCTCTCTTTTTTTAATACAAATAGTATTTTTAAATATTTTTAAATCGACTTTTCGCCCATTACCCTGGCTATTGAATAACAATTAACAAACAGCAATCAATCTATCTTTATATTTTTTAAAGATCATAAAATCAATGAAAATCAATTCTGTTTAAAAAACTAAATGATTTTCTTCTACGAAACTACTTTTGATAATCAGATTTCCAAACAAAATTATTTCGCATTATTTAACTCATATGAGACCAACAACGAATTTTTCGTAACGAATAATCGTCACCAGGAACATAACATTATTTTGTATATAAAAACCGACATGTTAGTTCATCAAATAAAATTTTCCGTATGAAACGGGCTCTTCAAATATTTTGGCATATTGTGAGCGTTTTTTTTATCCTTTGTCCAAATCTGCAGATAATGGCAAATTATAAAAATTATTTGAGCCCTATTCAAACACATTTTCACATACACCCACAAATATTTGTATTCTCTTTTATAAAAATTTCAAGCATTACGTTTACTAACAACAAAAACAATAATAACAATAACTTAAAAATTCTACAAGTAGTTTATAATATTTTACCATAAACTATAAAATACAACAAAATATTTATGCAAACGCAAAGACCTGAACACCTCACATACACACATACATACACTTATTTTAACAATAAACACAAACACAATAATAAAGGATAATGTAAGTGGGCTCGTGATGGAAAAAAAGGTAGATAAGTTAAATTATATAAGTAAATCTTTGTCTATTTAGAAATGTATGTTTGTCTGAGTGTGCGTGTGCGTTTAAGCACAAACATTTTGCTGGGTAATAAAAATACAAAACGTGTTTGTTTTAACAATAGACACTTATTTGTTACACTATTTTCCTTTGTTGAGTGGTATGATACTTACACAACAATAATTTTGTGTTTGTAAAGAAGAGAGTTGTTAGTTTATCTGTCAGATTGACTGTTGGCTGGCTGTTAATATGGCTTGTTGGCCAGTCGTTTATAGTTTTCTAAGTCAAACTTATACCTTAAAATATTATAGATACATTATTCTCAAGATTTAGTAAATATAAGAGGGCAGGATTAAAAATCATAATGAAAATAAAATATTAAATTTAGCATTGTCAGGAATAAAGTTGCAGCATTTAAATTTTACAGAAAAAATCACCGCCCTCATTCATGTACCAGCAAAATGCAAGATCTGTTCATAACTTAATAATTTTCCTTATCAATGTGCAGGAGAACCAGAGCTAGTCAGTGTCACATTGTTGATGTCACAAGAGATTTTATTAACACAAATTTCATTGTTTTTTTGTAAACAACAGATTTGGAGCCCCTTCATAACCCATCGCATTGCGTTTAAAATTGTAAAAATTGCTTGATGTATTTTAAGGCCATAAAAACATTTTTCTGATTATTGACACGGTTGAAAGTAAAATCATACTTTTTTATAAAATTCTTCATTGAACAATAATTCTGGTTGCTTAACTAAAAAAATTATCATGTTGACTTTCGACTGCCTTGTTGAAAAGGAGCAAAATACCTAAAGACAACATTCAACGTTTCTATTGAAAAATATTCGAAATTGATAAAATAAAATTATTTTATTTAATAATAATCACGAGGCTTGTGATATAAAATATGGATTGAAAATATCAGGCACTCAAGACAGCAACTGTTACTTTTTGATTTATTTACAAGTGAGAGTTTTTAGGGCTTTTGGGCCTAAAGTTATACTTCGTTGAAAACATATTAAAGAAGAAGAAAGTTGTATTTAACATACGATCTCTTAATTAGCCAAAGGACCAGGTGTATCATAAATAACAGATGGTCCTGAAGTTTTTAATTTCAAAACCAAATAAATATTAAAAAAAATTAAAATTTGAAAAAAATTAAAAGTTTAACAATTTTTTATAACGGCCTCGTATTAGTCTATTTTAGATCAAAATAAATAATCACACAAAGAACTTAAAACGCAATCATACATCCAATCACACACGCACACTCATACACACAAACACAAATAATACCTGAAAAGTCATACTGGCATTATCAATTGTTGGAAATACAGTAGTTGTCGTGACAATTCCAAAATACACACTGCACTTTATAGGATTTTCAATAGCCCAGTATCCAGTAAATTTTATTTATGTGCGGTGGTATGTGTTATATGATACTCGTTATTGCTGCATTGTTGCTATTGTTGTTACTACTGTTGCTTATATAAATCATAAATCCTCAGCTATATTTTTGTCAAACTAACAATGGATGCACTGGACTTAAATCCAAACCAAAAGCAGGTACGACTTGCACAAGAGTACAATGATCTTTTGTGTGACTAAAATCCCTGTTACGTTACTGGTTCGTTTGGGGTCAGCAGGGAAGTAAAAGAAGAATAAAAAGAAAACAAAAAATACTCTAAATAATCGGGACAACAAAACAACTGCATGCATAACAGTTTGTCGCGACTGCTGCTATAACAACAGTGTTATACGCAGCCTGTTTTCATTTTTGCACCATGTACGAGGACACACATCCTTTTTAAGCTGATTTGTAACAAAAGATTGCTGTAATAATGCTTAACAGGTTTAAGTTTGTTGTGTTTTTCTCATCATAAAACCACTTATTTATGTAGACTTAAGCCGCGTTGGTTTTATTTAGTTTTAAATAACGAATAATTAAAATACTAAACATAAAATCTTAATTTTTTTTTAAAGAATTTTTAAAGTTTTTAAAAAATATCCTTGGGAGACATTTGTAATAAGCGAAACTAGGCTGTTTTGTTTTATATCTAATTAAAATAAAATTATTTAGGGTACATACTGATATCCGCTTAATTTTATTTATATTTTTTTCATACCAAAAATAAAAATATCAATTTTTTTTGGTAAAAAGTTTTAACTTGTTAACTGTGTTCTGAATTTATCAATTCACTATACATCTTTTATTTTTAAAGTATTTTTTGTTGCATTAACACAAATTTTTTTAAGAAATAATATTTTTGAAACATGTGAAAAGCAAATTAAAGGTTTGTGCTTCGATATTGCGAATTTTGAGCAAATTTGAAAAATACAGAAAAAACTTAAATTGATACTGATCAATCTGCATCAGAAACAAATCAAGTTTAAGATAAATTTAATTTTACACAAAAAAAAATGGCAACAACAACACATACAATATATAGCCTTTTTTTATTTAATACAAGCACTTGGCAAATGTTACCAGATTTTTAAGAGGGCTCGTAATTAGTTGTTACCAAAAAGAAAAAAAGAAAAATTCGTTTACACTCAATTACGATGGCGAAAGTTAATTTTGCTCTGTGTTTTCCATTTTTTGGTATTCTTTTTCTGGCATAAATTTGAAAAAAAAAAAATACAAGTCAGTTCGTTTTACCTCTTTCGAAATTTCTATCGGTCTTAAAAAAGACCCGCCGTATGAAACAAACTACTTGTAGGGCACTTACACTATGCAATTTTTCATGACACCAGCATAAAATTTTTGTTTGTTGGCAAAGCAAGTAGGGTAAGCAATATGGTATTTCTTAGATTTGAAGAGGATGTTTTTTTTTTAAATAACGTATATTGCCGCAACTAAATATTTAATATTTTGCCATCATTCAAGTGTATTACAAGAATTCTAAAGACGTGGTGGCAGATAATTTCACAGTAAATTTATGTTACTAATTTTGATATAGAAATTTAAAATTTTTCTTTCTTACGGTCGAATTAAATTTGTAATTAGAACTGTTATTTTATTATTATATAATTTTAATAACTGAATTTGACGTAATGTAACTCTCATTATGTCAATCATTTTTAAAACATAAGAATTTAGAGAATAAGAGTTTTAGTATCTTTTATCTACTCTAAATATTTTAATTCTCCAGAACTGCACACAAAAAATCTTTAAATAGGGTTTATTACCGAACAAGTGTTTGGACTTGCGGCATATTTCTGAAAATTATAACAATGTGAAATAAAGTATTAATCAAACAAATATAAGGTTAAATGAAAGTGCTTAAGTTTAACCTTGATGATGATGATCCAGCAGTAAAAAATATGCTGACATCAACCTGTTTAAATATGCGTGTGTATATATTCAATCACACATACATGTTGCTGCAATGATGTTGCACATATTTTATTATTTATTTTTTCATTTGTTTATTATTTTTTTTATTTTCAATTTTTCTTTTAAATTTGAATGAACATTTCAAGTTTATGCCTAACAGGTTGACAAATTTTTTATATATCAACTCACAGATGTATGTATGTATGCATCATTACATACCCTAGAAGCACTTGAATTTTTTTAAATATTGTAGGCATATGTTAGTGTGTGAGGTATGTGAGATGTTTGCCATTGTATGGTTTATATAGAGTTTTATGCAATTTCATAAGTATATGTATGTATGTATGTATATTTCATAAATATTAGGACAACTCACCTTTGTGTATACAAACAAATTTTGTCTACAAATGTATGCCAAGTGATGAATGCAACTCAACAACATCAGAATCATAATATTAAAGTTGTTGGGCTGTACTGCCTGCTGTGTGCTCCAGATATCAATGTTGTTGTTATTATTGCCGGAGATGAGAAGGATAATGATGATGACCTCATTAAAATATGAACAAAGTTAAATATCAGTCTATAAATACATGCACTACTTAAAAGGCAATTCAAAATGGCATTGAATGATAAAGTAACAAGTGATAGTTTTTGTTTTCTCCCTATTAAAATATGTAAACATTTCGAGTGCAATTGAAAAAGGATTCGAAATTCGATTGAATATTCAAAAGTTAATGATTTTTTTAAAGCTGATTGATTGTTAAATATTAAGCTTGGGAAGTTATTTTCAGATAAGTTATATCAGAGTGATATGAATTGAATGACTGCTTTAGTAACAGGGCAAGTAAAATTTAAGAATATTCAAAGGGTGCCAGATTTTATATGGCTGTCTAGGACTAAGTACATATTCTCACTCTGAGACAAAAGTTAGTCAAATCACGGTACTACCAAGAAGCGGTATGTTATTTTTAAATTTGTTCAAAAATCTTGATAAATTTTTTTATTTAATTTACCGAGATTTTAATGCTGTTTATAAAAAAACTTTCAAGCCTTTTGAACATTTTGTTGCTGTCACGAGCAACTTTTTAAAATATTTTTGGTATTAGTCCACATGCAGATACTATATTCCTTGTGGCAATATATGATTGTGGTGAACAAATTATAGTTGCTTTTAACAACACTTTAGTCACGATAAACATATTTTGTTAAGAATAATTCATTTAATGATTAATATTCACAAAAATTTTAGACAATTCTATTAACCAAAAAAAATTCTTTCTTTTTAACCATATTATGTTAACTGTAAAAAATAATATGTTAAGTTTGGAACCATTTAATCAAAGAATAACTAAAAGCAAACATAAAAATATTTTTCCTTCAGCCCTGACAAAATATTTTCTCATAAGTTTAGTAATTTTTTTGTAAGTTAGCGGTTCACTTAAAATCTCTAAAAAAATAAATATTTGATTTTTTCCTTGAGAAAAATACTCTCATAAAATAAAAAAATAGCTTTAGCTAATATTTGTATATAAACAATTTTTATAGGAAATGATCAATAAATAAATAAGTCTTTTGTTTTGGAGTATATTTAAACTAAAGAGATCATATTATGATTCGTATATCATATTATGATTACTTAATGTTGAGTGTTTGTTCATGACATTCACCATGTTATTATTATTATGCGAGACAACAAAATGTTTAAATAAATATAATAAAAACAAATTTAAATCTTTTTGAGAAAAAACGTTCCGTAAACATGATTGATTTGTTCATTATTAGTGCTAACAAAGAAACACTTATTTCAAAGCAATTCAAAGACAAATTTATATTTGAATTGGTATAATTTATTGCATCAAGTAAAGGAACGAAACTCTTTGTCCTTCATTTAACGTTTTGTTTATTTTGATATACTACTGATGTACACAGCACTAAAAGAAATGAAGTTATCTTGATGGTAAAACTTACTTCACGTTCTTCTTCATGGAGAGCGTATGACTCTAATCCATCAGCATTTTCGCACTCTTTAGGTGAAGCGCTTACTGCGCACAGGGGAACAGAATCAAAATACTTTGGAAATAACTCAGCCATTTGTAAATAGCTAGGCCGATTGAATGCAAAGTAGAAAAGTGTTTGAGCTTAAGTTTTGAAGCTGGGTACCATATAATTTTCAGGGGTGAAGCTATATGGACTCAAAGTTGAGTACCTCGCAACTGGATTTTGTTTGGTTTATTTTAAATTTATAAAACTACTTGGTCAGCAAAAACTAAATACCGAAAATTCCACAAGAGTAAAATAAAGGAAATCCCACAATTCCTAAAATAAGGTCCAAAAATCCCCAAATTGTATTTTTTACTCTTTTAATCATATAATTCACATATTGACTAGGGCTCATGAAACACTTTCAACAACAATTTGGAGTATTTATACTATTTTATAATAGTCTACTTTTTCCAATACCACCTTTGGAATTTTAGAATATATAGGGTAAAATAAAAATTTCAAAGAATAAGAGTGATAACCCTTTTTAAGCTAAAAAATTTTTAATTATAAAATTAAAAAATTTTATAATTTTTAAGTCAGAAAAAGTTTTTCAAAATCAAAATTTTAATTTTAAAATGCTTATGACTTAAAAATTTTAAAATATAAACATACAGATTAAAAAACAATTTCGTAGGTATTAGCTATTGACCAGGCCTTTAAGACCCTGTGTAATTTTTTTTTAAATCAGACAAAAATTGAATAAATAATTAGAAAGATTTCCAGATACGAGGTACCTAACTTTGACACCCATAACTCCATCTCTGGAAAATAGTACTCAGCTTTAAAACCCTAATAACTCTCTGCTATGCTCGTGTAAAAGTTTTAATCAATCAGCCTTGCGGTTTACAAATGGCTGAGTAATTTCCAAAAAATTTTAATTGTGTCCCATTTGCAGCTCTAATTTTTAGTCGCTTAGAATTAAAGCGTTGGTAACCAACAACGGCCTCTTGATAGAGTTAGAATACTTTTTCGGCAGCCCGTGAATGTAACTTACACTATAACTTTTATAATAAAATTCACTTCTCCTACGTTTTACTGAAACAGAAACGTGAGAGAGAGAGAGAGAGAGAGACATGGTAGGCCAGTTAGATTTTTGTTAGTTATTAAACATTTTTAACAAAAAATTTTGTAAAAAATTAAAAAAAAAAAATGTAATTTGTGATATCATTGATTGATTGACTATTTCGCAGCAATTAAACTGAAACACTAGACCATTAAAAAATCTTTTATTTCAAACTTTATTTTAAAAGTTTCACAATTTAAAATTTAAAATTTTGCGTAATAAAATTGATTTTCTTTTAAATATATTTATTATATTTTGACTCATTATTTTTTTGTTAAACTATTTGTTCGTTATTTGCAAGAACTTTTCGCAAAGTCATTCGCAATACAATTTATAGATGATGAGTATAAAATTTTATTATGTAAAGTAACGAAAACAAAAACAAGAAAATAAAATGGCAATAACAACACAAATTATTTTGGTATTTTAATATTTTATGTTGTTTTTGTTGTAAAGCTATTACGAACTCAAAATGAAAGTAATTTTATGCGTCATTGAATTTTTGATAGGAATTTTATATTTTGTAACATTTAATCATCATCATCATCATCATCATCATTATTATTACCATCATTATTATCTTCATCAAGTTCTCTCTCATTTAAATTTTGTTTCTTTTGAATGCCTTGATATTTGTTTTGCCTAAATCTTTTGATAACTCATTCCCTTCCTACTTGTGTGTTACAAAGTTTATACATTAAAACATTCTAACTTTTGGTCATGTAATTTGTTAAGTGAAATATAAAAATATTGTTAAATGGGAAGTATTGAAGAGATAAATTCTAAAATAAAATAGAATATGAAACTAATCGGGATTAAGAGGGAAAAACAAACTACAGAAGAAAGTCTGCAAAGTAAACGTATGAAACAAGAAAATGTAGAGTCTGTGTGGCGGTTGGTCTTGTGTGAATCTTCTTCTGTTAAACTGGAATATTTAAAGGAAAATTAATTGAATCCTGATGTGCTATGTGGCTCCTATTGTTTTCAGTGAAAACTGTAAAATGTTTTTAATTTCTATTATCTAATCAAAATAGTTTTTAATAAATATTTTTATGCTTGTAATGTTTGGAAGACTTGAACGAGGAGAATGGTTGGTAAAATCTCAAATTTTAAACGATAAATATTCAACTTGTGGTGACAGACCCACTAAATAATTTAAACTTGTTTATGTTGGTGAAAGCATTACTCCAAACAACAACAATTTTAACCGAATTCATCTATTGTCGCAGGAAAAATAATATGGTTTCTGTGATCACACTACAACCATATTTTATTTGTGTGTGTTGTAACCTGATTGTCTACAGCCTTAGAAGAGGTGCTCTTTTTATGGCTTTATTTTGTTAACTTTTGCTTACAGCTACTCACTGAAGATATATTTTTGTATAAAGAATATTTTAGGTCGTTAAAAAACTCTTTGATTTTATTAATTTATTGCCAAACCGATGTGGAAAATTTCTAAGAAAAATATTAATTGTTTTCAAAAATATTCAAATATCATTAGCATAGAAAATAGAAATAAATTAAAATCTTTGGGGATTATTTGACAGAAATATCAGTAAAACATTATTTTCTTGTGGCTTAAAGAGCCTAAAGTAGACAGATAAGAGGGTTACCCTCTAAACTTACCTTTCACTCTATATAAAAAACGAATCATTTTTTTTAATAAAATATTAGCTGCTATCACATTTTTTTCTAGATATAAATAAATCAAAAAGAAAATAAATTGAAACAAAAGTTTTTTTCTTTTCACATTCATTACTGCTCTTCTCCCAACTCTGACAATAATTCGAATTATTTTTGTTTTGTTAACTTCAATAACGTTTAATTGCTCATGAGACTTTTATTCGACCATAACTAATTTGTACTCAAATTATAGAAAAACTTAAAAAGAATAACTAATTTTGAAGCACACACGACTGCTGAGCACTTATTATATTTGAATGATGTTAAAGAATTTTATTGGATTATAAGTTTCATATGGATTGTATGATTCCAAATCAAACGAAAAAAAAATACACAGTCAATGATTGCATAAATATCACTAACTAAGGGGGTAACCAGAATATGTGGCAGCCTTAGGGGGTTCAGTAAGATTTCGCTCTAAATGGGTGGTTGTTTTTTTATACTTTTGCTGTCTTAAGGGTTGTATTGCTATTTAACACACTGCATGTGGTGTTATTTGTCAGAACGAATGCTAAATTTGAACAGTTGTTGTTAACGTTTATAAGAATAATTTTTCATGGTTTTTAAGTCAACCCAAGGTATTTTATTTTGAAAAAGAACTAATAAACAATTTAGTAAGATGAGCTGCTTTTCTTAATTTGAAATAAAAAAAATTATAGCAGGTGTTGAGTATTAAAAGAAATTTTAAAGTGAAAGCTTAATAATCATGATAAACTGTGACATTTATCGAATTGTTAGCGGAATTTTTAATGACAGCAATCATATCTCTTGTTTTTTAGATTATTATTATTAATCCCACTTCTTAGAATGAGTGTCTGAGCTCCTTAAAGAAAAAGAAAACTTTCTGCTGGTTTCTGTAAATATGAACGTTTATATTTTTTTATTTAAATTTTTTTATATTTTTTGATGAAGGAAATGCTGGTTTTTATTTAGACAAATGGGACGGTACTAAGCTTTTGCCCTGTAATAAAACATGTTCTAAAAATAGAAAATTCTCTCTTAACCTTGATGAAGATTTTGCCACTAAATAACTTTTGCAGAGACGCAGATCCAACACTTAATATCCGTTAGAAAACATGAAAGGATTTTGAACAATAACAAAAAAAAAAAAACAAAATCCTAAAATCAGCTATAAAAGAAATGTGTTTTTTGAATTACTGCTGTTTTTGCATTATTCTTTAGACCTAGAAATTTTAATTTATTTCCAAATTAAAAAAAAAATGCCGGTGGAAAGATAACTGAAAAATCATAGCAAAGACTTCAAATGAACATTGGAAATTGAGAAAAGTAAAAAAATAGCTGTGACTTTATCAAACGGGCCTGGTTATTAAAACAGAAGATTGTGAACTCGTATTTGGCTGGAGGTACTGCTGTTTTTCTAAAAAATACCAGTAGCTTGAGGTAATCCTAATTTGTAAAAGTACATATTTAATAATAAAAATGAACAAAACTTTACATTAGCTAACAGAAAAATTATAAAATATAGTGCCCCAAATCATGAAGTAACGTTATAACGTGTATAGATTTCATCTAAGAAAAGCCAACTTTAAAAAAGACATGCAGCATCTGCCAATGAAATATAAACTATCTCTCTATAATAATTTAAAATACATATCCAAAATGCACGATCTAAGAGGATGCCCTTTAATTTCTAATTTTAAATATTTTTACTTGTGGTGCAGAAGTGCCTATTCTGTGTATTTTAACGTGTTTAACTATAATAATAAAAAATATGAGGCCACAAAAGTCAAATTACGTAACCTATTGGGACACCCTTTAACTTAAAAAAAAATTTTGGCTTTTTAATTTTTTTCCAATCAGGATTTGAACCGTGAATATGATAAATAACTTAAAATTTAGTTTTTTTAGGCTTGGGTTCATTTTAATTTAATTTTTAAAAAATTTTAGAAAGGAAAATTATTTAAAAATGTATGCAGACATTTACCAAGAAAACAAGTAAAATTAGGTGCTAGCAGAATGTAATTTCTGGATCGCTACCTTTTTCTAAAAATTTTTAGAAATTAATTTATTTAAAATTTTTTTATTTTTATTGGTTATTGAAAACAAGAAAGATACTAACTTTGTTCAAATAATACATGGATGTTCTTTACGGTACCATTGGAATAATAAGTTTTTTTTAGTGAAACCGTATATGTAAACACCCTCCTTAAAAAAAATATATAAACCCATTCAGAAATGACTGGGTTCCGTGATCATAAACAGTCAACAAAAAAAAAAAATACAGACAAATTAATAATCTTCTCGTTTTTTACAGTCCGTTAAAAATTGAAAAGTGACAATATTTTAAGAGAAATGTCAGAGTGTTTGTGATTAAACTTCTCCGCAAGAGCTCCACAGATTTACATCAAATTACTTGTGCATATCGGAAAACTCTGAGAATCACTCAATATCCATTCTTTACACCCCCCAACGCCACGTTTTTTTTACGGCCTCTTTGGCAGACCAGAATGGATCTTCTTGAATTATTTAAATAATAATAATAAGACTCTGGTATGATTAATAAAATACTTCTTCCGTATTTTTCTTCAAATTGTAGACAGGTTGTAGTCCAGCCAATACAGAAATAAACGTTAGAGAATCGGTCAACATCTATTTTTCATACTCCTGAATATTAAGGGTGACTTACTGTTGCTGTAGTCGAAGTGGTTAACACGTTGACTACAAACTTGGTTGTCCAGAGTTCGACCCCTGCGGCAATAAAAAAATAAGAATGTTTTTTTCTGTTTAATGGTATAAATACATATTCAGAACTTACATTAAAACATGCAGCCTTCTTCGTCGGTACTTCTTCATAGCATACTGACCGGCGAAGTAAAATAACTAACTCTCTATCTCTCTCCTTCACCACCTGTCTTATCTCTTATCTATCCCTTTCCTAAAGAATGTAGCACGGTTACTAAAATAACTTAATTGGTATTAATGCCTGAAGTGCTACTTCTCTTTAAAAAAAAAAAAAAAAGAAAAAGAAACAATTTACGCCTCACCAAAATAACGTCACGATTTCGATGAAATTTTTAACTAAGATGGATATGCATACGATAGAACAAAACTGTTTAACGTTTTCTTTTAATGCACTCAAATTGGGCGGTACAACGTTTGCGGGGTCAGCTATTTTTATTATAAAAGAAATAGATACTTTCTGTGACAATAAAAATAATTTTATATTTCTTTTGCATCATTAAATCTTAAAACATATTTAAAAAAAAATTTTGTACCACAAAAAACATTTATATCTCATTTGCCAACTACCAAATTAAATTGACTTTGTTCCAGTTTATTGCCAATTGTCAATATTAACTTTAAAATATTCCAAAGCTTATGATATTTTTCTCATGCAAAGTGTGTTTCACACATACCTGCCCATTCTTACAAATAATTTTAATAACAATTTGTATGGCACTCTAACGCACAAAAATGTTTATTGAAATATGCCGTTTATTTGGCCATTTCACTTGTTTTTTTTTGTTTGTTTATTTTATGACTTTTCCACAGCCAGACGTTTGAAAATGTTTAATGTGGAATTTTTGTTTAAATGCGCCTAAATGTATACCACATTAATATACTGCTAAATGTTGTGCACTTTGCGTTAAAGATAAAAAGCACGCACATTCTCTTCTAAAACAAATTTTATTGTTGCTTTTGTGTTGTTTTTATAATGGCAAGAGTATGAGTATAAACCAAATTACTGTCAATTTTGTGGTTGACATATGCGTGAAATCACCGACACTATGAACTAGTACATGTACTAAATACTGATTATAATGCATCACATTTTGTGCTTAAAATTGCAAATGTTTTCATATGTAAGAGGTGTGTTTGAGAAAGAAAAGAAGAGGAAGTTTTTTAAATTTATAAAAGTTTATTTAATGGTATCATTGAATTAACGTTAGATTTAGTTTTAATTGACTTCGTATTGAAGGTTATTTAATGATAAGGAAAGCGCAGAATAATTTGTCCCAAGTCAGCTCTTTGTGTTTTATAAAATGAGTGAGTCACCGCCGTAGTAAATAAAAAATATTGTTAAAGTGATTAAATGATGACGAGTAGGAAAATCAAGGACTTAAAGTTGAGTAGAGGGGATCTTGTGTTGAAAGGCTAAGCAGGACATGATCTGGTATAATTTTCTATGGGCCTGAGCGCTAAACTGTAGCAGGCAGTGATAAGGAAGAAACTAAAGCCTTGTGGCTAGAAAAGTTTATGGAAACAATTTCAGTTTTTTTAACTGGGTAACTGAGTTATTCACCTAATGAAAATCAGGGAAAGTTTTATTTTCGCTTTTCTATATCGCAGAGATGGTCTGACAAATCATGAATGTGCGCCAATTAATCTAAGGAATCGGAAAGAAGGAATTGAGATGAATGAATTTAGAAGAAGGAATTTGGTGGATGGTAGTAAAGAGGGGGTGGAAAAATGCCAGATTAAAATAAAAAATTACTAAGGTGCAAGAGAATGTTTACTTTTGTTTCCTCGACAACATATTTGTGTGACTTTTCAACTAAGTTATGCTCACAGATCAAATGCATATTGGCGAGACGTGTGCACAAAATCCCAGTTAAAAAAATTGGGATTAGGAGTGGGCTGATCGAAATTTCGGGTTTGATGCCAAAATAAAAAAATCAATAAAATGAAATAAAAAATTTTGTTCAAAAAATCTAAAATTTTCTTCCGGATAGGGACACACTGATCATCTAGCGGCATAAAATATATTTTAAAACCTACTCTGATACTTACTTAATATACATAAAAAATATCTTAAAAATCGGTTGAGCCGCTTTGCAGAAGTGCGTCTACAAACATCATGAACCGAGATTTTTTTAAGAAGTGTATCGAAACGAAAAATTATTTCCCATTTCATTAATCTATATGAAGACATAAGAAAACATTCTACAGCTTTTGGAAATATATTTGAAGGGATGCTTTTCGCTCGCTTTAATGTATGAAACGCACCTCGTTATATAAATCGAGTGAATGTTATTTTGTATATTTTTTATTTCGGTTGAGGTTTGTCTTCATGTTGGTAGCCTGGCATTTAGCAATAATAATAAAATTTTACTTTTTGTTGTTGTTATTTATCTTCTCCTTATCTCTCTGGCAAAGTTTGTATGTATTTTTGTTATTGTATCCTCAACTGCTGACAGTTTTATTAGCATTTTGCGTTAAATGACAGGACTTGAAATAAAATGCATGTACGAAATTTGTTTAATTTGAAACACAACCAAATGAATGTTACATGTTTTTAATTTTAGCAATTTTTGGTCTTTTTTTTCGTTTAACAAACCAAACTCTTTTTGTTTTGTTAATTGCTTTTACTGCAGTAATTTGACAATGAACCAATAGTCGGTTGGGGCATTATCATACACAGAAAAAGTTTTGAAAAATATTTCATAATATTCGCTAAATATTTTTTAATTACATGTAAAATATTTTATTATAAAAAAAGGAAAAAAATTTATCACAAAACACAACGTATGAATGGAAAAATAAAATTTAAAATTACAAATTTTCAACCGCAGGGGTTTGTTTTTTTTTTTATTTAAATTTAGTTTTTATGTCATTTATTATATTTATATTTTCCCTTTTTGTTGTAACTTTTTTTTTTAATTCTAAAACTGCATCAAAATAATAATTTTGCAATTATTTTTCCATGTTTATTTAAAGTGATTTATCATTTGAATCTTAATTGATTTTTATATACCAAATAAACTAGACAGTCAAATGAAATTAAGGTGAAACAACAATTTATAATTGACAATACAAAAAAGAAAAAATATTGTAAAAAATACATTTTGCTAATCAAATTTAAAATAAAAATAGTTATATTGTTGTTGTTTTTAAAATGAATATTTATTTACAAAAAAACCAAAAAAAAACATGAATTTTTTTAACCTTTTGTTCTACCAATTACCAGTACCAACTGAAATTTCCCTTTTAGCCTGATTAACAAAAGTGATGGTTAATGTAAGACAGTGGTGAAAACTTTTTGCTTTACGTACAGATTTTCCACATATTTAATGAGACAGTTTTCTTAGCCCATATTTATACCCAGCTTTATGATTTTAAACCAAATAAAAAATTAAAAAAAAAATTATTTTTAGAATAACGTTAAAACAAAAACATTTCTAAACAAAATTTTGCTTCATTTTAATAAAAGGACTAGTTCAGATGTTGGCTTGCAATGGCAACACTGTACATTAATCTTCTAATTAAGTCACTTAAAAAAATAGAAATTTAGTTTGGTTTTAGCGTTTAATTGTAGCAAAATTGCGATGCCTCAAGGCTGATAGAATTTTACTTTGTAAAAATTAACACGAAAAATTCAATTTAAATGAACATTTTTTTAATTCTCAAGGCATATGGCCATTGCAACTGTCTTTGACAAAGTTCACTTTAAATGTTAAATTTTAAGCCACTTAATCAAGCAATGCTGGCCGAATGTCAAGTTTAATGCAAACAAGATTGCCCCTAAAGGCGCCAATTATAGCTCGTTTATCAACATTAAACGTCACATTATTTAACGGGAAATAGTCGAGAAGGGTCAAATCGCACAACCTTAAAGGCGAATAAAAATAAACATTTCTCGAAATCAACTTATCGATAATTTTCGATTTATATAAGCCGATCGTTGCGGAGTCCTGATGGAATTAAATCCCATATATTTCCATATTTGGAGTAAAAAATTTTTAATCACGGTGTAGTAAAGAGAGATCTGTCTTCCTTTTTTTTTTTTAAAATGAAGTCCAGGAGGCTACCAGTCTGTAAAACGCAACAAACGGTGCATTTTTCTTCACTTATCTTATCTACGGGTTCTGTTGCGGATTGTTCTTATTCCATGTGGGTTTATTAACCTGTTAAGAAAAAGATGAGACACATCACTGAACAAAATTTTACATCCATAATTTGCACTAATTGATGACTAATTTTTATTTTAACTCTGGATAATGTAGTAGCTTTGCTTAAGCGTCAATCTCTTCCATTCATTACTTTATTCTTTATTCTTTTCATAGTGTTTTCTTTTATAATTCCTTTTCTCTGTTTTCTTCTTCTTTTGAAAAATTTTTATTTCCAGATTGCTGATTATGAAGAAATTGTAAACTCAACATAATTTTTCATCTCCAACAGATTTGTCAACTTCAAATGCTTTTGTTGCCCCACACTTTTTCAATCACTTTGTCAATCAATTCTTGCATAAGAACACGTGGCCATTGTACTTTTAGAAATGACAACCTTCCAGCTTCGTTTACACAAACACTTTTTTATATCTTTTGCAAATACAGTTAAAAAATCAGACAAAATCAATGGGAAATTTACACAACACTTTTTAATTGAACACGCGACACTTGTCATAAGACACGTTTTTGTGTGCAAAATCACTTGTTAAACTGAAGAACGTGTTTAACAAGGGGTTAAAATTTGTTGTGTCCTTATGACTCACAAGACAATAATGACTTTTAAGATAAACTACTAATTTTATGGTTCAATTATTTAATTTTTCTTAAGCATTGCAAAGCAAATTACACAAAAATAAACCAAAACAAAAACAGAATTTATTTTTGTTTAAAATTTTAAAAGAGAAACAAATTTAAATTTCATACAGATTTGTTGTAGATAAAAGTTCTCATTTCTTTTTTGTTTAAATAATTAGAATTATACAGCTTGAAAATAAATATTTATACTTGAATGAATTTCAAATATTTTACTCTTTCAAGTGAAATTTTCTTATCTATTTTTCAAATCATTTGCTGACAAATTGCCTTTTATGAGCATTTGATTGGTAAGAATTTGATCGTTAGAGAACTTTTGATTTTTGACAATATTTTTCGACATGTTACATTTTCAAACAAAATTACAA
The DNA here is from genome assembly GCA_937654795.1 of Cistogaster globosa. Lineage (NCBI taxonomy): Eukaryota > Metazoa > Arthropoda > Insecta > Diptera > Tachinidae > Cistogaster > Cistogaster globosa. The sequence goes on from OW569407.1 coordinate 3,155,296, forward strand.
CCCCCTTTTTAAGAAAGAATAAAAAACCCAGCTCTTTTTTGTATAAAGCGACACAATAAAAGAAAAGGGGTGGAATGTGTTGTAAATACTTTTTTACGGATAAAAAATTTACTCACCCACAGTCACACTTTTGATTTGTATTTATGTACGAATACATACGTTCGAGACAATAATTGGAGCAGCAACAACAATAAATATAGAATGATTGTAGTGTCATTGCACTGCATTTATTAAATACCCGTATTATGTAAAATTTATATTTATAGGTGGGCCAACCTATAATGTTCTTAGAAAGCGTAGTTAATGGAGTTACAGAAAACGGCTTAAGAAATTCTAGCTTCAAAAAGTTTTAGTCTAGAACATGGCAAAATAATTACTACATGGTCGCAATGGCAAATTCGTTCATTTTTGCCGTAGTAAAGCACCACGTTAACGTCAAAAATAGCTGACTAAGCAAAAGGAAGCCTAATTTAATTTATCACTCTATCATCATTTGGTACCTTTATACACAGCAATACCTCACTTTTTATTTTTTGGTTTCAAAATTTAATTTTATAAATGTTACAATTCAAATTTATTGAAAATTTTTTGTTTTTAAATTTATTTAAACATTTTGTCAACAACGTCGAACATAAACAAAAAATGCCTTGGCTATTAAGACCACCTGGTAAATTATTTGGTCATGGTCTAGAATTTGAAAATTTACATGTTTAATTTGAAAATTACCGTCTTAGAAGTTTATTTGATTTAAGGTCACTCATCTTTTATGAACTTTGTTGATTCAAAGATCGATGCTGCTTAGAAAGAATGAAGTGATTCGAAAATATATTTGCAGAAAAAATTGTTCTTTGTGAAGATCTTGAAATAAATTTTATATTCAATTTAAAGACATATTTCGCAAGCAAGATGTCTCTTATTTGAAGAAATATGTCCCCTCGGTTTGCTGATATATTCCACCCTTAAAATATGTTTGATCTGAAGACATATTTTCTGAAGAAAATGAGTCCGATTCGAAGATAATTTATGTTCACCTTTGACATTTTTTAGAAATTGTCTTCAATTCAAAGATAAATTTCTTTAAAAAATGTATTAAATTCGAAGATTTTTCTTTGCCTAGAAGAAGTATTATATTCGAAGATTCATTTCGTCGAGAAAATTTGTTCAACTAGACACCAATTTTTGGTAGAAAATGTATTCGTCTCGAACAATTTTTCTTTTAAAAAATATATTCGAACCGAAACTAAAATTCGCTTAGAAAATGTATTCAACTTGAGGTTGTTTTTTACTCGAAAATGTATTAATTTTCAAGATATAGTTCATCTTAAAAATGTGTTTGATTTGAAGATAAATTTTTTCTAGAAAATGTGATTTATTCGAATATACTATTCGCCTGGAAAAGGTATTTAATTTAAAGAAATTTTTTGTCTAGAAAATTTATCAATTTTAAGATATTTTTGTTCTAGAAAAAAAAATTCACATCAAAGTTCTTATTAAATATTAATTTTGCTACGAAAATAAACCTAATTTTAAAAATAATTTCATTGCAATTTTTGAATCTTTAAAGTTTGCCTACGTAAATGTAACAAGAATTTTATTTAAATGCTTCAATGATGTTTTCAACACGTGTTGCTTATGTTATGCACGAGTTGTTTATTAAACACATTCACTCACTTATACACTGTCACATAAACATAAACACAAACATTACAATGGAATGAAATGGAATGACAATGCAAAATGAAAGAATAGAGTTGAAAATGAGAAGATTAAAATGAAATATTAATGTTATAACAAACACACTTAGTAATTTAAACTTAACATGCACGCACCCTCACATACATACACACGCATTTATACATTTAATTAGAAACGTGTATGTGTATCGAGTTTATTGCGTATGGTCTGAGATTTATTTGTTGATTGTTGTGATTTGAATTTTTTTTTACTTTTGTTGTATTTCGTTTGTTATTTTGGTAACAACTTGCAGGTTTGTTTTTGTTGTATCGTTGTAGGCCTTTAATACAGGAAATTGTTGTGTTTATATTTTTATATATTGTTTGATTTGTTATTTGTTATTTTCTTGTTGTTATTTAATTTTTAGATTATTCCTCTTGTTTTGTAAATCAGAACTCTGTAATTTATATGATGTTTTTCTTTTACGTGTTTTGTTTGAACAACGGCTTAACATGCACTAATCTTCCTTCTTTCTTGAAGTGTGAGAAAGTTGCATAAAGTTCGACAGTTCAGAATTTGTTTGTTATGTCGAAAATGACATGAAAAGTTTCTTTTTGTTTAATGTTTAAAAGTCATTTATTAAGAGGTCAACAGAATGTAACTGTTGTAGTAATTTCAGTTGAAAAAAGTTAACAATTGAAGAAAGATTTTAGTTCAAAATTTTCTTGTTTCGCTTCTCAAGAAATCAAATTAAAACCTTTATAACATATCATATTATAAAATACGGTCGAGCAATAAAAATTACCAATTGATTTAAAAGCGAGTAAATAGATGGAACATAAAACAACAAAAGTATTGTAGTCCAATGTTTTGATTTCTTTTTGGAAAGGAATATTAAAAAGTCTTCCATCTTAAAGACAGGACTTTAATCATTAAACTCTTCAAAAAAAAAAAATTTTTAACGCTTAAGAAATGTTAAGAATTAATTCTTTGCGGTCTAAGGCTTAAAACAGGATTGCAAGTTTATTAAACGCCATCTTTAAAATGTTTAAAATATAATTTTTTTATCTCATTAAGAAAACGTATACGAGCATGTACGAGAAGGAACATTATGCCAAATATTTGTTTTATTTTCCCATGTAGACATTTTTCATTTTTATTCACTCTTTTTCTTTCCTTTTTTATTGTAATTTTTCTTTATTTACGTGTTAACAAAAACGCCTTATTGTTTGTCTGTGTAAGCTTTTCTGAAGTAAGTCAAAATGTTTAACAGACAAAAAAAGGTTAAAAAAAAGAATGAATTTACTAAATTGTAGAGAAAAACAGGAAAAAATAAATACAAAAAATGCCAGACAATTGGGTAAATACAGAGAGAAAACGTGACAAAAACTTCTTGAATTTACATCAAAATTTTAAGTTTTAAAGAGAGATAAACGAATAAAATTATTAAGATCAAAATTAAATTAAACACAGAATTTTATTACAAGTTTTTATTCACACAAACTGTTTTAAGAATTACGATGGACATTTTCTTTTGTAATTAAGATAAATTGAAATGACATACATACATATAAAATTATTTCCAGAGATAAATTATCGCTGGATTTTTTTTATATGTTTTTTTTTTTGATTAATCACTGTAAATGAGATAAAACCTCGAATATTAACAAAAAAAGAATTATTAAATTCGTATGGATTTTTTTTGTCAAATTAAGAGTTATTTTCCATTTCTTTTAAAAATTATAAATTTTTATCTGAATTTTGATTTTCTGGTAGTACTAATTAATTTTGGCTATAATTTTTTGTGTTTGCTGTTAATTTTTTGTAAAGCTTTAGTTTTCAATGAAATTTCAGTAATTTTATTAAAATATGAATTTTGTAATTGAAGAGTTTATCAAATTATATTTCGTAAATAATTAAAAAAAACTGCTATAGAAAACAGATGAAGTATTAAGGAAATAAAACAACTAAAAAATTGCAGAAACTCTATATTAAACTTGGGACTAGGAGATTCCAAACATAATAACAGACTGAGTGATGTACAAACCCAAAACTCTTGTAATTTATTAAGGCCGAAAAAAGTAATGTAGAAATATGAAATGACTTGAAGTATTTCAAATAATGCCAAAAAAGCTTGAAATGATATCTAAAGAAGAGACAATGATTTTATAAAACATTAGAAATATATTTCCGTTAAAGTTTTATTTCAAAGCATTTCAAAAAATATTCAATTTTTTTTATATTGTTCATGTCTTATAAACTCTCATTACGAAAAAGGGATTAAAATTTTTAAGGATAAAAAGTTCTGCTTAAACAGTCACGAAATAAAATTTTTCAGATGGTTTTGTATGGCTTCTTTCGATTGAAAAATAAAATTATAGGGGATGATGTTCTTAAGAGCACAATGTAAAGCCGGTGAGTGTCAAGAAAATAGCACCCAAAGGATCTACTGTGAATGATGCATTGTCTTTAATCAAGCTTGACATAAATATTGTTTCAAAACCTGAAATAATTAAAATAAGTATATTCAATTTGTTTTTTGAAAAAGACCGTTTCGGGAAAATAAAGGTTCTACCCAATGGGCCAAATGTTCAACGTGTGGTTACGGTGCTAATAAACTGTTACCGAGTCAAAGTATACTTGCAGGATATAATGATTTCTCTGATTGCATAGTAAAAAAAGCACTCAAAATGAAAGCGTAGTTCACAGATATTTTAAACACAACAAAAAAAAATCTAAGAAATGTTAACCACAGGGCTGATGACCTAAATTGTCCTTTTCGAAAAGAATATTTAGAAATATGATGAGTACGGAATAGTAGTTGTGAACTAAAACTTCATTTAACAACTTTCAGTAAAACAATTCCTTTATGGCCGAAGTTTAACCAAAAAAAAAAAAAAAAAAAAAAATATATATTTAATAAAATAAAATTATTTTGTTTATTGAAATGAAATTCACAGAGTCTTTATTTCAATATCACAGTTTGAAGTGTTTGCTAGCAGTTTCCTCGTCATAATTTAAATAAAATTAGCATTTTCGTTTTCGAAAACACTTTCACTTTGACTGTAAAAAAATTTTATCCCAAACTAATCGCAGTAATGTATGGCGAGGAACTGTTAAACTAACCATTTTGCTTTGTTTGTTAGATAGAAAAATTTAAGGCTCTAAAGGGGGATTTTTTTTTAAACTGGCATGAGAGATCGTTAGGAAAAAATTCTAGTTGCTAAAGTTAGTAATATAAGATTTAAGGAACCGTAAACAAAAGCATTTTATAGTACATAGCCACAGAAAAAATCAATAAAACCGTAACAGCTGTTGGGCTGGTATCACTAATTATGAAATCGACATGGTAACAAAGAAAGCGGCAACAAATGATGTGATGAAATATAAGGAATAAAGTAATTTTTATTAAAAAACCAAACCTGTAGCCCAAATAAGTAAATAGAAAAATTAACACTTTATTTTTGTTTTTAATTAGAATTTATCAAAAGTCTAAAACTTTCTTAATCCCAACCATGGTTTTTGTACCAATATCGAAACAACAACAAAATCTATAAATTATATAGAGACTGTAAAACATTGATTTCAAACTAATTTTTTGAATTAATATTTTTCTATTTCTATTTTTATTTTACATTTTTCTTTCTATTTAATATTAAATTTTTGGTTTGGTGAAAATGCCAAGACAGCCTTTTGGCCTTCTTTCTCTGTTACTCTGCTAAACATTGTTTGACAGATAATTAGTAGCAGATATTAACCTTGTGCTCTATGAATCTTAATAAACCTAAAGATATTATTTTGTGTAAAATCTTTGTCTTCGTAAAAGTATAGAAAATAAAGAAAATTAAAAGGTGTTAAGCCCCTATAAGTATGCTTTGTATATTTATACAAAAATATATTTTGTGTTTCAATTTAATGCGATGTCTTTTCAACAGCCTGATGCTTATCTTCCACAAAGATATAAATATATTTATTTCCTTTTTACTTTTTTCTTGTGCTTTTTTTCTTAGAATATATTTTGTATTTTGTTGGTTTTTTTTCAATACTTTTTGTTAATTAACTGTTTAACCTTAATTAAGTGTATATTTTTCCATTAAATATTATAGAAATTTAATCAAACTGCTGGTGTTTATATTTAAATTGTAGGACTCTATACTTTGAGATGTAATTAAATAATGTGTCAATGTATCATTGGGTTTGATATTAGGGCGTTACTAGGATCCATTTTAATTAGAGTTTGTAAATTAAAAAAGTTTAAGTTCAAAAGTCTATAAATTACTTTTATGTCTTTTATTATTTCCTTTGTTTTTTTTTTCTCTTCTGTTGAATTCGATTCCAACCCTTGTAATTGTTGTGACATTAAATTAAGTTATAAATTTGTATCTTTAAATAAATTTAAAATGCACAGAAAAAAAAACTGGTAATTAACACCTAAATTTAAATTAGTTTTGAAAAGATCATAAAATCTAAATAATAATAAGCGGAAGTTTTTAACCCCTCACCAAATTAAATATTTATCAAAAGAAACAGCAGACTTTTTCAAAGGGTTTCATTTTATTGCTTTGTAAAATTATTAATTTAAAACTGGCATTTTTGCTGTCGACAATAAAAATAGAAGCACAAACGAAAAAATATTTTTTAAGTAGAGCAGCAATAATTCTTAATAATTATGTGACACCAGACAATTAACAAAACATTTTTGAAAATAAATTTATAAAATGAGAAACGTAATGAAATAAAGTTTCAAAAAAATAACCCTTTTAAAGTCAATTAAAATGTCTTTTAACAAATGAAATTTTTTTATCATTTGTGTGCATTTCTGTATCAATTGTAAATTAATGTCACTGTCTTCTGGTATATCGTACATAAAGGCTTTTTAATATTTTTTTAAGCAATTATACCAAATATTTTATGGCAGCACAAGAACGATGTTTATAAATTTAGAGAAAAAGTTTTATGGCTGTTTACAAAAACACAAAAAAAAAAATGAAGAAATGTTGAATATAAAGAAAAGAATTGTGAAAAGTCTTATAGCCCAAATGTATGATGTTACCCATTATTCTTGAACCAAGTTCAAATCGTATGTAATTTTTTTGTGCACGCGGATTCCGTGAGTTTTTAACCGATTTTAAAAAATTTTTCTCTCAATTCAAGGGCGATTCTTACATCTTGGTCCCTTCAAAAAGACTTCATAATGTTTAAAACCAAAGGGTGTCACCATACAACACACACAATGCTTAAGTATCTAAATAATTTAGATTTTTAGGCCGCATTAAACCGTTTGCAAATGAGCTCTTCCTTTTCTACTTTCTTCAAAAGCAATATTTGAAGATAGAAGACAAAATCAATATTCATAAAAATGTTTTTTAAATTACATACCAAATCATGAAAGAATTTATTTTTTTTTTTGTGACTCCTACGAGGGCTGCTATATATACTTCTGGCCTGGCAACACTGAGTGCTGCCAAGTGCAATCTGACATTTCCATTAGAAAGTTTGTCATTTTTAAGCATAATCGTACTCAAAACGTTTTGACGTACGACCATTATTTGTGTTGTTTACAGTGACTTGAAAAAATTAATATAAAAAAAATGGAATTAAGTCGTGAACATTTTCGTGCCATCATTTTTCACAACTTTCGACGTGGATTATCACGACAAGAGTGCATTGATGAACTTAAATCTTCGTGTGGCGATGCAGCACTATCCTACAGCACTGTAAAAAATTGGTATAATGAATTTAATCGTGGCCGAAGCTCGCTCAAAGACGAATTCCGTGAAGGTCGTCCAAAACGGCTGTTGTGCCATAGAACATTGATGCCGTGAGTGAACTCATAACGCAAGATCGACATGCGACATACCGAGAGATAGAGACATCCTTGGACATTTCTTCCACCAGCATACATTCGATACTGCATGAACACCTGGCCGTAAAAAAGGTTTGTTCTCGTTGGATCCCGTACAATTTGAAAGTCGCTAAAAAAAGCCTCGTGTCGATTGGTGCAAAGAAATGTTGCAAAAATACGATTGCGGCGCTTCAAAAGACGCTTATAAAATCGTCACATGTGATGAATCATGGATCTTTGCGTATGAGCCCGAAACGAAACTACAATCGACCATGTGGGTCTTCAAAGACGAGCAAAATCCAACGAAAGTTGTTCGTGGAAGAAGCACTTCGAAGCAATTGGTCGCCTGTTTCTTTGGCAAAACTGGTCATGTGGCGACTGTTCCGCTTGAGCAACGTAGGAAGGTCACTTCTGAGTGGTACACTACAATTTGTTTGCCTGAAGTCATCGGAGAAATTCGAAAAACCAACAAGAGAAGACGAATCATTGTTCACCATGACAATGCGAGCTCTCACACATCGGCTCAAACCAGAGCGTTTTTGACCAGCCAAAGCGTCGAATTAATGGGTCATCCGCTGTACAGCCCTGACTTGGCACCTAATGACTTCTTCTTGTTTCCGCACATCGGGAAAAAATGCGTGGTCAACGATTTTCGTCGCCAGAAGAATCTGTTGAAGTAATAAAAAAAAAAATGTTTTAGAGGTGTCTCAATCGGAGTTGAAAAAGTGCTTCGAAAACTGGTTTGAGCGCAAGCAAAAGTATATAAATCATGCTGGAGAATACTTTGAAAAACAATAAAACCATTTTTGATTATAAATATTCGCATTTTCACTATTAGGCCAGAAATATATAGAGCAGCCCTCGTATGAAATTTGGCAATTATTGAAATCTATAATTTTATTATTTTTTTTTTATTTTTAACATTTTTCTGTTTTTACTCTTGTGTAATCTGTTAAACTTTTATTATTGTTGTTCTCTATATTTGCAGTTCCTTGATAAACAAGGTTACTTTTTGTTGTTGTTGTATTGCCATAATAATTGCTTTATGACTGTTGTTGTAGTTGTTATTTAATATTTTCTATATTTTTTATTGCTTCGTTTGCACACAAGTTGTTGACTTTTGCTTTTCGCCAATATTCATTTATTATACCAACATAACCTCACTTAGCAAAGATGCTTGGCTGCTTACATGGCTGATGGAATGTAGAAACAAATTAAAAAAGGTCTAGCCAATATGGTGTACAGTACAGTACAGTTATTCATATGGATTTTTATTTTATTTGTTGAAGATTTTATTGGTTCCTAACAAAAGAGATTTTTTCATTTTTGTTTCGTTTTTTTTTTCAATTTCTTTTTGCAATTTATATTGTTGTTGCTTAATATTGACCATGGTTGCTGCTGCCAATTGTTTTGTAATTTCACTTATTTCTCCTTTTGCTTTTCTACGTTTAATTGTATTTTTTCCCAACTGTTTTGTTTTAAGTATTCGGAAAGACTTAAAAAAAAGCTATCTAAGCGTCAGCTTAATTTTATAGCCTGCAGACATTAGAATTATTTGTTCAAAGTTTTTAAACATTTTTTTGGGTCGTAGTTTAAAGGTAGTTTTATAGAAATATTAAAATTAAATTATTCAGAGAAATAATTTAAGTTTTTTAAAAGCATAAGTTATACGCTTTTTGTGCAATTTTTATGCCTGCTAATAGATTTCCTTGTCAAAATTTAATATTTAAAAAAAAAATTAAAAAGAAGCACATGTTAAAATTTAATAACATCCAATTTGTGATTTAATAAAAAAAACCAGGCCTACTATAAATGGCTTAGGTAACTTAATTTATTTCTTCTTTTGGTAGCTTTATTCATAATGAAATATTTTTAAATTTAAGACAATAAAAAATTATTAATAAACAGAATAAACTTTGAATAAATTTTAAATTTGAAAAAAAATTTTTTAGTATTTATTATATTAGAAATATATTAGAATTGTTTTAAAATTTTTCAGATTGTAATGCATTTTGTAGAAAATCCAGTCGCTTCTTAGAAGATTTCTATTTAATTTGATATAATAAAAGAACTCATTACCAAGCTTAAGTATTTGGTGAAAAAAAAACTGAAAATATGAACCTGGTACTGAATTTTAATTTTTTTTTTTTTTTTTTTAAAGAGAAGTAGCACTTCAGGCATTAATGCCTATTTAGTTATTTTCGTAACCGTGCTACATTCTTTAGGAAAGGGATAGATAAGACAGGTGGTGAAAAGAGAAAGATAGATATAGCCATTTTATTAGTTATTTTACTTCGCCGGCGAATGTGAATTCTGAATATGTATTTATACCATTAAGCAGAAAAAAAAACATTTCTTATTTTTGGTTGCCGCAGGGGTTGAACCCTGGTCAACTAGGTTTGTAGCCAACGTGTTTACCATTTCGACTACAGCATCCTCAATTGTTATTTACCTATTTATTTTTTTCAAAAATAACGACTTTAATTCTCAGTTAAAAATATTTTATGAATTTTTTTAAATTTTATTTGTTCCAGTAGAAGTTGCTTCATTAAAAGAAATTTAAAAGCAAAATCTCTTTTCAAAGTATAGATACCGTCTAAAACCGTATCTAAAGAAATTGCCTACCAAAAAAAGTTGTCCAAAAATTTTTTTTCAAAACTTTTTCTTTAAAAATATTTTTAAAAAAAATTTTTGTTTCAAGAACAAAATATATTTTTAGTTATTATTTCCTACTTTTTATTAAGGTAAAATACTGAATTTTCATTTCTTTCTGTGCTTCTCTAAGCTCATTTAAGCAAAATTCAATGATTTTCTTTAGAAATCGATTAAAAACTAAGAACATTTTATAAAAACCCATTTTAAAATTAATTCTAATTAAAATAATATTTTTTCTTAGAAAATTAAACTAAGCTCAGGTCGCTCTTCCAGTAATGTTTCTTTTTTTTTAAGAAAAAATCTTAGTTTAAAAAAAATATTGAAAAACCTCAGTTTCTGTAATAATAATTTTAAATATTTTACTTGATAAAATAATATATTTTGCTTTTGTCCTAAAATTTTTTTGGCTACGCAAAGTTATCATCATCATGATTTTTTCACAAAAAAAGTTTAAATAAATATATTTTGCACCACAAGATATTAAATTTGTATAAAAATTAATTTTATTATTATTTTGAGTTCATGAAAAAATATAAAAGACATTTTTATAGAAATAATTATGATACAAAAAAGACTTTGGGTTTTTATGTAAGAATTGTTTTCTACGATCGAAAAAACTCAAGAGCTTGTGCAATCTTCGCCCCATTCTTAATACTAAAACAGAGATTTATCGAAAAAAACTAAATAACTGCTTTGTGTTTAAATTTGTAATCATAATCAGCCCATGTTACTGCTTCTGTTTTCATATCAAATTTTCTTAAATATTTACAAACACCTAAAGACATTACAAATTCTTGAAACGAAACTAAAAACAAAAACAAGAAGAGAAAATTTAGCAAATAATCGTCTAACTATTCATCTATTTTGGCAAGATTTATTTGAATTAATCAAACTGGTTGCTCAATAAAATAACAATTTGAAATTTCTCCATATGCCTTTGAATAAGTTCGGTTTCAATGCATTGACTGCGTAGGTAAGTGCCCCCCATTTTTTCCAATTTAAAATTAAATTGAAAATTAAATGAAACGTTTTGTTGTCGATTGTTGTTGAAGTTGTTTATTTGTTTCTTGCAACAAAACTTCACAGGCACAGGGGAACATTTAATTCTAATTGTTTTGTTTGTTTGATTGTTAATAATACTCATGCCCAAAAGCTATATACCCCTGTATACACATGAACACATAGACTCTTAACATGCATTAACAATAAATCGAAGGAAGTGCTTTCATACAGGAGAACAACTTAGAAAACAGAAAATTTTAAAGCCAGCAACTAAATTGCTTTCATTTATTTGCTTTATTTGTATTTAAGCAAATTCAAATAAAAATCGATAAAAAAAAACAAAATCAAGAATGCAATTCATTGTGGTAGTATTTATGAATGTGACTCTACTTCCTTAAAATAAAACGAACCGAAAGAATGAAATTTGTAAATGCTGCTACGCAAGAAGTTTGCAACGAAGTTAGGGGAAGAAAAATTTGTAAAAAATTAATTTAAGTAGTCTAAAAGTAATAAAGTGCATTAAAAAAACTAATTTATATTTAGGAGTTATTTTGGGGCGCTTTACGATATACGAGAGCGGTTCAAGAGTTAGATGACTAAAAGAGGAAAAATCTTCTTAGTTGAAAGCAATTTTTACAATGTATTTTAAAACTCTCCTTAGAGCAGCGATCCTAAAATTTTTCCTAAAATATTCTCCAACTGAAAATTTCGCTTAGCAAAATTTGCATTTCCGCTGTCAAAAAATTTTTTACAAGCAAATCAGCTTTATTGAAAAACAAAATGGCAAATAACAAATTTTACACATTTTTGCCTGCATAGACCGTGTATTTTTAACAGTTGGCACAATAATTTACTGGAAAAAATTGTTGCTACTAAGTTATCTGGAGTCACCATATGCTGTTTAGAAATATTTTACAGACTAATGTTAGCAAATGGCACACAAACCTAATTTAAGGCAACCCTTTCACCAAGAAGCTACAGTAGGTCTACCAATACTACACTACCAATGGAGTACAGATTTGATTTCATAAGTCTGGACATAGATGCCGCCTGAACTTACACCATAGATATTGTATGTAGATCTTTAGCTTGCAAAATTATACTCTTTTTAGTTTGTTTTCTTCCACTCCTCAGAAATACTTTTCTAACAATCACCGGCTATTTAACGAATATTTATGACACTTTTCAGTGTTTGTCAAGCGCTTAGTATTATGTACCCGAAGCTTTTGAGAGTTGAGGTTATGGTGACTGTAGTGTTAAATTCAAACTGGGAAAATTTCTGTAAAGCGTCACATGTGCTGTTGGGCAATAACATAAAAACCCAATGAAACGATCGACTGAAGGTTGCCTGAACATCCCATCTAAAGTTTCAAAATTATATTTCTGGTCTATAATCATATTTTTACATCAAAACGTTAAGGAAACTTATGAGAACAGTTACCTAAAAGTAAGAAATTTTTTAGAATTTTTGCTACTGCTATTGAGTTAAAAAAATTTTTTCAAATTTTAAGGTAAAACAAATTTCTCACACAAGTTAAATTGCAACACAGATTTTGGTACAGCATATAAAAACCAACAATATTAGCAATGCTCTACAAAGGTACACACACAAAAACAAAACACCATTAAACCTACAAGGATGAGTTGTTTGATAAGCTTTTGATAAAAATAAAAGAAAAAAATTAAAAACAAACAAAAACATTAAGAACGATGATGAGGCTGATGATTATTTAAATGGTGCCAGATTTAAATTGTAGCCATAACACTTAAACATACACACATACACGCACACATCTACTCACTCTTTAGCTACTTTATCAATAAATGCAAACATTACAACCAACAAGAAATCATTTAGAAAAAGTCCTATATTTAGGCAAAAGCAACAACAAAAAAGCTATAAAAAATAAAATAAGAAAAGTAGCTTAAGGGTCTTGAAAATAAACAAATATAAAAACCAAAAACACACACTCACACACAGACACATACATACATACTAACGCTTAGAACCCTTTAGCACTAAAATTCCTTTCATAAATAGAATTTTATTTTCCTTTTTGTGATGAATAAAATAAAAATGTATAAAAAGAAAAAGAAAAAAAAACATTCTTATTTAAACACACAAGTTGGCAAAATGTACACACACGCCTTTAAGTGTTAAAGAACGTGTGTGAGAGCTGGCGTGAGTGTTTTGGTAAGTGTCCTTTATTTGGTTACTCATTTCTTTTACTAAAATTTAAATGCTACAAAACATTTGAAAAACAAATGATTTAAGAAATACTCTACAGCCGCAGACGTTAGAACAGATTGCTAAAACAAAACAAGAACTACAACAGTATTAACACTACTACCAACAACATTTTCAAAACGGAAGTGTGTAGTTAGGTCACTCGTTTTTGTACAAGACGACTTAAATAAAATGATGAGCCCAGCCAACCAACCTAATAAACAAACAATCAAACAAACCAACAACTACGACCAGCTTTTCTCGTACTCTTGTGGCAACATAACATTTGTAATTGTCATTTAGCCCTGTAGCATTTTAAAATAAAAAAAGAAAACACTCTGCAACAATCAAATCTTTAAGTTGTTTTTTTTTTCTTGTTGAAAGTGGCTGTTGGTTGCGTTCAAGTTGTTGTAATTGAGCCAGCCGTAATTCATGTTATTTTTATATTAAAAGAAACCAAAAGAATATTAAATTTTTAGCCTTAGAGTGCAGTGCGTACGTTTTCTTTCATATTTATTTGTTAACGACGGAATCAGTTTTAATAGAAAATTTCTCTTGATTTATTTTTTTTTTTCGTTTTTGTCACTTCTAATCTCGGCCTTGTTTACTTGGAAATGAAAAGTAAATAAAATAGGAAAAAGATTAAAAAGAAAACATTTTCAGAAAGTAAATGAAGTTGAAAAAAATGAAAAGTTATACTGGTTAAATTAATAAAGAGAGACAGGGAAAGTGGAAGAGTAAGAAAATAAAAGAAATGTGAGAATTTTCAAGAAAAAATATATATTTCATTTTAAAACTACAAAAAAAAATGATAAATTTAATCTCAGTTTTAAAAAGTTGATATAATTTTTGCTTTACCTACATTTTAATTTCAACACAAATATCTAATACCTAAATAGGCTTGTTCTAGCCTTTAGTGATAGTAAAAATGTGTGTCAATATAATTTATTTTCTTAAAAAAAATATTATTTTGCAATACAATTTTAAAACGTTTTCTATAGAAACTCCTCTAAACTTAAGGTCTTAAATACTTTCACGTGAAATCTAATAAAATTTTTAATTGGTTCAAATTATTATTTAATTAGAAAATTTAGTATTAATTTTTTAATTAATTATTTAATTAGAAAGTTTTAATTTACTACTAAAAACAGAAGTATTTTTACATAAAAATTGAGAAAAAAAATCAAGAGGAGGAGAGGTTTAGGAAGCCTCTATAGCTTAGATAAAGGCTCGTTATATATGTAAATTGTAGCAGAGGAAAGCCCTTGACTTCTAGATTAACAATATTATATTTTTTTGTGCTAAATTTTTTAAATGACATTTTTCCAAAAAAAACTGAAAAAATCAATTTAAGTTGGTTTTTGTTTTTTAAATAAAATATGGAATTAAAATTGCCACAAAATCAAAACTCATAGAGATGTTCTTACAAAATTTAGAAATTATATACATAAGAGAGTTCTAAAACAATTGGTGGAATAAAATTTTAAGTTTCTGGTTTTAACATAGCAATTCCCGGAAAGTGGAAAAAATGTCCCAAAATTTTTTTTTGTGTTTTTTACAAAAGAGACTACGAACCTCTATTAATTACGGGGCTGCCAAATCTTTTTGGAGTATAAAGCTAGGAATTGGAACTTAAAAGCCCGTTTATTTTTTTTTAACAGGTGCTTTGCACTCCGAGGAATTTTACGTTTATTTTTAAATTTTGTTTCAAAATTAGCTATGTTTGGGTAGAGCTAGAGAGAGAGAACAGTTATAGCTTTTGACCCAATTTTTCTTTTATTCCCATTTGCTGTAGATTGTCTTTAAAGTGGTTTAAAAAAGTTGGCTAGTACCGAAGTAAATTTTAGTTGCATAAGACAAAAAAAAAAAAATCCACCTTTTTGGAGAAAGTCCCTAAACGATATTTTTTACATTTTCTCAATTCAGAGGCTTGTAAATAATTAACAAAAAGCGATATCAGAACAAAACTGATAGCGATTAAAGTAATAATCCTATAATTAGTAAGCTTAATACGCCAAAAATACTAAACTAAAGTCGTCCAAAGTAAAAATAAAAAAATTAATATTTTCCCAAGCAGGATTGGAACCATGGATATTATAAATGCATTAAAATTTACCTTTTTCGGCTCAGGGTAATTTTTTATTCTACTTTCCCAAGTTTTTGAAAAGAAAATTTATTTACAAATGTAAGCGGGCGTTCTCCAATTAAAAATTTAATTAAGTTTTTATATAAAAACATGGGTATGTGTTAAACCTTCAATAGCTGTGTTAAATTTATCTTAAAATTGCACAGTAATTTTTATTGGAAATAATTGTGTTCAGTTGTGAATTTGGTTTGTTGATATTTTTATTATTGACATATCGTAGAGTTTTAAACTATTTGCGAGTATTTTGCAAATAAGTAACATGTGTTCTGAAGCTAAAAATACTTCCTGGAAACAATTCAAAATTTAATGAATTTATTACGGTTTATTTTAAAGCACCTTGCGATATGCCTGGTATTAATCAAGGAGCCCTTCTCTCTCTAGGTTGCTAAGCAAAGACATTAAATTTAAGGGTTCCATGTAAAACTCTCAAAATTACTAGTAGCGGGTTTCATTTCTTCAATAAGATCCCTTTTTTAATACAAATACATTAAAGAGGTAACCAATGATTTCTCACATATAAAAAATTCTTACAAATAATTAAAATGGGGCTCAGGAAGAACCCTTAAGCGAAAATGTACTCAAAGAAGCTTTAAGAATCTTCAAAACATTCAACCCTCAACAGCTTCAGCGACCGTAAATACATCTGAGAATTAATGTTATTGTTTTCTTGTTCAAAAAATTTATCCAATAGAACTATTTAAAACTAACACCTTTTTATAGATAATTTAAATAAAAACAAAAGTTATTAAATTTTAAAAATTATTTGTGATAAAAAAATATTTTCGATCGATGCAAGAGCCAAATGAAAATTTTCTTATGTCAAAATCATTTGTATTAAGAAAAGAGTCTTTAAAACGAACATTATTTTTTTATATAAAATATTTATTTTTTTAATGACTTTCTGTGGTCGAAAAATTTAGTCAAACTAAGCCAGTCATCTGTCTAATCGACAAATGTGTTTAAGTCGAAAAAAAGTTTCGAAACCAAATTTATTTTGAGTATAATTATCTCTAATATAATTTGCTAATATCGTTTTTTTTTTAATATGAAATGTCTTGAATTCAAATAATATTTTTGATATAAAAATGTGGTCCTTCGAACTTATTTATGAGGCAGAATAATCTTTTGGAAAGAACATTACAAAGAAATAATATTTTCGAGGCAGATACAATTTAATTTATACACTAATTTATGATAAAATGTGTTTTCGCTATTCTAAACCAATTTATTGAAGACTTTTTGTTGACATAAAATTTTCAAAATTATATTACATTTTAAGTTAAAAAATAATTTATTTTTGCAAAGATTTTAACCGATTTAAAAACAATTTTGAATATTTCTTTTTAAAAATATTTTTAAGATCCTCTTCATTATTGTATAATACAATTTACAATTTACACTTCACCTTTAATTTCTTATTTTTTACTAAATATAAATGTCGTGACTACTTTTCTTTAAAATTTTAATTGGATTTCTTTAATATTAATTTCAAGAAATTTTGAAGATATAAATAATTTAAAAATATAAACAACTAAATTGCTTATTTCACGCCATTTTCTTATATCTATTTGTTATCTTTAGTTTAATCTTCAATAATTTCTTATCCAGTAAATATGAAAATCTAGTTTTTCTTTTTGCGTTGAGTTAAACTTTGTTCGTTTGTTCGTTTGCTTTCTTTATTTCATTTATTTTTAAATAATTTTTATTCAATTTTTTTCATGCAATAAATTTTTATGGGAATTGGCAAACATTTGCCAAAATGATATTAGAAAAAAGAAAGACGCTTAAAAAATGTTCATATCTTTTTCTAAGTTTTATATATTTTACCCTCCTTTCTTTTTCAACGATTCTACTGGAAGATGGGTCCTTTTTTGCATACACGATAAATTTTGTTAACAATTCATAGAATAAATGGGCGAATGCTATCTGTAATTTAATGTGCGACAGCAAGAAGTTGAAAAGTGGGTATTTTAGTTTTAGTTTTTCTAGTTTTTTGGTTAAATGTTTGGCTTCCTATCTAAATGTCCTGACCACACCCTGTTCTTAGGGCAAAGTTTATCTATTTTGCGCGTATTTCTTGTTCAAATCTTCAACAATTCTATTTTGAAAAATATTTCTTTTTTTTTTTCTTTGTTCGAACACTTCCATTTTGACACTTTTATTTTTTTTTTGGTTAATTTTTTTGTGGTGGCCTTTTCTTGTTGACTCTTTTTTTGTTGTTTTCTTTTTTTTTTGCAAAAGCATTTATTTGAAATGTGACGCCTATTTGGAATGAAAACTTTATACTTTTTTGTGTTTAAGACATGAAATAGAATTCAAATAACAAATCTGCTGTTTTTTTGGCATTTGTCATGTAAAGGGTTCGAGGTGTTTAAGTGCAAAAAAAATCCTAATATAGTTTTTCTTCATTGTGGTCCCTTGTATCTGCTGGTGTCCTGCGTCTATTTAATTGTGTTTTTGTGGTTTTTCGGTTTTGTTATCAGTGACAATTATAATTTGATTTATAGAAATTTGTGTGTGTTGACATTTATTTGCGTGTAGATTCCTTTTTTTTTTTTTGTTTTATTATTATCTGTTGTATTAAGTTTGAATTGTCTTGTGTTGGTTGCGGTTAACCTCTATTTTTCGTCACAAAAATCTCTGCAAATTGAGGGATTATTATTTTAAGTACCAAAAAAAAAATAAAGAAACATCTAGTTGGAAAAGGGTTGTAACATTTAGTTTCATAATCAAGAGTTCATAAATCAAGAGACTTTTATGTGGTAGAAGATGAGCAGGCAAATGTAACGAACAAGTGTTTTACGTGAAAAGTAATAAAAACATTTGTTGTTTGTTAAAAAACATTTTGAATGTAAAAATTTCTACCAAAAAAACCTTTATTCGCAATAATTTTTTTAAATAAAAAATCTTCAAGAAAAAAGAAGTTTGTGCCGATAATTTTCAGTCATTTCTGTATTGATTTAAAATTTTGCCATTTCAAAAAATTTCATTATAATTAAAATTAAAGGGTGCCCCCAA
Source organism: Cistogaster globosa (assembly GCA_937654795.1). Classification (NCBI taxonomy): domain Eukaryota; kingdom Metazoa; phylum Arthropoda; class Insecta; order Diptera; family Tachinidae; genus Cistogaster; species Cistogaster globosa. Next base: position 3,173,863 of record OW569407.1, read on the forward strand.
ATTCAACACACATAATGTTTACCTAGCTATTGAACAGTATGCATCACATATGAAATTCTAACAAAATTAGTACTGCTATAACTCACAATAACAAAAAGTAATAAAATAATAAAACTAAATATTAAAGGGTGTCCCCACAGATGACATTATTTGACTTATATGGCCATAACTTTTGAAACGTTATAGTATTGAATACTACATAGAATGTGTACTTCTATGGCTTTAATTACAACATGTGTGAAATTGGGAGTTAAAGGGTGCCCCCTTTGTTGTGTTGTTTAATGTATATTGCTTTATCTTTTAAACCATTGAAGATAGACAGTGGAAGTTTATATACAACGTGTGTTGTTATGCCCTTTTTAATAATAATATTAAATTGTAAATTAAAGGGTGTCACCAAAGGTAATGTTATTTCATCATTTGAATCGTTACAGACAGACATTTGAAATTTCAATAAAGTGTGTAAACCTTTGTCTGCAATTATAAGTATATAAAAACTAAAGGGTGTCATGATAGCTAATCTAATTTGCCTTAAAAGGTTCTATATTTTGAACCGTTATAATCAAACACTGGAAAATCACATAGCGTGTGTTACTTTGTTTCGGCAACAAAAAAGAAATATTTCAAATTTGAAATTAAAGAAAATTGAAATTAAAAAATTTTGGACATTTCAGTTTCTTCATAATTGCTTACCCTCTTCGTTTGTTTTTCCTTTGCATTATTTTTTGCATATTTTATAGTAAAAAAAATTATTTGCATTTTTGACAATTGTAAAGAAAATTTACCCCATAAAGGTTGCTTTGCAAGAGTTAATAATTCTACGATAATTTTCTTCAAGTTAAGCTTTTAATCCTTATGCTACAATATTTAAGTTTTCCTATTTAAATAAAAGTTTTAAAAGTTTTATAAATCTAATAACCAAACACTTGTTTTTTCACACTAGAAAATTTTCCAATGACCTAAATTTACTTACGTTCATGTAATCCTTTTCATTTATTATTTATTAAGTATTTCATTGTGCAAAATTTTACTTGTTAACTTAAAAATTTATTCAATTTAAATGCGAAAGGTCATTTAAGTCTTTAATAATTTAAAATTATCTTTTGTTCTCTAAAAGTAAAAGCGCTTGGTTGTGTATCTGCTGCAATGTCAAAGAAATTCTCATATTTATTTAATCCTGCAAAGGAACATAAAGAGAATAAAGAGAATATTTTACATTTAATCCTCCAAGTAATCTAAACAAACTGCTGATAATATAAATTTTCTATTTGTTGGATTTTCATTTTAATCTTTTCAATTTCATTTTTTTTTTTATATTTTGAAATATTTTGCTTTGCAAGATTTTTTCGTTTTTTCAAATCCCAAAGAAAATGTAACCAAAAATTATAAAAATTGCAATTGTTGACGATATCAGCAGAAAACTTGCCATGGCTTCACAGCATACAATTCTGTGGAAATGTTAATCGGTTTTAGATTCACAAACGTATTCGACTTAAATCCAACATTGGAAGTCACAAAAACAACAAAAACAACAATCGCTTTGAACTGTTTATTAAGAACATAACAACAAACGCAAATAAAAACACCCTCTTGCAATACTTTTCTTTTGTTTTTGTTTCCAACAAATAACCAGTTTTGATTTCCAACAAGAGGAAGAGAAAATAAAAATAACTGCAATTGTAAAAATTGCAGCATCAATGTAATTTTGGTCCCCTTAATAAACTGACTAAAATACGTAATGTAACTCATACCCGCACATAAATTTATTTAGAGGACGTATGTTGGCCCAAACACAGTTATATAAAATTTACGACAAAACGACAACAGTGGAAAAGAAATGACAACAAAAAAAGAAAAAGGTTTCGCTACATACCTGGTTTAGTGTAACCACCACTGAAAGTACGCAATAGATGTAGCTGTTGCAATTTTAGCTATTCACGGAGTAAGCGAATAAAAGAATGACTATTTGGTATTTATGTGTATGCGTCTCTATGTATGTGAAATAGTAAGTTAAGATTTTTTGTATTTCCTTGCAGCAGCTCGTATTACATTCCTCATGTGCGGGCACTGCATTAAATGATAAATATATTTTGGTTCATTATAGCGGGTACAAACCTTTTATTACATATGATTTTTTTAATTCGATTCAAGTGGACATATACTTTTATTTCTAAATTTATTAACAGCAAAAAATTATTTTCAATTTTGTAGACCAACTTTTTAAAGAACACAGTCCAGAGTCTACTGTGACCAAAAGAAAGGAGCATGAAAAAACAAAAATTAAAAGCATTTCTTTCTAAACTGTCGGGTAGGAAAAAAGCAAGCAAACAAACCAGAAAAAAATAAATGGCCGAAACTAAAACAAATGAATTTTTTTAATAATAAATTTGCAACAAATTTTATTGAACGGCGTTGCCATTGTAGAGCTTTTAAAATTAATTAAACTGAAATTTTAGCAGTAGAATTAATCTAATTTTGAGCTTAAGTTCATAGACGTTTTCTTAAAATGCAGCTAATAAAATATTTTGCAATTTAGTTCCAAGGATCAGACCAAATTTTAGCAAACAAAAAAAAAAAAAAAAAAAAAATAAAAAATAAAAAAATAAAAAAATTATAAGTGACAACAATTAAAAAAAAAATTTTTTAAATAACTTTTTAGTCCAGCTGATTAATCGAAAGGATCGTTTTCCGTCAAAAACCAAAAAGGTGGATAAAATAAGGACAAAAAATTAAATTTTTGATTTTAAAAGCCGAATATTTCCTACCAGAAAAGGGACGAATATGTTTAGCAAGGCTTTCAAGAGCTTGAGAGGAGCTATTTTCAAAATTTTGAAAGATAGTAAAAAAAATAAGAATTTGGCAAAAGTTGTAATTTTTTATACACTCGAAGTGTACGTTTCTAAAGAATCGAGTCGGCAGCACTGTCAGAACAATAGGGTTTTAGCTCGACTTGTCCTCTAATACAGACATTTTATAATCTACTAAAATATTTTCTTTTTTTACCAAATCCCCCACTGTGCCATGTTTGCTACAAAAATCACATGCTTACAAAACTTTCGATCAAACTATAATAAGATTGCTGATCAATCATTGTCAGTTTACGGTTAAATTTTAAGTAACTTAAGATTTTAATTACAGGTGTACTTATTATTATGAAACAATATGTATATACGAAATAATATGTGCTGCTTCCTTAAATTGTTACCGTTACCGTTATTGTTGTAGTTGATATTTTTCTTTTTGTAAATTCTAGTGTTACGGGGTTTATTGCAATGACAAGTAATCACTAGAACAATTGACACTACTATTCATGTTGTTATTATTGTTGTTGTTGCTTTGCATTTATACCATTTATATGTAGTTGTTTTTTTTTTCTTTGTTAAATTTTATTTATTCTTTGTTTTTTTTTTCTTTCCCTTGCTCAGTTATTATTATTGTCCTTGATGTTTCCCTTTTTATGTTTTTGTTTTTTTTGTATTACAATGTGTCCCTTGGTTTCAATAAGTGTGTATTCTAGTGTGATTATAATTGCATGTGCGTAAGTATGTATGTATGTGTGTGTGCATGTGTTTTTTTGTCCTTTTTGTATTTTAATTTTTAGCACTCGTATTACATCTTCGTACTTGCTTGTTAATAGTAATATTCGTTTAGTTGCTTTTGTTTCGTTGTTGTTGTTGTTGCTGTTGTATATATTTTTTCTTGTTGTATGTTTTTCTGTTAATTGGTTTCAGTTCTAAATGCTATTTATGGTTGTGTCAAAATGTTCTTGGTTTTTTGTGGGTTCTTAAATGTTAAAATGGGTTTGTCCTTCCTTTCCTTTGAATTGTTTTGTAATTTAATTTATTTCCAAACAGCAAGTAAGTATTTTATGTAAATTTATTTATTTATTTTTTTTGGATTTAACCAAAATGCAAAAAAATAACAAAGAAACCCTCAAAATAAATATAATTTGGGCTAATGTAGTTGATTTATATTTGTGATTATAATAATGCATTCTTTTTTTCAAATGAGGGATTTTTATCTTATTTAAGGAAATCTTCTGTGATTTATGAGATTTTGATTTTTTTTTAAATTGTAAAACAGATACCATAATTTGTGGGAGAATATTTTTAATGAAAAAAAATTTTTTTTTTAAAAAATAATCCAGAATTCCATTTGCATTAATTGTGCCAACCCAATTTTATTTCGTTCAAACTAAATTTAGGTGCTGACATTTTTATGATGCAAATTTAATCGATCATTTGATTTTATGTTTTTTAAAATTTTTCTATTTTCGTTGAAAGTTTTATTGGTTTATTGCTTTCGATTTGAATTTTGTTTTCGCCTACACATTAGCTTACGTGTTATAAATATCTTAGAATAATTTAGATATTTCTTCTTATGAAATTCCTCCCAAATATCAGACTTTTTTTGTTTTTCGTAGAATAAAATTGATATTAAAAAAGAAATTGAGAAAAAAATGTTTATGTTCATTTTTCTATTAGAAAGTTGGAAATGCCTTGATAAAAATGCAATAAAACTGTCTCGATTAAATTATTAAAATTATTTTTTATAAAATAAATTAATTCTCATCGCCGTGTCGTAAATATTTTATGTACAAATTATTGTAGATTTTTATCTGACAAGCAAAAGCCTCAGCCTTAAATATTAATTAATCGCATTAAGTGAGCGTTTTCGTAAAAATTGTTTCCAATGATAGAAACGCTGCCTTAATAAATTTCTGAAACTCTTGTTTGTTTAGTGTTACCTCCTCCTAGGATTAAAAGTCATTGAGACAATCTATTGGAATATCCTTCTTTTTTCATTTTAATATATTTTAAAGAAAATAATAATTATAATTATTTAAAAAAACGCCACTTTTTTTTAAGGAACAGATTACATTATGAGATCTACAAAATTAATATGCAAGATTTCTTACTTTTTCTTTAAAAAAAATATTTTTATAAAAAATGATTTGTTACCGAATGTACAATCCGATTCAGTTGTAAGTGATATTCTTCCAAAAAAAAAAACAATCTAAATTCCATGAGATTAAAGCATTTCCGGACAAATTGTTTAAAAAACTGCACTGCCTTTTAAATTCAACAAGACAGTCCTTAAGAGCTCTTAAATGGCCACTTGAGCGTTGAAATACTAACGTGTACTTGATATTAGATGTACGAGGTTAGTTTAAGAAAAATTAGGTAAAATTTCTTGGGCACAAGATATATATGCTTCTGTATTAGTAAAATAACCTCAAATTTTAAAATCTCCCCAACTCTTTAGTCTTGTTGACAGATTTATTTTTTACGTTCATAAATTGTGGATGTTCACTTTAATTACAAGTTACTGGAAATTACAAAAACAACCACAGTTTAATATCGGCTCAATGATACTATTTTTAAGATATCGATTTTAATACATCTTGTTCTGTTCATGGTGTTGAAAAGAGCCAGCAAATAATTTTTGGGTGCAGCAATGCAGAAGTGAAAAGTTTGATTGACACCCTTTTTCGGGAGGTCTTCACCTTTAAAAAACTCGCTAACACAATTGAATTCCAATTGCGGATTTTGTTCCAAAAATAAGTTTTTCTTTTGTTTTTCGCACGCACTTCGTATGCCTGACTTACGATTAAAGTAGTTTCCTACAGTAATTGACACCTTCCGGTATCCTAATGAAACATTAAAATATTAACAGATGTTTTTTGAAGCACTTCAGAGCGTAAAAGATTTTCTCTGTCAAAATGCTTTCTTTTTTTGAAAATATAAAATGAACCTGCTCTGCTGGTGATAGATTTCATTGTTATACCCTTCACAACAAATAGTAAAAAAAAACGGTAGGTATTACTAAGTTTGTCATTCCGTTTGTAACTTCTACACTCTCCATTTTCTACCCCATCAAGTAAATATGTTCTGAGTTTTTATGCATAGCGAAGTCTATTAAGCGATGTCCGTTTGTGTTGGTATTGAAATCAACTTTGCAGAGGCACTGGATGAGCAAAAGAAAAATTTAAATACGCCAATAGATTAGAAATAGTTTAAAAAATTGGTCTATCTCTTTCGAGGCAGCGAGAAATAAACCACGAATGCCTCTAATTGTTCCACATCATTTGAAACAAATCTAGTTTAGTGAAGTAATTCTAATTAAAAAATTAAATATATAGAGCGATAAACTATAACTTTACATAAAAAGTTCGTTGTACACTATATTTGCCAAGATATCAATCTTTATCGATGTTTTAGGAAATATTAAAATTTAAAAATTGCTTAACCCCTTAATAGTCGATTACATTTTTATGTAACATTTTATAAGTACCTAAATTTTTTCTTCATTTTTAATTCTTTGTCACTCCAATATTAGTCTTTTTGATTTACATATGTGGTGAAGGGTATATAACATTCGGCATAACCGAATATATTACTCTAAGTTGTTATGTTTTCATTTAATTTACTTAATTTTTTTCGTTTTATTTTAATCTGAAATGATACTTATTTACAACCAAAATATATTTTTACTTTGATACTAAGAATGCTAAAATCATACAGGGTGTTAAAAATATTTAAAATTATTAAAAATTTTTATTTTTATTATTTACTACTATTTTGAATGTTTATTTCTAAGCATAAGAATTAAATTATACATAAGCTATTTTGGTTTTTACATTAACAATTTCCTTTATAAGACTCACTATAGTAGAATTATTTATACTCTAACTACACTTTGAAAAATATGCATTTAATAAAAATCTTTAGTAAAGAAAACTTTGCTTTACAAATTATTTTTTATGAGTTAAAGCAGCTCAGCGGAATTGGTTGTATTAAATTTTATAGACCCTCCAGCTTGGTGATGTAGAACATTACCTTACGAATTTATGCTTTTTTGTTTCAGCAGTATATTTTCAATTTCTCGTACTATGACTTTTAAATTTAGTTGTCAATTATAACACAAGCAAGAAAGACTTAATAAAACTAAACATTAATACTGCCATTGTCAATGACCATTGAAATTTCATTGGCATTGGTAGGCATAATGAAAATGAAAGATATTTAATTATAATTTAATACCAATGAATTTATTTTATTTATAATTGTCTTTACTAATGGTAATAAAATTGCAATGAATTCGTTTAATTACTAATTACAATTGAATCCAATAAAAATATGTTTTAATGAAGTACAAATTTTTCATCGCAGAATCTTAAAAAAACTATGAAAAAATTGAGAAATCATAACACTTTTGTAGATAGATCTATATTTAAAAGTTTTAATAATATATCAGTTTTAAGTGAGATAGGTGTAAAACTTGATGTCTGAGATCTAAAGTCAGCCAGACAGCTTAGCTAGCAGATCTTATAACTTCCACGAAAATGAAGTTAAAACATATAAATTAGATCAAATTTGTGTGGCCAAAATGCCAGTTTTAAATAATGCTCTACTATACTTCAAGATGCGTACAAAGACAAGGAGCTCATTCATTGTGAATAATGATTTGAAAATATTTATTCATTAGTGAGTGTTAATGATTGTCTTTCTTAACTGATTATCAATGAAACCATTTCATTAAAAAGCATTACCATTAGTGAAAACAATGGTAATGCTAAAGTAATCATTACCATTATTTACCAATCAATGGTAATGAAATCGCCAATCAATTAATTCATTTAATCAATTTTAGATTAAAAAATAAATAAATGAAAATAAAAAAGAATTAATTTGTATAATTTTTTAAAATTTTCAATAATGTAAATAGAGGATTAAAGTCGAAATAATACAAAAAATGCTTGTACAGTAAGACTTTTGCACAAAAATTTGATTGAATGGCATAACTCTTAGCTTTTAGCGAGGAATTTAATTTTTTTATTACTGCTTTATTTGCAGCACTTTTATGTTGGACTTACTTATTTCTGTACTTGTTTTAACATTCTTAAGTTTACAAAAGAATAACAATGCACACTAAAATGTTAAAAAAATGCAGACATAATATCATATGTAACGGTATGCATGATGTGTAACTTCTTAACTAAACGACCGTAAAAATCTTAAATTACTGAACATAATGTTAAACGTATTGGGGTGCTTAGGGTTCTTGTTTATGTATAAATTTCTGGCTGTTGTCTCAAAGGTTAATTTATATCTTCCCTCTTTTAGTTGCATGTTAAGTACCCTCATGTTACTTACACAACATTAACTACATTTTTTTTTGTAACATTTATTTACTCTGTTATCCTGTGGCAAATTTTGCCACTGGAAGTTTTGTTTACATGGCAAAAATTCTAAAAACAATAGCAAAAACAACAGTAAGTAAAATAAGAATTTGCTGAAATCTTAAGCCGGTTAAAAAGGGCACCATGAAAATAAAGAGAATAAATGGGCTTGACACAAATCGACACACGTCATAAACTCATAAGAACAAAGGTCAACACTAATAGCTAAAGAAATATAAACAAATATAACAATATAACACTTAAAACTTTTAAAATAAATTCTCTCTCTCTCTCTCTCTCTCTCTTCCTCTGGCCATCACTAAGTAACGAGCTGATAGAGATGAGGGAAGTCAACGAGTTTAAAACTCAGAATTCGTTATAAAAATGTAATATTTGAAAGCGCAAGCCGGAAATAAACAGAGAGTATTTAGAAGAGAGGAAAAGACAGAGAATAAGTGATAACAAAGAGAGTAAAAACTACTTGCTATTGTGAGAAGGGTGTAGAATGTGGCAACATCCAAGTGTTGATGCGTAAGGGATGCTTATCATTCAACAAAAATTTTTATTTATAAAAAACATTGAACTCATCATCAGCAGCATTCTTTAATGCTTGTGTGACAGTGTCAGTATCTAAATTGTTTTTGTACTTATTTTATTCCTATTCATTTTTCGTTTTATGGCCAGCCAAAGTAAAAACTAACGAGTAAAATATTCTATGTGATGTGTATGAAGTTTTAAATTATCTTGCAGCAAACGAATACATGTTGGAGTTTAATTTCTTTCAAATCGAACAGTTTACTAGCGGTTGTCGTTTAAAACGGATGTTTAAAATACGGACGCGAAAATATTTATTTGTACACAGTTTTTTGCTACAAAAAACGAGGCGTGTAGAAATTTTTGTAAGAATTTTCTTTGAAAGAGACCGTTTTTGTGTATGCGAGTGTGTATGAGCACAAGAAAACTTGGCAAAATAAACACAAGGATTTTTGCAACTAGAGAAATCAATAAAAATAAACTTATTTACAAAATTATTTGAAGAACTTAAAATAATAAACTTTGAGATACATTTAACTTAAAATTGTTTCATATCAAACGATAATATTTGCTCAAGAAAGGAAAAGAATTTTTAAAGCAACTTAACAGCCTTTAAACGGAAGTAATTTTCCAATATCCGTTGGGCGACGACACAACCCAAAAAAAAGAATTTCTAAAATAAAGGAAAAATTTTATATATATATACTACAACAGCAACAAATAATACATTATTGTCTGTGTTTTTGGATTTTTTCCTGTTTTTATGTTTTTTGTTATGGGTATCTTGTTAAGGCAGCTTCAGTTTAGTGGCAAAAACTGAACTGGGTGACTTTTGGTGTTGTGTGTATTTTGGCGTCAAAGAACTGATGCTGTGCTTTAAAATAATCCCTGTGTTTGTGTATGAGTTAAAAAAAGTATGCATTAAATATATAACAATAAGGCTCCCTATAGAGTAAAGTGTGGAAATAATATTAAAGCATGCTTTTAGGCACTTTTACTATTTTTTATCTAACAAGAGGTTAAAATACTAAGAAAAGTAAATAGAACATTATAAAAAATATTATATATAATAAAACAAAGAATCAAGCAGTAAAATAATAAGGGAAACTTAAAAAAAAATTTATATAAAATAAAAAGTCAATAATCAAAATCACTTGCAAAAATAATCAATTACACGAAAAATAAATAAACAAACAAAAAAGACAAACAAATGACAACCAGCAAATAAACTACAGGAAAAAAATAATTAATCCCATAATACATCCGCATAAAAGAACTCATTAAAAGCTCTAAAATACAGGCCTTTGTATGTGACAGTAGTGTGCACAAGTGCTTATTGTCTGTATTGTATTTTATAAATAAATAAAACTTTTTAACTTTAATTTTATTTATTTAAAATACATTAACAAAAACTAACACTGAGAAGCCATCTGCAGTTGTAAACAACATGCCAACAATTAAAACGGGAAACGGGAAATAAATTATAAATTAAAATGCTTGACAAATAAAATTTAATGCGTTTAATTTTATAAACAAGTAAACAAATAAATAAAATCATTTTCATTTTCAATCAACAGCGATAATAAATGCTTTTAAACACCAACACAATACAAAAAAAAAAAAATGATTAAAATAATTTAAACGAATTGGCAGCAAAAAAATAAATTGCTTTTCAAGTGTCTCTTATCAAGTGCGTGTGTGCGTTTAAACCTGTTTAAAATTTCCACTGTATTGAAATCCTCTTATGTTCATACTGAAAAGGTGTAAAAAAAATCTTTGGCAAAACATTCATGGCAATTTTTGTAGTGCTTAACAAATAAAAGGAGATTTAAAGCAAAACCAATTTCAATTAAAATAAAATCAATGTTTATATAATTGCCAAAAATTGCCAACAGCCTGCCTGCCATGTTTCAAATTTAAATTATCCATTTTAAATAAAAAAGAAAAAAAATGTTTTCATATAGAAATAAATGTTAAAAGAAAGAAAATATTTGGTGTCAAATAAAATTTGAAACAAATGCAAATACATTTGCTCCTACTACTATTACTACTCTATTTTAATTTCTCATTTTCAAATACTATACTAACAGCATCTCTAAAACTTTCCTTAAAAGGTAAGAAAAAAAAAACATTCCTTAAAAAAATAATTATTTAAAATTAAGTTTTATATTTTTTATAAGAAACGTTATTTCCTGGTTTAAAAATTTGCCAAAGGAAAAGGAACTAAGCATGTGCAAAATTTATGACAATGTTTTTAAACATTCTGGTTCCTGGATATGTAAAAAAAGCTATACATCGTATCTGTTAGAGAGTTTATGAATCACATCACCAGATAACCAACAAAAAAGTTTTTGACAACATTATAAATTGTACACCACCAGAAAAAAGGGAAATTTAATAAATTAACACAATTTCTTCCATTATGCAGTTATTAATTTTAGTTAAATTTATTTTAAAATGCTAATACCCAAAATTAATTATTTTTTAAAGATTTAAATTTTTGAAGTCATAACGTAGGATAAATATCCACTTAAAAGCCATCGCACTCACTAAGTTACAATCACTTAAATAATTTTAAAAAGAATCTCTTTTTCTATAAGGAAAAGCAAAAAATTATAAATAATAAAATGTTGCATATTTCCAGGAGCTTTTTTCAAATAAAAATTGAATATATTCTTTCTTTGACTGTAAGCGAGTGAGTGACTCACATCACTAGATAATAAAAAGTTAAAAAAAAGTTTTTGACAACATTATAAGTAAATTGGACTCCACTAGAAAAATTGAAATTAAATAAATTTGTACAATTTTTACATTCATGAAATTAATAAATTTAGAAAATTTTATTTTAAAATGCTACATCACTATATTTAATTTTTTTGTATGATTTAAATTTTTAAAGTAACAACGTGGGATAAAAATCACTTAGGAATTAAAAGTGACCGCACTCACTCAGTTAAAGTAGGTACTTCTTCATAGCATACGGCTATATCTTTCTCCTTTCACCACCTGTCTTGTTTCTCAACTATCTCTTTCCTAAATAATGGAGCACGGTTAAGAAAATAACTAAATAGGCATTATTGCCTGAAGTGCTACTTCTCTTTAAACAAAAAAAAAAAAAAAAAGTTGAATCGGTTTTTCTGTAAGGAAAAGCCAAAAGTTATTAAATATAAAATGTTGCATATTTCCAGGAGCTTTTATATATTTTATAAGAATTGAATATATTCTTTCTTTATTGCTTACTTTCTTAAAATGGCTCTGTTTCACGATTAAAACAAAGTTTTATGTGCATGCCCTTCAATAATGCATTACTCTTAACCGAGATGTAAACTGTATATCCTTGGCTTGAATAAAATATTTTTTTTACATACATCAATATGACATCTACAGCGTCTACTACTTGTATTGATTTTTTTCTTTTTTTGCACGATGCAGATCATAGAACCCAGTAATAATTTCTCTTATTTTAAAAATTTTCTTTATTGAAAAGATCGAAACAATTATTAAATTTTTCTAAGCATGCATGATGCTTTTGAATAAAAAGGTGTCATTGATAATTAGTTAAAAAACAAAATCGTTACTATTGACCAATGATTAAATGGTTTCAAACCATTATTGTTAATGAATTCGTTCCTTGTCTTTGTACACATCTTGAAGTAAAATAGGGCATTATTTTAAACTGGCATTTTGGTCAAAAAATTTTATCAAATTTATATGTTTTAACTTTTTCAAGAAAAATTAAACACTTTGGAAACATATTTTTGTTTTCGTTTGAGTAATAAGATCTGCTAGCTAGTCTGTCTGGCTGACTGTAGACCTCAGACATCAAGTTTTACACCTATCTCACTTAAAAATGATAAATTATTAAAAATTTTATATAGAGATGTGCTACAAAAGTGTTAAATTTTATCTGTTTTATGCATAGTTTTATTAAGTTACTGAGAAAAAATTTTCTGTTTTACAAAAACAATTATTTTCGATTCAATTGTAATTAGTAACTAAGCGATTTCATTAAAATTTTACTACCATTAATAAAGACAATTATAACTAAAATAAAATGATTGGCATTAAGTGGTAGTTAAATATTTTTGATTGTACTGCTGTTGTACCTTTCGGTGATTACCGCCGTCACTGGCTGTTTATTTGATACGTACGACAACATTATAATTTACTAGCGGAAAAAATCCGATTAACTTAATTTTTCAATGGTCATGAAAAATTCCCAGGTGTGGTTTTGCAGGTACTGTGGACTTATAATCATGAAGGTTAATTTACACAATCAAAAATAAAAATAAAATATTTTATACAAAAGCAGTAGAAAAAAAAAAAAGAAATTTAATTACTAAATGTTAAAAAATTAGGCATAGTTCGTGAGATCATGTTTAATATTATTTTATTGTACGAAAAGCTTCTTTAAGCAAATATATAAGATAAAGAGCTAACAAAACCTTGCACTCAAAAACTGAAGGACTCATAATTCTAAATGAAAACTTAAGCAAATAGAAAACAATTTTAAACTTGTTTACATTTGCCAGTCAAATAGTATTTTTTATTCTTATTAATTCAATATTTACAATTTTATACTTTAACAGTTGTTAAAACTTAAAATTAATTACGCTATCCAAAAGTATGCAAATATTTTTTTTGCCCTAAAAGTATGCTTTAAGTATTTCTTTTCAACTTAACATTAATAAACTTTTCAAGGTCTTTTTCGAATAAATGAAAAAATGTATTTAAAGCCTTTAAAAAGAAAAGAACACAAGAACACAACCTTGAACTTTTTTTAAATATTTAATGGGTCTTTGATTAAAGTCATATCAACAAAAATTTTAATTCACATTCAAAAATATCATAAACAAACAAGAAATTAAAAATTAATTTATATTTAAAGGGTACTTTTTTGTATTATTAATATAAAAGCGGCAACTAAAGGCTTAAATAGTTCAGTAGCAATAGTTTATGAAATATAAAGCAAAAAGAGAATTGTGTTTTATGGAAATACTTGTGCATATAAAGTGGTATTTAAAAAAATTTAATTCAAAAGCTGCTCAAAATTATGCATTTTTTTGCTTGTCATGACATTAAAAAATAAAGAAACTGATAGATAGAATGTTGCTTAATCTCTTTAAAATTCTTTTGACAAAAAAATGTGATACTACAACAGATCTTTTTATTTTTGGCTTTTGTTCATTTTATAAAGTATAAAAAACGATTAAAATAAAAATTCTTTCACAAGGCGAATATTATAGCATAGTTTTGGGCGATAAGGTGAAGCTAAGGATTTAAAATATGCAAAAAACAAAATTTTTGCAATTATTTTCAATTAAAAAAAAATCCTTGTAAATAAGCTACATCCGCAGATATGCTACCAAGAGTAAGTTCCGATATAATATCTGAGTCTTGCTACACAGAGGACTCTTAAACAGTCATTACCAAACAAGAAGGAGTCTGGGGTTTGATATGAAACGATCAAATTTGAAATCTTATGAAGGAGCTAGACCTAAGTTTTATTAAGTTTTTTTTTACATTTACTAAAGCCTGAAAATATGCAGCGTTTAGCTCTCTAAAGTATGCATGTTTTAGCAAGATATTAAATTGCAGTAAAAAAATTATTTAAAGAATTCTCGTTCTGTCAATTTATTGTTCAACATCTATAAAATTATAACAAAGTTAAATTAAACAGTTTGAATCAAACTTTCAATTACATGAAAGGAAATGATATTGTACTCTACCAATGTGTATTTAGCTATTCAGTAATTATTTGAGCTGCTGTCTTATTTCGGGTTGACGAAATCTAGCGATGTCTTTCACCATTCCAAAAAATAAAATATTATCTAAAGGTTATGCGAAGAATTTTGTTATTCAGTAATTATTATTATGATGGCGTTTGAGAAAGATAAGTTTATTACAAAAATTATGGAAAATATTTTTAATTTGTCTAAAATAGTGCTTTCATATCAAATAAAAAACTCTGAGGTAGCAGAAGTGATTCACGAAATGTCTATTATCTGACCTTAACTGTTCTCCTCATAGTTACTCACATGTATTACCAGCTTAAGCCAGGCTTTAAAATTTTTCATAAAAAATTGTTATTAATTTTTTACTTAATCTCTAGTTGCTTATTTTAGTTGTCCCTCAATTTTTTTTCATTTCATTTTTTATTTATTTTTTTTTTTTGCATTCTTTTTTGTTAAAGGTTTGTTGAACTTTTGGCTGCCGCTACTTCTAAAAGGGGCTGAAAGCCTTTTGTTTAATATAAATAAAACATAATGCTGACTACTTTCAGGCTGCTTGTCTTACATATTAACGCTATTTATAATACTTAAAAAGTCTAAAAGGATTTTCTTAACTTAACACCTCGAGTATGAAAAAGAACAAAATTTCACACATGTGCTTTCTTTGTTTTTTTTTTGTTTGCAGTTTTGTTGAAAAAAAAAAATAAAGAACTTAAGACTTCCTTAGAGCGTATGTATTCATGCACTTGCCATTAAACGAACATCATTCTTAGTTGTAACTTAAACACAAAGCACACATTTAGGCGTTTAACATGAATTTTTAAATAATTTTTTTATGGGTTAAAATATAATGCAAAGATTTCCATTAATTTTGCTTTAGAGAGAAACTTGAAAAAGCCAACATAAAAAATAATATTTAAAAAATTTATATTTTTTAGGTTTAGGTTCCTTAATGTTGTGTTGAATTTTATGATGTTATCTTTGTTGTAGGTGTTGGTATAATTTCAATACAACTCAAGTATTGCATACTTTTTAAATATAAAATTGCTTTTAGAATCAAATCTTTAAAATATTTTTTAGCACTTTTTCTTTCAATCTTCCATATTTTTTACTTTCAAATAGTAAATATTTATTTACATGGCACTTCCTTATGCCCAGTTTTAGGTTAAAAGTTTTTATTAATTTAATTTAACTGGTTTTTTTTATTTTTAAATTAATTTTTTCAAAAATTATTACTGGCCCCATTATGTAAGAAAGTTGAGAAAATATAAAGCTCACATACATTTGAGCTAAAAACAAAGAAATCAATGAAGCAGTTGTGCGCACATATTGTTGAAAAGTTCAAACTATAAAGTAATGCAAGCTAAAGCTATTATTGCATTTTATATAGACTTTTATACAACAAAAAAAGAGGGAAAATAGAGGGAAAAGAGGGATAATATATCCCAGTAAACATTTTGTAACAGCTAAAATTTAAAGCAATCGACAGCCTGAAAAATGTTAAACTGAAAATTTTTAATTTAAAAGATATTAAAATTTAAAATTCATATAGCATCGACTAATGCTATTTTTTGTTTTCTTAGAGTCCTATATAAGGTCTATTGTCATAGAACATGGATCTGAAAAAATCCACATTATTCTAAAAGAATAAAAAATTCAAGTATCTTTTAAAAGAATTAACTTTTGTTAGCCTTGTTTCGTATTAGTATACAAGAAAGAAAGCTTTAAGTTCGAGTTTCAAACAAAGCCACAGCATCAGCATTGATTATCTAGATGAGTGAGAGTGATAGCGGCTCATAAACAAAGCATCGAGAATCTCATGGATGGCTGAGTGAAATAGCACCTGCTTTGAAGGCAAAATTCTCGTGGCAGGATGAATTATAGCCAGAGTCACACAGTAAGAAATAGAGAATTAGAGAATTTGTAAAGCGTCAATGTAAAGTAAAAGAAAATTAAAAGTTTTGGTATTTGAAATAAAAAATAACTTTTATGTTTGACAAAGAGAAAAACGCAACAGTATTATGCCAACTTTACTTATAAAAGTCTGGGGTAGAAATAATGTAGCTCACACTAATCGTGTACGTAGAAAAATATTAAGAAATTTATTTAGACCTCAAAAAAACATCAAAATTTTTTACACGAAAATCTTACAACACTTTATATTTGAATTTCTTTTATTTAATTTTGATATCGAACTAAATATTTTTGAAGAGATTTTAGAATGTAATAAAATTTAAGAAAAGTAATGCAAAGGGTCATAAAATTAAGTCCACAGCCAGCAGCTGATTAAAAGAAAAAAATCAAAGTTCCATGGATAATGGAAAATTTACATAGGAAATTTTAACATTGTAACGCCAAAGTATTAGGGAAGTAGTCGATCATTTAACCCATTTGGCGCCTCTGTACACAATTAAGTACACTCAGAAAATGCAAGCTAGATATTAGATTATGAAAGATATAATTGTTTTTTGTGTATTAGTTAAGAAGTGACATATATAGCATTAAAAAAAGAAAGAAAAGATCGGCTTCATTGTTGACAACTGTCGTAGAATAATCTCTGAATTTGTAGTATTTTCGCATGTGCAAGTAGTTACACACTTGTATTATTTTCTATATCTTCGCAATAACTTTTTAAATTCTATATATGTTTTCTTTTTAAGTTAACATTTCGCTTTATAAAATAAATGTCAAAAAAGTGGATTCCAGTTTATAACCGTAATTAATTTTGGTTTGGAATACCAATGTACTCAGTTGGGTACAGCGGCGTAGTCCAACTAAAAATTGTGACACCATTATCTTTGTTATAAATGTAGAAATACACATTATTACAACCATGTTGCAAATAACCTTTTATGTAAGTAGGGGAATCCCATAGTATATTTTCGATATAAAATAATTTTAAATTGTATTAGTGTAATAAGAGATCACTATCAGACCAGTTGTATAAACGTGTATATAAAAGAATTGTGTGAAAAATTATTTTCGATGAATTCAAAATGTTATAACATTTCTAACGCTTTTAAGGGCTTAGAAGAGGCAATTAATTATATTTTAGAAAATAGCGATGCTGATGAAGAACCTGATTTTGCAATAATACCACCCGAACCGAGTGTGCTAACAGATGACGAAGAATTTGCTGATGAGAACATAATTGGTGACTCTTTACCAAAAGACGTGCCTGGTACTAAAGAGGTATTTAGATGTGAGGAAAGCGACAGCAGCGATGATGAACCATTAGCCGAAAAGGTCAAGAGAAGTCGCCGTCAAGAACCAGTGTGGCGCAAGAGTTTACCAACCTACTCTTCCACGGATCGAGAGCTCACTGATATGTTTGACAAACAAGAAGATGTGAAGAAACAGCCTCAAGATCTTACCCCAGTACAAATATTTGAGAAAAAGAAGTTGTAAACCTGATTATAACAAACTCAATTTTATATGCCCACCAGAAAAACAGACACAACTTTCAGCTAGACTCTACCGACTTGAAAAAGTTTATTGGTGTATTGATATTTTCTGAGGGTCACAAATTACCCAGAGAGGATTTGCACTGGTCCTACGATGAAGATATAGGCATTGAAGTGATATCCAAATCAATGACCAGACAAAGATTTAGAGACATAAAAAAAATATCCACTTTGTCAATAATGACCAAGCTATTACTACCAGGGACCAAATGTTTAAAATTCGCCCATTAGCTGATATTCTAATAAAAAAATTCCTTCAGTGGGATGTAGTACACAAACAAATTTCAATCGATGAATCCATGGTTAAATATTTTGGTCACCATCCCTCTAAACAGTTTATCAGAGGAAAGCCAGTGAGGTTTGGCTTTAAAAACTGAGTGGCTGCGAGTTCCACGGGATATTGTTATGCTTTTGATTTTTATTGCGGGAAATCTGATGAATGTTCCACTGACCCCTTAGGATCAAGAGTGGTTAAAAACCTACTTTGGAAGATAAACTCTGATCCAGCAGAGCACGAAATATTTTTTAACAATTTTTTTACCAGCTATAACCTCTTAGTGGAACTAAAAAAAGAAGGATATCAAGCAATGGGAACCATACGCGAAAATAGAACCAAAAGATGTACTCTAAAAAGCACACAGGAAATGAAAAAGGAAAATCGTGGGTCATACGATTACAGGTTTGACAAAAATAATGAAATTCTGTTATTAAAATGGAAAGACAACAGCGTCTGTACTATGGCAACAAACTATGACACATTTGATCCATTAGGTACTGTAAAACGTTAGTCTCAAAGGCAGAAAATAGACGTTCCTATTCCAAATCTGTTTCAAACTTATAATAAGCATATGGGAGGAGTTGATGAATTGGATCAGTCTATTTCACTTTACAGGATTGCAATTCGCGGTAAGAAATGGTGGTGGGTACTTGTTACCTACATAATAGATATGACCATTGCAAATGCTTGGCGTTTATATGTAATGAGCCATAATGATAACATGGACCAACTTTTATTCCGGCGCTCTATTGCGAGGTTCTACTTACGCAAGATGTTTGTTGGTAAAGCTCGGCCTACATCTTCATCAGTTCCAGGATTACCGCAAGACGGCATAGGTCACTACCCTGCAAAAGTTGTAAAGCCAAGAGTTTGCTGGCAATGTAAAAAAAGCTTAAAAACATTATGTGTAGAAAGATCGTGTTTTGAAAGTTGTCACACGTAACACGCCGCTGTACCCAGTCGAGTACATATACTTTTTACCTTACCTAATGAATTTTTTTAAGTTTTTTCTTTTGTTTATGTTTATTTAGTTTCCTAAGAATATAACAATAAACGTTTGTCTAAAACATCATTGCTGGTTTTATTTTGGCGGTAAATGGGTTAATAATCAGAAGCACGCTAAAATATTCAGAGTATATTATGAATGTCATATTCGTCTACAAGCCATAGAAATGTAGTTAACGTTCTGAACATTATTATTTTTACATAAATTTTGTAAGAGTGTTTTAAGAAATGAGCAAGAAATATATTCTAAATCAGGGGTTCTCATCAAATTCCTGCTAACGGACCCCTAGTAAACGAATTTTTTTTCGCGGACCCCTCTGAAGCCCAAGTTTATAATTAAACTTTTATTATTTTTGAAAAAACTGTTTTTTCGGTTCTTTATGCGGACCCCTTGGATGGTTGCTTCGGACCCCCAGGGGTACACGGACCCCCATTTGAGAACCGTTGTTCTAAATAATAGAAGGTTAGAAAAACTATATAAAAAAATATAGAGAAATTTAATTTTGAAATTTTGCTCCCAAAATTATGCAACATTTTAATTAAGCAATTATTGGCATTTGCTTAGAGAAAACAGATTTAAAAATAGTGAAATTAAGTAAATGTGACCGCTTTTATATCTCGAGTGGCGTTTGATTTATGAAATTAATTACAAAAAAAAATCTTGTCTGCTTAAGTTTCAAAAATAATTTCACTTTAATTAAATATTTACATAAAGTTTTAACTTTTCATTTATTTTAAAAAAATATTAAAATTTTTAAATGAAAAATCAAGTAGAAGGACTCTTTTGACTCTTGACTCTTTTAGCCATTTATTTCCATATCGTTTGTACTTTTAATAACTTTACGAAAATATTAAAACCTTCATTCAAATATTATTTTAATCTTTTGAAATTTTTTTTATAAAACCGGAATCGAAGAACAAAACCTTTAGTTTAACTTTGCTTTTTATTTTTTAATTTTCAATATTTCATTATCATATTGAATAGGGAAATAATAAAAAAATGTTAGCAACCTTTAAAAATTTAATCAAAAATGTAAAAGAGATATTAAAATTCTGACTTTTTTTTAATATCTGCAAAACATTACGAAAGATCAAAAGAAACATTTTTGCTGGGTTTAACCCATTAAAGTTGAAACAAGTGTGTTTGTACTGCACAAAGAGTTCAAGTCAAGACTATAAAAATCATTCCTATGTCGGGTACTTATTGCTGTAAACCCCACTTTTCCGCTCCTTTAACATGTGCGTATTTTTTATAGTTACATTTGTGCTCTATTTACCATTAAAAAGAATTTTTCAATATTTTGTTTAATAAAATTTAAGAAAAAAAAAAATAACATAAAAGGTTTTTAGTTACTTTGTTTTTGTGCTTCTCTTCCTTTTTTTAAATGATGCATTTAACTGCAACCAACTTGAATAGTAAGCAGCATTATTTTTTTTTTTTTTCTTGAAAAATTTATATGTTAATCTTGGCACGATGAGTTCTCTGGTATGCTAAGGTTTACTTAGTAACTTTCAAGCATTAATATTCTATGGAAGACTGAAAAAAAGGCGAAATAGTTGAAAAGTAAGTGCGTGTGATAAAAGAAGCAGTAAAACTTAAAAATGAGGAAAAGTTTAAAGTCTCTTAAGAAATCATTATAATTTGATACATTTAAGAAAATTAAATAAATATATTTGAACATGCATGGAGCTACGAATTCTGCTGTTTATAGAATTTTTTTTTTCGTAGATATGTTTTTTTTTTTTGCAGCAGACTAGAGTTTATAAAAACTACAAAAATATCTGCAGTAAGTATTCACTTTACTAACTAATGTCAGTACTTGCATATTTTCTATTAAAGCATATGTATGCGTTTCTTTCTTTGTATTTGTTAGAGCGTGCAAGGCGTTGTGCTTGAACACTAAATGTTTAAAAGCAACAAAAAATATGATATTTAGTTTATGAATTTGTTAAGAAATATGCAAACAATATTGTTTCTTGAAAAATACACTCTTAACTCCTTTTATATGCATTGAAATTTGAAATGTTCGTTTATGAATTTAAATAATTTCATTATTTTTGTTTTTGGAAGTGTAAATTTTTAACAGAAATAAAAATTTTATTTACATGAATTTCTTTACACACTTGCAAGCAAATATAGAAGGATAAACTGCTGAAGAGATATTTAAGTTTTATAATTTTTAAAGTGATTTTTTGTATTCTCTTTTCAAGCAAGTTTTTTTTTTTAATTTATATTTTCAAAACTCAAATTCAAATCTGACCGAAAAAAGATTTTTCATTAAACCTAAAGGAAGATCAGTTTGATCTAAACGATAAAAATAAAAAAAATTTATAGAAATATATTAGAATAATTTTAATGCGGTTAAAGTTCACTTGACTTTAAACTTTTAAATTTATAAAAAAAAGAATTTTTTTTAAATGTGTGCGGCAACACAAAAAATTCGAATTTGTAGAATTTGATGCAGCATTAACTGGACGGCCACTTTTTTCATCAGTATTTTTCAAATCCAGTTGCCGTAAAATTGAAATTAAAAAATTTTAATTTTTTCTTAATAAATTTATAAATTGAAATATTTGTGAACTTGAGCCCACTATAAATCGTTCATTTGGTTTAATATTTTTTTATTCTATTTTAAAATAATTTTTTGTCATAAAACATTATTTTTGCCGAGACACAAGTCAGTCGTTATTCATCATGTTGGCGAATATGTCGAAAATACATTTCAAATAAATTTTAAAATATTAAAAAAAAATCTTAAAAGAAAATAAACAGAAATAATTTTTGTTAGTGACTATTTTTTGCCTGGCAAAAAAAAAAACACTTTCCATTTAACATAAAGAGATAATCCTGCCATTTTAAATATTTTTTCTGTATTTTATGTAAAAAAAAACAATTTAATTATAAACTAAAGACAGAACACAGAATATTTATCATATTTTCCTGAACTTTAGAAACATTTACATAAATAGAAACACATGTTTCAAAAATTATTTTAAAATTCCTTTTGCCACACAAATATAAATGAATAGGAAATGAGAATACAACATTGCAACACAAAATCACTTTAAGCACAAACTTAAAAATATTTAAGTGCAGTCATGTAAATATTTTTGTCTAATTCAAGGCATTAGGCTTAAATTAGAAGCCTCCAATGAGTTGCTGCACATCACATTTGAAAATATCAAAAAGATAAGTTTTTGTCAATAGACATCTACAACCAAAAAAAAAAAAAACTTTTACTTTATTTAAATATTGCAACAAATAAGCTCAATCAGCTCAGGCAATTTACCCAAACGTCCATTTTACATAAGATGATGGCAAGAGTAAAATGATAACAAGTTTATTTAATGGATGAAATGAAAACAAAAACTAAAGAAAATTAAATATTATAAAATCTTAATTACACACATACACAAATACAAGTAATTTCATGTATATTTTCTTAAACAGTCCTCTGAGAGGGTTGTAAAAGAAAACGACATAGAGCACAGTGATGATAAGAGATGAAGAAAAATCAGGAAAACACTTTTACAACAGCAATAAATAAATGTAAAAACTCAATACATATAAACATCCTGCTCTTGAAACAAACAAACAATAAATATAAAAATACACCAACACATTTACAGCGATATTTGACACGTAAAAAAAGAAAGAAAAAAATTATCAGTTTATGGCACCGATAAAAAGATAAAAAAATTGGGAAGACAAAATAAAGAAATAACATTCGCAGAATAGTGTTCAAAGTTATGTCCTGTTTAACGAGATACAAGACAACAAAGAAATGGGAATAATAAAACTAGTAGACGCACTTTAATTTCACAAAATAAATCCAATACATCTGTGTAGGTAGCTTTTGGAATTTAAAAAAGAAAATATAATTTCCTAAAAAATATAAAGATTTAGGAAAATCTATCAATAGTCCATCAAACATTGCAACTTTTTTTTTAAGTGTAGGAATATATATATTTAAAATACAGCCTATAAATAAATTATAAAATTTAAATGTTTCAAAAATTAAAAAGATTAAAATATAAATCTTAAAAATTCAGTCAAATTTTGTATATTTTGACTTTCCTTTTCAGGTTTCATTGAAATACCAAACTTTTAAATATGATCGCTTAGACATTCGTTGATATCTTCCAATTTTCCTATTAAAACTACTTTTACTCCATTTTTACTAAAATAAATATTAAACATATTTTTTACCAGCACCTAATTTATTGAAAAATCACTTGTACAAAAAATATTTTAATCATCGAAATGAGTTCTTGTACCATTCATTATAGCTTTCATTATTTATCCTTCACAAGTTTATTATTTTAAAATCTCTATTTTTTTTAATAACAGAATCGCTTTTCAATCACTAAAAATTTTCACCGCTGAAAGCTGTATCTTTGTTATCAACAAATTTACATTGAATTGAAATGGTTTTTGCCTCTAGTTATTTTTTTAATTGATAAAAACCTTTTTTAGAAAAAAAAAAATTATTGAGAAATGTATGAGGACGTTTTTCTAAGAAAACAAGAAAAATGAGATAGCAGCAGAATGTTTTGCGGAACTTTCTGAATCGCTACATCCTTATTCAGCGTTCTTGGCATGTATCCTACCTTAAGTTGCTTACAGTGTTAACATCATCTGTTTAAATAATTAACTTTGTAAAAAGGAATACGGGAAGTATTTATTCAATTCATTTGTAAAATATTTTATCTTTATTATAGTACTGCATTTAAGAAAATGTTTTTTTTGGTTAAAAAAGAGTTTTTATGATTTAAGTTGTTTTTTGAGTAAAAAAAATTATTTTGGCGAAATTTTTTTAAAATAATTTTTCTCTCTAAAATTTGTTAGAAATTAATATGAATATTGAACCTTAAGCTGAAAAGGTAAATTTTTATTCATTTAAAAACTTATCTTCTTTTATTTTGTAGTAATGAAAGTACATGTCATAAAACAAAAACACAATATATAGAGGAAGTATTCACGGCTATGAACGAAATAAAATACTTAAAATTTTCAAATATCCGCTGAAACAAAAATAAAAAAATAAAATAAAGTAAAATACCAGCCGAAGGTCTTATACTGAAATAAAGCTGGCTTAAACTTTTAAGAGCCGCTTTTTTAAATGAAATGAAAAGAAATTAAATTCATTGTATCCCACAAGAACAAAAAAAAAGCATAAACACAATTTTATTTTATTTAGCAAGTAATGGTTTTCATTGCTAGAAAAGAAGCTGTCTGTGCTAATGACATTAAATGTCTTCTCGATGAGAGTCTGTTAAAAAAATTAAGAAATGTAAAAGAAATTAAGGAATATAAATGTGGCTACTGATAGCTTTTGGCAAATGTCTCCAAACCAATGTTACATTAAAAAGAATTATGACCAAAAATACAACAAGAACCAAAAAAAAAAAAAAAAATTAAGAAGCCAGTTAAATATACAACTCACTATAATTTTACCATTAAAATGTTATGGCTCTGTAGCTTTTAATTGATTGTGCTACCATTTTGTGCTTCTTATTAACACTTTCTTATTTTTGTGATTGTTATATAATTTTTTGTTTGTTTTTAATTTCTTAATGAAGCCATGCATTGACACCTAAAATTGCCTTAAAGCTTCTTTTTATGAGCAGACAAGAGAAAACATTTATTAATTGGTAAGAAAATTTTTAAGTTTTATATATGAATTTAAAAGAATAATTAAAGAAATTTTTTTTTTTTTTTAAAGAAATAGCACTTCAGGCAATAACGCCTATTTAATTAGTGTGTAACCATGCTACATTGTTTAGGAAAGGGATAGAGGAGAGACAAGAGCAGATGGTGAAAGTATAGCCATTTTATTAGTTTTTTTACTTCACCGGCGAATATGCTATGAAGAAGTACCGACGAAGGAGGTTGCATGTTTTAATGTTAATTCTAAATATGTATTTATACCATTAAACAGAAAAAAACATTTTTATATTTTGGTTGTCGCAGGGGTTGAACCCTGGCCAACCAGGTTTGTAGTCAACGTGCTTACCACCTCGACCACAGAATAGAATTAATTCATTTTTCCTAATAAAAAAGGAGACCAAAAAAAATTATTTTTACATTATTTTTATTTATTTTTTTGTTTTAGCATTTGTTTCATATACCTTAATTATTAGAGCCAGTTATTATTTTTAATCGTAAAAGAATCCTCCACGATTGGAGCCGGCAATACAAATTTATCGTCTACAATATCGTACTCCTATCGCGCAAGTTCAGATTAACGGGAGAGTCGTCTACGATGCGCCTAAAAAAATCGTGTAAGACTCTTTAATTTCTAATTTACGCGAGTCGTTCGCCTTTGTGAGCGTATAGTGAGCATATAAAGACCGCGACACGTTTTTTTTATTTAATAAAAACCGAATGAACGTTCCAATAAAAATTAACATATTGAAATGAAAAAATACATACTCGTACATATATTACACAAAAAAAAAAATTAACTAGAAGAAATATCTATGTCAAGATGAAATAAGTTTGTCTAAGTATCGACAGAAAGATTAGGGTACGATTGTGTAATTCTATGAAAAATAATCGTGTAACAGTTAATAAAATGACTCGTAAAAGCTTTATTTATAACAATCAAGTGAGCTCCTTCACTACTAACAATCGTCTAATGCTTCTTAAAATGCGTATCTTTTCTAGCAGCCGTCACAGTGGCTCGCAAAAGCATAATTTGGAAGAATAAAATGCAAATTTTCTAGTACAATCCTTCGAACGATTGAAGAAAAGAATCGTTAAATGATCGCATTCGTCAAACAAACTGTTAAATGCCAGCTGTGGATACTAATGAGCTACTTTTAAATCGATTGTTTTCATATAAAGTAATTTTAAATTGATCGTTTCTAAATCAACCAACTCAGGGAATATTACTATTGATAATAACTATTGCCTACTTTTAGGCATTGAATTGTATGTACTCGCGTAAGGCATTGAGTCTGGTCTTTAATTAAAAATATTTTTTTTTTAAATTACAGGATAAATTCATTTCATTTTGCATGAAAGTTGACACGCTCTATGTTTCAATAAAGTCAGTGTTTCGTTGGACCATCCGCAGTAATATGTTACTTCTACAAACCTTTAAGGTTCCTTTTTTATAGAAAAGTGATAGTCATATTTCATCGGTTCTTGATATAAAACATCTCAAATAATATAAAGATTAATATTTACTTTGTGTAGGAGGTTCCCTAGATCACGCACAATAATTGGTAAATATTGGTAGAGGGCGGCTTAGACGATAGAACTTTACGCACGTAAAATCCAAGAGAAAGTATTCAAAAATTTAACACATGTTTTCAAAATGAAAGTAAAGATCTTAAGATAAATCTTTTTGCTTTTACATAATTGTTATATAGAGGTTTTTTGCAAATAATTCCTTAACCTAATGAATCCTAATTGTCTTTTGATAAGTTCCAAAAAAATTAGAGAGCCATACTACTGTCAAATTTTCATCTGTATTTGCTTTCAATTTGTACAGATTTGTAACACATTTTATTTAGACGATCCTAGTGTTATTATTCTGCACAAAAATTTGACATATCCTAAGACATCTGTGACCATGACCACCCTTTAGAGCTTTCTTGTTACACAGGAATAAACTCGATAGGCTTCGCTTATTAATAAAGGACCGCAGGTACAAAACTGCAAGACTCTATCAATTACAGTTCTTTTTTCAAGATTGTAATTTTCATATGGCGTGTTTTGACATTAAACTTTAAGGCACTTTCTAGTATAATTTTCAAGTAACATGAAGATTAATCTTTATTTGGTATGAAAAGTTTTATGCCCACATAGAGTATATTTAAAAAAAGTTATACTCTGTTGGAGGAGATCCCTTATACTCACTTGCCCATCACTGATGAAATTGCCATCACTATTGTTAATCCCTTTGTTTGTTTACTCGCTCGCATGTAGAATATTTTAAGATGTTGTTGCATTACATTAATTAACATTTTTTATGCTTTGGAATTTTGCAGCCCAAGTCTAATAATTTATAATCTTAGTTTTTAGTCTTAAATTTAAGTGAACAAAGAACCACGTTTGTAAAATTATCTCCCGCGTTAATTAATTAATTTTTAAATTGTTAATCTTTTTACGCGACATAATCTATTTTCCCGTCAAGCTAGAGAGAATCCGAGTGCTTAAAAATAGTTATATAAGCAGCAAAATACATAAGCAGATGGATATTAAAATAAAATTAATTTTAATTAATGCAACACTAAAATTCCTTAAAGCTCACTTTAATTTTGTTAAAATCTTCAATGCTAAAAGGGGACCTTATTTTTATTTACTAGCGCATAATTTTTATACAAATCTTATTTAGAAAATAAATGATATTGAAGAAAAAATAAATTGAAATGCTAATTTTGTTTTTGTAAAAAAACAATTTTATATTCCCTTGACTTATTTCCTTTGAGCCAAACTTAACTTTCATAAAGCAAACCCCTCATTTAAATTTAATTCTTTAATTCTCCAATACCAGCAAAGAATACAGGAAACAGAAGAAGAAATGTTTAAAAGAAAAATAAGAAATTAAAATAAATTGCATTAAAAGCTATAAAAATCACAATGTTTTGAGATGGTTTTTTTTTTTGTTGTTTTTGTGTGAGTGGTGAGAAAAATGCCAGCAACGGCCAGTTAGACAAACAAAAACTGAAAATATATATTTCGCTTGTTACAACATTTTAAGTTTAAAATGTTCATGGAGTGGGGTAAAATGCTAAAATAACTTCAAAATAGTGCTTTTGGTATCACCCCAACAAGCCGAAAAATATGCAACATTTTTATGTATATTTAAGCAGAGGGTAGGGTTTTTGTTGTTTTCTATTGTTTCATTTTCTACTTCGGTAGGGCTTTTAATAGGATTACAACACAAAGTAAACAAATGGCTTTAGATTAAGATTATGTAAATAGATCATTGTACTTACTAACTAACTAAGTAAGTTAGTAAATAAGTAAATAAGTATGAATGAAGGCTGGTTGGCAAGAATTACAATAGAGTAATAAAAAAATACAACACACACACACACACAGCAAAACAACATTAAATAAAAGAAAATCAAGAAATAACAAAAAAGTATATAATAAAATTCAATGGATATTAAATATGCGATGATATAAAATGTTAATATATGCAGTTTGCTTAACATTTTATTTCTCTATTTCTTGCTTTCCACTTTTGTTACATAATATTATTAAATGGCATACTTTTAGGCATACATTGGCTTAAGTTTGTTATAAATGTTTTTAAGATATCGAATTCGATGATAGTTAAGAATCAAAATGTCTTGATTTTATGACACAATGTAAATGAGGGCATAAAATAAATAAATTTATATTATTTTTGCTTTTTTGTTTATTATAAAGTGTTTATGTTCAAACAAGAGTGGTAACTAGGGAGGCATATAAATGAAGTATATTTTTAGCAGCTTCTTTTTGTGATTATGCAAACTTGCTTATTTTCAAAATTTTATAAGAAAGTTTTAATAAAATAAAAATAATGTTAAGTGTGTTATCATTTAAATGCTTTTAATAAAATAACTTTTCTTTGTTTATAATTTGTAGAATTTCTTTACGTCACTGTCGTTGAGGATAAAGTACTAAAACTATAAAGTTTAAGTAAAAAAGAAAAGAGATTATTTCAAGGCACTTTAGAATATTGTTTTTACATTTTATTTATAAACAACTTCCAATAAGGAGAAGTTTATAAAGTTGTCTCAATTTTTTATGTTTGTACCCGCAAAACTCAGTCATTTCTGAAACAATTTAGAAAAGCTTGCGTTTAGTTTAAAGGTAATACTTACAGCTAGATAACTTTTGTAAAATTTATAGGGTGTTCCCATAGAACAAACATGATATATACATGTCATAAACATTTTTAACAAAATTTGTCTTAATATTTTTTCCAAAGGCAGAAAGAAATAAAAAAGTAATAAATTTAAAAATTAAAGGGTGTCCTCATTGTAATGTTATTTGCTTTATAAAGACCTTTCTTTGGAATCATTGTATTAAAGCACTTAATTATTTTCTTAAAAGAATTTTTACCTCTATAATAAAAAGTAGAAATATTTCAAATTATAAATTAAAGGGTGTGCTCATAGGCGATTTAATTTAATATATATACGAGATCATCCTTTTAATCATTAAAGAAAGATAACTGGAATTTAAGCAAAATAAGTATTTCAATTTTGATTTCATATTTGAAGAACCTCTGTCCATCTTCACATTTTGAAGTTGGTTTTCTTTTTGCAAAATGTATTAGTCTGTCTGCCAGAATAATCGTTCAGTTAATAGCTTGACATTTTAAATAAATGTATTATAAATAATAGATATAAATTATCAGTCAGCATGGAAATTTTAATTTCTTTTATTTCCCCTGATATAAAGCCGATAACCATCCAAGTTAGTAATATCCAATTCAAATATTGACTGCAATTAATAAAAGCATTTTTGCTGTAGCTCCTGTATATGTAAAATAATAAAACAAAATCAAATTAGAGAAATATTCCCAAAAGATATCTGAAGCACCCATCATCATAACAGACCCTAACACAGCAGTAGTTATCAAACTATAAAAATACAATTTTCTACTATGAAATTTTGACATAAAAAGCAAAAGAAGATATGAACAACATACCAGTCCTTCTAACAAGTTTATATGTTACATCAAATAAAAATTGTTTGGCAATAAAAAAGCAAAAGTAAAAGACCATAGATGCGTATGTTATATGTTGAGAAAAGAATTAGAATAACGCACATGCAAGAATTTCATTTCATTTATTTAAGTTTGCGTATGTGTGCGTATATATTTTTTACTAGCTTTAGAGAAAAAAAGAATAATGTAAAAATATTTATGTACGTAAGAACATGTGTATAATAAAAAAATAAGGAGGAAAAAAGATATTTTTTTCTTTATATTTCTATGACCTCCATACCAAAATAAATTACTTTAGTTATCTATTAAAAACAAACACAGACACACTTTTATAAGTTTACATACACATACATAAACACATTTATTATGGTTTTATATATACATATAAACATACTTATGTGTTTATTAATACAATTTGATTCGCTTGTAAATTCGTATGTGTATTTGTTGTTGATTTTTATAAAGAAAAAAAAAAAGAAAACTTGTAATATATACGAGCATTTTATGCAATGTGGGTGGATATTACGAGTTTAGTTTTACTTTCATCTATTATTTGTCTCTACACATTTTATTTTTGCAAAGCTTGTATTTTTCTTCAATTTTCTTTAACATTTTTCTTATTTTTAAAAACAACAATAAAAATCCCATATTCCTATATTCTCTAACTGTTTAGTTTGACTTTTTCCTCTTTCAACATATTTTGCTGTTGTTGTAGTTTTGCCTCCCATTTTCAAACACACTCACATAGATGACCGCTTTGAATCCTTTTATGAATTTTAAGTCGGTCAAGGTTGCAATAGTTATTGCCTACACCAGATGGCAGAGATTTTTATTCTATTTTAACCAAATGAATAATTTCATTGGGGCTTAAATTTACGTATAATTTGATTTCAGAATTTATTAAAAAGGAAAATTAATTTACAAATTATTGTACATATTTTTAAAGAAAATAGGGGAAACAAAACACCAGCACAGTGTAAGGCATCACTTTTTAAATCGTTAATTGCGTAATAAAATTTTTGCCTTTATCTACCTTAAGTTGTGGATATTTTAAAAATCATCTATAAAACCATTTAATTTAATGAAAAAAAAACGAGGAGTATTTGTAATCAAGCAAAGTTAATTTATTCCATTTTATAAAAAAGGTAGAGATCTCCTTATTATTATAAATTTTTTATTTAACACAATTATAATAATTCTAATATATTTTTTCACAGCTTCATTTATATCCCTACTCCTGCAGTGCATAGTTCCGGTACTAGAAAATAATATTTTGGGAACAATTATAGCGGGACTAATTTTTGTGGATATTCAAATTAAATCTTCGAATTGATTGTTTGGCTGAAAAAATTCCCCTGCAATTCGTGGTATGATTTACTGGCCAATCGACCACAATTGTCTTGCAATTGATTTCAACCTCTTACAGGTAGAAATATCTGCTACCAAGGGACCAACTTCGGCAACGATGTTGCTGACAAAATAGCAAAGATTAAGGAAAATAGCTAAATAGCTGCCCTTTTCTAATTGCGGATAGCGTATTGATGGTGCTCTCTTGAGTCTGTCTCTGGTCAGATGGATAAACGAGCCCATATGCTTGACTGCTTGCACAAAGTGACTCGCTGTGGATCGGTGCAGGGCGGCTGCAATACTTTGATACCGTGGATTCGACTGTTCAACTTGGTGCCAGTGGCAACTGGGCACTGCTTGTTCGGGCTCGATGCTAGGAGGATGGAGCTCCCATTTATTGACTTCTGTAGAAGTTGTCAAGAAGACGAGGAGGAGAAGACGGTCGAACATTTCTTCTATGTCTGTGTCCGGCGCTAGAACACATACGACTGAGACAACTTGGCCAACGATGTAATGGGGGTTTTTCTGATGTATCGTCATTGGGACCAGGAAGGATCAGTTCCTTTTTGAGGTGTAATGGGTGGTTCACTTACCCACACTCGGATATTATGACTCAAACAATGGTTTGAACGCACATTTTGCTCGGCAGGTTTCTTCCTGCCTCTATCGGTTTCTTTATCTCTTATCTTTATGTTTTCCTTTACGTTCTGACTTTCTTTTTTCTTTTTGTTTTCCGTCTCTTCTCAGTTTTTTTTTTTTCTAATACGGGTATAACACAGGGACCGGTAAGTGTACTCAAGTAGGCTGTGGCAACAAAGCTACCGGCCGAACCTGACCTGACCTGACCGTAAAGATACCAGCTTTTGATGATTTTGTCAGAGCATATTTCGTTGTAGTAACGATTAAACAGGGAGACATAGGTCAAATCACATCGATGCTCCTATGGACTTCTTACTTTCAATTCACAAAGTCATATAACTGGCACCACGAATTTAATACAATGTAGATCTTTGAAAAGTAAAGTCCCAACATATGACTGGAAAATTGTTTAAATTAGTTCGAAATTTAACATTTCTAACAATCGGGCAGTTGAGGTCCTTTTGTTATTTTTAAAATAAAATAAAAATCAAATTATCTTCAAAAATTTTTTACTTAAAGGGCATAAGACCTAATCGAATCAAAGATTGTAACACGGTTTACAGCTATCGAATTTTTTAACGAGTGGGATAAATGAATTCAAATTTGACTTAATATTGAGAAAGTTACTTTGGAAATAAATAAAAGGCAGAGACGTGAATGGTCATCTAGTGATGAATTATTTTGAAAAAAAGTGAGATCTCGCATGTGCTTCGATTGAAGATTAAGATTAAAATTTTCCCCCATCGATTTAGTAATTTAATGCCTTATTGTGTAGTTTTGGCAGTTTCGATGTAGTTGGTTTTGAACTTTAATCTGTTGCCGTTTGTAGCGATTTTTATTATAAAATTAATTTGAAAAGTAAAAATATTTTTTTTTAATTTTTCTTTAAGTTGGCAAATGATATAATGAACTAATTGCAATAACTTTATTATGAAACAAAAACATGCACTGAATATGAAGTTGTATGTGGGTTGATAAACACATGATACATCAATGGCCATAAGAACGCTGAAAGTATTAATTTGTCTGTTCTTGCTGTTTTGCCCCTTTTTTCTAATGCTTTTAACAAAACAAATGATCATCATAAATTATCCTCTTGAGATTAAAATTAAAAGTTCTATACCATTCTTTTAGTTTCTGTACTAAACTTACATTCACTTCCTTAAAATCTTACAAATACACGCACACACACTGGAAAAAAAAAGAAAAGGAAAAATGAAATTCGTTTACGAATCATGAAGATAGTAACATTGTAAAAAGCAAGAATTAGTTGTTATTGTTGTTGTAACTAATATTAACAACATGAGAAGGAAAACTCATTTTGCAGACTGTGCAGCCATCACTTTCTTATAATTTTATTATATTTTTCATTTGACTTTTTTACTTAAATTGTTAAATGTTGCAGGGCATTAAAGAAAATGAACTCGAACAGTCGAATGCGAAACAAAACTCTCTCTCCCTCTCTCTTCCACCAATTTTCCAAACGTACTGCAAATGACCCAAACAAGTTTATTGGAAATGAAAAAAAAAACAAAATCGAAAACAATTCCTAGAAGACTACAATAACGAAATGTTAAAACACCCACCGTTTTGCTGTTAATAAAGTTCACAATTTGTGTACTAAATTTATCAAACTGGATAGAAAAAACTGTGTGCTTCGTAGCAATATTTCTTTTGATAACGTTTTACTTTTTGACGGTTGAATGTTTGCTTTTTTGGCTTTTTTTTTTGTGAAATGCTGCTATAAAGGACTTGCTGCTATTGGCCATTAGTGATGTAGTTAATTTTGTGTAAAAGGAAATAAATGTGTGCAGTAAGAGTTTAGCTGAGGTGAGAAAATAATCATAAAACTGTGATTTTTGCTTTATAAAATCTAAACTTTTATTAGCAAAGAAAAAAGGTTGTTTTAAGACTCTCTTAAGCTTTTTGTTTCTTTTGCATGTTGACCAAAGCCATTTTATTTTTGATGGTAAATTATTATAAAATAGATTTAAGTTAAAAATGTTTGTTTGTTTTATTTTATCTATTGCTTCATTATTTCATTTTGTTACTAAACCTATGAAAGGCAGTTTTGGTAGGTCTAAGGTTTTCTTACCTCCAAAAATGTTGCATATTTTAAGGAGTAAACAAAAATTTCAGCCTACCTTAAGGAAATTAAATTTTAAAAGATAAAAATATATTCTTAGGAGTAACAATATTAAAAAATATTTATTTTATTTAATATTATCATGTGACCTACACATTTTAATAATTTCTGAATTAAATTAAAAAAAATATTTTCTTAACTCGATTTTTCTGACGGTATCTTGCATAAATTTGGCGTTTCATAAATGTTAAATATATGTGTTTAATTTTGCATCAACTTTAGGGAACTCTTGCTTTTTAACTTACAAATACTTTTAAAACTTCTCTTAAATATCAAAACCCTCTTTTTATTTATTTTTAGAAATTTTGTGGTTCCTATTATGGCTTAGATTTAGTTAAAAAAAAAACTTTTTTATTTTTATTTTCCAACAAAATTTATTTATTTGTCTGGCCTACATATTTATACGTATAAAACTGCATATAGAAATCTTTATGTTAATGCTAAATGTAATAAAGGTTTATTTTATGTGTTTTAAAAATATTGCATAATTTTAGGTGCTTTAACTTAACAGCGTTTTAATTCTAAAACTAAAAAAATTCTACATTCAAAATCGGTGCTTTAAGTAAAAAAAACCAGATTAAGTGCGGATTTTACTAAATCATTCATACAACTTTTAAGTAGAGAATGAAATAATATGGCCTTGTATTCTTTATTCTAGCTTTATTGAGACTGATTTATCAATTCAGAATTATAGCGCTTTTTTTAAAAATTCTCGAATTAATTATTAATTAGTCTCGTCGCTGCTTGTTTTACGATTAAAAAAAATTAAAAATTTATAGGGCAATGTTTTTTGAAATACTTTTAAGTAACTAAAAATAGGCTTTAATTTTTAAATAATTTTCCTTAAGTTACACTGTATCTTATTTCTATTTCATGTCTTAAAATATGCACTAGTTTTTGAAGAAAAATTAAACTTAACTTTCTTTTAAATTAACAGAAATTATTTATATATTATTATTATTAAAGTTTTATTTTTGTATTTTTTTAATAAAATTTCCACAAGTACTTTATTTAATTTAGATAATGATTTTTTTACATATTTTTAATTATTGACCTGACCTAACAGAATTTAATATTAATTTTTTCTTTTTTTATTTTGGCCTCAAATATTAAATAATTTAGAAATAATTTTTATTATTTAATTTTAAAAAGTTTTTTTACAAAAACCTCATAAATCAACTGATTAACTCCCAATGGCTAAATACTACTTTTTGTTTAGGCCTGAAAGTAGACTACATTTTTCATGTTTAAAGCATTGATTAGTTTATTTAATTTTCCGTAATAACTGCTGCTCTGTTAAAAAATAATCGATAAGTATTTAAATTTATTGTTGCATTAGTAAATGTAAATAAGTTACAGAATAACATGGAGTTTTAACAAATTTTCCAAAAATATTCATAAATTATTATTTGTTTTCAATTGTTTATAAAAACAATTGCAAATTTGTTGTTGCCCTTAATATGCGGTTTATATTTTGTAACAATAATTTGTAATATTATTTTCCAAACTACATTTCAAAATTCCTGAAACAAAACATTAAATTAAAAATTTTTATTTTAAGGTAATAACTGTAAATAAAAGCTTTAGCGCGGTATCATATTTAAGTGTGAACGGTTGTGTCTATTGGGGGTTTTGGGTACCTAGAGGTTACTCTTTAATTGTAATAAATTATAAAAAATTAAACTACAGTCTTTTTGTAGCCCCATTAATAATCAGTTTTAAAATAACAATTCTCGTTCAACACGCACATTTTTGGCTTCTTTAATGCCAATTGTTGTTTTATTCTTTATAATAACATTATTATTATCTTTTATTGTTTAAAAAAATAAAAACATAAAAATATTTAAAAATGAAACATTATTATGCATTCGAGTAACAAATGTGTGTTTTTCATAACAACAAAATTAAGCCTGCACACTGCAGTGCACAGGCGCTCACACACACACAATAATAATATTAGTGTTATAGTTTGTTATGCATATGATCTGGTTTGTTCACTGCACTGCTCTTCAGTTTTCTACTCAACTGTCTTTTATTGTTTTCTTTTGGGATTTGGGTCAGTTTACATATTGTTTGAGCGGATGTTCCTATTTGTATATTTGCATTTAATGTTGTCAATATACTGTTTGCTGCTATAGTTCTCTGTGTATGTAAGAGTATGTTTGTTAGAAAATTATTATGTTGATAACAGTAGTTTTTGCGAGTCTTACTGATACGTAAGCATAATGTCTCTATTGTCCACTTATTTGTTAAACAAATATGAGTTTGTTATTATATTGACACAGGCTTAAAACTGTTGAACAAAGTACACTATTGTGTTGAAATACGATTGTCTTAGAAAGTGTAACATGATAGTTGCACACATTTAAAACTGTAAGGCTCTTAATATTTAAACAAAAAATCTAAAAATATATAAGAAGAGAATTAAAAAAAAAAAAATTAATAATTTTGAATCAGCTTAAGTTTTAAGTTTTAAATTTATTAAATAAAAAAAAATAATTAAAAATTTAAAAAAAAAAGCAAAAATTGTAAAGTAGTATGTTAAAACTATATAATTCGACAAAAAAAAAATAATTCTTGCAAAAAACAAAAAAAAAAAAACATCTTCAAAACAAATTTCAAGGGTATGGCCATACGAGGGCTGTTCTATATATTTCTGACCTAATAGTGAAAATGCGAATATTTATAATCAAAAATGGTTTTATTGTTTTTCAAAGTATTCTCCAGCATGATTTATATACTTTTGCATGCGCTCAAACCAGTTGTCGAAGCACTTTTTCCACTCCGATTGAGACACCTCTAAAACATGGTTTTTGAACACTTCAACAGCTTCTTCTGGCGACGAAAATCGTTGACAACGCATTTTTTTTTTCAAGGATGTCTCTATCTCTCGGTATGTCGCATGTCGATCTTGCATTATGAGTTCACGCACGGCATCAATGTTATCTGGCACAAAAGCCGTTTTTGGACGACCTTCACGGAATTCGTCTTTGAGCGAGCTTCGGCCACGATTAAATTCATTATACCAATTTTTCACAGTGCTATTGGATGGTGCTTCATAACCATACAAAGATTTAAGTTCATCATTGCACTCTTGTCGTGATTATCCAAGTTGAAAGTTGTGAAAAATTATTGCACGAAAATGTTCACGAGTTAATTCCATTTTTTTTTTCTATATTAATCTTTTCAAGTCACTGTAAACAACACAAATAATGGTCGTACGTCAAAACGTTTTGAGTACGATTATGCTTAAAAATGACAAACTTTCCAATGGAAATGTCAGATTGCACTTGGCAGCAATCAGAAATATATATAGCAGCCCTCGTATACATTAAATTACATTAATTATTGGGACAGTCTTATATTCCATCTCCAAACTTTAACCTGTTCAACTGTTAAATAGTATGGCAATATACATAAAATTACAGGAACTAAGGAGGCACCCTTTAATTTATAAATTCAATTTATATACCTGCTGTTGTAGTCGACTTAGCAATCAGGTTCTTTGTAAACTTCAACCGTCTGTAAATTGATTTTAAAATATTTTTTTTTGAATAAAAATTTCGAATTATTATTGTTTCAGTTTTTAATTTTAATAATTTTATATTTTTCTGCTTAAAATTACTTTTATTTTCAACTTAATATATTATTTTAACAAGTGTAAAGAGCAAATAAATTTAGTAGTTTTTCCCTTTAAAGATTTAGAAGATTTACATTTAAATAAAAACGTCTGCTGTGCTCTTACAAATTATTAAGGAAATATGCCAGACTTCCGCTTTGCACTCACAATAAGAAGCATTAACAAGAAGAGATAGAAATATGAAAAATATATATAAGATTTTTTTTTTAATATTATTTAGAATTAAACGAAGTTGAAATATTTTAGATATTTTGACTTTTTTATTATTATTTTTTCTTTCAATATTATTAACAATTGTGTTTTGTTGTACAAACAACAGCTGGCTTAGTAACCCTCTTTTTCAATTATTACTTACGACTACAGCTTGTTATCACCAGACAAAATATTTTTCATAATATTTTTTTTTTACTTTCA
This sequence comes from Cistogaster globosa, assembly GCA_937654795.1. Lineage (NCBI taxonomy): Eukaryota > Metazoa > Arthropoda > Insecta > Diptera > Tachinidae > Cistogaster > Cistogaster globosa. The sequence continues at coordinate 3,211,922 of OW569407.1, forward strand.
GCTTTTGCTTTCTGTAAGAGTTTGGATTTCCTTAAATGAAATTTTTCTATTAAAAAAGTTATAGTGGTTTTTTGTAATTTTTATATCAATCCCTTAAATTCTTTTTTTCTTACACGCTTCGTTTGAAAAATATTTATTGAAATGGAGTTATTTTAACAAGACCTTTTTTATACTCAAGTAGGGATATTTAATGCCTTAAGTCAATTAAGGCTACAGCAATTTACACAATATCTTTAATGTAAGTTTTTGTACCTACATTAAATAAAGTATACTTTTGGGAGTTTGTTGATTACAGTCTGTAAGAAAGAGTGAACGTTATGTAATAAATGAATTTTTTTTCTCTTTATAATAAAGTCTTTAATAAAATATTTTGGGTTATTTGATAAAAAAAAAAAAAATAATATTATATAATAATAATAGATTTAAAAATTTCTTAGTTTTCCCATAACACACATATCTCAAGAAAACACTCCATCAGCTTAAGAAAGAAGTGTGTTTAGTTTCTTACTTGCATTATTTATTATACTCCTCATATTTCTTTAAGACTGTAGTATGCTCTTACTTCCAATCCACTGTAACTTCAAATCTATTTTTTTTTCAGTTATCAGGGTAAAGTGGGTATAAGGACATCAACAATGACTTCAAAACTCTGACCTCTTAAGCCTAAGTATTTTACATTATTATACTACTTTGACAAGCAAACATTTACCACAAGCAAAATTGATAAGAAAAAAATCTAAATGGAACATGAATTGATTTCAAGTTTTATTTAAGTTTTTTTGTTGTGTCCATTCAATACGCATTTCTATTTTATATTATGAAAGCTTAAGATTCTTGTAAATATGTGTTTGCCTGTGTTAGTTATTGATATTTGTAATTGTATTTGTGTCAGCAATTATTTCCAAAGTTCTATTCAACTGACATAAAAACCCTAAGACCTTTTAAAAGGAATTAAATTAAGAACTTTTGCTCATAAGTAATTTAAAACTATTGTAATGCGTGTGCACTTATTAATATTTTTACACAAAAAAGTTTGCCTGGCAGAATTAAATTAGAAGATAGAAAGATTTAAGATAGAAAAAGGGGCTAAGGCTATAAGTTGTCAGCTTTTTGGAGTATAATAGAAAAAAATAGTCTTTTTCAACTCCTAAAAGTATGCTTTGTTTCGTAAACGAGTTTATTGTTTGTCGAATACAGTAATTGGTTTAAGTTTTAATAATTGTTGAAGACATCAAAGGCTTCCGTTAAACGTAGGACAAATAGAAAATGTTTTATACAAAGTGATATTAAAGACTTTAGGCGTTTAAAGGCTTTTCTGGATGCAGGTGTATTTGAATATTTGAATTAACATGCACGTATGTTGTATGGTTGAGTAGTGATCAATACGCACAGATTTTGATAGTTCGTTATCGAGAGTTTTTTCTCCACTAGAGGAAATGAGAGTGTGAAATGTGAATTGTTGCGAGTAGATTTTATTATTACCAGCCATTTGCAGAGATGATTATTGACGGTAAATGTTTAATTTTTTTATTTAATAGAGAGCGTTATAAGTTGATTCTAATATTGGGAATCCATTCAGATGGTGCACCCTAACATCACAAGAGATTAGTACAAGTGTTTCAAGTAATTAGTACTTTGCCTTAAGCTAAGTTACTTTGAAGCCTTGAACTCATTCCGGGTTATTACAAATCAAACGAAGTACCAAAACGAAGTGATTTAACGTAAAGAGTGCATTGCTCAATGACAGTACATGGAATACTTTTGCTAGAAATATTGGAAGAGTTCAGGTGTTTTTCGGTAGATGTCCTAGAATAATTCTACGAATTTATCGGCCTAACAAAAGCTTGAACTAAAATTTATATGCAGAGGGGAATCTAAGGCCAATTAAAATAATATTAAAGCAGAAAGTGGCAAAAGTCCGTAGGAAATATTAAAAAGGAAGCTTCTGAATGTAAACCACTAGGGAGAAGAGAAGTTCAGAATGAACAAATGAAGACAAACACAAAGTGATTGTTTGCAATAAGAAATCGTTGGACAAATTTTCCTGTTGCTTTATGTACCATCTATTAAACATTTTGAACAGCTAAGAGTTATTTAATATGAAGATAACAACTGCTGGTTCTCAATAATACGATTTATGATTTGCTTCTACCCTTTCCTCCCTAAATGGTTTTTGTTTATAGACTGGTAGTTTCTAATCATTTTTTTAAGTATCCCACGTATTCACGGCGGTTTTTTGGCTTTGTGGCTATAGATTGCTTCCTAGCAAACCCGTTTCTTACCTATGAATCTATGTAATCTCTTGTTTCTCGAATGTAAAGTTGCCGCAAAATATAATTAATAAATGCTTGCCTGTTCTTCTTAATTCCAAGGCAGTCTTGAGTGCCATCAACAGCTCTAATTTAAATTTCTGATCTGATTTAAATTTCGTTTATTTAAGACTTGAGTCGCTAAACATGTGCTCTTAGGATCCTTCAACAGACTCAAAGTAATGTTTTCGCTTTCCTGCCGTAAATGAAAACCTGAGTAGCTTTACCCTTCCTATCCAACAGTAAGCCAGAGCTCCGACTTAGGCTCATATAGCAGCGTTGCATTTTATTCTTCAGTTTCTAGAGTGTCTTTTTTTACGACTCTCCCTTTTCAAAGTCACACATCTTACTTAACTAATTAAAAGATTAAGAATCTCCAGCTCAATATAGATTTAAAAGAAAAATAAAAACAAACAACTTTTCCAGTTTTCCTTTCTTTTGAAACAGTTGAGTAATAAATTTCCCACTTTCATTAAAATAATATTTTTCAACTACGAACTCTCAATCATAAGTCAGCGACATTTCAGTCACATTATATTTTAGGTTGTGCTTTCATGTTTTTTCGATTGTTGTAACATTTTGTTTATTTTACTACTGCTGCTGCTGTTGCTGCCATTTATATATTTTTTTCGCAACATTTCTTTGTTGTTGCTATTGCATAGAGAGGGGTTTGACCTAAATTTAACATAACTAACTTGTAGACGAGACATTAACCATGTGGCTCAGACCACATAAATGTTGCCACATTCTGAAAGTATGTTTGTGCAATAATATTGAAGTAGGTGTGAGTGTTAAATCTGCATATTTGTAAATTTTGCATTTGTATGAGTATGTGAATGCAAATGAACGAATGACTGAATGAATGACTGTTTTTGAATAAAACATATTTCTATTTTCTGTGTGCGTGTGTGTGTGTTAAATGTAAAACACACAATATGTCAAATGCAGACGTGCATATTCATTAAAAAATGCTTGTTTTTCGTCAGTTGTTTGTTTAACTAAAGAAGTGGGCTGCTTGTAGTTTCAACATTTTTTATTCTTTAAAACAAATGGCAATTCGAGATTTTGCCAGTGTTTTCAAAAAGAAGAAAAAATTATATTTGTTGTTGTATTGTTTTAAATTCTAAAGCAAAGCTTTCATACACATTCACACATACAAGTACATTCATTTTACTATTTGAAGACTCATTTTACATTTGTTTCTTTTTATGAGGCCATTTTAGATTTTTAGCTTATTTTTTACAGAATTTTTTAACCCCCTCCTTCCTTCGAAAACTCGCACAATTTTGTATTGTAATGTGTAAATTTTTATTTGTTATGCGAAAGTGAATAGAAAAATTCAAGAATTAACATAAACGAATAGCTCCATTTGACAAATTGGAAAAGAGGGTTATTAATGTAGAAAATTTTCCCTTCTTAATAAGTAACATATTCGTTTTCTATAAATTACTAATGCAAGGTTTTTTTGAAGTACAAAGTAAAGGTGATTTTGATAACTTTAAAAATTAAAAAAATTTGAATTTTTAAAATTTTAAATATCCAAAAAATTAACTCATGTTAAGCATTTATTACTTATTAATTCTTTTATCTCTATTTATATTTATAATTTTTAATTTTTCTTTTTTTCCAGCTTCTCTTCACTCTGCTTCTACAAACTCACCCTTTAAACTCTCCTACTAGTGCCAATTTCCAAAAATCGGATTTAAATTTAAATTTTGTTTTTCACTTAACGAGAAAAATAAATATCTTTTGTAAAATATCTACCAGATTCCTTATCTCATCTATTAAACACATAAAATAATTGGAAGTTATGAAGTCATGAGACCGACATTTGATCGAAGCCTTTACAAATTATTGTTCGTTATTTTAATACAATGTAAGTACAAGAATAATTTTCGAATAATTTTTCTAGTTCTAGTGCATTAAACCCGCTTAGTTATTGGGAAAAAATATACATAAACGAGGGCACATTTGTATGAAAAGCATTTTTTGTAAAAACTAATTATAAAACTTGATTTAAAAAAACGTATTCCCTTTTCTATAACAGGGATTAAAAAAATCTTTAAGAAGAAACAGATCAAAAAATTATTTTAGGGGAAAAGCAGGAATTTTACTACTTTGACCACCCACGAATTATTTCTTTCGCACACTTACATTTTAAATAAAAATAAAGCCAGTAATTAAAAAAAAAAAACTTAAAATTTTTTTTAGAAAGTAAAGATATTTGAAATGATCACATTTAAAATTACAAAAATTATGCTGTAGTGAATAAAAGTGAATCATAATAACAAAAAGTGAATCATAATATCATAATAACAAGCAAAACAGCCGCGATTGTCACTCTTTATTACATCTTCAATACATCACAGGTATTCGATTAAACACAGGATCTTTAAATCATTAGTAGCAACAACTGCAGTTGATAATTTTGTACCCAGGCTCCGTTGCGATTTTAACTAACAGCCTTCTTTTCTGCTTATTAACGCAGCCACATGGACTGCTTAACAATTTTTAGCTATTTTTTTGTGTGTTTTATTTCCCACACCATTTTTTATATTTTCTTATTTATCTAAGACACCCTCCAACTTTTTTTGATTTTGATGTTACAGAAATGGTTAAATTATAAGTTTCGGGTTTGTTAAAATATTCCATACTGACGTTATATTCTTCTGATAATATTATGATTGCAGAAAGCACAACATAGTTGTTGGGCTCGGGTTTCAACTTTGCCATTTTGTCTCTTAACATAATGCTGATACCCCATTTTCATTTTGAATTTTACTTCTCTTTTATTTGTATTAAAGTATTTATTTGCTTTTTGAAAAAAGGTATTTAAAGTCATATTAAAAAATATACAAACATAAGCCATTGGGAATATATAATAATGTTAGGGGGATAAAAACGTGACCAAAATGAATAAATAATTTAAGGTATCTTAACGGCTTAAGATTGAATTTTAGTTTCCTAAGAGTTGTTTTTTCTTCTTCTTTAATATGCAAGACAGGTTTTTGAAGACAGCATTAGAGATAAGTGGGACGTTTATTTATTTGTTTGTTTTATGCTACATCGTTATTTTTTTATTTTGTTTTAAATATTTATTTTTTAATAATTTTACAGGTTTAATAACTAAATTGTTGTCGGTTTCGAGTTGAGAGTAAAGTTGTACGCAAGTGAGTCATGGAAAAGTTTTAGTTGGGAGAAAAAATAAGCATTTTGAGATAATAATTTTAAGTACGTTCTCTCTAGATTAAGCCTCAAGACTTTTAGAACCTTTTAAACACAATCCTTTAAATATATGCAGTAGCTTAAAAGCAAAGTGTTTTGTTCCACTTTCAAAATGAACTGATCATATGATAAGTTTATAGAAAGCTTAAAATTTTAATGGAAGGTTAGGAGGTAAACATTTTTCGATCAAATATTTATTTATATTGAAAAAGATGACTAAAGAAATATTCATTCTCATTCGCAAATATTGCTAGTAAGTCACTCACTGTAAAATTTATACTATAACTTTTGGTACAAGAAAAGATTTAACAATATTTTACACTTAACAGTCAGCACAAATAAAATATTTCGAAAATAAATTATAAAAATATAATTTAAAAATATAAAATAAAAATATTATATAAATAATATAGAATATAAAATATAAAAATCAAATGGTTGATCTATAGAAAAAAGGCCTTAAAGCTGTAGAAATTTTAAATCGCATTATAGCAAAAGTTGCAGGCCTCACAAAAATTATCACATCTGAGTTTCCCTTTTTGGGAACCTCCTATACCACTCCCGAAAGTCTGAAAAGCTCAAGCTTTTAGTTTAAAATCAATTGCTTTTTTACAGTCAGGGTGTGTTAGAATATATCAATCGTAACAGCTACGAAAAACGTTGATTAATGTATCAAATACTTTGTGTGTCCTACTGTGAAATAGCCGTGCAAATTAAGAAATGTTATTGTTGCCTACTTAAAATTTTGTAGATTTTTGTAACAAGAAATTTTCAGTCAGAATTAAGTTCGCTTTGTCTTAATATGTAATTTGTATTTTTTATTTTTTACAAACAAATTCTCACTTTAAAAAAATATTTATTTTCAATATTTTTACATTTTGTGCGAAAAAATTTATATCTGTATGTTATTTTTCAATAAACAATTTCGCCTCCTTTCAATTTGCAATCTGATAAATTAAATACTTGCTGCCTGTCGCATGATGTCGCAAGAATTCCTTAGTTCCTGCAATGACATTTAAGATAAAACTAAATTCCAAAAAAATTGATCGAATTCCCGTGAAATCGTAGGACAGGCTGTTAAATTTTTTTTAGTAATTTTGACATTTAAAAAAGTAGTTGAGGAAAACTCAGTTATTTTTCAATTATCAAAAATATAAAAAAAGGGTATTTAGGATTTAATTTTCCAACCCTGATCTTAATATATTTAGTGTTTAATAAATTATTAATCAACATCTTATAGAATTTAAATTGGAATTTCAGCATTAATTCACACATGTTGATAAAATGTGAACTATGAAAACTAATTTTGAAACTCACACAACTACATATTTCAATTTCTATCCTTGTGTTGTAATTTTATAAAGCAAAATAAACTTTGCCGCAGCACATATGCAGCAAATAAGCTTAACTTTTAAGTAAACTTTTTATACCGTAAACCGTTTGCTAGCTCCTTTATAATATTCTTTGCTACTTTAGTACAACTTTTTTTCACCTATTTTGTTTCTTTTTTGCCTTTAATTTTCTTACTCTGCTTTGGAATATAAACGTGTGTGTGTAATAGACTGCTTGTATGTTTTCACGTTGGCTTAAACTTATTTAGGTTTAATGTTTTATTATCTGCTTTTTCTACATCTTCTACTTGCAAGTTGTTTTCTTATTAAAGTAAAAGAAAAACGAGAAATAAAATAAGTTTAAGCTGCATGAGTGTATAACCGCGTAACGGCAACAGCTGTGCCACTTTTGCTTATCTTGTGAATAACACTTATTAAAAGCATATAGAAACACTACACATAAACACAAAAACAAACACATGATCTTATAACTTTACAGTTTTAAACAGAATACAGAATATTTATACAATTCTGTTTTGTTTTTTAAAGAACATTTTAACTTCTTGTTGATCAAACCAAAAAAAAAAAAAAAATAATATTTCTCCTTACATGTTCATTTCTGCTCTCATGTCTAAGACAATATGTATTAAATTTATTCCAAAATTTCCAAGCTTTTGTTCAACCTTCATGTCGATATTGTTTTTCCATAAATATTTAAAATCTATATCAGCGAATAGCAAATTATTAATTTACTTAATGTAAAGGAAATACTTTTTTCTTCAGGCTTTTGTAGAAGTCAAGTAAAGAAAATAATACTCAAATAGTTGTTAAAAATAATGTTTAAACAAGTATTTGTTTATAAATATTTACTTAAAACGGAAGTACAAAAACACCAACTTTTAAAAAAAAAGTCGTTACAGAAAATATTTTTTAAAACTTCAAAATTGTAGTAAAATCGTAAATATCTTTAAGAACGAGCAGCACAATATTAATAACAATATTTAAAGGAAAACTTAAAATGTTTATTCTATAAATAAGCATTTAAAGAAATATTTTAAATAAATAACTATTTAAAAAATGTCTATGTTAAAAAGTACTTAATAATTTCCAAGAACAAAAGTTTTTCAAAAAGGAGCATTTCGGTACAAATTTTTTGTAAAGAGACTGTTCTAAAAGTTATCTACACATGCACCTTTATTTAAAAATGTATTTAAAAATACTTTTTTAAAAACTAACCTCATTAAGTAATTTTATAAATAGCTTTCCTAAATCCATCCATATTTATTATAAATCGATATCAAAAATAAGAAACCTATTTTTTGAATTTTCGTCTGTCTGTTTGTATGTGCTCGCATCACGTGAAAACTGGTAGATGGATTTGAATAAGATTTTGTTAGGAGGAGGTCCTTTAGAACCCTGGTTTAAATATAGAATTCTTTTTATTTTATAAAATTATATCATTTCGCAGAAAAACTAAAAACACAAATGTGAAAGCATAGAATATAATGGTATTAAAACACTTGTCAGCACATTTTAATTTTTATAGAAGGGAAAGTTTTCAACACTGTTTACAGATCTCTACAAGAAACGTTTAAAACACACTTTCCTTAATTTTAATTTTAAGAAAATAAGAAATGATACGGGGACGAGGTCGTGAGCTCTACTAGTGTACAATAAAATGTCTTTTTTAGAAATAATTTTAATAGAAACATGTTCTTAACAACTTTTTTTAGTTTTAGTAATTTTTTTTAAAACATTTTTTATAATAAGCTTATAAATTTAAAAAAATTCCTTTTAAAAATTGAATCATTGGAGCGAGAACTTTTAGAAAATTACCTTTTCAAAAAATATTTAAAAAAATCCTCTTGCAAATTTACTTTTTTATCTCGAACCAGCACTCAAGGGATGACCACCTATTTAAGCCGTACTTTGTGCCAGAACTAGGAAATTGTGTTTTTGGAAGGAGGATAAAGGGAGTAGTGTTTGTGGACATTCGATTTAAACTTTCCAACATTGAAAGGGACAGAAAAGACTTTTGCAGAAAGATCATTCTACATACGAACTGTTTGGTTAAAAATCGAATTCTCTCTGTAATGCATAGCGCGGTTCACTAACCAATCGATCACAAATGGATGAGCTCTTAATGAAGAATATGTTGTACCCAAAACCATGCGGATATCGGGAACAAGGTCCACAAACTTTTGAGATCATGTTCTATTGTAGTATCGATAAAACAGCGTATAACAGCCCGCATTGCGTCGATGTTCAAAAGAGTCAGTAGAATGGAATAACCTACTCTCACCTATGAGCTTTTTCGCCTTCTCTTGTACGCGGGCCAGTAAAAAAATATACTTTAATAAAATTATCTATATTCTAAGAATATTTCTTCAATAACAACAAAAATCAATAAAGAAACAAACACAAAAAAAAAAAAAAAAAATTCAAACTTAAAATGGAGTTAGAAATTAAAAAATATAATAAAACCGTTGTACTTAGCTTTATAACTATGATTAAAAAAAATATTAAAAAACCTATACTTCAAACTCTAAATAGGAACACCTTTAGGATATTTTTGAAAAATTAATTAAAACATTTTTTAAAATATCGTCTTCTTATCGTGAAAGCAACGAAAATTAATTAATTAATGATTTCTTGACAGATGTCATGTTCTCTAAAGGAAGATTATTTTGTTCAGTTTGAGGTTATGAAAAAGTTGTTAATCATAGCAAAAAAATCCTTTCATTTGGATGTTTTGAAAATTAAATTCGCCAAATCATCTGGACAAAAACTGAATTTGTGCTGTAAAAAATCTTAAATGAAGATTTTTCTTTTACTTAATTAACAATTCCATTAATTCAAGACTAAAAAAATTTAACTATTCATTTACCTCGACATATTTTATCTCTTCAAACAGGGAGAATTTTTTGTGTTCTAAAACAAACAAAAATATACAAAACAAAAGTAAGCGAAAACTGGTGTTAAAAGTTTAATGCTTCAGGAAGAGGAAAATGCTTTACACGAACCATATGAAAAACTATAAAAAATAAACGTCATCTTCTGTTGCTTCTAATGCATACACTTCTTTAGTGACTCCTGACTTTTTTAAAAAAAGCTTTAAAGTTTTTTGAATACAAAAAATTTGAGGACATGTTTATGGTTCTATTGAAGCCTTGGCAAGACTTTTTGTCAGGAGTATTTAGTTTTCTTGCAAAAAAAAAAAAAAAAAAAACAAAATTTTAAGGCTTTTGAATAAAATAAAAAATATTTTCGTTAAATATATTAAATTAAAGAGCGTGTCTCCTATGCTCAGTTATTAATAACGTTTTTGTTAATAAAGTTTATTATTTTCAGAAAAAAATTTTTACAAAAACTACGTTTAAAGAAAGCATGTCCCTGTGAATTATTTTTAAACAAGTAAAATAAAAAAATTAGTAAAAACGACATGAAAAATAATATGTTCTCTCTGACTGCGAGGGATTATCTGTGCAACATTTGTCATAAGTTAAGCATATAAAATATTACATGCTTCCTCTTACTATCACGTACGAATTGGCTGGCACGCAAATCGAGTCTCACAATATTTCTGTGCTGAAAGAGGGTGTTCAGTCGATAGTGTATTAAATATAAATTGCGAATTTAGAAAACATTATATATTGCAAAAAAGTGTTATTTTTTAGTTTCATTTTATTTCAGTTAAAGGTGAATTATAAATTAAAAATTAATATAAAAATAAAAAAATAATTTTTTAATTAAATTAAATTTTGTTTTTTTCGCCATAAACCATTTAATCTTTAGCTGACAAATTTTCAAGATATTATTTAAAAAGTAAATTGAAATGTCAATAACTAAAAGGTTTCATAAGTGCTGATATGGGATTTTTATTATAAATTTTAAATATATTTTTTTTAAGTTCTGCTACCTTTTACCACTTAACCCTAATTTATATTAAGTAAGATCTCCTTCATCATAACAAAATCCTATTTTTTCCCTCTTTTCCCCAAAAGTTGGTTATTTATAAGGAAAACTGTTTAATATTAATCAGAAAATTTGTGGATGGGTAAAATCCTATGAGTTCAAGTCACCGTCATGCGATCCCTTTAATATTTATCTAATTCCCTGTTTGTATTTGCTCTTTAACTTATATTTTTCCAATGCTGGTTTAATGCATCGAAACTGTTAACATTCGCGACAGTCAAAAGCTATATTTTGCTTTTATTAACGCAAGGAGTTGACAGTTCCAACTCCTTTAAATTTTTAATCACTTTTAAAATTTACTTCTTTTTTTTTTAAGGAGAATATTTGCTAAGGAATATTTTCTAAGACTGGCCTGAGGCCGTAAAATATCTTTTTGCAGATGACGTATTATTTTTTTGCCTCCTTTGATCATTTTACGTTCACACAAAAGAAATTTTAAAACAATTATTACTTTCAAAGATAATTTTTTTCTCTAAAAATTAAATTTTTTTAATTTAGTTGTTAATTTAATTTTTCCGCTTGCACCGTTTTCTTCTACAAAAAATTTACAGAATAAACAAAACATATGATTGTGCTCAAAATAAATACGTCATGATAAACATAAAAGGATATGAGAAATTATAACACAATTAATATTAAAACCCCTGTCGTTTGTTAAAGTCCAGATTTACACTATGCAATTTTTTGAGGCATTTTTTTCTCAATTCCTTATTTAAGTTGCAGCGATATGCGTTATTTAAAAATGAACATAAGCAACAGTAACATCTTCTCAAAATTTCAGCAATACCATATTGCTAACTCTTTTTGCTTCACCAACAAAGAAAAATTTCATGCAAGTTTCATGAAAAATTGCATAGTCTAAATGCGGTAAAACTGTAAAAGAAAAATTAATAGCTGCCTTAAGAGATTAAAACCTTTAGAGGAATAAGACCACATAGACTTTATTAAAAATCGGTAAAAAAAAAACGTTTAAATGGATGATTTTACCACAACATTTATTTAATTTATAAATTTAAACTCTTACTTTAATTTATTATTCTCAGTTACAGCCTGTTTTAACTCTTTTACTCGGGTGTTTGGGAATTTAAATATTTTTGAGTCTCTGTAACCTTCTTTAACTATTTTTTCTATAGTTTTCTTTACAACGCTATAAAAAATTAATGCAAAAATACACAGTACATGCAAAAAGATTTTTTAACAAATAATTTAAAACTGAATTGAGTTGTTATAAAAATTTAATTATGTTTAAAATTTTTTATTTGTAAATATTTTGTGTTTACAACCGTGTAGAATATTTACTTTAAATAAATAAAATTTAAAATTTTTTAAACAAATTTAACAAATCAAAGCCATTTTTTTTTGCTTTGCTCTACATAAAATTCAATATGTTTTAAGTGTAAATAGAAAAAATTATTACGCGAACTTTGTTTGCTCTTTTAGTTCCCTCGGTAGCTGTAAACTAATTTTTCCTGTTTTTAATTGTTTTACATGTCACAGTTAAAAGTTTTATGACATAATTTTTTATATATACAAATATACACAGACACACATATTAATATGCTTTAACACATATTTACATACGTAGAATATTTTATTACATACCTACACATATTCATGATTTCAAATTTATTTTTGTTTGTACATGTGTGCTTTTGTTACACTTGTTGTTGTGTTCTCTTTTTTTACTTTAAACAAAAATTCAAAAAAGTAAAAGAAAAACTACGAAAAAGTTGGAAATATGTGTAAAAAAAAATTATTTAAAATCCACGTTAAAACACAAATTTACCTCAGAAAATTCCTTTACGCCTGCATGAGTTGACATTTGGCACACAGCTACTTCTATTAGAGATGATTTTAGCTCACACAGGTGCACTTGGATACACATATTTATATGTATGTATTTGTGTGTAAAGTTAATAGTTGTATGTGTGTATAGAAGAGTATACGGCTAAAATCTATTACCCTTTCTAGGTTATAACGGTAACATTATACTCTAGTGATATAATGACTCCTTTAAGGTTATTTTTGGTTTACAGAAAAATATGTACGAAGTAAGAAGAACAGTAATATTAAATCCACTCAAAACGTTGCTTAGAGTAGCTCACATATTCACGGTGAACATCGTAAATTTTAAACATATGCTTAATTATATTTTTTTAACAACTAAATTTATTATTTATTTTTTTATTAATTTTATCATTTAAAAAACTTTTAATTAATGTTGCTTCGATTTAAAATTTTTTAAATAAATAAATAAATAAATTTTTTATTTGTTTAGGCCATCTTTAAAGATACTAGAATAAATTGCCAGCAACATTTTTCCCCATCAGAAATAAAGCAAGAGATAAAAAGAGTAGTTTTATATGGATTCTAATAATTGCAGTTAAAGTTTATAAGCAGGTTGCTTTCCAAATTTCCAAACATAAATTTTAGGCCAAAAAAAATTATAATTGTTTTACATCGCGTGTAATGTAGAATTAAACAGAGGAATCCAAGACAGACATTTTCATAATGTAATGATGACACATAAACAACTGCTTGAAAATACGTTCAATACAGAAATTGAACTTGTAAAAGCAAAAGAAGTTGTCAAGATTCTGTTTTTAAAATGTTGTTAAAACTAAAAGGAGATAGTAATATACCATCTAGCGAACACTTTCTTTTATTTAAACTTTCGACGATAATATTTGGAGTGGTCCTATCGTGCTTTTGTACTGCTGTCAAGTTTGTATTATCGTTCACTTTAATGAAGAGCTCTATTTGTAATTGTCATATTGGTTTGGTCGACAAAGCTTTGAGGTGAAACCTTTTTTTAATATCTATCTTGAGATGGTTGCAATTTTTTTCTCACTTTTTATCCGACTTGTAGTTTTATAGTTTAGTTGTAGATATAAATTTTTTTGAAAAGCACAAGCACGCAGGGGATGATCTCTTCTCATTACCTTGTGGAAGAGAAAATGAAGGAAGTAGACATTTATTTAAATCTTTGCATTAAAAAATAATATCTTGGGAGTCTTGGGGTCTAAAGAGTTTATTCCACATATAAACTGTTTGGCTAACAAATTTATAGTTATACTTTTAGGTGCGAAACACCACGACTTAAAGCAGGCTAGATTTAGAGTTCTTGTTCTTTAAACAATGTGTACCTCAGGTAACAATGGATCAGATACTAGATCCCGAACCTTTTGTAAATTGCTGATTCGACAGAATAGATATTTTCCCAGTGATAAAGGATATATAAAGCAATCTTTTCTTTGTTGGGTTGGGATTTAATCCCTAGAAAAGGGGTCTTTTTTGTCTAAAACGCATCAGAAAAAATTATAAAATTTAATTTTCTAAATTTTATTCTTTTAATTTAAATCAATTTTATTCACGAATTTTTAAACTTAAGATTTTTTTATTAAATAAATTATAAATTTATTAAATTAAATTTTTTATGTAAAATATTTTTATAAATAAATTTATTAATTTAAATGTTTTAATTTTTAATTTTTTACCAAAACCATGGATGTTATCAATGAATTAAAATTTCCTTTTTCGGCGATGCAAAAAATGCTGATAATGCGATTCAGAAAATGCTGCATTACTTTCTGCTAGGGACTAATTTATCTTTTTTTTAACGTCGGCATAAATTTGTTAATAGTTTTTCTTTCTAAAAGTTCTTAAAATTTTTTAACTAAATTAAATTTTATTTGTTTTTTATAAAGCCAGATATTTTGAACAATTGGGTGTAGCATCATTATCTGCTAAAGGAAACTTAATACTTTAGTTAATAAATATAGACCAAAAAAACTTAAAGTTTAATAAATTGAAATATGTTTTTGCTTAAAATGAGCCGCCTTTATATTAACTATAAGCATGTTACTACTATCGTCATCTTTGTTTTAATAGTGTTATAAAACTTGTTACACATACATATACATTTTATGTTCATTTTTAGATAAGAATTTCATTTAAATCTTTTACGAAGATGTTACACTCACCCACAAACACAACTGACTGTGTACAAGTTAGTATGTAGGTAGGTTACCTAATTGTTAAGCAAAAACAAACACAAACACACATTTAACAACTACAAGCAATATTGCGTATTATTAACTTGAAAAGAAAAAACACAGGTGTAGGAGTCAAAATTGTTCATATAGGAAATGAAGAAATTTAAATTTATACTCTTACGAAAACATCAAAGCAATTTGTTTCGTGTGTTTAAATTTTTGTGACCTAAAGAAGTGAAACGTAGAGAAGTAGCGATTACAAGGAAAATTACTAAACTATGAGTAGTATGTATGCGAAACTATTTAAATATTATATGCAAGCATAATCATACAATATACCGCTTAACGCTACAACATTTTTCATGTATTCAGATGCTGTATTTATACTAAAGTATTTCTCATTCTTCTTTCATTCTTTTTAGCCTCTCTGTGCAGAGTTTTTTGCATTTAAAATGTGTTGGCGTATATAACTGTGTAAACACGTTCTACATGTAGTTGTGTTTGGAAGAAATCAGCAGCCACGCTACCAAACTTTAATTGCTTTATTATGTTGTGTGTTGTATAAGCTCCAGGATATTTTAATATCAGTTGTTTCTTGTTACTTTTTAGAAAATGCACAGTTTATACTTTAAAGATTGTATGTGAGTTAATATGCAGCTGATAATACAAGATATTTGTAATGATGTAACCATTTAGGGAGCTATTTTATTTAAACATTCCGCAACTTGTTGATGGGCAGGCAAGAATTATTTTTAAATAACTTACGTTTTTATAATATCATCTGTCCTCGTGTTAATAAGTTTTTCAAATTTTTTGTTGTAATTTTTGAATTCTGAATATTATTATTATTATTATTATTATTATTATTATTATTATTATTATTATTATTATTATTATTATTAATTTTATTATTATTATTATTATTATTATTATTATTATTATTATTGCATGTTATTAATGATCAAAAAGACACTAAAGTAATATGTGGTTTTTATTATTGTTTTGCATCACTTAAGGCAACACGCTTTAATTTTTAAAATTATTCTTGTTGTTAAAACGAACATAGCAAATACGGTTTGTGTAAAATATAACCGTGTTTCTATGGCGATTCGAAAGACGAGGTCAATTACTTCAAAAAATTATGCCATACATGGAGACACCCTTTAAATTCTAATTTTATATATTTAAACTTGCGCTTACAGCGGACAAAGAAGTACATATTATGTGTAATTGTCAACTATTTGACTATAACGGCGCCAAAGGTAGGGCCATAGGAGACATATTTTGTCACCTATAGCGTCACCCTTTAATTTTTATGTTTGTACTTACTAACGATGCAGTTCAATAGATATGTGAAAATCATGTTTGTTGCAAGATGAAATTTTTTACTTTTTAAAATGAAAGCATCTCCTTTTAGCGAAAAAAAGGTTTTAAAATTGGTTCGAAAACGTCTGAGCTCTAAGGGCACAAAAATGAAGAATTACAAACAAGTAAGTTTGTGCATTTTAGGCTCATTTAAAATTGAATTAGAAGAGGGTTACAAATTCTGGAAATTGGTTTAAATAAGAAAAAAAAAGTTAAAATTCCGTATGAGATAATTTGAGACCCCATGTAGCTGTTGCAGACGAGGCGTGAGAAGCAATCTAAAAATTTGGGATTTGCCTACAAATGTCCTTAAAGATGTACTCCGTAGGTCGTTAAGTACCTCAGTAAGGTAAAAAATTGTAGCAGGAGAAAAACGTTTCATTAAATACATGATGTGAGATGAGTTTGAAATATCATCGAAATTAGGTCTTGCAGAGGAAATCATCGACCCATTGGACTTATTTTTCTCTTCTTCATATGAGAAAGCAAAAAGGTATCTCGTAGTTAAGTCTTAAAGACTTGGTGGCAGTCACAACCAATCCTAATTTCAATAGAGTATTTTTCTTAAAAATTCCCAAGTTAATTAAGTAGAATATTTCTTATATGAAAATATTTTAGTCAACTTCTTTTACACAGGATGAGCTTAAGAAGTTTAGAAAAATTTTTATTGTCTTATAATTCAAAGAACATTATTCTCTCTTGAAAATAAGATGACTGCCATGTTTTTATGCGAGAAATTTCTACCTTAAGTTACAGAAACGAGGTCTTAAATTCACTTAGTTAAATTCATTACATGTATTCTTATCATACTTTTGGGATGAAGTAGAGAATTCATGTCTTACCAGCAGTTAATTTTTAAAGTTGTACAAATTTTTCTATATATCTCTACAATTAGATATTTTCTCTTACATACACATGCTTGTACACACACACATACCCAATAAGAAGCACAACTTTCTTTCATAGTTATGCATACACGAAGTAAACAAAAGTGTATATTTTTTGCTGACTTTAGCCGTTATTAATTGTGTGAACATCTACACATGTGTTGTACTTCAAAATATTTATTCTTATTTTTGTTAAGGAAAATTTGTAAATGAACACATGTTTTGTAAAAGAATTTTGACATAAAAATGGAATGTGAAGAAGAGAGTGAAATAAAATTACCACAATGTAAATATGTGTAAAGGTGTAAATGTAAGTGTGCTTGAGTAAGTTGTGTAGTTAAGTTAGAGTTTTTGATTACGTGTAAATGGTTTTTAATTCGTTATAATTTTGTTTTAAGAAAAGCAGACAAAAAAGTACTTAGCAATTTTTGCTTTCAATTTAAATAAGTAATTATAACTTTTATTTAAGTTTACTAGCGAGTTTTGTTTGAAAAGATGTAAATTTAAAATGAATTCAACCATAACCATGTCACTTAGAACATTATCTAGGGAAAAGTAGTTAAGTCTTTTTGTTAGATTCACTGATTTTACTGGCATTTCCTTATTTTCCACCTGTTCTCTATACAAAACAAAATGTATTTATTACACTTTTTTTGTAGTATTTTGTTTCTACTACATTTTTGTTTTTGGAAAAAAAAATAAGTTACAATTACCCGTAAGCTTTGCAAGGGGCAGACTGGAGAATAACAAAAGCAACCAACTTACACTTGAGGGCATACAGAAAATTGGCCACACACTAAATTGCACTTTGGCTCACCGGCATAAAACTTAAACATCTGCACAAATATACAATTTTATATACATTTACAAAGAAATAAACAAACACAGCGTTATACGAAATGAGAAAAAAATTTATAATGAAAAAAAAAGAGAAACTGTAGACTTTAAACACAGCCACTAACACCTAAAACAAAAAGTGTAAATAAGAAAAAAAATATAAGGAACAAAAAAAAAATTTTAAAAAAGAATTTTGCAAAGTGAAGCATTAAAAAAATTTATAGGAGGTCAGTTCTAAAATTTTATTTTATATAATTTTTGCAGTTTGTTTTTTCTTTTTAGTTTTTTTTAAGAAATTTTTAAAAACCACAATGATTTTCGCTCTTAATGGACAATGTATCAAGTTGAGGTATTGATGGCTCTGTAAGTTAAGGAATTTTGCCATTTACAAGACAACTTTTAAAGGAAGGCTCAATTAAAAAAATATAAAGCATAAACTCCTGTTACTAAGTCCATAAATTTTAAAAAATAAAACAAATTTAAAATACATTTTAAAATAAATTTCTTACAAACTTAAAATTTTTAACAAAAATTTTAAATTCACTCACGAAAACGAAGTGAACATATTTATTCAGACATACGGAAATATGAACAAACATACACACACAAACACCAACAGCATTAATACCATGGTACTTGTAACATCCTTTAAGAATAACGCAAGGGATACACAAAATAAAATACGCAACAATAAAATACTTTAAAAAAAAATTTTTTTTGCAAAACAGACATAAAACTGCAGCAAAGCTAAAGGGCAACAACAAAAGCAAAGAGTTCTGAAGCTGGACTAATAAAACTAAGTATGTAGATGTATTATTGTGTGGTGCCATTCAACAGTATGCTACAAAGTTGCATGCTGCTGGTTTTGCCATTTTAATGTTTAGAGACCGATACATGTTACGGAAACGGATGCTTGAATACATTGAAGAGCTCAAATGCAAACAATAATTCTTAGACGCACACGCATCATAAATTTTTCTATACAATTCAAATATTTACAACTTCTTCTCGTTATTGTTTTTATATCTTCTTCATCTTAAACAGAAAGGATGAATATAAGAATCTAGTGGAATAATTTTATTCTAAAGAAATTTTGATTTTTTTGCTGAAGAAATTTTAATTCCCAGTAGGCAAATTTTCAGTTTCTATTTGGGTGTGGAATATTAATTTCTTTATTTTTTTAATTTTATTATATTTTTGTGCGCGTTTTTTGATTAATAATGGCTTTTTCTTGTAATTTTAATTTGTTGGTTAATTTTCTACCTCTGCTAAACTTTCGAGTTAAAGTGAATTTTTAATTTGTTTTGAAAACAATTATTTTTTTAGGTCATAATTTTTTGATTATTTTTGTTTAGGTAATTTTTTTGTAAATGTTTTGTTATTAATTTTATTTAGCAAAATTTGATTTAAAATATTTTTGGTATTTACCTCTAACGGCTCTAAATATAAGTCCGTATAGATCAAATTAAATCAGTTTTGGAGCTGTAGTGCCGGATATGGAAGTACACATTCTCTTAAATTGTCAAACATTTGACCGTAACGATCTATTTGATACCCTTTTCTCTCACTATTTCATTTATTTAATTTGATTTATTTTAAAGGCAAAAAAATCAAAATTTTTTTATAAAACTCATTTTTTTAATGCGAATAGTATAAAAAAATTTTCAACATGGTCTTAATTATCAATATGACTTCGTTTTTATCCAGTATCTCTTACAACAACAAGCGGTCAAGTAAATAAAAAATTCTATGTTTTTATGTGTGAGTTAAGCGATGTAATTTATTTTTCCCTATTTTGTTTGGCCAACGTTCTGAAGTTTTTTATTTGTTTTTCAAATGAATTCTTTTATATCCGTTTACTGCAGTAACATCAAATGTATAGAAAATATAATATTAAATGGCCACTGTAAAGAAAGTGAAAATGTTGAAAAGATTTTTAATGCAGATACCACATTCACTGTGATAAATTCAAAAGAAAAAAAACAGGATTCAATTTAATAGAGTGAGTTAAGGGTTATTTTTAAAAAGAAACTCAACGGTATTTTTATTAAAGCTTTGTTGGTTTTTATGTGTTCTAAAAAAACCACTAAAATACTGAATTAAAGTTAAAGAGCGACGCCGGTTTTATAAAGAAAAAAAAATTTAATTTTCTAAGCAGAAATCTGTTCTAAAAGACCCTTTTTTTAAAATTAAAACTATTTTTGAAAGTGATTTGCAAATTAGCTTATTTTTTTACTCTTTTTTTATTATGGAAATGAGTGACCTTTTTTCAGGGTTAACGTTATCAACACAATTTTCGATTGTTTTTTTCACCCATAAAATTTGGAGTTTGCTTAAAGCTTCTAATGAATTTGTGATTATGTATTTTTAGCATGTGCTTGCAAAAAAACTTATACAAAAGTGACTACAAAAAACAGCACTCGAACAAAAAATTTTATCTTAGAAAAAAGTTCTAATTTTCGCTTTCAAGTTCCAATTAACCAATTTGCAGCAATTCATGATAGATTATATTCACGGTTGGAAGCCATCATATTTTCCGCGATTACCAATTGCAGACAATTTTTACTTGCCACAAGTTATCTCGTATTTTAAGCCATATACTTAAGTTCAACATAAAATGATCAAATATTTTATTTTTAAAATTATATAAATGAAATTTTTCGAGACAATGTGATTATAAATTTACAATAAATTAACGAAAAATTAAAACATTAAAAAAAAATTAATTAAAAATTCTTTCTTTTTGCTTTAACAAATTATATACAAGTGTTGACAGAATTTTTAAGATTTTTGAAAAGAGTTAAGTTTATAAAAATATAGATTTTAGTAAAGCTATCTTACGGAAAGGGTTATCTGACATCTCTTTAACTCTCTTAGCCAGGATAGTTTTCTAACCACCAGCAGAAATATTAAAAACTTTCTAAATTCGAAATTAATACCACATTTTGTGGTAATTCCCCTCGCGCTATGTGGTTGCAAATAGGAAGAATCCCCAAGAGAAATCTGCCCTTTCGAATTTTTAAACAAAATTTAATAATTGTATATTTTTATTACAATTTTTTTATATAAACATAAATTTCAGAGAAACTTGAGACAGTTTAGCGGCTAAAATACTCGTTAAAAATGACAACATATGGAACGTACTTAGGAAGATAGTTCTAGTATAAAGTTAATACCCCTTTATACTTCAAGGTAAAACAAAACTAAAATTTGTAAAACACTCGAAGCATCTACAACAAAGGGAAAAATTTTATTTTTTTTTAAATATTATTTTTTTTAACAGATGAAAAATTCTGCCATTTCCAAATGACGACTTATTTTCTATTTTTTATTGTTTATTTTTGCCTTTAGAGTCTTCTGAGTCAAGTGATATCTACGAATCGGAATAAAATTTATTATCATTCCAACAGGCACCTGTCCCTTTAAAATATCCTTCTAGTTACCTTCTTCATCTTAAAATGAAAAAAAAAATCTTAAGAAAAAAATATTTAATAATTTATTTTCTGCTAACAATAGTCATATTAAGCAATAATTTGTCTACTTTTCTTACAACAATCTTTGTGATTAATATTTTTTTTTTGCATTTTTCCGTTTTATTATATACTGAATCATATTTAAAACTGTCACATATTTAATAGACTTGACTTATCATGTTTGAGAGATTAAAAAACAAGAATGTTTTATTCTTTTTATAAAAAACAAAATATCACAACATAATAAATTTTACAAAGAAAAAAAAACCATCAACATTAATACCAACTGCTTTTGGTGTTAACAGTAGATATAAAAAAATTTATGACAAGTAAAAAAAAAGGAGTACGAGAATAATGAAAGACTTAAAATTATCACAATATTATGCGCATCATCCTCGTCATCATTGTCATTGTCATGCTGACTTGCATGCAACAATGTCATCATCAACGTCAACATCATCACACCATTCCATTATAGAAGCAAATAAAGAACTAGACAACAACTACAATAATAATCATAGTAAAATAAGAAAGAAAAAGTTTTTATCACTTTCTTTTATGTCTCTCTCGCTAGCTCTCTCTTTCTCTATATATATGTGTCCCTTTGTTGGTTTTTAATAAACCACACACCAAACGGTGAGACACATTCTGTCATTTATAAAAGTTATAATGTCTTAAGCAAAAGATTTGTTTTCTTGATTTATTTGAGAAAAAATGTTTGAAAGCTTGTTGTGATATTAGATTTTTGTTCACGTAAAAATTATTTTAAAAATCTGTGAAAAGAAATATTTTTTTGTAATTAGTGAGCCATATTTATGAAATTGTTAGAAATATTGCACTCAGAGGCTTTAGATATTGTCAGTAAATTAAACTTAATAAGGAACACGATATACCTAATCAATCAGTGGTACTTAAATCTTCGACAAGCTGCCAAAACCACCTCACAAAAGGTCCATTTTTTAATTTTTTCTTTTTTTCTTTTTTTTAAAAGAGAAGTAGCACTTCAGGCATTAAAACCTATTTAGTTATTTTTCGTAACCGTGCTACATTCTTTAGGAAAGGGATAGATAAGCGATAAGACAGGTGGTGAAAGGAGAAAGATAGATATTTATATTACTTCGCCGGAGAATCTGCTATGAGAAAGTACCGACGAAGGAGACTGCACGTTTTTTTTTTGTTCATTCTGAATATGTATTTATACCATTAAACAGAAAAAAACATTTTTTGTATTTTGATTGCCGCAGGATTCGAACCCTGAACAACCAGGTTGTAGTCAACGTGTTTACCACTTTGACTACAGCAGCCTCAATGTAATGTTTTGAATAAAGATGGAGGTGAATTGTGAATTTTACAAGGTGCATTAATTTGAAAATAAAAGAAGCTCCCTAAAATATGTGTCACCTGAATATTAGCAAAGGCAACCAAAGACTTTAAACCAAAACTGGGAGCAACATATTGGGACACGAATAATGTTCTTTTTTATTTTTTACATCCAAGCGCTGGAATATATATTTTAACACAACTATTTTACTCTGATGTGATTTAGAACAATTTTATGTTTGTAAAAGCAAGTGACTTGGATAAAAGACCACACAAAAATTAATTGCGAAGTTATAGTAAAAATTTTTTTATTCGAAAGATCAATACAAGGCTTTAATATTTAAAAATTATTTCGGGTATGTGTCCACCAAGACTATTTCTGGCGAAAAGTGTTCTGAACGTATTATTTTGGACCACTTTTTTTCAGCATTTCACGAATAATACGCACAAGGCGTCGATTGTTGCCGCCTTATCAACAATAAGGATTGACTTCAAGTAGTCCCATTAGAAATAATTAAGGTGTGTCCATTTCTCAATATCATATTATCGTCTAATTTTCATTTTAATGATTGCAATCACGGTGTGGTAGTCTATCAGTGCTATCGAATTTGAATTACATGTGTCCTCAATTAATGTTATCCTTATTTCGAATAAAAGCTCATTGGCCAAAAGAGGCGACTATTTTTATTGACTATAACTTAAGCTCCAGCTACATTTTTGAAAAGAGAAGGTCCATGATGCCATCAACTTCCATGTTTTTAAATGTGATGGAGGCTGTAGGATCTGTTATGGAGTGGTTTCACTCCGTACGCTTCAATTTTGTTTATTAACAATAAGTTGTATTAAAAATTAGCCTCCTTGGTGAACACAATATTACTTCTTGTTAAAGTTGCGCGAATTGTTCACTTATTTTTAATGTCAATATGGCTAATTTGGTAGCGTTTTTCAAGCGTATATCCAGGCATGATCCGAAATATGCTGATTATAAACCTCGTTCAGTTCTTTGATACTTAAATAAAAACATTACTATGAATTATTTAACTCTGTTTAGAGGACCAGTTCTAGTTCTTTCTTTTAAAATTTTTTTATAAAATTAATGGTGACGATATCCCTTAAATTTCATAGATCTCAATTACATGATATTCAAAAAGCATTTTATTAAAAAAAACTTGACGAGATTGATGGCCAAAAATATTTTTACAAAAGATTTTTAGCAATCTCCACAATTATTTATAATTGTGAATTTCGTGGTCTTAAAATGACTAATGCTTGTCGATATGAAAGACAAAGAAACGATGCATAATTTAATACACACGAATGACATATCTTCATCTTTACTGAACCTGGTAGGATATTTGATCAGAGGGACCATTTTCTCAAAATAAATTAGGAAACATAGGACAATTTTTTAACTGGAAATAATTTGTAATAGAAAAATCGAACTTTTAAACAATTTATTTTTAGAAAAGAATTATATTAATTAAAAAATACTTCTTACTCTCCATGAAAGTTTTAAAGGCTTATGGTTGCACTAATTATAGGCAACACTCAGTTAAAAAGGATCTTAAATTATTTGTCCTCTCTTTTAAAGATTTTAAATTTTGGCTTTTTTTAATTTGTATAAATAAAATTAAAAGACTTTACGCAGATAATTATTTTCATAAAAAGTTCCCAGGGTTGTGGCTTGGCTAAATATTAACAAAATTAGTTTAAATATAAAAAAACTAAAAATACTAAATATTTACTTTAAATAATGAACATTCTTAAGCTGCCATGCAAACGTTATAGTAATTAACGAAAATATGTATTCTTACTCCCGCAATATTTTTTTTTAATTTAGTCTTTTTACACATTATTTTGCAAGCTCTCTGTAACTTCTTGGCCAGCTTTAGGGAACAATAATTAAAGTTTTCTCTTGATTTTCTTCTCTTTAGCAGAAAAACTAAAAACAAGACAACGGAAAAGTTCACTTTCTTAAACTTGTTATCCCTTTTTATATAGAAATATATATTTTGTTGTTTTTGTTTATGCTCTGTGTGCGTGCGGTCCAGCCCAGATGAATTTAAATTGAAACTTTCTAAAAATCTTGTGGCAAAAACTAAAATTAAATGTATTAACTAAGGAAATGCTTGAACTTAAAACTTTCATGCAGTGGTAAGCGTGAAGGCCAGGCTTGTTTTTTTTTTCTTTTTTCTGTTCTATCTTTATTTTGTTCATGTACAAGCATCTGATGCCTTTTAGACCAAAGACTTTTTAAGTTGCGTAACTATTTATTTTTATTTTAACTTTAAATAATTTTTTATAAATATATTTATTGTAGTATGTTTGTTATGTACAGCAAAATGAATTTACAACAACTAAAAACTTAAGTTGAAAATAGTTTTTAGAAACTATTTGCTCAAGTAAACATTTTGTTTTGCTTGAAAACATTTTGAAATAGAAATGGAAAAGATCACAAGCAACCGACAATTGTTGGTTTTTTTATTTTCTTTTTTCTCACAATGAAGAAAAGTTTAAAAGCAGAATTAGAATAAGGAAAAATTTTTAAAATAGAGAAATTTAATAGAAATGTATGGAAATAAATTTTCGTTTAATATTGAAATTGGTATTAAACAGGTTCTAAGTAATCAAATAGTAAATAAAAAAATAGTTAAATATAATTTCAAAAGTGAGAATTCTGTAGACAAATGAGCTGTTTATTTTAAAAAACGCATAAACCACTTTTCTTTTAAGTTGAAACACATATTTAAAGGATTGTGTTTCAAAGTTTCTAAAGGCATTAGGGCTAAATCTCGAGAAGACATACTGGCACTTATTAGTTAAGGATGCTTATTATTTCCTCAATAAAAATATTCGGTCATTGAAAACACTGTAACATCCCTTAACAAAGATTTCTTAGAAACTACTTAAAGTTGGTAGGTTTTAGCTTGAAAGGAAATAAAAAAAGTTCTAGAAAAAACATTCAGATTACGTTTCGCGAAAAAAATATAATTTATTGATACCTAGTAATTTATCGAAAAAGATTTTTAAGACTTCTTTTTATTGAAAAACCCCAAATATTTTATATTCGCATTAATTTTAATATCTAAATATTTATGCATCGAACAAAAAATATATATTTAAAAATTGTTGTTTACTTAAAAGAAATTTAAATAAAACCATTTTTCATTTAATTGAGAATTTCTTAAAATTTGCTTCAATTTTCCTGCATTCGCTTTCGTTAATTATGACATCTAAATCTGTCTATGTAGTGGTTGATACAAATATTTATTTAATTCTTTTTTCTTTCTTAATTTACCAAATTTTTGTACTCATGGAGGCTTTACAATATGTATTTATGTGTGTGTTAGTGTATTTAACACATTTTGAAAGGTGTTTAATTTTATCTTGAATTAATTATTTACATAAACACACCTGACGTATTTTGGTGCGGTGTTGCTGCTGCTGCTGCTGTTGATGATGGTTTTGACGGTTAAAGTTCATTTTGGTTTATGCTTCAGCACCTTTTTACTACAAATAACAATTAAACTTGTCTTGTATGTGGCTTGATATTCCAAATGTTTGTTTTTATACTCACATGTGCGGATGTTTTGGGTAACTGCATTTAAATAAAAAGTAATTGTGGCAAAATTAGCATTTAATTTTAACTTTAATAATTGAAATACAACAAAATTTTAATTCCTTATATGAATTTAAGAAACGTAGATGAGAATAAGCTAAAAAATATTTAAGCAATTTGTAATTTTTTTTGGGTAAAAATGTTTACGAAAATTTGAATCAATTCAATACACATGACAATGGATTTTTTCAACGTAAAATTCTTAACAGCGTTAACTTATACCAACCGAATGCTATAAATATAGAGAACAATATTGCTATTGT
Organism: Cistogaster globosa; assembly: GCA_937654795.1. Classification (NCBI taxonomy): domain Eukaryota; kingdom Metazoa; phylum Arthropoda; class Insecta; order Diptera; family Tachinidae; genus Cistogaster; species Cistogaster globosa. The sequence continues at coordinate 3,238,521 of OW569407.1, forward strand.
AGCCCTTGGTACGCGTGGTAATTCTTTCGCTTATAATAATTTAAATAAGAAAATGTTTGTAATACAATACACACAAAAAAACTGCAGTTCAAATTTTTAGTTTTATTTTTATTCTGGAAAGATTCACATGGCTTTTAAATTCTTGAAAATTTTACAAAAGCAGTAACAATGATTAAGATAAAGCGTGATGTTAATAACAATTATAGACCGATGAGGAAATTAACATATAATTCTAGGGACGCTGAAAAGAACATAACCTCACTATTGATATTTTGCTTTACCTAAGACTTAAATCGTTAATAACAATTATAGGCTGCAAGTAAAAAAGTTGTGCAGAATTTCCCGCAAGATATTAGGTAGTTACTTGAAAAAAATAGAGAAAAATAGAGAAAAAAGAAATATTAGGAAAAGAAAATTGAGAACTACTTTAACATGAAAAGTAAAGAAACTCAATGTTTCGTTCTTATAACTTTAGTACGAAAATTTTTAAATGAAAATATTTTAATCATATTATTTTACACAGGATGAAATAAATTATTTCACGAACGTATTTATTATTTAACATTATAAAGAATATTATTATTCCTAACACACCCTGAATAAAATAAGATGAGTTAAATATTTATGTGAGAATTTTTTCACTTCGGTTACAGCAACAAATAATTTCAAAATTTGTATAACTAAAGGGGAGTACACTGTTTTAAAAAATTGAATTTGATTGAGATTAGAAAAAAATATGAAAGAAAGTCTCTTGTGATCCGTATTATTGATCGTTGCTGTCCCCTTTTTTCAATTCTCAGTCCATAATATTTGTTTTTTATAACTTCAAGATTGAAGTGATGCCCAAATAACGATTTTAATGTTTAGGAGTTTTAACTTTATGAGTAATATAATCTGAGCCCCATAACACACTTCTAGCTTTAGTATGGTTTCATATGGTTTTTTCAAGAATAGCGCTTCAATTTTACAAAAAAGGTCTTAGAGTAACAATATCAATTATCAATTTTACATCTTCTTTAAATTTCTATTAGCAAAGTATTTGCAAAATAAAAACTAAAATTATCTAAAAGTAAAATAACTTCATCTGTTCATTTTATAATTACCACAACTTTAAAAAAAATTAATTATGTTATTAAAAAGTTTCTAAAGTTTCTAAAGCTTTAACAGCAATGTTTTCTAATGTAACAACTTTAGCATAATTACCAGAGCAAAATTTAACACAAGGAAGAAATTCATAACACACGAAATATAGTTTAAAACACGATGAAAAAAACTTTAAATTAAAATAAGTGTGAAAAATTTTACACATGTTTCATCATAATGGTGCACGACACAATTATGTAAAACTGCCAGAAATAAAGCAAAAATAAAAAGTAAGTTAAAATTTTATACATTAAAACAATTTTGTGATTGTTATTCACACTAAACTGTTTTAGAAAACGTGTATTAGTTTTAAAACTGCCATAAAACTATAGTTAAATTTAAATAAAAAATAAAATATCAAAACTGCTTTATTCTTAGTTCTCTAACTATTAAACATAAAAATAAAATTTGTTAAGGGAAATTTGCATAGAGAAATAGAAAAGATGTGAAAAATCGTTGTAAAACTGCTAAGATGATGGCAGTTAAAAAGTTTGATGTTTCATAGCAATTATGTGGAAAAGAATAAAAGGCAAAAAGTGCTCATTAATTTATTTTCTTTTTTTAATTAATGCAAATGCTTTTCTTCTTTGCTTTTTTTTCTTTACCTTTTCTTATATTATTTTGCATTTAAGGCATTTGTTTTTTCTTTGCGTTGTTTTTGTTTCTAAGAAATCAAACCAAAAAGATGGAGAAAATTATGAGATTGAATAGAAAGAACGAACAAACTAAAAAGATGACAAGAAAATTTTCTGAAATGAAGTGTTGCCGCACTATGGAGTGATTTTTTTAAAGAGTAAAATAATTTTTTAATAATATTAGTTTTTTGTTTCTATAGGAAGTATAAATTATTTTTCACTACAGCAAAGATCTAAAAACTTATTTTTTAATATTTTTTGGTACCTAAGCGTTTACAGATCGAAAAAAAAATAATAAAAAAAAAGAATATTAACTAGGCTTTTTCAATTTTTGTTTATTTGCTTAAAATTTTTTGTTCCATCCTACATCACATGAATTTAAAAATAAAAAAGACTTCAGGAATTTTTTCAAGCAAAAGAGAAACTAGTTTGCGTTCCTTCTTTTAAAAGTAGTATTTTTATTATTTGAAGAAAAAATTTGAGCAATTGCACAGCTCTACAAAAGATATTTCATACTTCATTTTATATTCCATTTTAATTTTTGTAATATTCTTGTAAGAAATACTTCACTCCATCTCTTCGTCTTAATATCTATGAAACCTTTAGCAAACCGAAAATTGATTACAACTCACATGTATGGGCCTGTGCTACAAAGTCATCGGTGACAGTAGGGTATCCAGCTCTAATGGATAACTTGAGCATCGACGCAATATGCGGTGCGTTTCACTGTTTCATCGTTACTACAAAGGAATGTGTTCTTATGAAATCACTGATCTTGTTCCTGAAAACCGTAATTTCGTACGCGCAACGTGCTCTGCATCAAGAGCGCATTCCTTTGTGATCGGTTAGCCAGTGAAACGCACTGCGCAATAAATAAAAAATCCGTTTTTAAGGCGAACAGTTCGCATGTGGAATAAACTCCCTGCAGAGATCTTTCCTGTTACTTTCAATGTGCAAAAATCAAAATTAAATGTCCACAAACACTACTCCTCTTATCCCCCTTCCCACAACCAAATTTCCTAGTCAAAAAGAAAACATTTTTCTTTATTGAAAAGTTTTTGCTAACACATTGGTGATTTTTAAAACAAACAAACAACACATTTTAAAAATAAAGGGTGTCCCCACACATAAAACATGTTTTTTCATTAGGTGTTATGGACCGTATGTTATTGTACCATTTTATAATTAAAAAAACTCTTAATCACAAAAAGTAATATAAAAATAAATCTAAGTGTTAAAGGGTGTCCCGGTAGGTGGCGTTAATTAAATCATTTGGTTTTATCTTTTAAAGCGTTGAAGACAAACGCTTGAAAATTGGATAGAATGTCGAATTCTCTGGCCTTTATATTAACACGCATTAAAACTTAATATCATAAACTAAAGGGTGTCCCAATATTTCATTTAATTGAATGTGTAAGGTAAAGCTTTTAAATAGTTGTAAACAGAAGGTTGCAACTTATAAAAAACCTGTATTGCTGTTACAACAAAATAACATTTGGACTTGAAAATGTAACAAAACTATTTAAGTTAACAAGCCATAGTGCGTTCTGACTTATAATTTCCAACACAGAAAAAAAATCATAATAATAATAATAATCAACAATAATTTTTAATGAGTTTTTGTAAAACTACAAACTACTTAGTATGAAAAAAATCGTCATTATTTTAGAGGAAAAAAAACAGAAAATAAATTTTTCTTAAGACATCTGGAAAAAAAGTTGCTTTTGTGATTTTCACTGCAAGCAGCTTAACTATTGTTTTTTTTCTGCCATATTGTTTCCGGTTTAATGAGGTATGGATATGTTCATGCATGTATAAGCATAAGCAGGCATGCATGCCTGAAAGGATGTTCTTGTTTGTACGTAAATATGAGCATTCAAACGTTTGTTGATGTTATTTGACATATAACAGTAGAATTTTTTTTTTTGTTAAAATGATATGAAGTTGAAAAATCAATGCAGCATATTATAAGTGCCTAAGTCAAGCCAAGTAATGAATAACAAAAAGCTTATGTGTGCTTTCCTATAAGTTTGTGTGTTGTTGCTTTTAAAAGTATGTGTTAGTGTTTTTAGTATGTGTATGCAATTAATAAAGATTAAGGTAGAATTCAGACATCAGCATTTATAAAAACAAACACACACACACACACTTACACTAGCATATCAAAGGATATATACACAAATGATTTCGATTTATATTGTATAAAATTTGTTTGTGTCTGTGTGCTGATGTTTGAATAGTTTTACGCCATTTGTTTGCTTAATATTTTTCCTTTTTACAAATTTTTTTTTATTCTTTTTCTGATGAGTGTTTCTGTAAAAAAATATTCTTTGTTTAGCAAACTATTGTAAAAAGAGGAAAGAAATTAATTAAGCCGATATTCACTTATATCTTTGTATATTCTCCTAAGCTGTATTTGGTACCTTTTGCATTAGTGTTGTACTAAAGTATTAAAGGGTATTAACTTGGTTTTTTTATATTTGATGTTATTTTCTAAAAATTTGTTGTTGTGTTTTTTTATCAGAGATTTAATGTTTGTTTTATTAATTACCACTGCATAATGTTGGGTTATTATCTAAACACAGTATTTGAAATTATTCATTGGCACATACATTCATCTTGAGATGTATGGATGGTGTAGATGTATTTATTAGCATCAAAGTTTACACAAAAATTACTTCAAGCGAGTTAAAAGACAATGAAATTTATTACAGTTCGGTAATTGTTTTCACGGTAAGAAATGAAAAAATAAAGTTTAAATTAACAACAAAAGATTTAAAGTCTCATAGAAAAATAAAATCTTACATTGCGGTGCCCTCTTAAGCATTGAAGTAGAGTACCTGGCATGAATTTGACTGAATATTGAAAAGAGTGCTTTCATACAATTTATGCTTAAAAATGCTTTTGGGTAAATTCGAGAAGTCAGTACCACAGTAACTTTGTTGTAAATAAAGCTATAACTCGATGATAATATTTATTGAGTGTTAAGCTCTCGCTAGCCTGTAGTAGATTTTAGCTAAAGTGCTTTCCATCAGTATGGCTATTTGTAAAATTAATCGTTTTTCTAAAGAGACTTATTTTACACAAATATTTTATTTTTTTTTATTTTATAAATCTTCATTTCTATTTTATTTTTGTCGATAAGAAATATTTAAAGCTATAAGTTCCAAATTATATAACAATTTGCGAGTCAAATATTGCTTTGTGGGGTGCCTTTCCAGTACTAAACGAAAAGTTTTATTTTCATGTGTTTAAAGAAAAAACTTAAAATTAACTCTGTTTAGTTTATTTTTTGTTTGCTATGAAATTTGCATTATGCAAATTAGCATTTACCTTTTTATAGTTTTTTTAGCTGCCAGACTGATATTTAATTAATTTTTTTAATGACTCATTTATATAATTGAATAAGAAAAAACGAAATAGTTGCATTAAATATTTAACTGAATCACTTATATAATCAATTAAAAACGAGGAAGAATATTTTCTATTTGTATAAAAATTGCACTTCAAAATTCAGTGAAATATTAAATAAAGCCTTTAAAGGATGCAATTTTTTCTTTGATGTATAAATGTAACTTTAGTTTATTATTTTAAATTATTTGACGAAAATTTCTTCTCTATTTTTTTAATAATATTCTATAAACAAAAAGCCTTAAATTCAGTTTCTGTTAATGCTCTTTATAAGAGTTTTTTTTTTTTAAATAGTTAAAGAAATTTTTGATACACATTTTTGTCAATGTCAAGAAATGGCTATTTTGAAGCGCCCTTAAGTAGAAAAAGAAAAATTAATATTAAAAAAAATTAGTAAACACAAAAATTTTTTTGTGTTCAAAACGAAAAATTTGTTGTCATCATATAGAGATAAAGAATATAATCATTAAATTCAACAGTATTCAAGGAAATATTTGCGTAGGTCATACAGCAAAAAATTTAAAAATTGTGACTGTTGGATGATAAAAACTGTTTTTTATGTCCATACATTCTTCAAATATTCCATCTTTGCTTAGGCTTAAATATTTATATAAAATGATTTTTTTTTGCAGTGTGAACTAACCCTTTTTTTATTATCCAATTTAAAAAAGAGCGGCTTGAAATAACTCCCCACGAAAAGAGATAAAACTAGTTTGGGGTCTTGTTTCAATTTGAAAATGAAATGAGTCGCCAATGAAAAAAATATAACGCCCCAAATTCAAAGTTCAAAAAACGATTTTTTTCGTTTGGACGCAAAGATTTTCTCCTCTTTAATTTTATTTTTTTTATTATCCAACGTTAAAAAAAGGATGTTATTAATTCGACCGAATGTTGCTTTTCCTATGTTTGTGCCTGCATATCTCAGTCATTTCTGAACCGATTTTAAAATTTTGAAAACTTGAAAGGTTATGCTAACAGTCTAGTCGCATTATAAAAACAGTTCAGAATTTTAAATATTAAGGGGTGTCCCTATACAATATTCATGTGTTTTTAAGTGTATTTTAATCCCTAAAAGACACCACTCAAGAATTTAAAAAAAAACTGAGTATCGCTAAAATTCTCATAGGTAAAAAGTAATAGAAAAAACGCTTAAAAAGTGGACAAAATGCACATTACCGAGACCCCAATAGTTTATTTAGTTTGATGAATACGTCCATACTTTTGAATAGCTGATGCCGAAATGTACAAAGAACTTGAATTCTAAGTCCACTATAGCAGCAAATATAAAATTTGCATTTGTAAATTAAACTGAGTGCCAATAATTGATATAATTTGATGTATGAGATCATATTTTTAAACCATTAAACACAGACAATTGAAATTCAAAAAGAAATTGAATTCTAAGTCCGCTATAAGAACAACAATGTAATTTGATTTTAGAAATTAAATAGTGTTACCATTACTGATGTAGTTTGACTTATATGAGCTCTTATATAAAATTACTTTTGTTTCCTTATAATAGACAAAACGACATTTTTAATTTATCAACATAGCAACAATAACGTTATTAAAAAAATATTTTAATTTGTAGTTTAGAACAGAATTTAGCTGCCCTTTATGTATGAAATTCTTCAAAAAAAATATTGATTTAAATTCAGCTTAAAACCCTGTCTGAAATTTCCGCACTCCCATATAAAAACGTAAGTATGTCTTTCATGACCTCAATCTTCGACAACCGGCAAGAGTAAGAAAATGTCTGCACTTGTTACTAAATCTTATAGAAAAATTTATAGATTAAAAGAACAAAAGAAAGAACATTGTGTCATTCCACTAGAAACTGTCAGTGCTCTTTTTTAGTACTGTGTTTATACATACGTATGAGTGTATGTGTCAGAAAAACATTTTTATTTATTTGTCTAAGTTCTTGACAATGTCAAGGAAGTTCAAAAAATTTTTTTTTTTGTTTTCTATAGATAAAATTCTTAGATCAGGAATAGATAAAAATACAAATAAACATATAGTTAATATTTGCGAGTAACTATAACGGTATTTGAGTATGAAGTCATGAGACAAAGTATTCATAAATCAACGAGTTTTGATTTCAACTATTCAAATTGTTTTTTAATGTCAACAATTTCACAAGTTTTTTGCTAAATCAAAAAGAATTTTCATAAATACGAAATTGCTTTATAAGAGACATTTTCTTGAATTTATTACATAAATTATTTTTTATTTGCCACAGTTTACACTTAATTTACTTTAATATTATTTTTTCTTTTACTTTTTTGTTTTTAAAGCGAAGATTATGTTACTTTCTTTTTTACTTCTTTTATTTATTTTTTGCTATTTTAAATAATTTTTTTCTTTCGTCATTATGCTGCAGTTGTTTTTATTTTTCTGTGCAGATAAATGTGACAAAATTTCTTTTAAAGTTATTTTAACAAGTGGTAGCAAAAGTTATGCCAAGCAATTTTTTCTGGTTGATTCGTATTCTTCTTTAAGAGTTTCACTTTTTTAAGTTTATAAATTTTTATTTGCATATTTCTGGGCGTAATTATAATTCTTTTTAAGCTTTTTATTATATTTTTGTTATATTTTTGTTATATATTTTCAACTAAGATATAAAGAAAAGAAAATATGTAACACTTGCTATTATTTAAAAAACGTGAAGTGTTTGAAATATTAAAATTAAAAATGTAAAAAAATGCTTTAATTTAAAGTAAAAGTATTGATTTAATGATTGACCTAAAAAAACTAAAAAAGTTACATTTTAGAAAACAAATTTTTGACACACCCTACTTATTTTTATTTATTTCCTTCCATTTGGGCAGACTTATATGTCAACTACAGTGAATAGTTGTATGTGGTGAAAAACGACAAAACAACACAACTGTTTAGAAATTGTATACAATAGCAATAACAACAAATACTTGCACTGATACATGGAATGTAGAAATGTATTGTCAATGTGCATAATTTACCACTTCTTAAATAACAAGCACAATTATGAAAACAACAACAATGTAATATTTACTGGCTCGTATATTAAAATACCATTACATTTACAAATTATGCATATAAAGCCTTTAAATTACATCATTATGACAAAAACAGATAAAGAGAGACACATGCTGATATAAAGATTTTTTGTTTACGCACACATACACATATATTTATATGTAAATGTACAAATAGTTCAACTGAAATGCATTGCATTCTGCATAAAAACAAATGTTTTTTATGTATTGAAAGACTTATATTTATAATTATTTACCAGAAAAATTATATAAGAATTAAATATATAAAAGTCAATTAAAAATTTAATAATCAATGTAGAATATTGGAACCTTTCATGGAATTATTTATTTTTATTATTTTGATTAAAAATGTATATCAGTATTTAGGAGTTTGTACAGAGGGTGTTCTTCAATATATTTAAATTTTAGAGAAAGCTCCTTAGGTCACAGATATATTTTTATTTTTAGTTCATAGAATTGATAGATAGAATTTAAATATCGCTATTTATCCCGCCACATGTAATAATTGTAAGACGATTTTTCGCTCCACAAGTTGTAGATGTTACATACGTTTGAAAGTATGCGGGGCTGCAGATTGTGGATGTAGAAATCCATATCGATGGCTTTATTCCTATAAAATTTTAAAACTTTTTATTAAATTACTTTATCAGTCAACAAATGCTTGAGAGCTATGAAAATAACGTCGGCTTAGGTTTCTTTGATAAGCTATTTTGTTTGTCTATCTTTTGATATAAATTAAGTATTTTATGTAATAATTAATTAACTGTGAAAAAAGCCTTTGCAACTATTAAAGAGTTCATGTATTTTCAGATTGTAATTTTTAAAATTTTTAATTAAATTAAACTTTTTCTTTTTAACTACTAGATTCGTTGAATTATTAAATTAGAAAATAATGTATTCATTTTTCAAATTAATATATGTATTTCAATTAAAAATTTAATAAAATTTTTCAAAACAAATAGTACTTTTAAATGGTGCAAAAACTTTTTATGAGTAAGAGCGACTCACTTTTAGATGCACACTAAATTTAAAAGAATTTTTCGAAATGTATTTAAAAAACTTCCTAATATTACCAACATGTGTTTACTCAGCTTCAACAGCTATTTAAAATCAATGATAATATTTAAACTTAATTTACCTTACCTGTAGTTCTCATATTAAGAGACTCTTCATACCTTGGTGCACTTAATTCAATGCTTTACTTAAAAAGTTTAGTGTCTGCAAAAGTTCTGTCTAATCTTATTTTAAACTTCATCTTGAATATTTAAATTTGTCTCACCATGGACTTCTAAGTTAGTGTCATTCTGTACAAGTTGAAATGACCACAATCAAGATTTTAGGTCTTAGGAAAATGTATCCAAAAATTGGGCAAGAAAGACGAATGCCAGGATATCAGGAAGATTTAATACGGAGAGTGTTTTTCTCAACTGTAGGGATTTTACCTGTAATTATAATTATTTAAAGGCAAAATATTTCACGCACTTTATTTTCAAATTTTTTCTTAATTTGATTGGTATTTGTTTTTTTTATCACTTTATTATAACTTTAAGCCGAATTGATCAAAAATCAATATGTATCTCATGTTTAATTTGTATATATTTTAAAAATATTTTAAAATATATTGTAGATGATATCCTTGTTTACAGAGTAAAGAGGTGAGAAGTGTAATGTTAAAGTGGTTTTTAATTAATATTTAACACTTTTATTGATTGGAGTGTAAGCTAATTATACTTTAGTTAACATGTGATTTAATCATTGTAATGGAATAAAAGCAACATATTTTGTTTTATATTTTTTATATTTTTTATTTTATTACAAAAGAATTTTTTTTAATATTCATAATTGATAATAATTATCGCTTTCAAGGATAAATATTAATTTAGGATTTTGTGAATATAAATGCTTCTACGACGTTTCAAAAAATTTAAACATTATTCTAGCTTTCAATATATTTTTTTAATTTCAGTATTTATTAGATTTTTTTATTGAAATATAACTTACTTGTAGCAAGACTTTGACATGCATACTTAATGACTTAAAACACACATTGATTTATAATTAAAGAAAATAAATGAATTATGAGGTTTATGTGTTTGATTTTTATCATCGACCGCATTCATGAGGGTGTTGAAGTACAGCGTCACGTATGAGTGATTTTTAATTAACACACCGAGAAAAAATATTAGCTCATTTTTACTCTTAATATAATCATCAAGTCTCATTAAAAACAAATATTTGAAGGTGAACAAAATTTAAGTTTTATTTTAATGAAGTGACATCGCAAGTAGAAAATTGATAACAAGTGTTTATTTACATCATGAATTTCTTAGTTCTGCTTTTTTTCGTTTTATTATAAGGAAAATAATAGGCATTGTATTTAAATTGGCTTCATTGCGAATATTTCGTGACATTTTAGTAACGAGTTGTAAAGATTTCTTAAATATTTTTAACAAAGAAGTCATTTTTATGTAAAATATGTAACTATTAGTGTTGTTATACAAAAAAAATATTATTTTTATTAACAATTAAATTTAATTTGGATTAAGTTCATTTTTATTTTAATTTCACAAATATTTAAGAAAGAAAAATTATCAATAAAAATTATTGACAAAAGCAAAATGTAATGCAACATTTTCTAGATCGCTTCATCCTTCGTCAATAAATGCATTTCTTATATTTTCAAACAATTGCACAAATGATTTTGAAAAAATAAAATAAATAAATTTCACGCAGAAAACAGCGTAAATTTTTACTTTCTTCGTAACAATTATTATGATACAAAAGCTAAAAAAGCCATGAAAAAATAAGGAATGTATTCGTGTATGGGTAAATGAGAATAAGGGGAATAACTTATTATCAATAAATATATATTTGGTCCGAAGTAGTCCATGAATTACCTAAAGCTTTTTTCTTTATCCTCCGTAATACCCGTCACAAATATTTCTTTCCACTTTCTAAAAATTCATAGGCTTAGTAACCCATACAACTTTTGTTGTAAATTCTTAATACTTTTTTTCACATCACAATAAATGCTTTTCCAGTATCATATTGCTAGAAGTACGAATGTGAGGTGCTTTGCGTGATAGGTTGATAAGATTTAATTTTCGAAATGCTTGTAACTCATCCAAAGATGCTTGCTTCCAAAATATATTAACAAATTCAATGGTATAAGTTTTGTTTATATATTCAAAAAAGAGAAAAAACTTTTCCATAAGATTTCATCAAAATATTCGTTTGCTTCTAACAATTTCTTATATAATAAAATTTTGAAAAATTTGAATAATAGTAAAAAAATTAGTTTTTTTCTGTGTTATAAATCAAAATTCAATGCAGCTTAAAAAAAAATATTTTGGAATCGACTGATTTCTATCAAATACCTGAATAATTTTGCTTTGTATTTTTACTGGATCTTAAATGAATTGCGTCTAAAATAATATTTCCTTATCCATTAACTTCTTCTTGTTTTAATGTTGCTAATTTAGCTCTGTGTGGACCATTAAAAATTCTTGTTACTCAAGTACTATCAAAGACGTTTTAATTTTTTAAACTATTGGCTAAATTATTTAGCATTAAAAAACTATTATTAAATTTAAATTAAAAATTATTAAAATACTGAAACAGTACAAATATATACTTTCAAAAGGAAAAATATTAAATAAACCCATTAAGTTATAAATAAAAAATAATTAAATTAAATTAGTAATATAAAACTGAAACTAATTAGTAAAGTATTTCATCAAAATGCAACTTTAATTAATTTTTGTTTGAAATTAAAATACATGAACAATTTTTACAATGAAAGTAAAATCAACAATATTTTTATTTATTAAAAATGTAAAACATTTTAATAAAAACATCTAAAATTTATACAACACAAACTTATTTGCATCTACAAGCTTTTATATTAAAAGAAGCAATTCTAAACTCAAACAAAAAATTCTTTTTTATATTATTTGATCAAAATTGAACAAAAAAAGAAAAAAAAAACAAACGTACAAAAATGTTAAAGTGCAACTGGCAAGTACACACACCCATATTCGGTAATAAAAGTACACACACATATATACACGCATACACAGCATACTCTTGTATACACTGAGATCTCTATTTATTCATATGAACACATGTATTTAACTAAAATTGGTATAAAATATTTACTTTTTTTCAAGAGGAAGCAAAAACACACACATATTATATAAAGATACACATATCTATGAAAATTAATAAAAAAATAAATAAATTTTTTATATTCTCTTCATAACCCAGACTCTCTCTCTCTCTCTCTGTTTAAACTGACTTTCTTCTTTTTATACTCTTTAACACTCTCATACATTTATCAACACAAAACTCAGTAAGTGTTTTAGTCTTTGCACTTTTTAGTGTATTTACATGCAAGTGTTTTTGTGTGCGAGTGTGTTTTATAATTTTAAAAGTTTTGAATGAATGTCCACTTAAAAAGTAAAACTGTATAATTTTGGTAGTTGCTATTTTTAAAAAACACTTTGTAAATATTAGCAAAACTAACAAATTCTAATGAAAAAAGTACGAAAGTTTATTTTTAGTTTTCAATTTAGTTTTCATTTAACATTTGCTATTTTTTAAATGTACAAAGAACATCCTCAGGCATATTGTTTGAAATGTGCAGTTGCTTGTTAATTTATCATATATGATTTTATTTTAATTAAAATCTTATACTCATTTTTAAAACGAATTTTTGTTTAAATTAAAAACTTGAAATTAATTAAAAAAAATTGGTGGCAATTATTTGTAAATAAAAAAAACTTGTTTTTGAGCAAAAATTCGAATATTTTTTTGATTCTTAAAATTCATTATTTAAATTACGAAAAATAATTTCTAACACTATTTGGTAAAATAATAATAATTATTATAGATTTGTACACCAAACTAAAAAATATCTGAATAATTTTAGTGCAATTATTAATATTAAAATGTATGATATCAGACTTTCTAAATATTTAAAAATGTTTTTATTTTAATTCTTCTTTCATTCCAAGACACATTTTAATTAAAATATTTGCATTAAAGTAGTTCACATAGAATTTCTTTGAGCAATTTTCAATACCAACACAACTTTTTGAAGCAAAAACCAATATTTCTTTATCTTTTCTTAAATTAGGTTAAACTATCACAGTGTTTTTTCAGCGAAACCTGCATAAGGCACTTGGAAAACTTACTGATGAGTTTGAAAAAACTAAAAAATTTTAAAAATAATTGAGTATACAGAAAGAAATGTATAACTGAAAATAATTATAATTTTAAACTAACACTAAAATTTATTATTTAGAACCGTTGCCATTGTAGTTTTTAGGCTATTTATTAAAATTAAATTTTTTAGCTGAATAAATATAATTCTAGGTTCATGTTTGGCAAAAGGTAAAGTGTAGCTTCTAAAATATTCTTTTTTTAATAAACTTTTTAATAAACTATTTGAAAAAAAAAATTGAGTTGCAACTCTATTTGCAACAGACGTCGAATATATACAAAACTTTGCATCATTTTTTGTGTAATTTTGCCTTCATTTAATACATAGTTTTGCTCCTAAATATTAGCAAAAGTTTTACATTGTAGATTTTTGATATAAATTGAAATGAAATTTTTTATTTTCAATATTTTTATATTGAATAGTTTTTGTTTAGTAGACTTAATCCAATTTTCGACTTTGGTTTAAAAAAGTTTAAAATGCAGCTTATTAAATGTTTTTTAAATAAAATTTTTGTTGGATTGTTTATTAAAACAGTCAGTGGCAACACTTTGTTCTACAAACGTCACTTGTAAATATAAATTTCCGTAATATGTTATTTGAATTTTGCCTATAATTAATATAACATTTGCAAAAATTTTACATTGAAAAGTGTTACCGTTGCAGCACTTTTAGTATTAAATTAATATTAAATTTTTTTGCTGACTAAATCTAATTTTTGATTTTGTTAAGCCAGACTCAAATCAAGTCTTTCAAATAATATAAATTTGTCTTATTTATTTTTTTAAATAGGCAATGGCAACTCTATATTTTTAAGACGATATTAGATTCTACTGCAATCAATAGCTACTCTGTTTTTTTTTTATTATATTTCAACTTTAAAAGTGTTATAGGAATTTCCTTCTATATCATGACCGGTACCGAGGCAAACAACTACGTTTTAATCGATTTCGTTTCGGGCTCACACGCATAGATCCATGATTCGTCACCTGTAACGATCTTATAAACGTCTTTTGAAGCACCGCAATCGTATTTTTGCAACATTTCTTTGCACCAATCGACACGAGCCTTTTGTTTAACGCCTTTCAAATTGTGCGGGATCCAACGAGAACAAACCTTTTTTACGGGCAGGTATTCATGCAGTATCGAATGTTTGCTGGTGGAAGAAATGTCCAAGGATGTCTCTATCTCTCGGTATGTCGCATGTCGATCTTGCATTATAAGTTCACGCACGGCATCAATGTTCTCTGGCACAATTGCTGTTTTTGGACCTTCACGGAATTCGTCTTTGAGCGAGTTTCGGCCACGATTAAATTCATTATACCAATTTTTCACAGAGCTATAGGATGGTGCTTCATCGTCATACAAAGATTTAAGTTCATCAATGCACTCTTGTCGTGATAATCCACGTCGAAAGTTGTGAAAAATGATGGCACGAAACTGTTCACAAGTTAATTCTATTTTTTTCTATATTAATTTTTCAAGTCACTGTAAACAACACAAATAATGGTCGTCAGAACGTTTTGAGTACAAAACGTTTTGACGTACAAAAATTCCAATGGAAATGTCAGATTGCACCTTGCAACACTCAGTGTTGCCAAGCCAGAAGTATATATAGCAGCCCTCGTATCCAAAAACAATCCGTAAACAGAAACGAAAAAAGATTGTTACTGATACTGCGCCTTTTAGTCATCGAATAACAAAAAAATTAGATGTAGAAATCACCAAATTCTAACAACCGCTTCATTTCAAACATTTTCTATTATACAGGACAGCTCTGCAAATATTTGTCGCTTTCAGAAAGCAAAAATAAAAGCTCATGTTAAAAAGCAAATGTATACAAGCAACCATCACATAATGAAAAATGCGTTTTTATATTATAGCTTCAGTACGTGACATTTTTTTATATTGCCATCATTTAAAGAAATAAAAAAGGACAGAAAAAAAAACACTGTTCTCATTATTGTGTAAAATAAAAGGCGAAAAAAAGGCCAGACAAAGACGACCTGGATTTTAGCTAAAAACAAAAGAAGCAAAAATTGGGACAAAAGTCAAAATTAAAATTAAAAAAAATAAAAAGAAAAAAATTGATAAAAAAAAAAACATTTAGATTTTAAAGGCTTTTTATCAAAAAATGGATTTCAGCCAAAATTTAACTTTACAATTGGGTATAATTTCAAAGCAATAATGTTCCTAGACTCCGACTCATACCGTTGCTATCG
Source organism: Cistogaster globosa (assembly GCA_937654795.1). Taxonomy (NCBI): domain Eukaryota; kingdom Metazoa; phylum Arthropoda; class Insecta; order Diptera; family Tachinidae; genus Cistogaster; species Cistogaster globosa. The sequence continues at coordinate 3,254,191 of OW569407.1, forward strand.
TTTCCATGTTAATGTAAAACTGTAAGTTATTGTGGGTGTATTAGTGTTTGTTCATAACCACAAATTAAACATGCTTCATGCTGAAACACACCCACTTGTCGCAGTCAATTACGTTTTAAACATTAATTTAATATCGCTGTTATTTTTTTTTTCTACATTTTCTTTTACTATTCAACCTGGAGGATGAGTACGCGAGTTTTATTTTTATGAAATATAAATAGAAGCACATGTTGCAGGAAATGTGTGTGTTCAAGTATTTTATTTTAAAGAGTGTTTTGTTGCGTTAAGTTCAGAATTTTTTAAGAAGTTCAAAGTTCAAATAGATTTTCAAGTGCCGGAGCAGTTTTTCATAAAGTTTGGTCGCAAGAAAGACAATTTAGGTTACACTAAACTTTTGTCTGTAGAGATAATAAGACTCACAGTGTTTGTGCCAATTGGTTGACTAACTCGCCAAAATTTTCTTTAAAGTAGTCATATCTCAATAAATAATTTATTTCATATACTTCGTTGACAAAAAAAAAAAAAAAAAGAATTCTGCACAGAACAAGGATTAGTTCGTGGCTTTATGCTTTTGGACGAAACAGGCTCCAGTTTTTTTTTAAAGACATTCTTCAAGTCCTGAGTAAAATGATGATAAATTCTATCAGCAAGTGGACACTGCCACTGTTTAAAAGTGACATTTATTGTCTACACCTGTAAATTGATTTAAGAAGCTGTACCATTGGTTTTTTAATGCAAGAAAAATAACTTTCATTACGTTTAAAAAATCACTCTGTGTATAAGCAAAATAACCGCTATATTAAACTTAAAAGCAGCAGCTTAAAAATTACTGTAACAAAAAGTTATAAATTTTTTCTAATTTTTTTTTTCTATTTTTTGTAATATTGTTGCTTTGCGCCAACTGATAAAAGCAAAAAAAAAAAAAAATACAAAATAAATAAACATTTAAAAAGAAAATGACAAGAGGAAAGTAAATGATGTTGAACAGTAGCAAAAACGTGACTAATTTTTTTATGTCTTGCTGCTTTGTATTTTTATATCTATTCCTATTCCGCCTCTAGTTCACGTTTGTGCTGCTGCCTAATGTCCTGCTATTGAGTTTGTTTGTTCGCTTCATTTTGTGGTTTACTGGCCTGTTGTCATTTAATTTTCCACGACCTATTTGGCTGCCATATTAAATTTTTGCCTCGTTAACTTAAAACATAGAATTTTTTTCTCATTATTGCTTGTTTACATTTTATCTTATAGGAGGGCAGTCTTAAAAAAATATTGTTTTATTATTAATGTTTATTATCAAGTTTCGCCATTAATCAATTACTAATCAAAAGCTCAAATTAACTGCAGTTATTATAAATCGAAAAACTTATTACTTGGGAATAAAGTTCAATAAAATTTGCTCTTCAATAAATCAAACATACTCTTTAAGTAAAACGACTTTTTCAATAAGAACTTCCGCTTATTACATACACATTTGAGTAGTAAATTAATAGCGCGAACGTAAACATTATTGAGATGTTTAAAGCCTTGAAAATAATTTTCTTAATTTTTATTCTTTACTCGTATAAAGTACGTGTATGTTTTATTATTGTTTCGGTCATTAAAGTATTTTTTTTCTATTTTTTTTTTTTATTATTTATTTTTTTTTTGTCAGATTCGTGATCGCCTGTTGTTTATTAGAATTAAATGATAAATATACTTTCGTAGGGACTTTTCTGTTAAAAAAGTAAATAAAGAGAAATAAATAGCTCCCCTGGGACATTTTGTGTTATTTTTTTCTTTAGTGGTTTTTTACGTAAGAAGATATTTGCAGGAGTTCTCTTTCCAACAACGTTTTATTTACCCAAGTTTCAAGATATTTTTATCTAAAAAGATTTTTTGCTGCAAACATTTTATTAAATAAATATTTTACGAAAACCATTAAGCCGACGAGTTTTTACCAAGAATTTCCATTAATTCGTTATTAAATTTTTATCAAAAATTATTATTTATAGAAAAATAAAATAAACAATGAAATAAAATTTTGTGTGAGGCTAAAATTTATTAAATGTTTACAGTTTTCCGTTTAGAGAAATTACTTACGGATATAATTCTTGATAAGAAATCACATCAAACCCTACAGAATTAAAAAAAAAACATCGAATAATAAAAAAGTGTTATCCGAGTACGAAATTTTAACTGTCATATATATCAAATTACATCATTTTTGGGAATACTTTTTTATAATTAATTTTTATTACTTTCATCTGTTACAAACGAAACACAGGAAGCAAATTTTTCTTTCATTTACTGCTTTAAAATTTTTCCAACAATTTTTTCATTAAATTTGTTGGTCGATATAATGAAAAAAAATTGTTAAGAAATAGATGAAAGAAATTTTTTCCCTAATCAAATTGGCATTTGCAATTCATATATACTTAGAAATATATATATTTTTCTATACCTTTGTTTTATAAATTATTATATGGCTCAGCATTTCTACTAAATTTTTTGCTCAAAGGAGTTTTTCATAAATTTTTGTCTTACTTTAAGTTCAATTAAATCATTAGAAATATTATCTCAAATTCAAATAATTTATTAAATTTTTCTATTCAATTCGATTCGCTTTTTTTTTCTTTGTGTGTCACTTTCATTTTTATAATTCTCCTGGTTAATTTTTACTACAAAAATATTTTATATCTCTTTTTTTTTGGTGAAATTTTACGGATTTAATTTAATTTGAAATTACTATTATTAACTTCTATTCTCCTTTTAAGATACTAGGAAATAAAATAAATAACTTTAATTTTCTTCACACAATTTTTTAATAATTCAATGCCTGTTGGGCTGAAAACCCACATTTTTTGTTAGTAAAAAAAAAAAAACACAGAAAATATAATAACAACCAGAACAATTTTATAAAAACTCTAATATAGAATATAAAGTGAAAGCAAAAACTAAGACAACGGCGTTAGAGAAGACAAATGCGTAACAGATCCTTTGAGAATAGAAGCGAAATAAAATATAAATTAAAAAAAAATAAAACATGAAAATTGTGATGAGAAATGCAATAGAAAACTGCATTGAGACCTTGAATAATACAATACAATTATATGAGTTTTATTCTATTTGTATCCCTTCATATTTTATATCTCCATTTTTCTTGCTCTTTCTTCAATGTGGCCTTACTGTTGTATTACAAAAAAAAAAAAAAACCAACAAAAAAAAAACATTTTTAATATTTATGATTTTGCAGCAATAAAGCCATGAAATATAAAATTGTCTTTTACCCAGAAATCCCTGGTGTATTTGCATACAACTAAGGAAAAGGACAAGTAACTAAGCGAAGGTTAAGGTAAATTAAAATACGCTACCACGTTAATATAATGAGTTTTGTGGAATATTAAATTAATTTGAAAAAATAAGTAAAATAATATTTTCAAAATAAATTTAAAGAAAAATTATGCTCGCTTGTTGGTAAAACAAAATTATGGTTTGTTTGTGCTTTAAATAAAAACTAAAATAAAAAAACGTATCCTGTACGTATTGGGGTCACCGCTGTATTTATTTAATGTTTCTTTATAATTTAAGAAGAAAATGTGACATCAAGACTACAAAATCAACTTAACGTTAATCAATTGTATTAAATTAAATTTTCAGTATATTTTTTATCCCTCTATTCTTTTTCATTTTAATATCACACACATCTTTCATAATTGTTGTTTTTTATAAAAATGTTAACTTCTATGAATTTAATGTTTCTATTCAATTTCTATTTTATATGTCAAAGAAATTGACTGATCTATAATTTTAATTAAAAAGCAGTGTCTCTTATTTTTGAATATTTTAAATGTATTACAGCAAATCAACCATAAATTAATCAACTAAAGCCAAACAATCAGATTAATTTTTGTATTTTTTCTTTTGTTTCAGTTTTCCTTTAAGGTTACATTGTTCCAGTCTTCCCTCTAAAATTCTTGTCATGAAAAAAAAAAAATTAATTGAATGTGTTACACACTCTCACAAAAGTTATTTATGTCACGCATTCTTTTTTAAAAAAATTCGGTCATAAAAATTGTTTTTTTTTTTCTGTTCTATGGATACAATTTTGAAAGCAAATTAGTCTTATGGCCACTAAAGCTTTTCTTGACGAAAAGCATTCTAGATGTCTAATTTTTGGCTACTAAGTCGAGAAATGTTGGCTCTATTTCAAGTTCAACAATGTCGGCCCTTAAGACGTCAGTCAGTTGTTAATGCTTTATCACCACAAGACAGTACTTTACGTAGTCACACAAAAAATAATAGAGAGTTTTATAAATCGTACAAACTTTGAGGCCAGTTGACAGGTCGATTTCTCATAATCAACTTATCGCAAAATTTTGATTTCAACGAAATGATGACTGCACGTTTAAAAAGAATTAAATCATTGATCATGGTCTTCTTATTTAGATTTCTACCGCCAGTAGATGGGCTAGATTTGTAACTCACTTATTCGCTTTCCAAACACCGTTTTACTTTTTGCATTTTGTCTAATTCGGGGTTTTCCAAAAATTGCTTTTAATTTAATAATTTTTTTAAAATATTTTTTACTCTAAGAAAAGTTCAGAACACAAAAATAATTTTTTTATCCAGAAAAAAATTTGGGTAGTAGAGGGTTAAGATGAAATATTGGGTAGCTTTGCTCCAGTGTCAATCTGATCTAATAATTTGTCAGATTACACTTATTTTTTTTACAAAATTTATTTCTGTTAAAATAAATTTTTCTTTTGCAGCCAAAAAGCAATCAAGAAAACTTTACAAAATATATTAAAAAATATAAATTGTTAAATTTTTTATTTACTTTAAAATCTTTAAGTTCTGCTTTTGTACTCTAGTTTATTGACCCCAACGCTTTGATCTCATTTTATTTCATTTGTGTTGACCCCAGTTGGCAAAGTTAATGTTATAATGCATTTTAGTTTCCTTTTGCCCTTCTGTTTTGCTTGAGCATTTAAAAACACAAAATTACTCATGTTGTTTAGATACAATTTTTGGCAAAAATTCATGTTACTTATGGTCGTTATAACCCAACCAATATGTCTGCTTTAATTGTATGTTTGAACGAAATAAAATTTATACTCGAAACAATAACAAAAACTGGGAACGAACTGTTTTTCAGTATTTTGTAAAAACTAATTTGAAAAGGAAAAAAGAACAGAATAAAATAGAATAAAGTAGAAGAGGAACAAGTGAGCAATTGCATAACTTGCTGTTTGGTTTAGTTTCCTTTTTTTCTTTTTGCTACAACTGTCAAATTACATTTTATACATCAAATTCATTGATTCATTCATACATTGGTTTTGTACGTAGTTATTCTCTCACAAATAATTTTTACATTTGAAAAGTTTCGTGTTTTTTATTTTTTTTTTGTTATTGTTGCATAATACACATGTGAGTGAATTTTGCTGTCGTCATGATGTCTGAAATTCTCTAGGGTTATTGATTTCATTTAAGCAATTTCCCTGTAAAAATGTGCTTTTTTAGATTTATTATGATGTTTTTGTTTTTGTTTTTTTTGTTGGTACTCATACATAAATAATATTGTTGCTCTTATTGAATAGTTTTGTTACGTTTTCATTTCTAGTTTGAGGTTGTTTCTCGGTTTTTCTGGGTTGAAGAGAACAGAAATACTTTATAATAATAATATGTACCAGACTTTTTTTAAAAGATTTTGTTTTGTAAAGGAAAAATGTATGACTTACAACTGTCTTATAAAATATTAAATTTTACTAAAAGGTTAATGACTTTAAAATAAATTTTAAAATAGTTACGAGCTTAAGAAAATATGTATTAAAAAATGAATAGATTTATTATATTTTTAAAGTTTGTTAAAAAAAAAGTTTGTTACTAATTCGTGTGAAAAGAAATACAGAAAAATAATGACCTAAACGATATTTAATGCAACATTTAGATCACTACACTGGTCATAAAAATTCTTTCCATTTGTATATCTTTATTTTTACGTTGTCATGTATTTAATCAACTAATTTTGTTAATATTTATAATCAATCAGTATTAATTTGGTTAGAAGAAGTTTACAGAGGCGCCAAGGGTTTGTTTGTTGTTTTCTTTATGAATCGCGGATATTTGTTTTTCCTTTTTGCTAATTATCAGTTAAAAAGGAATTTTATTTTTATTTCTTTATTTTTTTCACTCTTTTTTCCTCACAACACACTAGATTTTGTTCCAAAATCATAATAATTGTTATGAAGAATGTATGAATGCGAAGTGCCTTTCGTGTGATTTGATTTTGAATTTTTGAAATAATAAGTATTACTTTAGCCAATTTAAATAAGTTATTTGTTGAAATGCTAACTAAGTTTGGCTGATAATCTAATAAATTAAAAAAAAAAACTTGATTTGACAGTAAACACCCTGTATTAGCAGTGTTACGTTGCACCTTGTGGCCTTTTATTTTCATTACATTAAATTATATTTTTTTAAATATAAAAGAGACATAATAAAACTAAACAGCAGCATATTTATGCAGTCTGAAAGATTAATCTTTTAAAATTTAAAAATTTAAGTTTAATTTTAGAGTATATTTTAGTCTAATGAAGCTTGAACTTGTTGTTGAAGTTCGTTAGTTTAGCATTATTTATAAGGAATTAAATATCTTATATTTAGAGTTTTCATGAGCTAAACAAGAGTTCATTAAGAGAATTTTAACACGAGCTATCGGAGCTTCTTTCCTTCGAATAGTGATCACTTTATATCATATTATTTATGGTTATGACAAGTTTTAAAAATTAAAACAATCTTCAAAAAATCTCGTCTTCTCAATAAACTAAAAAGTTATTATAGATTATGTATTGATAGTTTTAATGAAGTTTATTATTGTACCTGTATGTAGCTATTTTAGTAACAGAACAATAATAAAATCCTCTATTGGCAATTTTCTTTAAGTGAGGTTTATTTATTTATCTATTTTTTTTTTTTTTTTTTTTTTTTTTTTTTGTTTAAAAAATTTTTCGGAGACCTTAAAGTACTTGAATATTTTTTTTTACAACAAGAATTTTTACAAGATTTTCGTTTATTCAAAAAATTTTGATAGCTAAATTTAAATTTTTTTATCGGCTTAGGTTCATGTTTTTTATTTAAATTTCTTAAAATTTTTAGAAAGAAAAAAATTTTATAAATATATGCGGAGGGTTTTCGAAGATAACATGAAAAATTTGACACTAACAAAATGTATGGCCGCATTTTCTAGATCGATACATCTTTCATCAGCACTCTTTGTGTCTATCTATCTCAGGTTGTGTACATCATCTACGTAACCAACTAAGAAATATAAATTTCGTTATACGATATCTACACACAATTTAAACAATTTTTTTTCAACTCGTCTTGTTCATTTGTTTTTTTTTATAGCGTCTTTGAAATTTTTAAATATTATGATTCTAAAATAGCTGCATGAAAAAATACATATAACACAAATAAAGGCAGCCGTAGATTATCAGTCACTTATGGATCGATCGATACGGTTTTTCATTGCAAAATTCTTATTGATCTATCGACTAGTAATGTGATGAAATATTGTATGTAGCTCTTCCTACAAGGAATCAAAATATATATTTATGCACTAGTTGGCCTTTCAAGACTAATTATTAATTATTTTTATATGAAAGCCTTTCATCCATGCTATAAAGAATAATAAAATTTATAGAACAATGTTAATTTTCTACTCGAAAGAACCAACTTGATATTAATTAAAAAAAAAAAAAAAAAACTTCAATAATTTATTTCTTACCATCATTTACCATGTCATGTTACAGATAAAAAATATTCAATTAAAAATCAAGTATTAATTTTTGCCAATTAAAAATTTATATGATTTCAAAAAAAATTGCTTGTAAAGTCATCTATCAAATCAGTAACTAAATTTAATTATTTTACCTTGACACAATTTAGCGTTTTTCATGGAATTATTAGTTTACTGTGTTTTTTATAATCAAATGTAGAGAACAAATGACATTTAGTTGTTCGAATTACATGTTAAAGAGATATTGTTTTAATATGGAGTAATATATTTGGATACAAATTTTAATTTGATATTTTTATTAAATAAGCAAATCGAAAATTATTCATTTTGCAGAAACTTATAAAAAGAAGCGAGTAAATTTAGGGTGCAATAATTTTAAATTGAACATTTCTGTTTTCTAGAAATAAGCGGTGATTTTAAGCAAAAATCTAGTTTTCAATAATAATTGGGAAAATCCCTGAAACATAATTATATACATGTAATAACGCCGGCACATATTTGAAAGTAATAAATAAAGGTTATTTAATACTATAAATTAAATTAAAAAAAAAGGAAAATAAATTCATGCAACATTTTTAAATAAATAAAATTACATAAACTCGTACTCGTGTTTGTTTTTACACTTTAACATTTTTAAAATAAATAAATTACTTTTTATATTTATTTTATATTAATAAAAATATTTGGGGCAATAAAAATCATTTATAATTTAAGGTTAAAATGAAAATTAGAAAATTAAAACAAAAATTCGTAAAATATATTTTATACACGCAATTACATATGGAAGCATAAATCGATAAAATAAAGTTAATAAAAATTATCGAAATTTTTTTTCCTAGGCAATTTCACTTGGAATATGATTAACTCATTAAAATAATTTCACTGAATGTAAAATATGAACTTTTAATGAATTTTTAATGTTTTATGAACTGTTTTGGTCTTTTTTGCTTTATTCTTCCTTAGATGGAAAACAGAGCTAAAAAAAAAATTTGACACCAATATTTTTTTTTATTTAGCAGGAATTTTATACTTTATAAAACAAATGATAATTTACATAAAATTATATTTGTTAATATGTTTTGAAAAATAAAGTCTATAATTTTCTGAAGTATTTGACCTAATACTGGTCTATTTTAAGTGTCCAACAATAATCTGCTAATATTCGAAGACTCCATTTGCCTTAATATCGTTTTTCCTTGCTGAAAGTATCCTGATGGAACAAAGGGCTTTATGATTTTCGGCAAAGATAAGTTAAAGTTAGTTCTGCTATCAGATCTTTATAGTTAATTACTTGTGATTTCCCAAAAAATTTAGTGCGACATTTTTAAAACTTTTTCCAGGCAGATTTCTCTAACAAACTTAACTTGTGTGTTATTTTTTAACAATTCCTTGATCTGAAGTCCAACAAAAAACTCTTCCTTTGTTATTGCGTAACAGAAACAAATTAGTTTATATATGAAAGTAATAATTAGCATACAAAATCCGTGTGGTTAAAACCTTGGTTATTATCATCGTTATTTACATTTAGGTTATTTTTTACATTTTTATACTGTTTGGACCCAGTTTTCTTTACACCAAGTGGAGTCTCAAATTTTTAAAAAGTTTTTAGTAAATTGTAGCTCAACTCTTAATCAACTTTCATTTTATTACAACTTCAATTTAAAAGAGGAAATTAAATTGGAAACTTATTAAAATAAAAACTTGGTTTTAATGCCTTCAAAAGAATGCAGCCAATTTTAGTTGCCTATTTTCTAAATATATAAAACCACATGCACGTTATACGCTTGTAATTACATGAACACATGTCAGCTTTATTATTTGTTAAACATTAATTAAATATTGAAAAGTTGATACATAAAAACCAGAAATTGAAATTGTAAAGTTAAATAATTAATTTTTAATTGATTTATTGAACTTTAGAAGTACAGAAATATTTAAGGGGGGTAAATGTAAATGTAAAAAGGCAATTTTAATACTTCATAAGACTTTAACTCGCATTTTTCCTTTCGTTAAAAATTAAATAATTAGTAAGAAAAACATAAGTTCGCATGTAAATTTTTTACATGCTTGATTTAAAATTATTTTTTTGTTATAAACCATTTTGTTTTTTAATTTTTTATGCTCTCTAACGTAGAAGTCTTTCTTTTTGCAAATTCAAGCAAATCAATTTCTGTTTAACTCCTTAGTGACGCTTTATTTATTTATTCTTCTAATAACCCTGGACGTTTTTTTTAAATAAAAGTTAACTTGACCAAACCTATTTGCTGCAACAGCATGTTACTCCCATAAGACTCGAACTACTCGATGTCTTGTTGATCTATCGTATGCATGACAATTGACAATTTGCAGAGATAACAAAATATTACAAAAATAAAAAATAATTAGAAGAATATTTAAGAGGAAGAAGAGAAAAAACAATAAGACTATTTAAATCCAACTTTTGTAGACTTATTAGTTCAAAAAACTAATAAAAATGCGTCTCTTGCTTTTTGTATTGCACTACAAACAACGACTGCAGCAACAAATATTAATTCCCATCTGAATTTTAAATTCTTTTGAGTGCCTAAAATTCTTTAGTCGAATTAATTCCTTCTTTTAATTGCTGTTCTCTTTATAAATATTTATTTATAAATTTCTTTTTCTATTTTCCAACAATTCACGTTTGCTAAGGACACCTCTGTCCACTTGTTATCTAAAAATACTTAACAATTTCTGGACAAGTGGTCCAGCCAGACATGTTTAAGTGTTGTTGTAATGCTAGTCATTGTAGGAAACATTTTTTTTGTAGAAATTAACAATAAAAATAAAGAAAATAAAAATTGAAATAGAATTGTTACTTGTTGATTATTTAGCAAAGAATGCAAAAACATGTAGACTCAACGTAATAGAGGTAAATGTATTCTTATTTAAGATAAAAAAATTTTAGAAAAAAATAGTTGCATAACAAAGGATAAATTGAAACCACTTATATTACAAGAACTTGAAAGAGTTTTTTTTACGGGTTTTTGAAGTTCATGAGGATTTAAATTATTTGAAATAGAGTAACTGTGTATTAATGTTTTAATGATTTATGTAAATTAAAAACAGAATGTTTATAAAACTTTGTGTTAATGAAAAATTTATTTTTTTATCTAACAACTTCAAGGACAATCTTAACTGCAGCCTGTGGGATTTGTTGTTCTAAGGGTTCTCATTGAAGGAAAAGAGTCGTGATGAATTTGGTCACCAAAGAGAAAAATTATTTTAAAATTTACAAAGAAAAGTAAACAATTATTGAAGTTTTCTTCAAAAAAATAAAAAACTTAAATTATTTGACAAAAAAAACCTTTACCTTTTTAATCAAATAAAAAACAAATTAAAATTTTGTAGACTAAAGTTTTAACCTCAAAAACAAAATTCTTATTTAAAGTATGTGGAAATATTTTTTTTATATTAAACAATATTTATTTTCATACAACAAAACTTTTCCAAGAAAAAGTTATTTTTTTATTTATTATTTTATACATCGTCCGTCACAGGTTTACAATGAATCAGAATTATTAATTTTATTATTTTTTTAAGAATAATATTTTCAAAAGCTTTGTTTTCTTTACATCATCTTACAACAAGTATCCCCTACTAATTTAATTATTATTTTTTTATTTACACGGTTTAGCAACGGAGTAATAACGTTCTTATTTTTTCTTCCGAAAAAGTATAAAAAAGAAGCTTAGAGTTGTCAACCTGTGACCGATGATAAGTTTGCGCTTTAAAAGGAATTTTTTACAAATTATTAAATTCTTTACAAAGACACAGTAAAACAAGTTATTGCCTTAAAGTGTAAAGCACAAATTAAGAAAGATAGAAAACACAATAAAAGAAATCATGTAAAATAATTAAAAGACTCATGCGAATTTAATCAGTTTTTATTTAGTGCATGAAAAATACTTCTTAAAAACTAAAGCTCTAAATACTGTAGGCCAGTTTGCTATTAAAATTTATTTTATAAGATCTTATTTAAGTTAATTCTGCTTATTATTAATCGTTTGAATTTCTGTATTTTTCTATAAAGGCTTATGATTAGCTTGCTATGGCAACTCTTCAATAGAATAATGTATCAATTTACGATACAAAAAAAAAAAAAAAAACAAATTAATGTGTAGCAAACAAAAAGTATATAAAGGCATTGAAAAACTCATTTTTGCGCTTAATATTGCTTGAATGCTTTAAAAAGCTCGTGATAAAGTTAAAACCTTCACTTACATTTAAATCTAATTAAACTCATATAAATAAAAATATTAAATCATTTTGTATTTAATTCCTGCAATCTTTCTTAAAGCTCATTTAAATTAAATAAATGTTTGTTTAATTTTTATCTTGACATATTAAAGATATTAAAGACAAACCTTCTTAATAAACTCGTTACAAGCATTTTCTTTCATTTTGTGTAAAGAAGAAACTTAAAGCAAAAGGATGTTTGCAAACATGAAAAAGCGATCAACTTTAGATGATATACATGGGTTGGGATACTCGTTTATACAAACACACATACTTATAAGTTACGAGGTGCGTTAAAAAATAAATAATTATAATTTGGTGAAACAAAAAATTTCTTTTAAAGTTTGCTTTCAGGCGTAGTGTTGTGAAAAGCAAAAAAAAAACGAAACTTTTTAGAAAAAATTTGATATAACAAAGTTAATTCAAATAAGCTTGAGGAGAGACTAATTAAAAAAATGGGAATAAATCCCACTGTGCAGCACATTTTCTTTTCTCTTTTTTTTATAAAGTTATAGAGTAGCATTCAATTCTTTTACCAACTCATAAATGCGTTTAAGAATTATTGTCCTTTAAGAATCGAATTCGCTCTGGAAGATAAAAAAATTAAGTGCATGAACTTTAACCAAAGGAATTGTATGCGTTAATTTTCTTTTTATAACACAGAGTTATTGAATGAAAATGAAGAAACGCACTGGCTGGATACAGCAATAAATTTATTTTCAGCCCAATAGAATACACCTCGTATAATTGTAAAACATAACAACCACCAAATCCAGCTTAAGTGCATAATGTTGCACGGCAAGTACAAATTCACTTATTCTTTTTCTTTAATACTTTCCTACCTCTAACAAAGTTGCTGCCTTATAAGAGCAACATCTTTGTCATCGTCATCATCATCTTCAACGTCATTTGAAAAGTACTTGATGTTGCAGTTGTACGGTGCTTAAATCTTTCTTAAGTATTTTGACAAATTCACTAACATACACATACAAGTGACTGCATAGTGTTGCAAGTTGTAAGAGCCACATGAAGGTAACAAATATCAAGGCAAAAAGACCAAAGGCGGTTTACAAGACAATTTAGAAACAAAGTCAAGTGTGGCGCAAAGAGTTAAAGTAAAACACAAAAAATACAAAACCAACAAGTCATATGGTAAGAAACAAACAACACCTTTTGGATTAGAAAAAAATCTTAAAGGAAGTACACAGAATATAAAGTCATACAAAATATTTAGAAAAAAAAAACAAACTGAAATGAAATGAAACGTAACGAAACAAGCATTCAATTGAAGACTATAAAATGGTTGTCGATTTGTTGCAAAGAAAATAATCTTAAAAAAATTTATATAATAAAAATTCTTTAAGAAAAAAAAGAAAGAAAAACACGAAACGTTAACAAAACATAACAGCCATGACTAAAAAACTAAGTAAGTGCTGCTTGAAATTGAGTAGAAGCAAAGAAATCAAATAAACTTAAAAGTATTTTATAAAAATAAACTAAAAATACTTTAAGCATACAAAAACGTATCTAAAAATTTCAAACAAATAACAACAATATGAACAACAAATTATTAGGATTTGAGAAAAAAAAAAAACAATCATTTTACAATTTAAAAAAAGAATTTGAAGCCATCTTCAGTTGTATTAGTACAAAATTGTTAAATAAGTTATTTTTCTTTGTTTTATAACAAAAATCAAATAAAATCAATAATTTTGTTTAAATATTTGAAAGTTTTCCGTTTCAAATTAAATACAAGATGAGAGAATAGAACTTTATAAAACGCCAAACGTATGAGTAATGTGTTTGACTTTTAATCATATTAATATAAATCATACGCTCTCACATTTTTTCAGTTTCTAAAGTGAATTAAAAGAATTTTACAAAACTATTGATTTTTAATACAAGAGGAGCTCAAACAAAAATATGTATTTGTTTAAGCTATATATGTTGACAATTATTTATTTATTAAAAAATAAAATCTATATATTCATTATGTAACTGTAATTTTAAATGCATGTTTATTCAATGTTTGGCAATAATGTTGGAATTTAGACTTTGTTGTTTTAATTGTATATCTGCCACAAAATAACCCCAAGAAATTATTTGATAAATTTTTTGCTCTTAAGCCTGAAAAGTAAAACTGGACAATATTTGGAATTTAATTAATAGAAAATAGGATAAAATTTCTTGACCACTTCTCGCAAACTACGAGTAAACCTTATGGTTCATTATTTTTTTATTCAAACACTCTCACGTATGCAAAAAGCAAAATATTTGTAAAAATGTCCTAATTTCATTTTTTTCTAGCTGACTAACATAAATAAATTATATTATTGAACATCTTAGTTAATGATGGAATTAAATAAATCTATTTTATTATTCAAGTTTTCCTACATTAATTATGCTGCCACCCCTCAAAAATATTTAAAACTACGTTGAGTGTTTTTTTTTATTTAAACTGAATTAATGCCGAAGTTTTATTCTGATTCTCTATCAGATAATATTCCATATAATATTTTTCAGTGTACATTTCGGCACTTGAAATTTCTCTTGATAAAATATCTTATAAAGTTATACAAACTCTGTTATCTTAAGAAGGATAAATAAGGATAAATTTAATATACTTTACAAAATGCAGAGGAGCTTCAAATCCCAGCAAAAAGAAAAGAAACATGTTAGAGAAATAAGTAATGCATGAATTACACTTTCAAATTCAGGGGAAAAACGCATGATTTTAAGTTTAGTTTCTCATTATTGAGCAAGATTTACATTTACCAAAGGGATTCACATTAAAATTAATGCTTAAATGACGTAAAAATTCAATGATACGTATTCGGTTTTAATATTTTTTTTAAATTGTATATGCAATCGACTCGTAATCAATATATTTGCTTAATATTTTTTTGTTTGTTAAAAAATGGATTAAATTTTGAGATTTTTATTAGAGCGGCTTATTTAATTTGCTTTATCTTATTTAGGTAAAAATCCAATTTTTAATGATGGAATTTTCATGAGTTCAAAATCTACAATTTAGCTAGAATCAATGAACGAGTAATCAAAATGTATCATAAAAAAGTGAGAATTTAAATTTTGATGAATTTTGAACTACTTAAAATATCCAGGATTAACAATTTGCACTAGTTTCGGCATCTTAAAAATAGCAAGCAGATTTATATTATTTAATTGATTACGAAAATTCTAAAAATTAATCAATTTTAAAATAATTTAATAGCAAGTTAAGATATAATTGCATATCTGCTTGGTATTTTTACGAAAAACATTTTCGTTCCTATAAAAATTCTATTTGTTTTCATATAGAATTTTATTTAAAAATTTATTTGATTTTTTTTTTTAAATTAATACATTATTTTTGTCCCTGAAGAAGTTAAAAAAGATTAATAATAATAAATTTTATTATTTAACTAAAAATGTTGCGTTTGTTTTTCAGTTAATTCAGAATTAAAATTTAATTTGTTGGCCCAATTTTTTTTGAAATGTTTGATTTTATTAGAAATAAATTAGTTTTTTTTTATTTAATTTTAAGGTTTTTATTAACAATTAAAAAAATTATTATAAATTTTTGCAAATATTTTTGAAGGAAAGAGAAATAATAATGAAATGCAGCGTTTTTTGGATCGCTATATTCGTCAGGGGTTTTCTTTGCAAACATCTGCCAAAAAAATATTAAAAATTTGCAAAAAAGAAAAAAAAACATTTAGCAAAATGAAAATATTTTATTTTTACTCCCACAAAATTTTTTTCGTTTAATTTTATGTAAATAATTTTTTTAATTTCAACCCTAAAAGATCTTTAAAAATAACTGATTTACGTTTCTGTTTTCCTGCCAAGTTAAAGCCATTATTATAGCATCCTAGCAAACTAACTTTCCTTTCATCACCTGCTGTAGATCCTTTAGGTTTTGTTTTAGAAAAACTAAATACAAATCGAAAAAAAAACACAGACAAATACAAAGAATGCTGATGTTGGACTTGGCGGTTGTGAAAATGCGGCATTACATTCTGCCAGCGTCCAATTTTTCTTGTTTTCTTTGGGAAACGTACGGATGCATTTGTAATAATTTTTCTTTCTGAAAGTATCTTTAAAATTAAACAAAAAATGAACCTTAAGTCAAAAAAGTAAGATTCTATTTTATTTATAAAAAAAAAAAAAAAAATAAATAAATAAAATAAGTACATTAAAAAGGTGCTTTCGTTTTTATTTTATGTAAATCATATTTAAAATTTCAACCTTAAATAATAATTTATTTATGTTTTTGTTTCCCAGCCATTGCTATAGCATCCTAGCGAACTAACTTTCCTTTCATCAGAACCCTTATTAACCCAATAAGCTCATAAAGCTAACGGCTGTAGACCTTTTAGGTTTTCTTTTAGAAAAACTAAATACAAATCGAAAAAACACCAAATTATTTAAGGTCAAGGTATGAAGCGAAAGTAAAATTAAATTGAAAAAATAATTACATTTTTTTATTATAAGGCTTCGTATATTGAAACAAATATATAAGGCAATTTAGCTTAACGATAAAACAATAATAGTAAAAATGTTTATAAAAACCCTCCAACCTCATACATGCTGAACCAGCCACATTTACTTAAAAACATTTCCTTATTGCCTCTTTGGGCTGCTACTGGACAGAAAAATTCATATCACAGAATAGTGAGCTACAAAATAAAACATTTTTTCCCACACAGTAAAGCACAAAATTTTATTAAAAATATAAGACACTGAGATTTATAACCCAGTGAATTTTAGGCTGACTAAAAACAAAAGAAATTATTTGTTTATTTATAAATTACCTTAAAAATATCTCCAATTTCTGCGTTTGAATAAAATGGATATAAGGCATTTAAAAATGGTTTTCTTAAACTAATAATAAAGCTAAAAAATAATATACTGCTTATGGGGTTAAAGAACGTACTTTTTGCAGAAGGCTTATTGCGTCTTATTTTTGAGTAAAAAACTGTTTTCATACTAAACATTTTGCCCACTTCTGTTAAAACAAACATGTACAAGCTTAAGAAAAAACTAATTTCAATAAAATGACCAAGAAAGTGTAAAAAATAACAATATATAGTAATAATAAAAACACAAACAAGCATGTTTAAGCTTGCACGAACACAACCCCAAAATAAATATACAAAGCAAACACACACACACACGAAAAATGAAAACTAAAGTTAATATTAACACCAACACTTGTAAATAAACTTCAATACAATCATTAAAATGTCGGCTTGATTGTTCAGATGGGAGCAATGTTGACACACATGGGTGTTTGTTCGTATAAACTGGCCAAAAACATGAGTGTTAGTAAAGAAAATGAACTGGTTTGTTTTTTTTTTTTTCATTTTTTGTATTGGTTGAAATATATTTTTTCTATTTTTTTCCAGTAGTTTATTTTGGTGAAAAGTTTCACTATTGTAGTTAAAGCTGAAATTAAACCATAAAGTTTTATTACAGTTTTTACTAAAAAAAATTGTTTTTGTTTAGTTACTTTTAAGGGGAATGACCAATAAGGACTGGAAGAATTTTACATTGTCTACATAAACTATTTTGTTATTTGCAAAAAGTTTATTAATTTCAGGATATCGTAAGACCGAAAAATAACCAGTTCTATTAAGTATTAACGACATATTTCAGCCCTCTTTCGTAGGGCTAACTTTATTAACAAAGTCTTCCTGCAAGCTTTCTAAAATATTCACAAATTTATACATAAACTTTAGGAAAAAGTTCCCGTAAAATTTCCAGGGCAAATAGCTTTATGCCACAAGCAAAAACTGGTTCCAGTAGGTTTGCATAATAGCGGTTCTAAGCTGTATTTTGTGAGAAGATGAAGCCACGATGGTCACAAAAATTTCAAGGCGATTTTCTTCTGTTAAAATAGCAACGAGCAGTAAAATAATTTAAAAATTGTCCTTTTAGCTCACATCTAATTAAGCCCGTTCCTAATGGAAATCTTTTGATGTAAAAGATAAATTTTGTTTGCATATTTTTTTAAATTGTTTTTGTGTATTTTGCAGGCGTTTCAATGGTTTGCCAAAACCATAGAATAAATATTTGAGAATAATTGTTATTCTCAGCAACTTACATAGGCAAAAACACATTAAAAATAAAAAATAAATTTGAAAATTAAAAAAAAAAAAAATAAAAAAAGCTAAGAAATATAAACTGTAACAAAAGATAAATTAATTGAATTGAAGATTTATAGAAGTATTTTTTTGTTTTTGTTTTTGTTTTTTTTGTTTTTTGTTTTTTTTTTTTTTTTTTAAACAAACCTTGAAATAATTTTCTCATAAAGCATGAGCATTTTTTTAAACACACAAAATTAATTATTTGGTGTTAAGAAATCTCCGCAAATATATTAGTTTTTTTCAATAAAGTGAAAATATTTTGTTTTTTCAAAAAGTCCTTAAATGCCCTAAACGCTTTTTAATTGTTACGCCTCTTCACCTTGCAGAGGGCGATGAAGAGTAGAGTTTATTTTTTGATCTCGTCTTTATTCAAAACAGTTATTTATTTATGGATCTTCCAAACTTTGGAAGCAAATACCTTTTTCGAAGCAGGAAACATACAGCAAATACTATTTAAAGAAATACGTTATATATTTTTTCTAGTTTTTAAAGTAAATCCTTTGAAAAAGAAACCACTTAAAAGTACATTTTAAATATATATATTTTTTTCTTTTATACCAAAGAACTTCTGAAAAAAGAAATTTTTAATTTAGTACCCATTACGTATGATGAATTTTATATATTTCAACCTTTTACTGCGCATTAATCATACGCAGTGTAACACTTCATCACCTTTCAGTTATGAACAATACTTCTTACCCATTAATCTTTATTAAATTTATTTAGATATCAGCAAATATATAAAATATTTCTACATTGTGCGAAAAATTCTCTTATTATTATTATTTTCACATTTATTTATTTTTTTATTGATTAGCTAAACGCCTCATTGACTTAGAATTAAAAAAGCAATCAATTGGAATGCGCAGGTATAAGAAAAAAATGAAACACGATTATGTAGAATTATCTATAAATATATATATATTGGAAAATAGAAAAAATGCTGAGTTAGTTTTTTATTCTAATCAATAAGCAATGAAATAATAATTTATGAATTTAAGTGAATGAAATTTAAAGAAAGTATATTCACTTATACTCTTGAATATACAGCAAATTAAAAAAAATTAATGTAGGATTATAATTCATTATTTAACTTGTTCAAAACTTGTAGACTCCTTTAAAGAAATAAATTTTTTTCTTTTTAATTACTGGAAAAAAAACTAAGACAATTAAATAAGCAAAAACAAGATGAAATTACATTACTCACCGTTTTTAATACTAGAATATATATATTATTTTATAAGTTTACTATCCTGAAACAATTTTCTCCTATTTTTTAAAAAACTAAAAAGGAAAAAATCTAATTATCTCCTTTTATACAGGCCGTATCTCATACACCACAGTAACGTTGGCACGTAACATTCTTTATATAACGCAAAGCATAAATACATGAATACCAATAAACAGAAATCAAGCATAAATAATCTAAGAGGAGAAAACAAAAAAAGAGAAGCTGTAAATTCTAATAAAAAAAAAAAACAAAATGAATCATTGGCCCATTCAGTAAATATGCTCTTACACTTTTACATCCACACAGGGCAAAACACGAATATAAAAAATTTTCCTATTTAAACTTTGATTTTATTCGTAATTTTGTCAGCTGGTTAATTTCATATGCTACTCCGTGTTTGATTTTACAATGATTTTGGATATAAAGTTTCTTTTGTTTGAATACTGGTTTTAATAAGCTCCGCTCTAAAGCAATTTTGGTAAAGGAGATTTTCTTTTAAGTTTGATTGACTTATAGTTGATTTAAGCTGATTATAAAAAAACCGATTGTGTTATGTCAAGAATAAGTGGATATGTGCCACTGCTTTTATCTATCAAAAGTTATATGAAAAAAAATTATTTTTTGAGAAAAATTCACTAAATAATTTCATTTTTCAAAAAATAACGATTTAATAATATTGGTGGAAAAATCTGCAGAAGTCTTCTAAAAAAAACCTTCAAAAACAAGTTCTCTGGTTATAAATTATTTCGCAAGAAGAATTATTTTTTTTAATACTATAGTTGGGAAAATAATCTTTAAATTTAAATCTTGTTTAATAAAAACTTTTGCAAAATGCTTTTAAAAAAAGTTTTTATCCACAAAACAATTTTTAAAGTACCTTTAAAAAAAACACCTTTCAAAATGACAACCCTATAAAATAAACAAATTAATAATTTGGAAAATAAGTTTCGAAAAAGGTACCTGTTTAAAAGTAGTGGGCCTTTAAGTATTACAATTAAAAAAAATACTTAAAATTTACTTTTTCCGCTTTGGTTCATTCTTTAATTAACTTTTATTAAGGAAAATTATTTTTCAAATGAACGCGGACCTTTTCCAAAAAAAATAAAAAAAAAAACAAGAAATTTTAGATGCTGGCAGAATGTTATGCTGGTCCTTTAAAATGGACCAAAGCCGAAAAAGTAAATTTGAATTGATTTATGAAGATCACTGGTTCAACCCCTGGCTGGAAAAAATTAAAAAAAAATATTTACAAAAATTATCGTCTCACAAGTCGCACTTTCAAGACATCTTTTTTTTTTCCAAATTATACTATACAAATGTAAAGCAACAGTAAAAAAAGTGTCTTTAAACACAACTTTCTTGGTTAATAATTATTTGATAAAAACATATTATTTTTTAACTACTAAACCTTAGAAGGATTAACTTAAGAATTTTAATCTTGTAGAAATTGGAAAAAGTATTTTGAAAGAAGTTCGCAATATTTAAAAATACCTTTATAAAAAGTTGCTTAAAAAATTATTTCAAAAAAGGAACAAGCAATAAAAATATTTTGAACGAAAAAACACAATTTTTCTAAAAAGTGCTTTTTTAAAAGTACCATATTAAAATATTATTTCAGATAAAATATTCCTAAAGTAAGAAAAACGAGCTCAAAAAGAGCAATAAAACATTTTTTTAATAAAAACAATTTAAGAAGTACTTTTTTTAAGAATCCTTTGAAACTTAAAATTACAAATAAAAGAACTTCCCTTATCAGGATGTCTTTTATTTTAATAATTTAACGTTTTTGTATTTTTTTATAGTTTAACGTGTTGTAACCATCACTTTTAGTTAAGTAAAACCTGAACATTTATGAGAATTTTCTATAATCTACTGTGCTTTAACTTGTTAACTGATGCTGTTATTATTGCTTCAGCTATAATACTCAGCAAAAATATTCATGTCATTTATATAAAATTTTTACGAGGGGTGTTCAGGAATCTAAAGGAATTTAGAAAGTTAAATGCGAATAAAAAAAAGTACGCAAAGAAAGTGTTCACTTCGTGCTCATCTCACAGTGCACGAAACAGAATTATGTATATAACCATCATCTAATGACACCCGCTGCAAATAAATAATTTTTTTAGAACGGGTACTCGACACAGGAAAATACCTTTAAAATAGACATAATTAATTTTGACGAAAAACAAAATTCTTCAATAAACATCATTTTATTAATAAATTGATATCAAAAGTCTTGGAACACTCCTCCAATTTATAATAAAATTATATGAAATCAGTTATTTTCGCTTGATTTGCAATAACAAAAAAAAAAAAAAATACATAGAATTTATTTTTATATTAAAATAAATCAGTTTATATAGAGATTCCTACAAAAACTGAAAACGCTACGGTCATTACACATATAGGCTTCCTCTACATGTGGTTTTATGTGTGTTTGTACTTGTGTGTGTATATAAAAACTTTGTGTTGTGCTTACGGACTAAAAAGGTTTGACAAAGTGAGTGATTATTTTTGTTAACACATCATTGCATTTTTGTTAAAACACAATAACAATATATTAAAGGAAAATCAATGAATTAATGTCGTAATCGTAAAGGAAACATATTCTTTTTATAAATTTGTTAAATAAATTAAAAAGGAAATAGTGTGTTGTATGTAATAAAAGAAAATATATTTTAGGTCACAATTTTTTTTCTAGAGAAGAATTATAAAGAGATATGAACTGAGAAGTTTTTATAAGGAACTTGCTGATTTTTAGGTGATTAATAAGAAATAATAAAGATATTCTCGATTGCTTAAGTCAACAAAAATTTTAGGTATTTTTATATTAAAATATTAATACTATATAAAATATAGTTCTCTGTTTAAAAAAATATCAGCTACATTTCGCATTTCCACTAAAGAGTAACTTTTACTTTCTGAAAATTATCAACAGCTTTTTTTTTATTTTTGCAAAAGGACACTGCATTTCAAGAAGTCCTTTTACATCACAAAACTGTAAAATTTAACATAATTTTTTTATTGTCACAAATATGGCAAACAGTCTGTAGTTCACAGCGGAAATACAATTAAAAGATTAAATTAGTACGATGACACTTTACGTACCGAGACTTAATAAACTACAAATAATAATATAATTCTCGTGAAAACTCTTTAATACAACTTAACAATCACATGCTAATTTTTTCGATTTGATCAGTTTTCAATTTAAACAAAATAAATATTTACTACAGTTTATGATTCTTCTGTTTCTCCTGTTTCTTGTATAATTTTTTCATAGTATTTTGATTGGTTTTTCCTTGAAATGCAATCGCAAAGAACAAACTAAAGGAAATGCTGTGTAAGTCCAAAAGAATTGTAAGTCACGTTTGCAATATAAAACCGAAAAAAGAAAAGAGGAAAAAAATATCAAACACTGAAGGTTGATTAAGTTCCGAAGAAGGATATCAAATAATAAAAACAAAAAACTCAGCTGTTATATTTGACACACTATTCCATATTTATTAAAGACATATAAAATTTTTAAAACTAATGAATGCAATAATTTTTATGTGTTAAAAAACAGATTCTTAATTATTTTATACTTTTTTAACTTTCCATCTATTTAATTTCTACTATTTATATTCTTTTTAACATCCTTTCCCAAGAGCAAACTTAAAATGAATTGGCATTATATTTTACAGACTGCAAGACCATAAACTGTAACAAATGAAATTAACATTATTTGACGTTTGATGCAAATTGTTGCTGCTTGTAAAAAAATATACTTGTAACTAACAAACTGGTCAATGGGGATTGGGAATAAATAAAAAAACTATTGGAAAGACCAGAAAGCTTTAGAATATATAAAGAGATTTCTTTATTAAAAATCTTAAGTTACAATAACTTTAAATGGATTTTTTTTTTCTTCTTTTATTACAGGTGTTTCATATACACAACAACAAAATATCAAACCATTTTTACATCAGCAGCAGCAACACAAGCCCGCCGTCAACAGCAACAAACCAACATCATCATCAACATGGAAGACCCATTACTACACAGATTTTCAACAATTGACAACAGAAAATATACAAAATCGCCAACTAATACAGCACAGTTTAGGCGAAGACTCTTATTTCAACTTTTCAGATGACAACGAATTGACACAAAGCCATTTTAAAAATCAAAATGATTTAACAACTGTCACACAACAGCTTAAATCAAATGAACATACTAAAGCTAATTTTAATTTTATTAATAATAATTTAAACTTAAAACTAAATAATAACGATGAAGAGAATGCTAATGATCACAAGCATAAATTGGATCATGTAAATAGAGAAAAGTGTGCCAAAAATTGTAAACACAACCAAAAATTTTCAAAAGATACAACTTCTACCACAAAATCTAATAAACACAATAAAGATACCAAACACAAATACAATAACAACAACAATCATTTCACTCCTATGTCTTCTACTTCTTTTAACTATCACAATGATAATGATGATGGGGATTTAGCTGATGATGATGACGATGATGAGAAAGAGTCTCCCACTATTTCTACTTCTTCGATCTTAACTTCTTCTGTTTCATCTCTGCCAATGACAGCTCTAAATTCAAATGAACTAAAAAGTATTCATAGTTTACCATCCCAAATGCCTTTAAAGAGTAAACGCAACGTTTATTCAAATTCACATGAAAGTCCTGCCAAGTTAAGCTTAAAAGCTTTAAAGAAAACTAATAAAAAAGAGCACCAAAGAATACACGTAGCCCATCGGCTACAACACAAAGAAGTTAAGACGCATAGGGAAACTAATAAACAAAAGAATAATAGGGAAATGCCAGAAAACCATAAACACATCAAAAGCTTTAAGGCCTACCCCGACCACAAAAACAAAAACTTAATAAACAAACGGTCACGTCGTGAAACCGTAGAAACCAATAGTATACAAAGCCAGGAGAGTACAAAAGCTTTAGAATCACAACAGCCAACAACTTTAGCAACAATATTCACCGAAAGCTCACTAGCTACAAAAGCCGATGACTCCAGTCACACATATTTAAATGAGTCTTTAGTAAAACACTATTTGCCGCTAAAAAGTAAACGCTCTCATTCGAATGTACGAGTGCCAATAGAAGTTCTTAATAAACCTAAAGAATCCATGGTTATAATCGATGATGGCGAAGAGTTTGAGGGCGCTGCCGAGAGGCAACGAGAGTATGCTTCAATGGGTGTTATAGGGGCTGCGGATGAGAAAAGCGATGACTATTTACATGATGAAGAGCCTCGAGTCTTAGCCTTAAGGCCAATTCTGCCTAATCCCTATGACGATGAAGAAATGTCAGTGGTGTATGCTGAACAGCATTCAGAAATACGTTTAATGTGTGAAGTAGATTTGGATATTGCTTCGAGCATGTGGTACAAAAATGGACAGGTGAGTTGTGAATTATTTTATTTATTTTAATATTTGAAAAATTTAATAAAGAAACATTTCTTAGGTAGATAATAATTGCTTATGCTTATCATTTCATTGACGTAGTTTTTGAAATAAAGTCCTAAAATTTTCAAAAGTGCTTAAGTAGTAAAAGAATATACAATTTTAATAAATTTTCTTACGTAATAATTTTAAGTTAATTCATTTTTGTGAAGACTCTTTTTAAGTTACAATACTCCGTCGCCATTTGTAAATTTTATCACTCAACTCTTGGTTACCTAGAATATGAATTCAATTTATTTCTTTTTTTTAATAAAAGACCTGCATAGATCCCGTTCTTACGAATCTTATATATTAATTCGCATAAAGATCTATATATGAATAAAATTTCTTCAAAATCTCTTTAAACAAACAGACGTAATTGAGCAACAAACATCCGTAACTACAACCTTTCTCATAAAAAAGAGTAGTTGCATACTAAATTGCTTAATTTAGTAAGTTATTGAAATAATTGTAGTACTTTATTTTCAATAGCCCTGTATTATTTAAACCAATAAATATTTACATAAGTTTGCGAGACCAAATTTATACCGTAACGATGTGTTTTCTGCTTGAAACTAGAGGTTAAAAGCCAGATAAAATTTTCTGCCTTATGCTGGGAACACAATTGGAACGAACGACGAATTTCGTCTTGCACGACGAATTCATCTGTAAAAGTTCGCTGCGTACATTCGCAATGTGGCGCACAATTAGGACGAAAAAGTTACAGCTGTTATAATAAATAACATTGTTTACTGTCTATAACAAAAAAGTGTTACCATAGAACAAAAAATAGTTATACAAAAAATTAAGCATTAAGAAAAAGCCATTAGAAAGCAATTTTATGGAAAATAATTGTGGATGTTTAACTTAATGATGTATATTAAGAAATAAACAATAATTAAGGTAAAAATAACTTTATTTACTAATATATTTAAAAGCTGAAAGGAGAAACGGCAACCCTGTTCCAATTTAGTCGTCGTTCGTCGGCGTAAGAAATAGAAATAAATCTATCGGAGAGTTCGTCACGCACGACGAATTTCGTCGACGGCGGTGTTGTGTTAATTTTCATATACACCAATGTGTTTTATTTTTGACGGCGAATATGCGCAACGAAAAATTCGTCGTTCGTCCCAATTGTGTTCCCAGCATTATGCTGGTATAAACAACTTAAAAACGAGTTTGCCTTTTATTTTAAATTATTTAGAGTTAATATTACATCACAATACAGTTATTTCCCACTCAATATTTTTATAGAAACTTAAAAAATAAGTAACCAAGATCAGTCTTTTAAACTGTGATGTGATTATTAATAAGATTAAATTTCAGATGCTCTAGGATAATTGTTTTTGAAGTCCTTTTTAATCAGTATGAGAAATACAAATAAAATATTAAACTAATAAAAAAAAATTCTTTCACAGAATTTAATTCACGAACGGGAAGAACTCTGTTCGAATAAGCAACAATTCCTGCTCAACTAGATTTTTTTGAATTAACCCAGCCTCAAAGCTGCAACTCACAGTATGAGCATATATTTTTTGGACAAAAATAATTTTTCTACTAAAATTGTGCTTTCACTTTTGCAATTCAAATATATTTTTTATTGGTGCAAACATTTGTTCTTATTTCTATTTTGCAAGCAAACTGAAAGTTACCAAATTTTTCCTCCTTTTCTTTAAAACACTTAAATGTACAAATGATGATAAATGCAAACTGTGCCTTAATTTCGGCATTTTCTTTATGCAAGATTCCAATGGCAGCTGTTAGTTTTCTTTTAAAAAAAAAGTCATTAATTTTTAAGCAAAAATTATACACTTTAATTGTTCTCTTTAAATAGTTTGCTGTCCTTAATTCATAGAAAAGTGGAATACATTTCTTTTTTTTTACACGACAAGAGATATTACTCTTCGAATGAGGAAACTATTACAAAATAATTCTTTGTTTTTGTAAGCTGTGATCTTTTTGTAAATTATTAGTTTTTAAAATAAAAAGGAAACTTTTTATACTTTGTCGAACAAATAAATTAAAGTAGAAAAAAATATACTTCAAAACCAGACATAATTGCTACTCTTAAACATTAGCAATGGTTTCATGTAGAGAAACAATATTAAGTTTCCTTCGTTAAAATATAGGTGTCCATTGAGAAGATTTACTGCTTTGTTTGTTTTCATTGTAATCCTGGCTTATGCGATGTGGCACCGTCTTGTTGATACTACATGTTAATCCAGCCCAAAGCATGCAGTTGTGGTGTTAAAAAGTTTTTAATAACATCACGATATCGCTTTAAATTCACAGTTACCGTAACGCCATTTTCATTTTCAAAGAAGTACGGTCCAATGTTTCTTCCCGAAAAAGGCTGTCACTTTATTGGATGCAAGGGCGACTGATGAAAAACTTGAGGGTTTTCTATTCCCCAGAACCGACTATTTTGTTTATTCACATATTCTTCCAAACGAAAATATATTTCGTCACTCATTGTGATATTTTCATGAAAATCGATGCTGTCATGGGCGAGCTGCAACATCCTGTTGGCATATGTACGGCGGCGCAAACGGTCTGGTGGAAAAAGCTCTTGTGTCAACTGAATTTTAAATGGAAATAAATGCAAATCATTGTGCAAAATTGTGGCCAAAGTTTCCCTCTGAAAACCAAGCTCTTAAGCACAGCTTCGCATTGAGGTTGATGGATTGTTTAGAATACTTTCTAGAGCATCAGTAATATTTTCAGCACACCTTAAAGCACGTTGTGGTCCATGCTTAGGGCTAAAACCTACAAACCCTCTTTTTCAAAATCATTCACAAAACGATAAATAGTGCATTTTATTGGCACGTTGTGTCTCCCAAAAATTTCACATAACTTTCTCATCGTATCAAAAATCGATGATTAATTTTAATAAAATGTTTAAGCGATTAAAACACGTTGGTTTGTCGAATATTTTCCCATAATATTTTTGCCACGTGCCTAATTCACGACTGCCAAATATGAACTGTCAAGACTTAAGTTTAACAAAACGGCAACAAAACAAAGTGGTATCTTTCCGAAAGACACTCTGTAGACGTACAGACAATAAAGAAAATATATATTTTTAAATGATTTGTTTTTCATTCATAACTTTATAAAAGAAATAATAAAACCAACATCAAATTTATAAAATCATTTAGAAGGGCTTCATTTGTGTCTTAAAATAGATTTAGATTTTTAGGTGTCTAGAGATGTTTAAAAAATATGATTTCTTGAATGGAAACTCAATTATGACAACCCATATAGAAACACTCTAACGAACCTTCATGTGATTCGAGATGACTTATAGTCAGCATTAACAACAAAAAATTTAAATTAGAGTCTAAGACTTAGGTACTGCACATCTAGCACCAAAAACCATTTCAGCAAGATCAATTATGTGATTTCGTTCCACCCAAAAGATTTTTCATATTGATATGTACGTACGATGTGTAAATTATTTAAAATGAGCAATAATCACCTGCTTTAGTTTATTTAAATTTTTTCAATTAAAAAGGATTACAAAACTAATTACATGAATCCTCCAACACAATATCGTTTTTGATTTCTTGCAAATCTCATCTGACATTGATAGATTATACAAACTTTAATATTGTCACAAGAATTATAAATATTAAATTTTAAGGTGATTATATTTAACTGCAGCTGATTTGAAATTTTGGTTTAGAATTTTTTATGACAAACTTTTTTAAACTGTTGTTAACCCAATTTCAAAGTTAAAGTTGTATTCTGTCCAACATACTTTGTTTCCCTCTTAAAGTAATAAAAATTATAAAAGGAGAAAATTTAAAATGAAACTTGATAGCGGGGTGAGCAAGAAACAGTGACACCTTATTGTTCCATCTACATCAGTCTTTTGAAGGTGGCCTTGAGTAGATGAAAAATTGACAGACAAAACATTAAAGATATTTTTTTTAATGTAATTTTTTTGATTTTAATTTTCTTATTTAATTTTTTTATTTTATTTTGTATTTTTTATTTAAGTTGCTGTGACGTGACTACTAATATTGTATCTTCAAATAGTGTTTCTTTTTTATTTCTAAAAAAACATCTTTTATTACTTTTCAAAACTAAGAGGTCAACAATATTTGAACATTAGTCGTGCTTGAAGTTGTTAAAGCCACCAATACCAATAAGCAAGAAAGACCCTTAAGAACATTTAAAAACAAAACTTAAAAATCCAAAAGTTTTGTTGTTTTAATTTTCTCCAAAAAATAAAATAAAATATATTTTTTGTTTAATTTTTTTTTTATACTTTATTGAAAATTGCTTGTAAGTTTCTTTTAGTACTAATTGCATTTGTAGCACGTGTACAAAAGCCAAAGAGTAGGCAACAAAACTTTTAGTTTAACTACAGCACCATGTACTTTGTTGTATGAATGGTTGAGTTAGGGAGCAGGTTGTTGGTTATGTGTATCTGAGTTAAATGACTTCTTTTATTTAAAAAAAAAGTAAACGACAAAATGTGCAATTACAACTCAATAACTTTTCAACTTTTTTTGTTTGTTTTTTTGTTATGTTTGGTTTGTGAACTTTTTGAAAATGGTTAAAGTTTTAATAAAAAACACAAAACTACAAGTATAACAAATTATTATAAGCTTGTTGTATAATAAAAAGCGAACAAAAAAAAAACAAAAGAGAACCAAAAAAACACAAAATCGCACTGCAAGCAAAGAAGACAATATTCAGTTGCCATAAGATAACGCAGGGAAATTTAAAAAGTCAGCTACAGTCGTTTAAAGTTGCACTTTATGTTAAAAACGTTCGATAAAATAAATTGATGGCTTCGAGTACAGGCTGTTATATAAATGTTGTTTTATAACACACAAAAAAAATTGTAACAGCAAACTGGTTGTTACAGATAACAAAAAGAAAACCTCTTATAATCATCAAATAATTTAAATATTTTTATGAAAAAAAAAAATATTTTTATTTTCTTAACTAAAGAAAATTATTTAAAATATTTAAAACATCTTAAAGTTTTGTTTTTTAATCTGAAATTTCATATTTTACCGCTCAATAAAATTTGCTAGAATATAAAGGACTTAATATTTTCTTTTATATATTTTTTTATTTCCTTAACTTCCTTATTTATCCTTATTTAACCTTAAACTGTCCAATAATAACGATTATCTTATTTAAATAATGTGACAGGCAAATGCTAGAAATACACACAATAACAACAGTGCAATTTCTACAATTTCCAATGATAAAAAGTCAGGATTTTTTCAAGAAATGAAATATAAAAGTAACAGGGAAATAATAAGCGACCTTTACTGAGAAATTTTTAATATAAAAGAGAAAATTTGCGTTAGGCAGGCATTATTATTATTTTATTAAATAAGAACAAGGACATTTAGATTTTATATTAGCCAGGTTTTTTTTAACAAATTGTATATCTTAATAAATTCCCTTATGGTAACGTCAACTTTTTCTTTAAAAATATTTTTTTATAAGAATTTAGAAATATTTTTTAAGTGTTACTTTATAAATGATTCTATGTTAAAAGGGTGTTTTTTGGAGGTTTTCTTAAAATTTGTGTTGTAATAGAAACTTTTTTATCACGTATACTTTTTCAAAAGTACTTTCTTTTTTCTTAACGTCTCCTTATTTTCAAAGACACTTTTTTGTTACTTTAAATAAACTATTTGAAATTTTTTTTTTTACACTTTAAAAGTTCTCTTTAAAGAATATGTAATTGTTTTAATCGTATTTACCTTAATTAAAACTTTCGAAATTCAGTGTAGAGGCCATTAAAAAAACTGTTTCTGAACACCATTTGTAAAGCACACTTTTTTAAAATCTCTTTTCTGAAGGAGTATATACATATTTAAAAAGTATCTATACTTTATTATCTGTATCTTATATGAAGAAGTTTTTTAAAGGATATAATTTTTAAAGAGGTACGTTTTTCTAAGTTACTGTGAAAAGGTTTTATTTATTAAAAGCATTCTAATAAATGTACACCCTCAGAAGTTTTCTTGCTATAATTTTGAATGTCCACACTTTATTTAAGTTTGTGATTAAATTTGTGTTTTCTGCAACGTTCACTTTCAAACTCATAAAATTAATACATATGCTGAATTCTTATGCATAACGAAGTCCGCCAGTGTTTGTGTTGAAATCAAGTTTGCCAAGGCACTAAATGAGCTAGAGAAAATTTTAGATCAGGCGTAGTTTCAAAAATTTTGTTTGTGAAAATTAGCCAGATCGGTCCATGTCCTTAAAAGGTAACGGGCCTTTAATTTATTCATACTATTTGGAACAAATCTTGTTAAGTGAAGTAACTTCAAAAATAACAAATTGGCGCCTGCCCTAATTTTGCGGATTATGGGACAAGAATTTTTCACAGAAAAATATGATTGTGCTCTATATTTTTCAAGATGCCACTATGGGTATCATTAAAAAGCTATTAAAGAGATCTTTCGGGAAATAATATTTTTCAAATATTTAAGCTATTAGGGGCTGATCTGTTTTTATGTATTTTTTTTTTTTTTTTTAATTTCTTATTTGTCTTTTCTCTGTTATCCTACTATTTTATATTTTTTATTGACGTTACTTCACAAACTAGATTTACATATGTAGTGAAGGCTATAAAACATTCAATATAGCCGATTAACGCATTCTTACATATTTTTCAATTTTCGTTTGTATTCCTGCAGCTACTTGTTAAACACAATTTTAATAGCTGGGCCAACAACCCTAAACAAAACCAAAAATTTTTGACTCTTCTTAACAGAAAAGCTTAATGATAGAAAATAATTTTTTATCCCGATTTATATTCGCATATCGTTATACATAAGTATATTGCGAAGGGTAATTAAGATCTGGCATAGCCATTTGTTAAAAAGTAATTCTAGAGAACAATATAAAAATTTATTATTTGGAATCTTTTTAAATTTTTTTTCTTTAATTGTTTCTGATTTCTTCAAAGGATATTCTCATGAAATATTTATTTCGCTATATTCTCAGGAAGCGTTTTTTATTTAAAGCTAAAAAATTAAATGTTTGTAGGAATCAAGCAAACTAAAAGTAAATTCGTAATTATCAAGCAATTTTTAAGATTTTTTTAAGTGCCACTATTTTTCTCCCCTTCATAGCTAAGATTGGATATAAATATTGGTGTTTTTTAAGTTATAAAAACAATATTGTAAAATCATATTAAATACATATTTTTTATGACCACAATAATAATAATCATAAATCAGCCAAAATACCAAACAAAATTATAATACTCGCCAAAAACACGCATGTGAGATAATGCAATAAAGAAAAATAAAAGGCAGAATAGTAATGAAATAAATAAAAATACACACATAATTACAAAATCTCCTTTATAAAAGTGCGTGAATTTACTCAGGGAGGGATTAAAGCACTTAAAATTGTTTAACATTAACAAGAGTGGTTTTAATTTTATATTTTTAATTCATCGTTATTGCAATTATTATAATATTTTAATACCTGCTTTATTTTAATAACGACAAACTATACTTTAGCGTCACAGTTACATAAAAATTATTTTACATTTTTCTTTTTTAAACTAATAAACACATTCACGCTGTACAGATACAAAGTTAAAGCAACGGTGCATAATTTACGTAGTTTATAAACAAATTAAGCAAATATTTTTGTATGTGTATTTACACGCTTTAGTATTTGTGTTATTGTTTGTCAGTGGAGCTCTGAATGTTTTTCCTTTTTTTATAAAATAACAACAGGTCCTTGGTGTATAAATGAAAGGCAATATTATCATTTTATAGTTTTAAAAGTTGACTGGGGGAAGCAGTCATTTCTTTTAAAATATACATTTTATATTTAAAAAATTTTAAATTCCAATTCGATTTACTTTTTTAAATTATTATAAAAAAATATTTTTATTTATATTTGAGGGTTTTTTTCAAAAAACCTTTTTTAAAGACCATTTATTAGTTAAGTTAACATTCTTTAATATTTCATTTTAAAAATGTTAAAAAAAAATATTTTAAGTTTAAAATATATTTTGAAATGAATTTTGTAGGAAAATGTTGTTTTAAAACACTGTTCAAATTCAAATTTTAAGAATATGACATAAAAATCTTGATTAATAACAGGCCAACACTGTTGAAGTCAAAATTTTAAAAGGTACTTTTTTAACTATTTAAGAAAGGTACTACTTAGGAGATAAAATGTGTTTAAAATTTTTTTTTTAATGGTTTTACTATAAAGTAATTTTTGATATACGTTTTAAAAGATACTCTGGCCAGTTTAATAGTACCTTAAAAAATGTACTTTTTTTGCCAATGAAAAATTTTAAAAATTACTATTATGAAAATACTTCGCTCCAAATGTATTAAAAACCCCGTTTGTCAAAAGCTACTTTCCTAAACAACGAATTTAAATAGTACCATCAAAGTACACTTTTTTCTAGGTACTTTTTTTGTTTCATATGTTTCTTTTAAATAGTAATTTTTTAATACTTTTTGTAGGTTTTAAGTTTTTAAGCGAAATATGTCTAAAAGTACTATTTTAGGAATTGTATTTTATTAAGTTTTTTTACAAAGGTACTGTTTTTAAGATATATTTTTAAAAGTTACTTTTTAAAGACAGCACATTTAGTAAGCCATTTTTGTGATGGTTTTCTTTTAAAGATATAATTTGTAACAAATTCTGATATAAAAGGTTCAAATTTAAAAAGAACTTTTTACAGTGGACTTTTAATGTTTCTTTCTGAAGGTTAGGGACTAAAAATATATTTTTAGAAACTTTTTTAAAAATTAAACAATTTCATAAGTCATAATTTTACTATTAAAACAGTCCAATTATAATAGTTTCTTGAACTAAAACTTTTAACCTTTTAAAATTGCCTCACCATCTTGGTACTGATCAACACTTCACTAATTATTTACGAATATTTTATATCTTTTATAGTTTTTTTTTATAGTTTTTTAATCATTTACAATAGGGACAGTGCTTAACTTGGTATTTTTTATAAATAAGCAAAAACATTCAAACACGGACGCTGACATACACAAACATACACACAAGTATTTACTGTACATAATTCACTCAGGTACTTAAGAGCTTTACTGAACTCACAATAAAAGTTATAAAAATTTAAATAAAATCGTAATTATAAAGTAAATGGATTTGCTTATAAACAAAACAGTTATTAAGCAGCTTAAAAATAAAACGTTAAATAAATATATATGCACACAAGCAAATATTATTTATAAAAAAACACAAACACAAACTGAATACCTGAAAGTAGGCAACATAAAATAAATAAAAATACCACATTTCTTGCACTTTTTGTCGGTTACATTTCATTTTTAATGTTATTTATATTTTTTATTAAATATTAAACAGCTCAAGGTTTATTAAAAAAAATTTATTTATTATATTTTTAATGCATAATATACACAATAATAATTAAATACTTAATTAAACTTAATACAAAAATCATACATAAAATTTTATTCGTTTAATATGACGTTTTTTTATTTTGCTTTAAGGTTGTTCATGCCATGGATCGCACTAGCAGAGTGACAGATTATCGTTTTATTAAAGAGGCTAATGGTGCCTTAACCATTACAAATGTAATGCTGGAAGATGATGGCAAATGGCAATGTGAGGCGGAAAATACTAGACATTATACGGAAAATGCACGTCCAGTCAAATTGGTGGTTTTAGGTAAGTTAACGTTACATACTTTCATAAAATTGCTATTTTATAAAGTGTGCTTTAATCAATAAAAGAAAATTAATTTTTTCAGTTTAAGAGGGAATTTAATTTAGTTAATTTAATTATTTAAATTAAAAAACTTTAAACCAAAAATTCTGATTTTTTTTTTCGTTTGTTTATATCTTATGAAAGGAAGAATTATTAATCAATTATGGCGTAGAAAAATTAAAACTAAAAAATGAGAAAGGCCAAAATAAATAATAAAAAAAATTTTAAAATTGCTGTAGAACAATGTACAGGAACTTTTGTGTTGTAAAATTTAAAATTTATTTTATATTAAATATTTGTCACTAGAATAAACGATAAATATAAATTAAAGCTTGTTGAATGCGTAGGAGATTACTATTTAAATTTCTTACTTGTGAACTTAATCAAAATCTTTAAATAAAATTTATTTGTCATTTTGCTTTACGTTTTTTTTTTTTTTTTTTTTAAAGATCGCCCTAAGCCTCCCTATTTGTTAATTGATGGCCGTCGCTTAGATGCTGGCAATATTTTTGTACCCGTTAAGGAAAATTCTGAATTAAATTTAGCTTGCATTAGTGAAGGTGGAAATCCGAAACCTACACTAACGTGGGAAGTTCTTTTAAGTCCGGGTGTTGATCGTCATGCTCAAAAGGTTTCAGCAGAAGTTTTGGAGCTGGAGGAAATAAAAAATGAAAAGGTAATTCGAAAACAAAAAAATCAATGTTAAAACAAGTTATCTAATAATTTAGAAGTTTAATGGTTTCTTATAGCTTTTGTATCTAAACGAATGATATTTTTTAAAGAAGTTATTCTTTAGACAGAGAACTACAAAGAAAATTTTTCTATTTTCTGTTGTATTATTATTGGACATGGTATAAAGAAATTAAAAACAAAAAATTTGTGATGAAAGATTCAACAAAAATTTACACTATGACCGCAATCCATTTCAACTCCTTAAAACCTTTAAAATTCCTCAAACAGTCAAGTGTTTTACTTCATGCATTTTTTTACATAAATTTTAAAAATTTTAACACATTTTTTTACTAGAAGACGCTAATTCTCGCGCTTTAAAAAAAATTCACTACAAGTTGTAAAAAGCATATAATTTTTATTTTAAATAAAAAACAAAACGCTCTACATAATTTACAACTCATATATTTTTATAATAATAAATCCTACATTTTCCTAAAATAACATAAAAATTTTAACAAATTACAAATAATATCCTTCCTGTTTTTTTGTCCAATATGTTATCAAAAATTATAAAAGAATGTCAGTTTATAGTTTGAGATACATAAAAAATTTACATATTCTTCTCTTTTGTATGGAAATTTATTGAACTAGTTTTTTTGCTACGTTTTTCCATTTTAGAATGGCAAAAAACAAAAAAAAGAAAAGAGAATATATTTAACAAAAGCTTCAAATTTGTAACAAATATTTATAATGCAAAAGCAAAGACAAAAAAAGGAAATTTAAAGTGGTTTAACAATGGCCAATGTATTATCACGAGAAGTTTTAGCCAGCTCCTGTTAAGCCACAAAAGATAAACAATCTAATACTCAATGGCACACACTCATCAGCTTTATCCATAAAATCGGCAGCATCACTTAGACCAACTTAAAACCATAGAAAACGCACACGTTACCAAATATCATCAGCTATTGCAGCGTAGTCATGAATATAACAAAAGCTTTAATAGATATTTCTACTTCTCTCTTTCTCTCCTTCTCTTTGTAATGGGTATCCCATAATTCACGCAAAATTTTATTATATCTTTGCTATAACACCGACATATAAACTAAAAGATTCTATAAAACCAGTCTAAAAAAACAGAATGTTCTCCCAAATCTTGTGTAAATTTTTTAACAGCCTTTTTACACACACACAGAATAAAATTCTTTTTGTCAATAACCGTTACATAGCAAAAATAATACTGCTGACCGAGTAATATTAAATACAGTGTTTCCCTTAATACAAAAAATTTAACGAAAAAAAATCTTCACATTTATGTTATTGTTAAAATACATCAACACCATGTTCATGTATGTTAAAAAAAAAAATAAACTACAGCAAAAAAAAACGATACTCATGGACAACAACAAAGTAATAGAAAAAGCAAAAAAATATATATTTCATGAATGCGTTGCAATTCATTGGACTGCATCATGCGTTATAATGGCTTAAAACATAAAATAAATGAGCATTATAATGGCTATTTGGGACAGACCCTATAGCATGTTAATGGCAACAAAAATTTATACATTCTTAACGTATTATAAAATTACAATTGAGTTTGTATTGGTGAATGGGTGGGTTGCAGTAAATAAGCCACGCTCGAATGGTTTTAAATATGTTTTGCGAGTAAAATATTTTATAATAAAAAATTATATAAAAATATATAAAACAAATTTTAAAACTTTGCATTTGTACTAGATGTTTTAAAAAAAAATTTATTACATTGTTTATGTACTGCATACAATGAGGAGAAATGTTAATATTAAGATCCATAATTTTTTTTGTTAACTATTTAATGCATCTTCCATTTTATAAAAATATTCAACGAAAACATCCCAGAATTTCTCACGCAAATTCGAATTCCTTTTACAACATGAGACCTCAAGTGTTCAAATTCGAAATCTAACAAATAAACCTTAGAAAAAATTTAAAGGTTTTGCAATTTAGAAATGTAAACACTCGGAAGTTTTCAATTGATTCAGTTATATATTTAATTAGTTAAAAATTTTTAAATCTTTTTTAATAAAATTTATAAATTATTTCATAAAAAATTAATTAGAAAATTTTTTAATTTAATTTAATTTATTTTTTTTATTATTATTTGCTAACTGCAAGCCTTCAAAACCAATTCACAAAAATATGACAAACTTATTTTGCATTTAAAGTTATAATGGAATCAATTAAAAATGTTATACATTTCAACCTGAAAATAAATATAACTTTCAAGAGCCAAAAAAATTTTCTGCTAAAAACGCAAGGCGAATTGATAACAGGTAAACTAACGGCGCAAATGAATACAACACTGTGGAAGAAATATTTACATTACGTTTTTGTAAAAATCGTCTTCGGCTTTCAAAAATAAAGAAGTACAATAGAAGATTACAACTCTTGACATTCGAAGTAGGAAAATTTATTATTTCGTCTTGTGTGAATGCTAGTAAATTTCACTGATAATAAAAATATCCCAAGTATGGCAATTTATATGAAAAATTTAAACATTTCTAATACAAATTTTAAAAGGTTTAAAAAAGTTTTCTTTCACAAAATGAGGCCCTTAATTTATGTCAGTCACTGCTAGGCAAAAAATTTAAATAATCATAGTGACAACTTTCAGTTATTTCATAAAGAAGAATTAATTAAGATGCTGCAATCTCATCAATGTACATTTTTATCCACATGTCTTGCGATATTTGCATTAATTAATTCCATAAAAATTACGTAACACTACGCTCGTAAGTGGTACTCTACGCCTAACTGATTTAATTGTAATTTCTTTTCTCTGTTTGGAATCCTCCCCATAATCTTTCTTTATGTTTCTTAAATTACAACAAAAAGTGGAAAAAGGATATGTCTTAACTTGCCATTGCGTTTGTAATTTTTACAATATCAACTTCCGATCCCATAAAGTGTATTTATTCTGAGTTCTTATGCATAGCAAGGCCCATTGAGCGATGTCCGTCTGTGCGTCTGATCGACTATGTTAGTGTTGAAATCAATTTCGCAAAGATGATCTAAAGAAAAATTATATACGCCAATCGATCAAAAATAGTTTCGAAAATTTTGCAAAATCGGTCCATGTTCAGAGCTATAATTTTGCCACAAAACTATTAAATTAGGAATTGTGTTAGAATTAATATAGGCTTTGATGATGAAGAGCTAAGATCTTAAAGATTAAAGAAGAGCTTTATTTGTATTCAAGTATTAAGCTGTGGGAAAAACACCACGCCTGCATCAATATTTTAAACAACGAAGTAACTCTAATAAAAAGAAAACAAACATATGGGGCGATGGAAAAATAAAAAATAAGAAAAAAACATCAAATAAAAAAAATTGGCGTTCGCGTATATTTTTCAAGTTAGGGGCCTCAAAAATTTTTTTTAAGTACGATTGTACACCATATCTTTAGAGTTATAAATATGGTATTATTTATTAGTTTTTGAAGAGATCTTTCAGTAAATACTTAAATTAAAAAAAAATAAATAATCTATTAAGAGCCGAAGATGTAAAAAATTTTGTTTTTAATTTTTAATTCTCTGTCACCTAAATCTTTTTTTTTTTTTTCATTGGAGTTACTTCACTAAATTAAATTTACATACATCGTGAAGGGTATATAAGATTTAAAATAGCCGAATATAGCACTCTTACTTATTTTTACATGTGATTTTTTCATAGATATTTTCCGTGTATTTCTTACCAGTTTACTGTAACTTTTTAAAATAGAATTTTTGTAATAACCCTTTTCTAAACTTTAACTACGAACAATTTACCTCTCATTCACTTACATAAAAAAAATTTAATGCAAACAAGACTTTAAAATATTTATAAATACATACGAAAATATTAACAAATATGTTAGTATTTATACAAATAAACTCGAGTATGAGAAGTAAATGCAACTATAGCTGCAGCAATAGCAAAAACAAAAACAACTAAAAGTTCTACCAAATACTGATTGTGAAAGTACCGCATATTTCATGTAAAGCGTTGGTATGCAAATTGTTAACATTGTATAAATTCAAAAGAGAACCCACAGAAAGCAACAGCAACATATAAGCAAACACACACACAGAATACAAACCAGCAACAAACTTATCATACTCAAGCACATGTAGATGCAGCAAAATAGCGTTATTACAACAACAATAAAAAGGGAAAATAACAAAACCTGTTAAACTAAAATGCTAAAAATGTCTACCACTGTCTGCTTGTATGGAAGATATTGCTTGTTTCTATCAGGGATGGTTAAAGCGTTACCACACATGCATTCGTATGCATAAGAAAACCAAAATTTCCTAAAGAAGCAAATATCGTGGAATAATCTCGCGATGAAAATATTTTTATTTTTTTAAGTATCGCTTTGAATTCTCAAAATTAAAATTCCCTCGCGAATTTCATATCTTAAATCAAGTGATTCTTTTCAATATTAAAAATAAAAATCGCTTAAATTTGATTCGCTCGCAATCATATTTAGTTCGAGCAGTCCTTTTACTCTACAAATTTTTATTATAAGGTTTTTATTTTTATACAATTGAAATAGTTATTTAAATGTATAAAAAGTTTTAAGTTGCTTAAAAAATTGCAAGAAGTTGTAATCAATTTAATTATAAAACAAAGTTCTCCATCCCTGGCTTGTATGTATAAATGTTTTATGTTTTATAGTTTATGTTAAAGTATAAAGTATAAGTTAAATAAAATAAAATAAAATAAAAATAACTCCGTTACACTAAATTTGCTGTAAAAATGCTGGCATCTCAAAATACGGCCATGAAAACAGCCCAAAGAGTTTTTTTCTCTTCTACTGTCGTTTCGTTCGCTAGCGTTCAAGCGGTGGCAAAAATAAACTTAAAAACAAATAATTTATTGAAAAATAAAAAATGCACTTGCTTTATTTTTTATTTCCATTTCTTATTGTTTTTTATTGCAGGATAAAAACTCGTACAAAATTAATAGTGGCGCCAAAAGTGAAGCACGTCTGCCAGCTGTATATCGGGCACATCACAATGCACGCATTTTATGCGTTATGGAGCATCCCACATTGAAAATACGTCAGAATGCTTCACTGCTATTGGATGTACAATGTAAGTAATATTTACGATAACCAATTTCAATAA
Organism: Cistogaster globosa; assembly: GCA_937654795.1. Lineage (NCBI taxonomy): Eukaryota > Metazoa > Arthropoda > Insecta > Diptera > Tachinidae > Cistogaster > Cistogaster globosa. The sequence continues at coordinate 3,294,621 of OW569407.1, forward strand.
AGTAATAACTAAACCAGTCATTTTATCCTACACAATTATACTTTTATAAATTTTAATACAGAAAGAATTTCAAGTGAAACTGTCTGAATGAATTGTTTTTTTTTATTACATATTTTATATTCATAAATTTTTTTGTATTACCGAATTGTTTAATGTTTAAATTTATAAAATATTTTTCAATCACTACTTAGCAACCACATAAAAGTATCTCCTTGATTTTTTTGTAAATTTTTTTTACAACATTAAAATAATTGATAAATATGAGAAAACTTTAAAGAGGCTTTTATAACAATTTATAATTTTTATTAAAGTCTGAGTTTTGATTTTATGAGTGTCATATTTATATTTACTTAGCGTCTTTGTTGTCTTATGCACTAGTCTACTCTGCATTTAGCCCTTATTTTATTCCCTGATTTTTTTTCTATATCTACCTAATGTTAGTATGAATATCTACTGTATGTCTCGCCGATATCTAGTCTATATGTTGCCTATGTTTTGTCTGTCGTTAAATATGTTCTTCATGTCAACTATTTACCTTTTCTGAAGCCAATCAATTTGTATGTCTTCTTTATGTCTAGTCGTTACTCAGTCTTTGTACAGGGTATTCTAGAGAATGTCTATGACTAATATTTAGTTTATGCCCAAACTGTGTCTGGTGTACAGAAATTCTCTTCATTGTCGAATATATTTTTTCCCTAGTTTATGTCTGGTATAAATCGTGTCATTATCTATAATATTTCTATTCCATGAGTAAAATATGTCTAACATGTTTCGTATATATTTCTGGCATATGTTCTTTATATACCCACTCTATGAATAAGCTTCTTCTATCTAATGTCTAGTTGTTGTTTGGCTTCTTACTGATTTAAGTGTAAGTCTATGTCTATTTCATATCCAGTCCATGTAGAGCCTTATTCTTTTTAGTAGAAATATTTCTCGTCTAGATTGCAAATTTCTATTCTATGCCTGATGTTTGTCTAGTTTATATCTTACCTACTTTTAGACTCTGTCTAGTCTATATAAAATTATTTAAAGCCTACATAGTCCATTTATAGTTTATGTCCAGTCTAAATCTAGTCTATGTTTATTTCTAGCTCATATTAAGCTCTTTTCCAGTCCATATCTAAGATGTGACTTTCCAAACTCTGCACTAATTGAAGTATACTTAAAGTCTGTCTATTCTAAGTCTTATCAACACCTGGTTACTTTGTTTCTATATTTATTCCATTTTTTCTCAGTGTAAGCACAATCCTCTTTAAAACTTTGAAGATAAATTCTGAGAATTTCAAGTTTATCACCACATTTTTTTTTTTATTTTCTCCTTAAACAAAAATAAATTTAAATTGCCATCAAAAAAAATAAAAATAACTGTAGACAGCTGCTTGGGATTGTCATGTAGCTTTTGTACACTTCATAAAACACAAAGTCAAGAGTCGTTAAAGTGTCATTAGCCAAATATATAGCCCGGCAACGAGAGGGAGGCAAGCAGACTCTTAACAAACAAACAGTCATAAAAAATGAATGTTAAAAATGAAGTATTGAGAGTTATTTTTTTATTTTTAAAATTCTCTTAAGCAAAGAAGTAGTTTTCTTATTTTCCTTAGAATTTTTTTTAAGGTTTATTTTGTTGCTTTTCGGTTTCTTGTTTAATGCCACCACAATAGTTTAACAAGTATCTGATTGCTAAGGCGGCTTGTCTATTGCTTTAAACCTCAAAATCTTAAAAAAATAAAACTAAAACAAACTATAGTAAAGTGCATTTAGTGGAAACGTTTGCAACAACTCACTGAAAGGCAAACAACAAATGATATGCAACAATGAATTAACAACATCATAACAATGGATTTTTAAAGAATTGAATTAAAGGTATTCGACCGATTCTTAAGAAAAACAAGCTAAAGCAAGTTGAGAGGATTGAACTGATAGTAAACAAAATCCAATTAAATGGTCTGAAAAGAAATTCCAAATGAAAAGGAAGAGGAAAGAAAAAGTATTTTGCCTTTTTATGGTTTCTTATTTTTGACGTTTTATATACTTTTTTAAGTAGTTTAGCATGAATGTTGGGATAATAAAGAAAATAGCAATTGGTTAAAGAAAAGAAGGCTGCAAATAAGGGAAAAAAAGCTATTTTGGCAACCTTAAATCTTTTAAGACTTAAAAATAAATAAATGTTTCACAATAATAGCAATTCAAGAAACTTAGTTTTACAATGACACTACACAATGATATCAAAATCCTGGTTTGGCTAATAGACATTGCTATAGCGAAGATGGGTTTGATGGCACCTTATTGTACATAAACAAAGATATTGACTACAGTGTCAAAATTTGATTTGTGAAAATTATATTGAAGTCATAGTTGTTGGCTTGAGAACCATTAAAGTAGAATCCAAAAAAAAACCATTTTTTTCATAATATCGTTTCACAAAAATCTGGCGAGATGCATTTCATTAATTCAATTAATGTTTTGTTAGATGACTTAACTAAAAATCCAATAATAGCTATTGGTGACTTAAATATTAATTTTTAAAGATTTTTCTTCTTCTGAACTGATTTCAATGTTTCAAAACTATGATTGTATTAGTGCTCGTAATTTCATAACAAGACCCAGAAGTAAATCGTGTATCGATCATATTTTAAGCAATATATCTGAGAGGCTCTACATATAGATTCTATAGAATGTATTATTTTGTATCACAATTTGTTATTATGTAAAATTAGAAGTGACTTCAAAGGTAGGAAATATATTGTGATTGAACATTTGTGAAAAAACTTATACTTGATTTGGCATGAGGAGTAGGTTTGTTCTCATTATTGTTGACACGTTTATTTTGTGAAAATATTTTTATGTTAACTACCTAAGCCTATAGTTGCCTTAAGGCTATGATTTCAATTTTTAATTTTTTCTATGAATTTTCTGCCAATTAAATTTGAGAGTAAAATATATGCGTAATTTAATAAATATAATTTTGAAGAAAATTTCTAAAATAAATTTTAAAAAGCTGAATGAAAGTAAATTAATTGAAGCGTCAGCAATTTAAATTAAAAACATTTAAGCTTTTTCATATTTTCAAATATATAAGAATTAAAAATTGAAGCTTTTGCTTTTTTGCTATATTTTTTATATTAAATATTTGTTAGCAAATATTTTATTCATAAAAAAAACAATTTATTTATTATTTTTAATATTTCTGAAATAATATTTTTTTACAATTAGAATTTATGTTATTTCGCCAGTGTAAAACAAAATTACCTAATAGAGATTTGGCAATAATCCATCATAAAAAAATATTTACACAAGCCAGTACAACAAAAAAAAGCGTCTCAATTAAATACCAAAAAATCCATACTAATTGGCAACACTCAATATTTGATATTCTCGACCAAACATAAATGTATTTAATCACTTGCTTGTTTGGTTTATACGTTAGTATTTTTGTTTGTTTGTTTGAATGTAAATAACAGGGAGAAAAAAACCAAACCGCAAAACTAAACAACACAGCATTAGAATAAAATTCCACAGAATTCGTTTTTTGTTGCTAATACTTGAATATGCAGACCAATAATTTTTAGCGGTTTAATAAAAAAAGAAGATAAAGGTAGAAATTGCATAAAAGCCTAGACTTTGCAGAATAACATAAACCAACAGCCAGTTATTTGATTTAAAAAGAGTAAGTTCTTTCACAGAAAAAAAAATTGTAAATATCCTTCAACAAATATCCCTTAGATACGGGGCTAACTCCAAAGGCATTTACATGTATACAAAATTAAAAGGGGAGTACAAAATGATTTATAACTAATTTTCTTTGTTTTTAATTTTTGAAAGCAATTAAGGAAATTAAAATGCTTTCGATAAGGTCCATCTGCAGCAGGTTTTAGCGCTGCCTAAAATAAGATCAATAAGTTTATACGTGGCTGCACTTTTAGAAATAAGAAACCTAAAACAAGATGACTAGCTAAGATAATCATTACGTCAAATAAGGCAACGAGATTTTTAAAAAGTAAAATTTAACGTCGCATAAACTACCTGGTTCTTTGGACATACAACCAGGTTTATTGAATTAGAGTTAAAATAATTGCTTACAATCGAGATTAAAGGAAGTCCTGCAATTGAAAATTAAAAAAGAAAAAACGTTTTTAAGTCCCACAGGAAATCTTTTTACTATTTCAATTCCATACGTAAATTACTATGATTAAAAACTAGATTGTCTGGCACTGCCTAGACTTAATAAGGCATGTTTATTAAATCTAAGATTTTTTGAATACTTATTTTTAATGGAATAGTGCTGAAGACACAATAAATAATTTTTGGTTAAAAAAATAAATAAATAAAATTAAAGATAATGGAAAAATACAAAATTCAAGATAAGGAAAAATTGTAATTCAATGTTTTAGAATTTTTGTAGGCTAAAACTAGCAACAGTTGCAAAAATTTTTAAAGCATACTTTTGGGCGAATAAAAACTGTTACGTTTAAACTTATAGATTTTAAATAAATTTTTTGTTTGTTATTTAAGACTGTTAATTAATTTTTTTTAATAAATAAAATGGGTATAATAGCAGAACTGTCAGCAGAAGACTAAGAAAATGTTAAATTTTCATAAAAAAATTTTTTAGATTTTCTGAATTCCGTAACTGCTTTTAATTGTCAAAGAATAATTACGATAAACTATTGATCATATCTGTGGTTATAATTTCTAATAAAATCATAATAGATTTTTCAATAAAAACCAATATATAAATTTTAAACTAAAGTTTTTTCACTCACTAAATGAACCGTTCAAAACAAAACCAAATAAATCCTTCTCGTATGCAAAGGAATAATAAAAGAATTTGTAGTTTTTTGTAATAATTCTAACATGTAACTACTGTTGTTACAAATGTTTTTATTGTTACTGGTTTCAGTTGAGGTTTTATTTTTTCATTTTTTTTTTTTTTCAATTTTACTCTGAAGAATCAAATACAAATTACAGACAGTTGATAGACAGCAGTCTTTTTATGTATTTAATAAATGAAATAACAGACAAAGTCTACCACAGTATGATTACAGACACACACACACAGTTTAATATATTGAAATATAAATGAATGGTCAGATAGACAGACAGACAGACATATAGGACAAACATATAGAAATTGGTTTTTAACAAATGAACTGAATGAAAAACAATATTTCTAAACATAAAGCAATATTTTTAAACTACATACATATCCAAATATACACACACATTTGCATGCCCACATTTTTGTAATAAATTAAAAATAAAAAACTGTAGTTTGCTTTAAGGGGTTCTTTTATTTTTATTATTTTTTTATTTTTTATTTTAACAAATAAATCAGACTTGAACATTTTATTGAATTTATATTTTATATATTAAATGTAGAATTTTTAAATACACAAGTGTATGTGTTTCAGAGCAACAAAATATTGTATGAATTTTAAAAATCACATTTACTTATACAAATGGTAATTTATTATTTTTTTTTTTTTTTTTTTTTGCTTCAGTAGGAGGACCGAAAAACATTTTTGGAATAAAATTCGAGGCAAACAAATCTAGCCGAGAAGACCCTTTAGGTCCTCATAAATCTATTCGTAGATATTTTAGATAAATTTGTACTCATAGAAAACACGAAAATTAATGACAGATTTTGCAAAACAGAAGACAAGTGAGGAAATAGTAGACGATTACGGGAAAAATTTTTTTGAGTATTATGAATCAAACATTTTTGACCATTTAAATGCTTTTTTATATTCGAAATAAATATAATATTTTACAAATAACTTTAATTTTAATCGAGAATTTTACCAATTTTTTGTTCACTTTGAAAGGTACCTTCCTAATCCACACATGAATTTAAAAAATATTGCTACAAACTTTAATAAATCATAGAAAAACCTATAAAATATCTGTTAGAATGTGGTTTTAACATATTTACACAGACATACGCTTAAGCTCCCACTTTAGCCCTGAACTTCCTACAACATTGAGATTAAAAATTTATTTGTAACAAAATCAATCATTTGATAAAGAAAAAAAATATTGAAAACTAAATTTTAATAAAATTGTAGTTTTTCATTGATTAGTTTTCCATTTATTAAATAAATAAGATTTTTTTATTTTTTCTTTTAGCCTTTTAAAAAAATGATTGTGATTAAATTTTATTATTTTTTATATTTTCAATGCATTTTTTGTTGAAACATTAATTTAAAAAAATATTTCTTTATAAAATACTAAATACTAAAAATGTTCTAGTTTGAATATAAAATATTTTGTATAACAGATTTTTATTTATTTCCCTTAATAAAATATTTTTTTATATTTTCAGATACACCTTCATTTGCCATTTCACGCACACCCGGCTTTGGTTATCCTTTGCGTGAAGGCATAGAGGTTTCATTAAAATGTGATGTGGACTCAAATCCGCCCAGTACACCACGCTGGCAAAAAGATGATGGTGAACCACCGGTAAGAAAAACTTTTAAAAATTTTTCGTTTAACCAGTGATTTTTGGAACAAAGAAAATTTCGGTTTAAGGATAATTATTTATCACGTTTTTCAAGAATTCCTCGTCCTCGTCGCTGCAGATCAATAAACGTTTGATAATTCTGAAAATTCTCTTTATATTTTAACGAGTTTTTGCTTTTGTGACCTTGAATAACTCTAGGATAAGAAGACAGAGATAAAAATATTTCATATGAAAACTGAAAATAAAACGAAGGAACGAAGAATATGATGGCATAAGTTTTACCGTAGATGAAGGAAAATGTCACATTATTTAATCTGAAAACTTCACACTGCTCCTGATAAAATAAATGGATCAGTATACATATGCGCCGTTAAAGCACTTGCAGTGTCAAAACCTAAAGGTTTTTACTTTTTTTACTTAAAAACTAAATAGAACTTCTAACATAATTAAATTGAAGGCAGTTTTTATAGTAAAGAAGAACTTTTCCTCTAGACCAGGCTTTTATTTTGCAGTGAACGCTCTTCGTATCCTCCAAATCATGCAGTTGCATTCTTATTATATCAGATAGTCACTACAGCTGAGAGCCTTTCATTAGATAGTATAAAAGCACAGATACGCTCTCAGCAGACTTGTTGGTGAAATGGGCAAAAGCACCTGTAAAAATGTCATTAAATGTTGCTTTCATTTTTATCACAATTAGCACGACTGTTTACTCTGATATTCCATTTTATTTAAAAATCCCTTATCAAATATCTTCTCGAATGTTTTTATTTCTCTTTTGTTGCTTAAAAACTTGGCAATTATTCAGAAAATATATGTCTTCATATAAAAGAAATTACAAGAGTTTTTTCCTTCTTTAGAAAAAATAGTGGTGTAATCACAGTATTTGTGAATAATATTCGAACCTTTCCATGAATTGAAACGATATTTTTAAGCACTTTGAAATAAAAAAAAAATTAAACAATTCATCTTAGAGACAAGAAAAATTCAAGAAAAAATACGCAGCTTCATATCCAGTCCAGTCTCGCTTACTCTGTAATATAAAATCCATGGTTCGAAGGACCAATTTAGTAGCTGGTGAAAAATTGTCAAAATCATAACTTCAGATTATATATTCGGAGTAATACTTTAATGCAAAGAGGACTAGAATAGAATTGACAGTAACTAGAACACAAATAGGCACAGGATTCAAAATATTTGATGTTTACGAAACTGAAACCCATAATTTAAAACTAATTAAAGTTGTGCCATTTAAAATATTTTTTACATATTTTATAATAAATATTTAAGTTCATCCATTTCATAAAAAACATACAGAATTAAAAATTTTTACATAATTTCCATACTTGCAGGTACCACAAACTGGTGATGGTTTTCTCAATTTTACTTCGATACGGCGTGAACATTCTGGCTGGTATAAATGTACATCGCGTCATTTAAATTTTCAATATTCATCGATTGGTTACTATCTAAGCGTAAGATGTAAGTATCCATAAACCAAAGCTAAAAGCAAAAAAAAAATAATCACAATTTATATATAAAAAAATTATGATTTAAACCCCAAAAGTTATCAATATTTCATAACAAATGACTGCACAAATGCGTAAAATTACCTTTAGCTGAAAATTAAAAAATAACCAGGATTTTCTTTTGCTGCACCAGTTTATGTGTGACAACAAATGTTTGCTATTTATTTTTTAAGAGACAATTTTTTTATTGGAGAATACAAAAACAAAAAAAAAACAGGGACAAAAATAAAAATACAAAAAAAAAAATGTATTGAAAAATGGTTTCCCCCTGCCTAATAATGTTCATATTATTGCTTGACTATCAGCATAATATTGACTATAACACCCGCACACACAAGGAAACGAGTTAAAATCCTGTGCAATTTTATATCCAAAAAGACTTTAAATAAAATATAAGAAGCTGAGGCGGGGACTTAAGCAAACAAGCAGGCAGGTCATGAAATATGAAAACGAAAATTTATACAGAAAAAATGTAAAAAAAAAATAATGAAACATCGAAGGGTGTTTTTTATAGGCACAACACATGTCAAATGACAAAAAATATGTTCTTTTATAAAGTTTGGTAAACGCATGTACGAGCAAAGAAAGAAAAAAATCAACAACAACCCAACAACTCTCAAGTGAAAACATTCTTAGGGTGTTGACAAATTTTTATATATGCAAAATTTAATACATATAAACACACATTAATACAAAATAAAACCCCTCAAAATATTTATTTGAATAAATTCTTTTCGGGTTTTTGCAAACTCATGTTGTATTTCCCATATTGGGTATGAAGAGAGCTGTTAGCTTTTTAAATGTGTTTGACAAAATCTAATATCGTTTGATATTAATAAAAATAAAAACTGTTTATGTATGTGTATGTGCTTATTTATATATAATCACTAAGTACTTACACGCACACAAGGTGACATACGTTGAACACTTGTTTATGGTTGTTGTCGTCATCGTAAATATTTGCATTTAACACCAATATTTTTGCTTTTTTAATATTTTTTCTTTTTGCAGATATACATTTTTTTGGCAGGGAAAGTTAAAGGTGTTAAATAGAAGAGCTAAAAGATTCAAACCAGCAAACATTTTCATTAAAACTTTTTTTGAAGAAAAGAAATTAATTTTAAAGTAATTAAATTTTAACTGTCATATCCATAATAAATAATTAAACTTCGAAATGGGTTTTATGACAAATTTTCTATACAAATTTGTACTAAAATGCATTTAAAAAAATTTAATATTTCGTGAATATGGCAGTAAAAACTGAAAGCCATTTTCAAATTAATTAGGAAAAAACATTATTATATTATTATATTATATTATTATTATTATATTATATTATAGAGAATAATAAAAAGAGTTCTATTTTTATTACTCTCTTAAGAACGTTAATTTGCTTTCATTATTTTCATCACTTGTTCTTGTCTAGATAGCTGACTGTGATTTACAAAAATGAAAAATATATAAATTTACTAATCCGAAGAGGCTGTGAATATGTATATTAGGTTTGATGGCCTGAGTTCATATCCCAGCAGATACCAATTAAAACATATAAATTTTTTCCAAATATGTATTTAGGTTTTTTCATCAGGAATATATCTCAAATGTTTAGTATTATTATTGGTATCGGCGAAGTTTAGAAAATGAAAAAAATGGCTATATCAGCTTAAGTATAAAACACACCTTCTTAGGATCGGAAGCGCTCTAAAAATTAAGCTGTCTATAAGCCATTATTCTTAAACAATTATGTTTACTACCCCAAACTTTCCATCAAAAATTAACACAAATAATTAATGTACATTCTTGCGTGAAAGTTGTTTTCTATAAAAAAAAGAAATATTTATTTCATTAAAAAATTATAAAATTACTTTACAAAAAAAAAAAAAAAAAATTATAATAAAGAGAAATCTGCTGTATAAAATTGGGGAAGTTAAAAAACGCTATATAACTTATAGACTCTAATATTTTGTTTCTTGGTAAAACAAGATACCCAGGTAGTTTCTCGTCATCAACCCCAGTGTGACGATGTTTTGCGTCCGTAGCCTTGTTTTTGAACCGCTAGGGTTAAGTAATTTTATGTCTGCTATAAAAAAGTCAAAGCAAAAAAAACTTAAATACAGAGACGTACTATCCAGCAAAATAAATATTTACAAAAGGTGATAGAGTGTGGAAGTAATTATTATTTTGGTGGAAGGACTTTCCAACTGGACTACCAACCTAATGATTTATTTAGAATTGATTACATTGATTATTGCAGGGAATAATTATGATTATTAGAACGTATTTTAGGGTATTCTTTTTTTAACTTAAAGAACTACTTCAATTACTGCCAAGCGAGTAAAAAATATCTCAATCACAAAAGGAATCAAGTACCTTTAAACGTAAAATATGATTTTTTTGTTGGGTTTCTAACGTGTGGCGTTAACAGTAGTAGGCAGAGATTTAGCTTTTACACAAAGTATGAAAAAAAAATATCTGGTATGAAAACAAGTGTATACAATGTATTACAAATATTAAGGATCGCCTTATCGTTAAAGCCATTATAAGCAGACTTTTGATATGAGTACAGAGTACGTTTGCTGTGTCTGCTATAAAGACAATGCACAAAAATTAATATTAAATTAAATAAAGGGTCTTCCAATAGAAACATGATTTTGGCATACTTTAGATATCATGGTTAAAGGCTGAAACGTTAAATATTCAACAACAAATTGAATTGAATTAAAATAAATTTAAAAATTAAAACCTGGCTCGTATATGGACTACTGTATATGAAAATATCGTATGTTAGTAAAACTGAATTTTACGGAAGAAAACTAAGATAAAATCCTAAACTTTGACAACAAGCTAAATAGCACTATCAAATGCGATAAAATGTTTGTAGAATTATTTTTGTAACTGTAATAAATATCGCTGCAACATTTTATCAAAAGATGAGCTAATGGATTAAGAACAAATTTTCCTACAAAGTCGAAGTAAAAAAATTGCAATTTACGATAATTTTTTTTCTCACACAGGGGGATCCTATGCATGGTACAGAAGCTTTGGTTTATAAGTTCAACTCTCTGCTTAGTTTTGTTTGATATTACGTAGTTAAGATTAACGTCAGTACCTGGCCGCGAGGCCCTAACCTGACGGTGGTCTTACCACTGAGTAATATACAAAGCGTCGACTAAAGCCCCCTGCCTGAGCTCAACCGATAGTGTTGCAATTTCAAGAGCATGGCTTGCAGGACCATTTTTTCCCCTTGCTTGAGGGTTGGAGACTTTCCAACTCCTCTGTTGAACATGGAACAGCACATTCGTTTAGCAATGTACCTTCCCTGCGGACACTAAACTGACAGCTACCACGTGTACACCGAAGGGACCACACCAATAACCGGATACAGAGATGGGAGGCTCTTTGGTGAGCCCTATACACCGAGTGACCCGAGAGAGTCTTTGTTTGACATGAGTTCATAGTACTTAAAGATAAGAAACACAAAAGAGAATTTTACGAAAATCCCTCACACAAAGATTTTAGTCCCTCACCTTTGCCACAGTTATTGCCAGTACAATTTCTCACTTTATAAACTTTCCTCGTAATATTTATCATTTACTAACGTTCCCTTTTTATGATAGTTTTCTAAAATATTATTTTATTTAAAATAAAAACTGCAACCTTAGGCCTGATATTATTCTTCTAAAGACACAAAATAATGTAAGAACTGAAGGTATTTCTAATCGTGATGTTATTCTCTATTCAATGCAAATATTCTTGAATACAACAAGCCAATGTTCATCTTATAATCTACGTTTTTACTTAGAAGGTTTATGTTAAAGTCTCTAAGCGGATCCCCAATCATTGTTTTAAACATTTATTGCTTTTGTCAAGTAGTGCTCTAAGCAAACCAAATCCTAGTCTGCAGTAAATAAATATAAATAATATAGATTCTTCTTCGAAATATTAATTATTAAATTAAATTTTTTAATTTAAGCGTACATCAGATTTTTAGTTTTAAAAAATAAGAAAAAAAATTTCAATCCATGCAGCTGATATAATTGAGAAATTTTGTTACAATTAATCGAAATTTAACTTGAAAAATTCTGTATATATTTTTTTAAATTAAAAATAAATTGAAATCAAACAAAAAATAAGATAAACCAGCACATTAAAACGTTTATCACGTAATTTAATTTTTCTACATAATTTTAGCATGTTTTTGAAATTTTTACGTGAGCAATTAACGTCAAGTTTAATTTGTTTTTATTATGACTAATGAAAAGCAACAAGTTCTTCTTTACTTCTAATACAATAAAAGATTCAATGGGAAAGCAAACAAAAAGGCATGAAGGTATAAAGTAGGCAAAACGAAAAATTAGCAAATAAAACACTCATTAATACAAAAGAAAAAAATAACAATAATAAGGAAAGCCACGAACTAATGCTCGATTACAAATTAACAAACATATAAAAAAATTCTTAATAACCTTCTTAACATATGCAACAATTCCTAGTAACAAGGAAATAAACTTTTTACACGAGGTGGTAATTCCAGAAAAAAATAAACAAAAATAATTAAACAAACTTTGGCTTGTCTTTTCATTTAAGGAAAAACAAAAGTTTATTGGTTTCGGTAAAAAATAACGAAAATATTTAATCAACAACTTGTCTTAAAGAATGTTTTGGAGAACAACTTTATTACTTTGTTCAATAAATTGGAAAATATTCTATAATTGCTTTCAAAATTGTTTGAAAGTTCTTGTCTAACGGATAGAAATTTTTTTCTTATACAAATTGGAATTTAACATTAAGCTTTAATTACTTGTCTACAATAAAAATAATCTAAGATATTATTAAATTCTAAAAAATAAGAAATAAATATTTATCGTTTTCTTTGTTGTTGCTTATAAAAATAAATAAATATATATTTTTTTAAAATTGCTTTCCAAATTCCTTAATAATTATTTTTCTTCAATAAATTGCATCGTTATTGGTAAATTTGATACCTTCTTGTTGTTTGTTTAAATTTGTAAAATCTTAAATAGACATTGATTGTCTGTTACAGTGTTGTATATTCTTGTCATGTTGCTGTTGTTGTTTTCTGTCAATAAATTTAATCAGGATTGTTATTATGTGCTTTTGTTTTCAAATATTTATAAATTGTTTTTTATTTTACTTTTACTTTCGAACCTGGAATACCAAGTGAATGGAAAAAAATAAGGGTGTTTTTAGGGAGTGAGTGTGTTAGTAAAAAAGATTTTTTATCGACATGAACTTGTTATTTAATATTAACCCTTGAAGGGGCGATCAAATTAGTCAAATATTTGAACAAAAAATAAATTTTTATTCAAGCTTTCCTGACAAGTATCATAACGAATGACCAGCATTTGAGAAGGACAAATTTTTTTCCATAATTTAGTGGTTTTGTGGCTTTTGGCCAAATATTTGACTAATTAGACTAGAAATATATTTTGTTAGTAAAAGAGGAAGATAAGCTCTGCTTTTTTAGCAAAAGTCTACGTGCGTGGTATATACAACAGAGAAAATTTATTTACATCATAAGTGAAAACTTGTAACGATAACAAACGTCAACAGTGATCTAGTCATTAGATTTTGTAACAAAATAATTTTTCGGAAATAAAGAAGAATCTAAAAAGCAATTATTTACTGCGAGTAAGTTAAAAAAAGGAAAATCACTTAAAACTAATTCTACACAAACGGATTATTTTCACGCAAAAAAATTTATTATTTAACTCATTTGATGAGGTTAGGAAAAAGCTAACAAGACTTCGACAAAGAATCATTTTTTATAAAAAAAAAGCTGTTTTACCTGTAAAATTTCCTTACACAAAAAGTCACATTTTACACCGAAAGTCGCTTTTTACTCCGAAAGTCGATTATTAAAAAAAAGATGCCGCTTTAAAAAAAAACGTCTTTTTACGCAAACGTCTTTTAACGCATTGCGTAGCTATTTACATATGATAAAAAAAAATTGTGAATTTTTCTTTTAAAAATTCGCCTTTTATATAAAATGATTTCTATAAAAAAGTTACTTCTCCAAAAAAAAAAAAAAACGAGTACTTTTTATACAAAAACACTAACTAAATAAATTAAAAACAATGGATTTAACTTAAATGACCTTTTAGCTAAAATCTCTTGTTATTAAAAAAATTTTTTTTCATTCTTAAAATCAATCTTTTCACAAAAAACCGGTTTCACATAGAAATCACTTTTTATAAGAAAAATCACACACATCACAAAAAATTACAAAAAAAAAAAAACAGATAAATGAAATGTGCCCTACTTTAAAACAATATATTTAAAAGTAAAATACACTATTTTCACACAAAATCATTAATTTTTCCCTTTTTATTTTAATCAAATTGTAATAAAAAATAGCAATTGAATTTAATAATATTTAGTAAGTTTTTAAAGGATTAATATTAAAACCATAAACGAAAATAAGTATTTGCTTTAGCTTTCACTTTTGGCATCTGTAATTTCTGTTTTCATAAGACTTTAACTTCATACAAACTTTCTTAAACCTTAAAACAAATACAGAAGTTAGGACTCCTTATTGTTTTATAACAATGTCTTATCAATCATTTGTGCTGTCGATTGAAGAAAGTTTAAGTCTCTTGTATAACACGTTTGCCTTTATTAATAAAGCATTTGTTCTTGTCAATAATAAGTAACGACAGCCGTTTGTCAGGATTTCGTTGTAAAATAAAATTTACTTTTAAATTTATAAGATTTTTTTTTATAACTGAATTCCCTGAAGAGTGACTAAACATAAATATAAAATAATGTAACGTTATGTCAGGCTAAATATTAAAGATTCTATTTTTATATTAAAATAGGGAAAATATATCTATTGAAAATATACCTCATGAATAAGGAAAGCAACTTTTTACATTGTTCACAACAATAATTTGAATTTAAAATGTATTGCCTACTTTTAGGGTTATACTGATTTCAAGATCTCTCTTGTTTTGTTAAAATGTTTAAGATATTTTTGGATTTAGATTTCCAAACCATTTTCATTAATTTTATTCTTGTCTTAAAATAATTTTTTTATTTATGTGTTTCAAAATACGAAAGTATATATTTGGCGTTAAAAAATATTTTATTTATGTTTCACTAAAGATTAAAACTTTAGTGTTTTATTACTGAAGCTAGTTTTATATGATAAATATTCATTATTTAATTAAGTTAATATAGCTTATTTACTAAAAATATTTTTTTTTCGTTTCAAACACACATTAATATACTAATGTACCAAAATCTTTAGCATATTATGGTATTTTTGTAATTTTCATAAAATAATATTTAAAAATAATTAAATACTTTTTTTAAGGGTTGTCAATATTAATTTAAAATGTTTGCCTTAAAGTATGCAACATGTTTTATTACTTACTACTCGCTGAATTATACTACGATATACATTTAGTTGGCAATATTCTATTACTACCCTTTCTGTCTATGAAAAAAAAAAGATTTCCACACGAATTGCTTTGTTACAACCGACCAATTACAAACTTATTTTTTTCCAATATTTTTTCTATAACTCTAACTATTAAATGTCATTAAAACAATTACAAAAAATAAAAAGAGATATAGTGTTAAGCTAATCATTTCTTGCCAAATTGCATAAGACAGCCAAGATTATATTGCCCCCCGTTTAACCACAAAAATATTTTAATCAGAAAAAAATATTGCCATAAATTTATATATTTTTCCACTGTTACTTGCAACCCAAGACTGTGCCCATTAATATATAAAAGCTGAGATGGCATATTTTTAGCGCGTTAAATTAAATTTTATGATGATAGCAACACCAGGATGGCAATAACACCAAGAAAAGACACAAAACGAAAAAAATATGAGCATAAACTGTGACAAAAATGTAGCAAATTTTTATAATCAAATTTACCATTTAAATGTGATGGAAAAAGTAAAGTTAAATTGGGATATAATTTATTTTAACTGTTGGCAATAGGGTTGAATAATGGCGGCCTAATGTTAGGCAATGAATATTGAATATTTGGTTTAGAGGGTAAAAAGAAATCTTTGATTAAAATCTTAATTGGTAAAATAAATACAAATTATAAGCAACTGAACATTTAGAGGAAATTTATGTGAATTAAAAGAATGTGACTCACTACCCAGACAATATTTTTTCAGACAAAAGTGTAGCATAATTTCTTTAAAATTAAATAAAAAAATTTTAAGTGCTCTGTAGATTTAAAATTAAATCTTTATTTTAATGAATTTAATCTATAATGTATAAAGAAAAATAATTATTATAAAAACAACCAAAACTTTCTTTAAACTATGCAGAGAAGATTTTGAAATATCGATTGACTTAAAATCTGTATAGAAAACGATTTGTTGAAAAGATTTTTATAAACAAGCTGTTTTTTAAACGTTTTTGAAAAGCATTTTGAAAATTGTTGAGCAAAAATTTTATTGTGACATTTTCTTTTCGAAAATTCCTTAAAAGTATCAAAATCTCTAAAAATTGCATTCTCTACTAAACTCGTCGAATAATTTTCATATTAAGACTCGTCGAAAAAATTATTTTTTTTTAAATACTAAATATATTCTGGATAATTCTTAAAAACTGTTAATAAAATTCTTATAAAAACTTTAAAATCTCTAAATATTAAATTCCCTACGGAACTCTTCAATTATTTTTATATCAAGACTCGCCAAAAAATCAGTTAACGAACTTATTGTTTTATTTTCTTTTTATTATTTTTTTAACCTACAAATCTCGTTTATAATTGAAAAAAAATTTTAAATCTAAATATGACAAATGATAAAAAGCCGTTAGCAAAAGTTTTTTAATTTATTTATAAAACTTTTAAAAATGTCTAAGCGGCTCTCGAAACATTTAATAAAGGTTACCCGTCGAAAAAAATTTTCAAAGGAATTATTGGCCCGCTTAAAAATTTGTTGTTAAAAAATCAAAAAATATTCGTATTCTTGGGCCTACAGTTCGCAAAAAAATCAGAGTCTGATCAAAATTTCTTAGTGGAACACTTACAAAATTTAAAAAAAAATTTTATATCCGAATTTTTTTAAGGTCGTCAAAACGTCGAATTAAATAAAATTGCTCAATAATTTTATTATTTAAATTTATAAAAATGTTGTTTAAATGTCTTGAGAAAAATTGGTCGGGAAATATCATGTGATGTCTAAAATTTTTTGACGACTGTTAAGTTTTAGAAAACTTATTCGCACATAAAAAGTGGATTAATTTTAAAATGTAATTCCTTATTAATTCTTTTTCTATTTTATTTAAGACAATTATGAGCTGTTATGGCATTTCACTTAAGCACAGATGGATTAAACGTTAAATTTCGTTTTGACTCTATTGCAAATAATTTTACTCAAAAATTCTATATAAATTGTAAACTCTACGTTGAGATTTTGCTGAAAATACTAACTCATCATACTGTAGAACTCAAAAGAAACGTTTATTTGATAACTTTTAAGAAAAGGGCGTAAGTGAAACGGTATCAAAGAACTGTGGTTAAATAAATTTTTGCTATGGGGAGAAATTTTTGTGCTACTGCTGTATTTAATAATAATTTTGTTGACAATATAAACTTTTAATGTTTGTGAATTAAAATTTATTTATTGGCTTAAGTTCATTTTTTAATTTCTAAAAACTTTTAGAAAGAAAATTAATTTACAAATGTAATCGGACGTTTTCCAAGGAAAACAAGAAAAATTTAGACACTAGCAGAATGAAATGCAGCATTTTCTGGCTCGCTACAGACCTTCATCAGCATTCTTTGTATCTATCTACTTTAGCTTGTGTAAATTGTAAACATCATCTATTTAACCAACTAATTTTGTAAATAAGAATACGAGAAATATTCAAATCAATATTAATTTGGTTAGACGAAATCGACACACAAACCAAAGTATTTCTTCATTGTTCTATTTTTGGAATTGTCTTATACATTTGTTCTTGCTTTTGTATCAACCTTCGGCTGATCACGAATGCAATTTTTTATTTTTGTCATTCTTACTTGTTTACTCACAACATTATAGATGCTATTTTAGTATCATATTGATTGTTGTGCTTTAAGCATGAATGAACATGCGCCGTGCCATGCGTATGTTAATTTCTAATTTTTATGAAAATTAGTTGAACTGTGGAAGTAAATGAATTAAAATTTATTTATTGGCTTAAGTTCATTTTTTAATTTCTAAAAACTTTTAGAAAGAAAATTAATTTACAAATGTAATCGGACGTTTTCCAAGGAAAACAAGAAAAATTTAGACACTAGCAGAATGAAATGCAGCATTTTCTGGCTCGCTACAGACCTTCATCAGCATTCTTTGTATCTATCTACTTTAGCTTGTGTAAATTGTAAACATCATCTATTTAACCAATTAATTTTGTAAATAAGAATACGAGAAATATTCAAATCAATATTAATTTGGTTAGACGAAATCGACACACAAACCAAAGTATTTCTTCATTGTTCTATTTTTGGAATTGTCTTATACATTTGTTCTTGCTTTTGTATCAACCTTCGGCTGATCACGAATGCAATTTTTTATTTTTGTCATTCTTACTTGTTTACTCACAACATTATAGTTTTTAGAAATTAAAAAATGAACTTAAGCCAATAAATAAATTTTAATTCATTTACTTCCACAGTTCAACTAATTTTCATAAAAATTAGAAATTAACATACGCATGGCACGGCGCATGTTCATTCATGCTTAAAGCACAACAATCAATATGATACTAAAATAGCATCTATAATGTTGTGAGTAAACAAGTAAGAATGACAAAAATAAAAAATTGCATTCGTGATCAGCCGAAGGTTGATACAAAAGCAAGAACAAATGTATAAGACAATTCCAAAAATAGAACAATGAAGAAATACTTTGGTTTGTGTGTCGATTTCGTCTAACCAAATTAATATTGATTTGAATATTTCTCGTATTCTTATTTACAAAATTAGTTGGTTAAATAGATGATGTTTACAATTTACACAAGCTAAAGTAGATAGATACAAAGAATGCTGATGAAGGTCTGTAGCGAGCCAGAAAATGCTGCATTTCATTCTGCTAGTGTCTAAATTTTTCTTGTTTTCCTTGGAAAACGTCCGATTACATTTGTAAATTAATTTTCTTTCTAAAAGTTTTTAGAAATTAAAAAATGAACTTAAGCCAATAAATAAATTTTAATTCATTTACTTCCATAGTTCAACTAATTTTCATAAAAATTAGAAACTTTTAATGTTTGTATAAAGAAAAAAATTGTTTTCATTTTAAAAATGAATAAATTAAAAAATATTTTCCGTTGCTTATATTAATTCTTTTGGGAATGACATCGTTGCAATTTTTAATTATTTTTACTTATACATCTGGCAAGACACAGAATTAAACTGTATACAATCTATGAGTACAAATTTTTGAAATTAAAAAATTTATTTTTAAGATAATTAATTTATCAATTTTTAATTTTGTTTTAGGTATTTAAAAAATTCAAAAATTTTTGTTATTTTGTCAAAAATTTTATTCACCTCAGAACTGCCTTATAAGACTTGACTTATAAGAGTATTTTTCCACCACTTCACACACGCCCTAATATTTATTATAGACACATTAATTTGTATAAGCCATACATTGAAAACATTCTATTGTTTCTCTTCAAAAAAAATTTTCTTTTGATAAAAATTCTAAAGCAGACATTTTGGCTTTTAATGGTGTTTAAAACAAAAATCCCATTTGCATAAATTAAACAAATTTTCTTTTGCTTTGGCGAGAAAAAATATAACAATCATGAAGACAATAGTACAAAATTTACAATAACGAACCAACAGCTTTGAAAGTGAGTGTTTTCCTTTTTTTTTTGGTTTTTTGTTATGACATATTTATCTACTTTTTCCTTTTTTATAAGAATACATTTGTATATTTGAAGGAAACAAGAAAAACAAAAAAATTCATATAAATAACAATTTAAGCTGACATATGCAATACTCATATCTAAATAGAAAACAATACAAAACGCCTAAAAGTATAAGAGTGTTAAGAACGTTATGTAACAACAAGCAATAATAGAAAATGGTACTTAAAAGGTATTTAATAAACAAAAAAATATTTATTTATGCTTACATCTTTCAAATGAAAAAGTTAAAATAAACAATAAATTATAATTGTTTGTTTGAAAGAAAAAGAAAAGGACAAAAGCCAAAGTCTTTAAATACAGTTCAGATATGAAATAGGACAAGCATTAGGAGCTTTAAAGTGGTAAAGTACTCATTTTTGAAAAGTATGTAATTAAAGGAGTGCATTGTTTTCAAACACGTAAAGAAAATTTATTGTTGTTAATAAATTTTAATATTCAAAGCATACTTTAGACTATTTAAAATAAAATTAACGGAGGCATACTTTTGGGCAAAATTTAAGCTTCGTAATGAAGTGATAATAGTAACAAATATTATAAACTAAATTAAATTTTGCCTTCCGTATATTTTGTGACTAAATCTTACATGACATATGAGGCAGGTTTTGACATAAGGCATTTTAGTGGACAAACAAGAACTGATACATGATAGAGGGTGGGCTGTGACAAACCCAAGACTACCTTTGTGAGCGCACTACGTACTTTTGTAGTAATATTGGAATTTTAAAAAATCGCGCATCGAAAGGCCTGTGTCTTATATGCAGCCACTAAGAAGAAAAAGTCTGTAGCCTACTTGAGGGATAAGTAATTTAAATTTACTTTTGTTTCTAAATTTCTACCTTGTTCTTTCTCCACCTTTAGAAATTTAAATACATTCTAAAACTTCTAAGCTTGTTGTACTTTTTGAGACGTCAGTATTTATGACAGCGCTAAACTAAAACAGAAAAATGAAACAATGCAAATTATTGTACGTAATCTGCTTATTTATTACGCACTATAAAACATTTGCTTAAACTCTAATAATCTTTAAATAAATAATGAAAATATATTTTATATGCAACGATAAAAATCAGTTTGTTTAATAAAATATGAATTTGGTTAAGTCAAATAATATTTTGCATAATGTCTACCCCCATGTGCTGCTCCAAAAAATATGCCACGTTTTTTTTCATTTTATTTTTATGCTGTTACACCTCTTTTTACCAATTACCATCAAATTAGTACCACTTCAGTTACAACACAAACAAATTTCCTGAATTTATGAAAATCCATAAGCAGCCATAATAAAAATAACAACTACTTTAACATTAAGGAAAAGGTAACGATGTGAACAGCGGCAGTAACGTCAGTGAAATGACTGATGAAAATAAAAGCGTCATCGTTGAAAATAATAAAAATAAAAAGATAAATACAACTTTAACCAAAAGAAAAAAGAAGACGCAGAAAGCAAACACATTTGAACGCCTATTTTTGGTTAAAATTCTATTCTTTTTGTTTTTTTTTTTTTAATATAACAAAAGCTTTAAATATATCACAAACCCACACATTGACAATGATTTAGAATTTTAAATTATTTTTATTATTTTTTCCTTTCTTAAAAAAAGACACTTTGTCATCATTCTCATCATCTGCCGCATCATTGTTCATGATTTCACAACCAACAAAAAAGGAAAAATTCATATGGGTAGCTTTAGGCAGGCAAAAAGGAAAAGGAGTAGGAGACGTGTATTTTTATTCAATGAATTCTAATAAAAACCTAAAGAAAGTTAAGTAGTAGGTGTCAACAATTCCAATGATATGCAAATCCTTACAAATTTGTATTTGTCAAACAACTGTCATATTCTAAACAGGCACTGCATAAAGACCCACTTATTATACACCAGGTAACAATTTATAATTTTTTTTTTGTCATTCATCTCTAGAGTTTTCTTTAAGCTGTACAAAGAAAAATATGACAGACAAATGACAAAAGATTTTCTTTACATGTCATAAGATAAGCCAATCGATCAAATAGACAAAATAAGACTAAAGGCAGCTTTATTGTTGTTGTTAATTTAAGAAAAAGAAGCAAAACAATTTATTTTAAATATTAAGACTTAAATTTTAATATAATTATAATTTATAAAATTTACCAGCAAAAGCTTGCATTGAATGTTCTATGATTCTCTTCTTAAAACACAAGAAATTAATTTTTAAATACATTCACGTCTTTTGATACCTAGTGAAAGGCTCTTAAATTATAAAAAAAGAAATAAATGCATTTACTTCGAGTCCTACTGACTGAGAGGCAGGGGTCGTCATTCCTACTGCATGGGTTACGAAGTTGTTTTCATAAAATCTTGAATTTTATTCATTGCGAGCATCAAACAAGCCGCAAACATACATAACTTTAAAAAAATATTGCTTTATTGTCTAAAATTCGTGAGACTTAAAATTGAACTGAACTATAAGTCTTGTGGTGAAAATTGTGGCTTTAAACACAAACTTGTACTTGAAAATATAATTTAAATTATAGCTGATCGAATATTTTTGATTACATAGACAAATTGAGGTTTCTTATATACAAATATATCATTGTCAATTAAAAAAAAATAGAATTTTATTGAAAATCAAACATAATTGAAAGTCTATTAAATTTTCTTCAAAAGAATTTCTCGTAAATTTTTATTTAGTTATTTATTTTTTTTTTTTAACAATTTGCAATGTTGTTTCAATAAATATCCAGTCAACAGGAAATCCTTAACGTTAAATATCATTACAAATCAAATTTTAAACTTCAAAAAGATAAAAAGAAATAAAAGAAACTCAACTAGAATCCCTTAACCTTTCATTTATTTGTTTTTTTTTCAAATTAAACTGCCATAAACTTAATAAATTTTCAATCAGTCTGGACTTGTTTAATATAATCAACGTAAATAGAAAAAACAAAAAACACAATTTTTTTTCTTTCAAAAGACTTAGAAATTTGAACAAACTTGAAAACGAAAATAATAACTCAAACCCACCCGATGTAAAAAGAAAACACATCATAAAACTATAAAAATCATAGAGTAAATGCGCCCTTATAAGTGTTCTTTTCAAATCAAGCTGAATGTATATCGACCAATCATTAATCATAGAAGCTCATATATAAAACATGTACAGCAGTCTGGCACATGCAGTTCTACCCACTTAGTAACTTTTCAAACAGGCTGTAGAAACACAATATCATCATCATTTTACTTTTCATTACAGTGGATATTTACTAAAAGTGCTAAAGAAAACACAGATAATAAAAGCAATGAAGAAAAAACAGAACTACAAAATTGACGATGACGTTAGTCAGTCATTACAATAATAAGAGACTTCAATGTGTCGACACTGTAGCTAGAATACGCCATTAACCATTTTTTGAGCTTCTTTTTATCCACGTAATCAAATAAAAAATTAAAAGTGGAACAAACAAATGATGGTTATACTACACCTTAAAGTATGCAAGCTATTTTGACAAATTTAGATATTTACGACACAATCTAAAAGTACTGAAGATTTTGTTATTTTTAATTGTGACTGGATTAAACCTTAGAATTCTCTTTTACGTTTTTTATTAATTGAACATGAAGCTGATTAAAGAAATTACTAAAATGTTTTACATATTTAATAAATATTCCTAAAAGTATGTCAAGTTATTTTAAAAATTCAAAATTTCAACAATAAAACTTTCGAAATCTCACATTTTGCATAAAAATAATTTTTTTTTGTTTAAATTCTTTTAGGTATTGTAAAATTAATAGTTCTGCTTTCTCTATCCTTAAATTTATTTATTTTTGTTATATTATTTCTTTAATGTTTTTATCCATTTAAAATCTAGTAAAGGGAAACAAAACTTTTCAATATGACAATAAATACAAGTATAAACTTGAGTAAATAAAATGAATTTTTAAATAAAATTGTAAATTTTTCTTTCTCATATTGAAGGTTATTTACAAATATTTATTTGTTGTTTTATTTTTATTTATTAATATGTTTTCCCTTTTCGGAAAAATTCGTAACTAATGCCCCAAAGTATACTTTCAAAAACTTTTTTTATAAGAACCTAAAAATATGCTTTACTTTTTTAAATAAATTTTTTCAGTAACTTTGTTAAAGTGTATTTATATAAAAGGTAGATTTAAAGATCCTTAGAATTCATTGTTTAAATAAATAACTCATAGCTAAATGTGACCAAGGTGCTAACCTTACAGGTATGCATACATTTTTGATAAATATTTTCTTTCCCAATTTATAAATATTAAAAACAAAACAAAAATAAAAGAATAATAAAAAATATGCCAAAAAGGAATCTAAACAATTTAACCTTAAGCTTATAAATATACTTTATTTATTTCTGGGCACTTTGTTGTGAAATGGATAAAATATTCTAGGAAAATATTTAAATAACTTAAGTGTTTGAATTAGTTTATGTTAAGTTTTTAATTTTTTTAATGTTCAAATTCCAATTTTATGGAAAATATGTTAATGTTGTTGTAAATTTAATGGAATTATTTTATTCTTTTTAGATGATTCAGTAGATGTTACTTCAGAACCCGATGACCAAGATATTTCCGTAGCGGCAGCTGCTTCCCATAATCCAAACAAGGGCCAGCTTGAAGTACAATTGGGGGGCGCCGTAACGCTGCAATGTCCACAAGGTAAATAAAAAAGTCACAAAATTTTTTTTTAAGTATTTTTTATAAAACGATTTTTTAATAAAATCTTTTTGCCTAAATGTAGTTTCGTATAATTTTTGCTACAAACGTAGCCTAAATTTTACTTTTTAATCGATGCCTTTTTAATATTTAAAAAAAAATTATATTTGAAATAAGGAGTTCCTTTTTGAAAGGTAATTTTAAAAAGTTATTTATTTTCCATTTCTTGTTTAAAAATAAATTTTTGTAGAATGAAACTTTTTTAAGAAGCACTTGTTCGAAAATAAGATTTGAAGAGTTTTTCCTTACTTGGTTTTTAAACTAATTCTACATATGGTACCTTTTTAAAGACCATTTTCATATAAAATATTTTAAGCATCTCATTTTGTTGAAGCAGGGTTTTTTCGAAATAAATTTCTAAAAATTCCATTTTTTTAAATTACTTTTTACATGGTACTTTTTAGCCAACCTTCTGTAAAAAGTACTTTTTATACAAGACTATTTAAAAATGTTTTTTTGTAACAATATTTCTTAAAATCTACGTTTTCAGAAACTTACTATTGGTACGGTACTTTTTTAAAATGGGTACTATTTTAAAGTACTTTTACCAAAAAATGTTCAATTAAAAATTAACACTTTTTTCAAATAACGGATGTCCGTTTTTACATACCGTTTTTTTACACGATATGTAGGGAGTTCCATACCCAAAGGGATTATTCTTTCCCTATTTTTATCACTAAACAGCCCGCCTGTTGCGCGCCCTTATCTCTATAACCCTTTTAACAAGTTGCTCGAATCTTCTACACAATACATACTATTGCGGCTACTCCTAAACCAAGAAGCAACAAAACAAATTTAAGAGCAAAAGAGTTCTTTTATAGAGACTTATTTTTTAAAACGCTTTAGAGAACGATTTAAGCTCAGAATACACTTAATGTAAAACCCACCAACGAAAAATCGAACATGAATAAACGCAACAAATAATAAACAAAGTTTCCCAAATAAAAAAAAATTTAATTGTATAAAATGCCTAATCAATTCGATTATTTTTACTGCCAGCAGAGCCTACTTTTAGGCGCAAAACCAATATACATTCAGACAAGATAATTAACTACACAAAACTTAATTACAACAATTAGATATTAATTGTAAAATCAATTAATATGGCTACAGAAGTTTCAACACGAATAAATATATTAACGAGAACAACAGCAAAAAACAAAAAAAAAAAACACACAAAAAAATGATGAAGGTGAAATAACTAATGATGTACAATTGTACATTTAATAAAAAATCGTTGTAAGCATCCGTTTGCAAACAAATAAAAAAATAATGGAAATTCACTGAATGTTAATTGTGTTGTAGAGGATGGTATTTTATAGACAGCTATTAACAGCCCACGTGTTCTGAAGAAAAAAAAAACTTTTAATGTCTGCAAGATAAAAAAAGAACTTTAGAAACAGCCTCTACCAACACCATTCCCAATTAATTTAAGTAATTGATATTTTTTTTTTCTTTTTTTGTAAAAACAATCAATGAAATTATGTACGCAGACCTTTTAAGAAAAAAAATTTTATGTCAGACATTTTTAATTTAATGAAGGAAAGATAAAATTATTTAGGATTTCCTGTTAAAGGTCATAAATATTTAATTTATATATATTTTTTTCAAACGAAACAAATTAAATCCATGTCATTGCTTTTATTAAGCTTGATTTATTTTATTTCTCTTTTAAGGTTCTTTGGGCTGTTGGTCCCATTTAGATCCTGTTACCGCACGTTTACGCGGTCTGGGTCATGGCCTGTCCACACCTACTGGTCAATTTTCCTTAAAAGATGTTGTCTATCAAGATGCTGGCACCTACAAATGTATTGGCCAATCACCCGTAAATAAAAAGAAATTAGAAGTTTTACAAACTGTAGGCGTTACGGTTAAAGGTGAGTGTTTCAATTGGAACTGTTGACATAAACAAAGCAACAACAACGAGAACTTTAAAAATAACTTAAAGATTTCAAACCTACATGCACATTTTTATAAAAATAAACTTTGCAGACTTTAAGCAACAAGAGCCAAGATTTGTTATAATAATTTTAAATTTATTTTCAAAGTCAGTAAAAAATAATTTTTTTTTTAATGGGATGTAAAAATTAAAATGCAAGTGAAGTGAAAAATTATGGCAAAACTAAAGAAGTTTTTCTACTTTTTATTGTGAAAAATTTCAAAGTTGTAAAGATTTTATTACTTCAAGGTTTTCCTTGCATTGCTTTAAAAAATTTTCAAGGAAAATGGTCAAATTTTACAATATAAATAATTACTAAAAAAGAAAAAAATTAATTTAACAGGGTTGTAATAAATATTTGTTTTTTTAAATATAGAAAAAATAAGATACTTTGTTTTTAAAATCATAATAAAGGTGAATGAAGAAGTAAGATTTCCTATTTCCCTCGTTATACACAGGCACCTTCGCTAATGTATCTACCTTCCCAGGGCATACAACAGTTTTTCCTTTCTTATTGTAGACATTGGAAGGTTTGAACTACTGATTTTCACTTCTTCGCCTTTTTAAACAACTTAACCATTGTGACAAAAAGGCCAATAAAAAAAGTTATTATTTTTAAAAGAGACCATTTTTGAAACAATTATTCGGAAAAGGCATCAAAGCAAGAGATACTTTTTTAATAAGTTTTTTCATCTTAATAATTCCAAATTTATTAGCTAAAGGTTAATATTTAAAAATACGTAATAAAATAGCGTTTCTTGCGTACTAATTTTTAGAAAAGTATTTTTTTTAAAAAAGGTTTTTATTTTAAAGGTACTTTTTATTTCATTTTTTGGGTAGTCTTAAAAGCAATTTTTAATGAATTTTTTAAGTCACTATCTTACAAAAAAAATTTTCAAGAAATAGGTACTTTTCGAATTTTTCATCTGGTACTTTTTTTAAAAGACACATTCAGATGTCCCTTATTTTGAAATGAAGTTTTGCTTAAGTTCCTACCTCAATATGCTAAACGTATGTTCTTTTAAGTTAATGTACCAAGTAATTTTCTATTGTAAAATGTAGCATTTTAAAAAGTACTTTTTATTTTATTATTTTTTGTAACTTAGGAGGACTTTTTTATTCCAAAAGAAAATTTTTTTATTGGATATGGAAAACGGTTTTAAATGTCTTTATAAAATATACTTTTTAAAGTAAGTACATTTCTTATAAAGAACATTTTTTATGAAGTACACTTTTGGAAAGTACTTTTTTACAGTAATTTTTTCAAGTACTTTTAAAAATTTTTTTTCTATATACATCCTAAATTATCATTTTATACCTTACCACTGCATTTTTAATTTACAAGAAAAACTTTTTAAGTTAATTTTTACTGTAAGATAACAGCATTATTAGCATGTTGTGCTTCTTCTTCTTTTTTTACCGTAATGTGGGTGCATTCGTTTGCAACAGGTATTCAGTTATGAAGACATTTACAAGTATTTGTTGCAATTTCCTCTTGTTGTTTATCAAGCGCTTCAAATGTGTTGTAATGACATTTTAACACAAAGTTTACTTACTCTTCTATTTTAAGTACAACAATTTGTTAGTAAAACTTTGCTTATGGCATGGCATCATGCTCAAAAATATAAAAACTATTTTTTTTAAATCTTACCTTGAAAATTACTTGATATTTTGTAAAGACAAATGCCAAAATTATATTACATAAAGCTAAGAAAACCTGCCAGAAAAGTACTTGTATTATTCCTGTTCTTAGTTAATGCTGCTTTAAGTACAAGAAAAGATTTTTATAACCATTTTTTTAAGGCAAGATGAGACAAGACAAGAGAAAACAATAGTAGACGTATTTGATTATTTTCTTGTTGTTGTCTTGAAGAAGGAAGCAAAATTTGATAAATCCTTAAGTTTTCTTTACAAGTTTAAGTTAAAGTAGACACACCTAGTATGTTTGCATATGGGTGTGATTTGTGTTTATGGCAGTGATAGTTGTCCC
This sequence comes from Cistogaster globosa, assembly GCA_937654795.1. NCBI lineage: Eukaryota > Metazoa > Arthropoda > Insecta > Diptera > Tachinidae > Cistogaster > Cistogaster globosa. The sequence continues at coordinate 3,323,189 of OW569407.1, forward strand.
TTCAACTCGTTTTTTCTTTCTTGTTTTTGTAATCTATCAAGATATTTTATTTGATTGTATTTAAATGTGGTTATTTCTTTTTTTCTTTTATTTAAAAATACTTTCACATGCTTTTACTTATGACTCCCTGGGGTAGTCTGCTTTTTCTTTGTTACACATTTAAGGTGTCTTTGTGTTTTAATATGACTACAACAGGCAAAACCAAAGATGTGAGACGACAGAAAATAAAAAAACATTAATTTTATTTAAAATTATTTGTTTTACATGCAGTTCTTATATCCTTATGGGCAAACAAAATATCATATACTTGTGTGTTAGTGACAATGTGTATTTGTACTGGTGTTATGTCTATAAACTTGTAGAATTTATATGCTGAAACATAACAATAAATTATTAGAATTATTTGATTGTCTTTCTCTTTAAATCCCAGTTGACCATTGCAGCTTAAGTTCGTGTGTGCATAAACTATAAAATATTGCTTTGTGTGAATTTAAAATGTTGCATGATTTAGATTGAGGTTAGTTTCAATTCTAAAACTAACTCAAACAGAAGCAACTTTAAATAACTTTAAAATAAATTTATAGAGTTATCAAACCGACACATAAAATTTATGACGCGACTAAAAACTGTATAAAAATATTATTTAGATTTATTTCTATAAGAAAAATATGGCGTCATAGTGTGCGAGAAGCATGCAGACCACTACAATGTTGGCACAATTCACACAGGATAAAAACTTGGTACAAAATTTTAACTAACATTTTCGAAGAAAGATGCCTGAGTAAAACTTTCACTCAACCACCATTTTTTCCTCTAATATTTCCAAATCCATTTATCCTGTGGCTCAATTCACTTGATGTCACTGCAAAACGGTTCGATTTTTAATAAAAAATTTTTAAATGAAAAAAATCATTAAGATAGTACTCTGTCAAAGGTATCGCCGTAAAAAAACTTCCTCGTTAACTAAGAACTTTTTGTTAATGTAATCTTACTTTCTTATAAAGAGAAACTAAAAAAGGTACTCCTATGAAAAAGTACTTTTTAAAAAAGTACTTGATTTAAATAGTACCTTATTAAAAAAAATTTGATTAATGGTATTTTATTAAACGATTATCTCGTTGAAACTCACATTCTTAAAGAATACATTTTCTAAAAGAACTTTGTAAGTAGATACTTTTTAAAAAAGTACTTTAGAAAAAGTACTTTTATGAATCAATTGTTAACCGATATTTTGCTTAAATTTACTTAACAGAAAAGTTTTTAAAAGTAATATTCCTAAAAGGCACTTCAATAAAAGGTACTTTTGTAACAGTACCTTATTTAAGTTTTATTCTGAGGTTTTTGAAAAGCTTTATGTTTAAAAGATTTAATGCTAAAAGGTTTAAAAAATTAATTCTCTTTTTAAAAGATTTAATTTTTTACATATGCCTTTTTTTAACGTACTTTTTAAGTGGTACTTTTTGTTAAGGAATTCTCTTAAACGAAGTTTTTAACAGGCCATAGTTTTGAAATGAATAATATTTTTTTAAGTTGTTTCTGAAAAAATATACAAATGCCTAACTTAACTAAAATTTTAAAGAAATCTGGGGAAAACTTTTGTAGCATATTTTTAAGCATATAAAGAATTATTTGCAAAGAAGAAATGGGCGAGAGCGCAGGATTTGTTAGCACAAAGTTGGTACTCTAAACAATTGGTTTTTTATGCATAAGGCACATACAAGCCGAAAAGAACTTTCGATTGTAAAAATCAAAAAAAAAACAATCAATCAAAATAATTTTTTGACATTTAAAAATGTGATAAAATGCACTTTGGATATTCTATTTTTCGTAAATTTTTCAAGCATTGCTAACCGTATGTCACGAATAATGAGAACAATATAGAGCTTTAACAAATGAATTTTTGCTGGCTTATCAGCACAAACAAAGGCCTCAACTCTCACCATAGAAAATAATGGTGAGTTGTTTAATCGCACGACTTAGGATGTCGACTGTGTTATTTATTTTTCGTAATTAAATTATTGCCTTATAGTAATAAGTATTTAGCTGCGGTCTTTGTATGGCATATAGCGTCATCTGTAAAATCATATCTCGCCGGATCAATGTCATCTGAGTTTTCGAACAAAAAATTAATAATCATGGTGTGGTAATGATTTTTATTAATTGTAATGCTACCCTCTGTTTAATTTTTGCAGAGATAAATACCACTGATTACACCCGCGTTTGAATAGTACCAAACAGTTTTTTTTTTAATTTAATTCAATCAAAATGTGACTCAAATATAAGTTTTTTCAAAAGCAGGTATAATTCTTAAAAACTTTTGTGTTAAGGTTTAGTGTTAAAAAATAAAACTTTCTGCAGACCTTGTTGCCTGATAAACGATTTAGGGGAATGCAGCAAGCAAATAATTTAATAAATAAATTTGGTCATTTAATATTTTTTATTTTACTTTTTTAATCTAAATGTGAATGAAAGCAAGCAAAATGGCGAGTAATTAATTATGTTTATTACCAGCCATATTAAAAATAAATTGCCTACATTTGGCCTTCAGCTAAAAATATTTATTATTATTTTTTCTTTTTTTTAATTCCCTCAATTCCCTTGTATATTTCTGTTTTTTTCTGTTTTTTTTCATGTGGATCTTTAAACTAAAAATATAATATTATTTAAATTACCAGCAATACATTTTACTTATTAGCAATTTTTATCACGTTTATTTGTCAAAATTCATGTTATTCATTCATATTTATCCAATATAATTTTCATTTCATATCATTGTCATTAGTAGCAGCATAATTTTGTGTTTCTTTCCTATTTTTTTTTTCGTAAGCATTTCATTTTTTCTCTAATAATATGAAATATTTTTTATGTATTATATTTTCCTCTTCTCCTAATAAGGATTTTGGGAGAGAAAAAATGTTGAATTTTTGATTGGAAATTTTTTACTATTGTCATCAATCATTTGACTTGTCAAATAAGTTAAAATAAGGAATATTTGACTTCTATACAGCGCGTACGGCACATGTCTTAAAAAATGTAAAAAATTTTAACAATAATCGCAAATAGGTATTTATCATTATGTTTAAGAAAATATGTTAGATTTTGGCTCATGATTTCGAAAAAAAAGGGCCAAAAAATAGCGCTTAATCAATTTTTTATATTTTTAAAAGAAAAATTCGCATGAAAAAAAAAAACAACAAAAGGAATAAATTGTAAAATAATGTTTATTATTATATAAAAGCCCTAAGGTATGCTTAATATTATTATGTTGAGTTACATTGTCGTTATAGGTTCGTTTAATAAAGCTTTTTTTTAATAAAGAAAAAATCTTGTTAAGACAAATAAAACTTTCATAAATTTTTAAAACCACTAAAATATATTTAATATAAAAAATTAAAAATTTATTCAAATAATCAGAAGGCCTTGCATTTTATGTTTCTTAACCAAACTAAAATATTGTTAATTTTTTCTTAGTATTTGTTTTAATACCCTCTTAATTTAGTTGCCAAATTCAACAAAATGAATCTAATCTTCTTGTTTTGCTGCCACCAAATTACAATTTTTAATTAAAACTTAATGATCTGCTTTAAAGCTTTGATTATTTAAGATCTTTTCTGTAATGCAAAAAAATCATTTTCTATCAATTAAAACCAAAAAGCCTGTTTTGCATAAATATTATTTCCTACTTTTAGGTTTAATCAAAAATAATTTCACAAAAATTTTTAGTTAAAGTAAAGCGAGAAATGACTGATGTTTAAAATTAAGACCTAAGTAAAAAGAAATTTGTTTTTTGTTTGATTAATTAATTAAAGAGTTATTAAGCCGGCTTAGGTTCACATATATTTTAATTTCCAAATTTATAATAAAATAAAATAAATCTTAAAAATTTTTGTGTTACTTTGCAGCAATAAATCTTTCGCGGTATCCAAGAGTTATTTATAAATAATAAATTTGCCTACTTTTAGGTTTTTAAAGACAAATAGGTTTTAAAAAACCAGCCTAGTTTTAATACCATTTTAAATAATTTTAGGGTGTACCATAGCTGCAAACTATAAGAGCTTTATATTTTTATTTAAATAAATAAAAAAAAATTACCTTAATCGTAAAAACTCTCCTTAAAGTGTTAACCAAAAATTTACACCTGTAGTAAAGTTTTTACAATAACCATTTGTAAACTTATTTTTCAATTGATTCCATGCTCTTTCCTTTAAATTTTCACCATTCATAAAGCTTTAAATAACATTTACCTAGATTTTTTAAGCCGATTCTTTTTTACTCTTAACTATTTTTGCGTTAAATTAAAACCTTTGCATACTTTTAGTTGATTTTTAATTAAACAAAATCATTGCCTACTTTTTCAGCAACAAAAATTGTTTTACCAAATAAAAAAATAAACTTTTATATAAATTTATTTAAATCTGATTAATATAAAATTGCAAGCCAACGATAAAAAGTTATTCGTTTTAAATCCTTGTATATTTTTGTTGAATAATTTTGTGCATTATACTTGACCCAATTTTATTTTCTGCGTTTAAGCAAAAGTTTACAAGAGAGTATGAGTGAGTGCGTGATTGAGTATATATCAACTATTACAAAATTCAAGAGCACATGTACATGAATGATTCTCAACATCACAGAGTAATGCAGCTTATTTTCGATGGCTACAAATGTAACATTTTTCTAAGTAAAAATTCATTATATTTTAACCTCAACCTATAGAAATTTAGGCAAGAAAAAAACTGCTTTTGTATACTTCTGAAATATAAAAGTTAAGTAAACTAATGAAACAAGTATGTCAGAATTAAAATAAAATTTCAAATGACTTAATTTCGAAAACATTTTCTCTATTAAGTATATATGCCTAAAGTTATACTTTTTTTCTAGTTTACATTTTGTGAGTTTTTACCTAAATGTATTCTATTATTTCTGATATCTGTTTGTATTACAGAAATATCAAAAACAGACATTTCTAAGGCATGAGATATTAATTGCTAATACTTGCATCATCCTTTCATGTTACAAATTGTTTTTAATATTTATTTAAAAATAATTTTTATGGTCTCCTTAAAATATTCTACAAAAAAATATGTAAAATGTTTTCATGCCACACACAGGTTAAAACCAAATGCTGTATGTAGGTATTACTTATCCAAACTGATAGTGGTTTTTTATTAAAACTCAAAATCTGGCTCACTTTTTCTTTTGCATGCCAAATTTATTGCATACTTTAATGATTTTTAAGCTTCAGTAAAACAAAACTTAAAAAATCGCTTACTCAAGCTGCATGAATTAGTTTATTACTAACAAATAAGCAAACGCTTCAATAACTTTTAGCAAGGTTGACTTAAAAGCACAGCTATATCTACAGATAAGAAATTACTTAAATATCCTAAAAGTATGCTTTATATTTTGAATATATTATGCCAATTAATAAAAGCATTTTCATGCTTTAGAATACAAAAAATTTATTTTGCTCTTTAAAAATAAATTCTTTTAATTTTAAAAAGTTGTCAATTCATTTAAATTCCATTTAATCACACATATATTTTTAGGACCCTATGCGGCAAATTTAATTTGTTTGTTATTTTCGTAATAAATTTTATTTAATTTATTCTGGTTTTTCATATTCTTTTGTTTTTTAGTTTTTGGATTTTGTTTTTAATTCAAATATCTCTAAGTTATTGTTTTAGTATGTGTTAATTTCTATTTTGTTATGTTATACATTGTTTCTATGGGTGTGTATGTTTTTTAGATTACTCCTTGGGGTCTTGTCAAATTTATGTTTAAAAATTGTGTTTTTTTTTCCAATGTTATATGAGATTTGTGCAACTTTCTTGTTTTTTTTTTTTTGGTTAGTATTGTATACAAATATATTTATGTTATACCCACGTGTATTATTTAAAATGAATTTTTATATTTTGATACATATGCCAACAATTGTTCTATATGCCTGAGTGGCATTTTTGTTTTTGATATAATTTCAAATTAAAAGATTTGTGGTTTTCACAGTTCTTTTTTTTTCAAACTCTTTTTTTTATTTTTTGTCAAAAACTATTGAGACTAATTTTTGTGTGAAAATAAAATATTATAAATTCCTGCAATGATTTTGGCTTTTTAATATGTACCCTAAGGTATGCAATTGTTTAATATGAAAGCTACTTACCCAAGTAGAAGTATAATGTTGTAAAAAATAAAGTTTTTGCTGCAAAATACAATTTGAAAACATACTTCTTTAATTTTAATTGCTTTTTAAATAAAAAAATTGTATTCAAAATATTTTTAAATATTAACTTGGCAACTAATATCCCGAATAAAAAAATCTTATTTATGAAAACTTTTAAGCGTATTTATAGAAATGTAAACAAAAATTGCGTGTATCTTCTTACTACATTGAGAGAAAAATAATTGTGTTTAAGCCTTTTACGACAATGTTTTCCCTTAAAAAATTTTTTTTCGATTCAATTTTAATTTTTTCATAATCGTTTTCAAATCAAAAAAAAATTTTTATCACTTAAATAAAAATAAAAAACAATGGAAAAATTATTTCACAAAAAAATTAAAAATAAAAATAAATTATTAAAGTCTTTAAAGCAGTATTCTTAAAAAAAATTTAAGACTCCTAATGCAAAAATTATATCACAAAAAAAAAAATAATTAAAAATAAATTATTTAAAAACATTAAAATAAAATAAAACATCAAAAAAATTTAAGGCTCTTAAGAGACAAAGCACTTAACTGTTGTAAAATTTCTAATGAGATTTAAGCAATTTGACATTTTCGAAAAAAGACAAAAAATATTTAAAACATTTAACCCCATAATTTGAACGAAACGTTTACCAAAGTGGTCCCCAAAGACGTACAAAAGATGAAACAAAATTACTTTTATGTTATCAAATTATAAATGCACATGTCATGCTATTTCGTTTTGGAGATTTAAAATTTAAACATTTTGATTCTAAATTAAAAATTTATTTAAACACATAAAACGATTAACGATAACGAGAAATTCATTTCGCTAAATTAACAACCTCAATGTTGTAAAATAAAAAGATTTAAATCTAAAATAAAATTACAAAGACTTTAATAACTTAAAAGAGATTCATGCATGTGTAAAATAAAATATTTATAAGATTCTCAGTAATTTAGAATGTATGTGCATGTGTGTGTGTGTGTGTGTGTGTGTGTGTGTGCTAATGTCAATTATTATTTTTATTGCTATAAAGAAGCTTTTATGGCTGCTTTCTAGTTTTATTTTTTATTAAGACCATATGCTACATTTAATAAAAGTCCAAACGAAAAGCAATCAATATTGATGAACACAATAAACTAAAAACCTTCAAAGAATAAAATAAACTATAATCAAGATAGAAAAGAAGCCTGTATTGTTTTCATTAAATTTCTTTTGTTTTTCTTTCTCTTAAGCCATACTATTTTTATAGTTATTATTAGTTTATTTTCTTAATAAGGATATTTAGAACAAATAATAAACGTGAAAGCAATTGTAGCGATTTCCGTTGTAGAGAAAAAAAAAACAACTTAATGGCATAAAATCATAACTTTAGTGTTCATAGGCCACATGATACTTTTTTTTTCTTTTATTACATGTATGTCCACGGAATTAAATTAGAGGCGAAATAAAAAAAAAATACTAATTTACAAAATTTTAGTAGTCATGCGAAGAAAGAGAAAGCATTTTTGTTAAGCACAGAAATTTTGAAAGAAGATATATTCATAAAATAAATTTTTATTTTTTCTTCACTTTACTGCAGCCATTAGGAGATCCAAACTTAAATATAGACCCCAAGTCGCCAAATAAAATCTTTCAAGTTGCAGCTTAAATAAAATTTCCACTCCATTCTTATGTTAGTTTAGCATAAGTTTTCTACTGCGGTTGACTTCTGTAGAAATGTAAAACATTTGAAACAGCCATTCACTCGGCTGGTATTAAAAGTTTTTTTAGGCTGTTAAAAAATTAAAAACTATTTAGAAAAATTAAAAAAATAGAAATATTTTTTAGGAAAAAGGCTTAATATCGCAACGCTTTTGAAACAAAAGATATTCTTTAACATTTTACAACAACACATAAATTCTGAAATTCTCTGTCATTCACACAAGCAATTAAACAAAGAGCGTAATAAATTTCTTTCAGTCGTCGTTGCAGCCTTCTTTTGTTTGGCTGATAACATGATATGAATTTTTGCAAAAAATAACATGATGCCAGATTTTTCCACACTAGAAATATATAGACGTTTTTAATCGCAAATAAATAGACAAAGTATAGTTAAAATTTTTTTAAATTTTGCCAACACATTTATAGAAAGCTAATTAAATAAATTGCTTCGAAGAAACGAAATCCTGAGGTGTTTTATGGCACAATAAAAGGAACCCAAGAAGATAACTAAACGTCAGTCTTTTATAAAAAAACATTTTTTCCTAGTCCTTTTTCTATTAAGGTAAAATCTTGAATAGAGTGAACAAATCATAAACGAAATAGTTCACTGTTTTTCGATTCCACTTTCATTTTAATGAAACTTAAAGTAAAATGGTTTTAAGTTTTACCACAAAATGTCTGGTGTAAAAAATGTTTTTATTATAATTACGAAATTTGGTTCAAAACGGCATAGAAAATCATTCAGAATCACACGTCTGAGCCTCTACGCTTGCCATACCTAGTCTCTTCTGACTTAAACCCTTAAAAAAATTTTCAATATTGTAGCAAACCTACACATTTTAACTAAACAGGAAGATAAATTGTTAGTCCTGCTATACTAAGAGATCTCGATAAAAATTTGACTTAATACTTTTACAATTTATAGTAAACAGAACCAAATCAGTACAATTTAAGACTTCAGTTTCAGAAGTGTCAGAAAAGCTATTCTTGTAATGAATAGCGGGACCTTACAAATACGCATCAGGAGCGATTTAAGTCATTCAATAAAATTGTTATTTTCTAAATTTTTACAGCCAATTTAAATAATTTATTATATGTTTTTTACAAACATAATAAAATACAGACATAATTACATACATACATACATAAATACATTCATACATACATAAACAACATTCAATCATAATAACCACTAACTATTTTATATCACAGTTTTCAGACTTCGTGATTCGTACACCCAACTGAGCTTTCAAGTATTAAAACTATTGCCTTCATAACAGGGTTAATTTTCTCTTGATGCTAAATAAAGCGTGCTCTACTTAAATGACAAACTTTTTTCTCAAATAAGAAAAAAATATTATTAAACAAATAGCAAATTGTATTATCAGTTACACTAGCAATTTCATATAATTCCTTGATATTGTTACAATTTTTATTATTTCAATAGAGAAAAAAATTTCTTTATACACACAGTGAGAGCACACAGTAAGCAAAATATTTAATAAACACATGCCACAACTATTGCCACACCATGTGTGGTAGCTTGAGGCAACAATTGGTGGTTGTCATTAAGGATGTGACGACAAATGCTTAAACTTGATTAAAATTGCTTGTAGAGCTGCAAGAGTTTAAAAAAATATATAAAAAAAGAAGACAACTAAAAAGGGTTGTTTAATATTGAGCAAAGTTTTATTCATTTTTATTTCGCAACATTTAAGAGGAAAACAAAAAAAATATTATAAAACTAATTGTGAACACATGTGGCTCAAAATTTGTTTTGAAACACTTAATATTAAAAAGCAGGAAACTGAAAATTAATAAACAGCAAATTAAAAATAAAACTCAGTTCATTTTGTTTCTTTTTTTGCAATTTATTATAAGTTTAAAAAATAATGCTTAAACTAAACATAAAATGGCTTAAATTTCTCAAATATTCATAACAACTTCTATTAATTATCTTTCATTAAAAAATATTTTAAACTTCATTTTAAACAATCAATGAAAAAAAAAAAAAGACTTACATTCGGATTTCAATAACTTTGCAGACAGTTTCATTTAAAAGGCAAAAAAGGACAAAAAGACATAAACTTTTATGTCATGTTATATTTTTAATGAATGCTATTTAATAGCTTTTATTCAGACTGACAAATGTTCTTTAACAAAACTACTTACACACAGGCTTACACTCATGCAATTATACACATTTATTTATTCATTCATTCATTCGTTCGTACTTGTACATATTGGCGGAAATGAGTTCTGAAAAGTTGAAAAGCGTACCGGATGTAAGCAGTAAAACAAGTTGTCAGTTGTACAATTTTATTTCCATTTGAATTTTTATTTTTTATTTATTTGTTCTCTTTGGAATATTATAAAAGTTTAAACTTCAATAGGAAAAAAGGGACACTAAGTCAAAATTAAAATCTATTTGTAAAATAAACATTACTGGCAGGACATTGCAAAGTTATAAGACATAAGAAGGATAACTTTAAAACTTAAAATTTTAATTTTTTTTAAAGAAAAAGAAGATTTTACTTGAAATTAACTAAGAAATTAACTAACAAGTATTTATAAATATTTTTTAAAGCTGAAACAAAGTTTTCGACGTGCACACCCAAGTCAGATATATACAACTCGATGTTGACACATATATGTCCATGTTCATGTTCGTGTCCATAGTTATATCTGTATTAGTTTTTATGTTTATTTCATATTTCTGTTCATTTTTAAGTCACCGCTAATATGTATGCCCATGTCCCTGGTTATATTTATGTCCATGTCTATGTTCATGTTCATGTCTTCATTAATATTCAAGTTTGGTTTTCATGTTTGTGTTGATTTCTATATTCATTTATATTTCTTGCTATGTAGTAGGCAAGGCATGCTTCTGTAAATTATAATTTTGAACATTTTTGTACATCAGGGTGTTTATGTCTTAATCAAATATATAAACAAAAATATTTCATTTAAGAAGAATACTAATAATGTTTCCTATTATATTTGCTTTGGAAAATTATTTGACTTTCAATCTAGATATCTCTTCGAAATGATATTTTTATATTTTAGGCCTGTCCACCCAATAAGTTTGTTTTAACTGAAAAACAATGTATGAAAATCTGAAACAACCAGAGCATGTGTGGTAAGCTAAATGTCTATGGCAATTAATATTTACAGGATGGTTTGGTATTATGGGCGAGAAACAAATACGTTATTTTGTGATAAGCTATTTTAAATAAATTTTACAGGACATCAATTTTTTCAGTAACAAAAATGTAGCTGTAGTTATAGACATGAACATGGGCATAACAAATATATAGGTATAGACATAAATGTTGTTATAGATTAAATCGCCTAAGAATGGTCACAGACGATCGATACCGAGCATGAGATGCAAAAATTAATAATATATTTTAGAACCAACAAAATCCTCCAAAAAGTTGGTAAAATACATAAAATAGAAATGGAACACAGAAAAATATGTATACACTCTCTAACACTAAAATTCTCTTAGTTGTCTATTTAAGTTGCACTTTTTCAAACATTAAAAGCATTAATTAGATGCAAATTGTTATTTAAATACTAAAAGACATTTTACAAAATGTAGTTACTGTATTTAGTAAAATGTTGTTGTAGTTGCTACACTTCTATATCTTTGTTGTTTAAATTGAATTTTCCAAACAAATTGCCACTTTGTGTTGGCATTAACAATTCTTAGAATAACTTGTACTTTGTTAACAACAATAAAAACAAAATAAAATTTAAATGAAAAAAGCTGAGAAAAGTTAACAAAAACAAAACAAAAGAAAAGAAAGGAAAGGCAAAAAAGAAATAAAACATAAAGCAATTACAACTATTCTCCTGATAGTCAAAACATTCAATGTTTTCTATACACACTCACACACACTTTCATATTATTACCTTCGACAAGAAAAAAGAAAAATATATTAAAAAAAAAACATTCAGACGTTTATTCATTCACTCACTGTAGTTTCCAGTTTTATTTAGTCATTGTAGTTCTAAATATTATTGTTGTTGTTAATGTTGCTATTGCAAAATATTGCATTTTTAAGCGGTAGTTGTTGTTGCCGTTGCTGTTACTGTCGGTGCTGTCATTGTGAAATAGTCAGTGTTGCAATGTTTAAGTAATTGTTAAGATTCAATGGTTTTATTGCAGCGCAGGGAAAGTGGGGTGGTTAACAAAGAAATATTACGAGTCCTTGAAGTTAATTTTTTTATTTATGTGTTTACTTATTTACTTGTAACTTTTGCTTAACAATGAAATTTATTCAATTTCCTAGTCTTTTATTGTGTCAAATTGGTTAAACTGATTCAGGGGAAGGAAAGCTAATGATCAGTTTTTGTGAATTTATATTTTCAAAAACGCGATAAAACAAAAACACGTTTTGAAAAATTATATTTCTGGTGAGGGCTACATTATTTTTATTTTATTCTATTTATTTTTTATTTTATAATCTTTAAAAAAACGATTTGGCTGTGTAATTGTCCTAAGAAATTTTGAATAAGCGAACGTATAACAATGAAACATTGAAAGATATTTGTTTAGACTAAGCCTTTGTTGCCGTTACGAAATAATATATAAATCAAAATAGGATTAAAAATATAGACATTTATGTAAACATGGATGTACTAAAAGACATTAGTTTTGACATAGATATAGATATATCATAGATATAGACGCACGTCTTGATACAAAGATATAAAATAATAAATATATATAATTATAGACAGCAATAGTGCCGAACATGAATTTAGAAATTTTTACTTATTTTTTTATCTTGTTTATTTTCTGGACATGGATAAAGACATAGACATGAATATATAGATTGAGACTAAAAATAAAAATTTTTGTAAAAATTCTAAAATAAAATTTTCAATAAAATTAAAATTTATAGCAGATAAAATAAATTAATTTTTATTCTCTTAAAAAATAAAATTAAATAAATTTAAAATTTTGCCATAAAAGTCGTCTAAGAACTTAAAGGAAAAATGTATAAGAACTTTAAGCTTTCCTTCCATATAACACTAAAAAAAACCTTTCGTTCACTAAAACAAATTTAGGCAAATTTAATACTTGATTACCTTCAGCTTGAAAAGTATTTCTGAACAATATAATTAACTTCTGCAATTCATTAACTCAACTTCCAAAAAGTTTTTAAATTGTTTCTCCTTCTTTTCTAATTAAAAATTTTTAATTGTTTGCTATTGCGTTTGTAATTTTATGAAACTCATTTTCATTTCAATTATAATAAATAAATTCTGATGCCAAGACCCACTCATGGTCATTGAAAACTCTCCACCCCCAATGCAAAACACTTGTTAGTTGAATTTTTTTTTACAAATGATTGATTTTAATTGTTTATTTTACGCCTTAAAACTACACACATACACACACAAGCAGATATACAGGATTATGCAATCAAATTTTGTTTTAGTGGGTGCTAAATATCCATTTATAATTTAAAATAATCTAACGCCCTTTGAAATCATGCCCAAACAAGAGAAATTCCTATAAACATTGAAAAGCCATGTGACCATGATAATCAAATAACAACCATATTAATGATTGCTATTGTAGACATCGACCAAAAAAGGACGACCAACCTGACCAACCAATCACTACTAACATTGACCCCTTAAAAGCTAACACAGACAGTGTAAATAAATACTTTCGCCATTAAAAAAAATATTTAAATAAAAAACAAAACAAAAATCAGAAAATAATGTTCAAAACCCCAAATAAAATAAACCAAAATGATAAAAAGAAACATCTGTATGCAAAAAAGGGTATTTAAAGGTATTCACATTTTCGTTATTCAATCTATGAAAATGTGTCGTTTTCTAATTATTTTTTCAAAAATATCTTCCCCATTTGATGCTTAAGTATTAAATGTTTAAACAGACAGTTTGTCTTCTTTCGACAGACTGCTTCCCTTAAGTGTTTGTTTCATCTTGAAACAAAATTTTAAACGCCATTCTCGTTTGTTAATTGATTTCTCCTGCAGCAATAGAGTCCCATATAAAATGGCCGATGTTGTATTAGATTTTAAGTTTGTTTTGCAAATTTCTCTTGTTACTTTTAACGAATGGGGAAAATGGAATAACGCTATGAATTTTGCCGCCATGCTGTAGCAGGCGAACATTTAGGTTTTGTGCTTTAAAAGCAATAGCGTTGTTAAAATTTCAATTACAGTGAAGATGATTATAATTTTGTTTTTAAAATAAATTTAATTATAAAGCCTTAAGATATGCAAGAAATATTAATAAGACATTTGCCTAATGAATTATTATAAATTTAGATTTATTTGGAATTATAAAAATTTAATAAAAAGAATATTAAAAAATGTATAGAGTCGAAAATAATAAAAATTTTAAGTATACTTTTAGGCAAAAATTACTGAACTTTATATTGCATACCACACAGGCAATTGTAAGTTTTTTTTTCATAAGTATTATCATTTAAGGTACCAAGGTTTTTTTAAAGAAGATATTAAAATCTCATTCTGAAAGCAAAAAAAATTTTTATTTTTTCTTATTTTAAAAAATCAATAAATGTCGATGTATGCGTGGAATCAATTTTAACTTTTCAAATTAATTGGTCTTTTTAATGCCGCTATTAATTTAAATCTATCGTTGTCAATAAGTTATTTAAGGCAGCATTTGAAAAATAATGGCAAACAAAAGAGCTGAACGATTTCCAGCAGCTTAATCGTTTACTTCAGTAAAATACGCATGTTTTATGAATAAATACAAATGAAGAAAAGTAGACTTTTAGGCTTATATTCCCTAAAAAACGCAATAATAAAACTCTTTAAATTGATAACAGATTTTTATAATGGATGATACGGCGGTAAAATTTTAGAAATTCACCCCGAAAGTAGACTATAAAAAAATAAACGAACTCTTTTGAAAAATGTTTTCTATTATTTTGTTTTAAGGTTTTCCAACAGTTGTGGCACGCAACTCAACACCTGTTGCCTATCCTGGATCTCCATTACATTTGTCAGTAGAATTTTGTGCCAATCCGCCAGCACATGCGGCCAGATGGCTGCACGGTGATCGTGTCTATACACCAGGCAATCAGTATGGCAGCACTGTTTTAGCCTATGGTGTAACGGTAAGATATTCTCCAGCGTGATCTATGAAAACTTTTATTTGAAAATTAAATTTTCTTTGCAGGACTTACCCACCCCTTTTTGTAAAGAAGCCCGCCTTACTTATGTCAGCATGCATGAACGTGTACCGCGTACATTTTATTTTATAGTTTCATCACCGGGTGGTGTGGCCGAAACTATAATTAAAATAAATTTTACTATGCGCTATCGTTCAATAGCGTACGCCATCGATGAGGAAGAAGAGGAACTAAGTGAACCCGAAGAAATACATTTTCCTGTTTTTGGAAAAGCCAATTTTAAAACAATAAATTATTGGCTTTTAGCCTTAATATGTTTTAGGTGTAGATTTTAGGCGAATGCTTTAAATGTAAAATAATTTTTTTTAATTACAGTTTTAGTTGATTCTACTGGTAGCTTAAATGCTGAAAAGTATGCTCTACCAACAAAAAAATATTTTTGACTTAAAACCCATTAAGAAAAATTTAAAAAAATTATATAAAATTTACTGTGTCTATTATTAAACTAACTTATAAATTAATAAATATAAGAATATTTAAAATTGAGTTTCTTTTATTTATGGCCTTAAAGTAGGCTTTAGTTTTTATTTTATTTGAAATAAGCTAATTTTTTATTAAAAGACATTATAAAATAATGTTTCTCTTTTGTATATTATTGCCAAAAATGTTGAAAAAAATAAAGAAAATACTTTAACCCCGCCAAATATTTGTTTAAACATAAAAATCACATTTTAGTTCCTCGTTTTTGCTTCGAAAACTTATTACAAAACTAATCTCTAATTTTTGTAAATTTTTATTAAATAATAAAATATAATGATTTTGAAAAGTTGTTTTATATTCAAGTTTTTTACTTCTGGAAATGAGTAAAATAATCAAAACATGACTGATTTTTGTTAACAAAAAATATATTTTGTAGTATAAATAATACTCCCATTAAATATTTAAAAATCTCATTTTTTTATAAAAAAAACTAAATAATATTTAAAAAAAAATAATATCTAAAAAAAATAATATTATACAATTTTTTATTCATTTGTATACATTTAACAAATTCCTTCCATTTCATTAAATAAATTAAGAAAAAACAAAAGATGAATGTGTGAATTATAAAAATATTAAAACTATTATTTAATGAAAATAAAAAATAAAAATAAGTTGAAATTGTTATTAAATATATTAAAAAAAAAATTTGCGAGGCCAAATATTTAAAATGTTATGAATGTCGAAAAACTCCTTACAAAATATGTTACCTTTAATTTTGTTTGCTTTAATTTTTTTACGTGTAGTTCAAAGTTATTTGTCATAAAAATATGACGAAATTAAAACATGCGCCCACTATGTTTTGCAAATATGCAAAAATTTTTCTTTAGATTGTCTTCCAAAAGCAAAAGCAATCAACTGATTATTTAAAATAATTCAACTAAAACTTCCTTCATTAATTTGACTTTTTGCGGGTGCGCAAAGATTTCGAACACCATTAAATACATTAAGAATAATCGGTTTAATATAACGTTAAAAATTCTCATTTTATGTATTACAAATATTCATATGTGCAAAAAACTTTTTCATCATATATAAAAAGTAATAAAATTAAAATTTTAAATTATCCGATTATTCGAATCAGCGAATAATCGTAAACCCGAATAAAAAAATAGTTTAAAAATATTTTATATCTAATTATATAAAAATTTAAATTTTCCGATTATACGAATCAGCGAATAATCGTGAACCCGAATAAAAATATGTTAAAATTAATTTTCGATGGCTTAATATAAAAAAGGCCTAACTCAATTTTTGGATACTTTACAGGATTATCGAATTATTAATATTAAATTAATTATCCGATTATTTGAATTAACGAATAATCTTGAACCCGAAAAAAAATTGGTGTTAAAAATTTTTACACAATTTTCTTAAACACAATTGTTAAAATAAGAATCTTACATTTTATTCTAATCTATCCAAACTAAAAATTATTGTGGATTATCTAGTTTTTGATGTTATATAACGATTAAAAGTATCATGAATTATGTTTTTATATATTCAAGTGTTTAAATAATTTAAATAAAATATTTTTCGAGAAAAACAAATTATTATACAACTACAAAAATAATTTGGATAATTATTATTCGAATAAAAATTACTATTCGATTAATGATTATATATTCTTTAATGAATTTAAAAGCAAAAAACAAGTAGAGTATTACACAAAATTTATTAAATACACCGAAAGAAAAAAATTGTGTATTGCACTGCTGTTTTATGTAATTATGGGTTTGACGTTATACACCCGTTTTTAAGTGTAGCATGCCATACAGAACTGAAATTGATAGCTACTTTGCGTCATTGCAAAAAATTATTTGATGTTAATTAATGCCTTTACAAATAGGTAATGTTGTGTGGCTTTAAAGCTTTTATTTCGTTAGGGAATATTAAATGAGAAAGCTTTATACTTTAAATAAAAAAAAAGCAAAAAGCTTTTCAACTTCTAGTAATTTTTTCTTAAGCAATGGTTTTAAATACATTCTTTAACACAAATGCTTTGAACTACAAAAAATATATATTAAATTACTTTCGTTTAAAAAAAGCCATGAAATGAAATGCCCCCCAAAAGTATGCTCAATAAATTTAATAAAACAAAACCAAAAATATATGTGGTATTTCCTCTAGACATTAGAATGTATAAATGTTATTTGATAAATGAAAAAAAGCAAAAATAGAAAGAACAATTTATAATCAAATGGACTCCAATTAGTTAAGAAATCTTTAGAAATAAAATTGTATCTACAAGAAAGAAAGTATTACTTTAATATAAATCAAATAAAAATGGGCTGAAATAAGTACGTTACAAGGCCAAAAACTATTGTAAAATATTTCACTATAAATTCTTAAGTTAAGAGATTTAAATTAAGAGACATTTGTATAAAACAATTATTTTATCAAGCTTTTGTATTTAAAAATCATTTCATACTATTAAAACTAAAATAAACAAGACAACAAAAAGTTAAAAAATTATTAATACAATTAAAAATAAATAAAAATTAAATGCCAAGTTTAAGTTTATAAATACGATAATATAATAAATAATAAATTAAAAATTCAGTTTAACAAAAACAAACAAATATAAAAAATAAAACAAGAAAAATATAAATATTATTAACATAAAAAAGTAATGTATGGAAAAATGCAAAACATATAGAAATAAAAATAAAATGTTAATTTTTAAGCAAAGAAATCAAGAAGTAAGAACACGTCGTCATGTTAACTACAAAATAACAAAAATATTATTTACAAAAACTATAAAAAATGATTAAAAAAAAAACACAAAAATTATATGTATTATAAAATAAAACAAAACGTTAATTGGTTTAATTAATTGAAATAACAAATATTTTAATAGTTTAAAAAAAAACAGTTTCATAAATTGGTTAGATAAGTTTAGTAAGATCAAAACACCCTAAACTAGGCAACACATTTGCTGGTTAACAACCAAAAATTACCATTTAATTTGTTTTTAAACCTTAACGGTATTTTTTTAATTGTCAAAATGGCCTTTTGTTTCCCTCACTTGGACTCACGTATCATGAATTATTTAATCAAATTAATAACGTGATATAGAGAATAACTAAATTTCCTTAATTTTAATTTAATTTTGTAATTTTTTAGGGTATTTAACTATTAAACTCCCATTAAATCCTAACATTTTAGTCCAACACTGATTCAATACAACAAATTTAAAATTTCTTTCTTACAAATTTTAAAATAATTTCCAAAACACAACTAAAAGCAAACAATTTAATGGCATTACAGAAAAATTTAAGAAAAGAGAATAAATATTTAATTAAACAAATTTGCATTAAGAAAACAACTGAAAACAAACAACAACAAAATAGCCAATTTAGTATAAAGAAAAAAAAACTAAAATGACAAAATTTAAAATATAAAAGAAATACAAAATGAATGAAAAAAGCAAAAATTGTGAAAATAAATAAATAAAAAAATTAATAACTAATGGAATGTGTTTTATTGAAAAATTGTAAGAGATTTTTTATAAAGGGAAAATAAGGGATGTGGTAAAAGTTTCAAAAGAAAATTAAGGCATTTTAATTTAATTTAAGTTTTTTCATACTCTTTTCTTTAAATCACATTAGATGCTCTTCCAGTATCAAGTTGATTGGTATGGAAGAAGTATAAATGCGTGGTGCATTACAAGTAGTTTTAACATTTTTATAACCATCAAACATAATACGTGGAAAAATAAGAAATAAACTAAAATTGCCATTCCGTTTGTGATTTCCACAATATCTATTTCCGACCCCATAAAATATATTTATTCTGAGTTCCAACGCATAGCGAAGTCGACTGAGCGATAGGCTTCTGTCCATCCGTGTTAGTGTTAAAATTAACTTTGCCAAACCTCTAAATGAGCTAGAGAAAATTTAAATACGCCAATTGACCAGACAAATTCTTCTATTGAAATCAGCAAGATCGATCCGTATCCTTCGAGGCAGATGGCATTACATCACGCCTGCCTCTAATTTTTCATACCATTTATATCAATGAAGTAACTATAATCAAAAGAAAATCAAATATATGTGTACATACACATGAAGAGTAAGACAAAACATTATGTGAAAAAATTGTCGCTCGCCTATATTTTCCGAGTTATGGGCCGCTGAACTTTTTATAAAAAATACGATTGTGACCTATATTTTTTAAAATATTAATATGGGTATTATTTAAAAGCCTTTAAAGAGGTCTTTTTAGAAAACTCAATTTTTTTTTTTAAATGATTAACCCATTAAGAGCTCGTGACATTTTTTGCAAAATTTTATATAGAACTTAATTATTATTTTTTTTTTTTCTTATTTCTTAATTTTTATTTATCCCAATATTTGTTTTTTGATTGGAGTTACTTCATTAAACTAGATTTATATTCATGGTGAAGGGTATATAAGATTCGGCATGGCCGAATATAGCACTCTTACTTGATAATTTTAAAATTTATTGCTGGTAAAATTACTTTGTTATTATAACCAGAGGAACATCTATTAAAATAATTATATTTTTTTACGCTTCATGCTAAAATATTTCGACTAACAATTAATTTTATAATTAAATATTTATTAAATAGGAATATATTTTTTCTTACTTATCTGTAATAAAATAAATAATATTCCCTTTTTATAACTTTTTATGCCTTTCTCAACAAGTCGTGGGTTCTATAAAAATTCCAATTTACTTGTTAAAAGTTATTGCTTTAACTTTTATTTTTTCTCTGATATACAGTAGTGAATCCATGTCTTGTTAAAAGTTTGATATCAAAGGAGAAATTTTATCGTCTATTAGATCAACAGGGTCTAAAGCAACGACCGCGCTGTAGGAAGACTTTTACATTTTAAGAATAAATAGCTAAATAAAGATGCTATTAGCAACAGAACACTAAGGTAGAGTAGTCCACGATAAACATTTCAAGAAAGAAAATGCAAAACTTATTTTAGCTTTCGGAAGGAAAAGCTTTTTATCGCGGTAGCCACATGCATTCTTTGCAATTGGTACTGTAGTGGTTTTTAAGATGAAAGAGAGATTTAAAAATACCTTTCCAACAAATGTTCGGCTTCTTTGTCCATATGGACATAAGAGGAAATGATTTACTGAAATGTTTAACAATATTGTTTAAAAGTTCTTAAATGAGTAGACTTTGAATGATTATCAAGATTTCGCATATGGTCTAAGGAATCGTGAGTATACTTACAGACCGCTCAATGCCTTTAAAAACTTAGCAACTCTCTTATCAAGTAAAACATATAAGAAGGGCTTAGGCTACAAGAAGTAAAAGTGAATCATGTCTTAATGTGATTTCCACATCTTGTGTTCTAAGACCCTCGAAACGATGAAAATCTTTGTGTTTAATTGAAAAACACAAACTGTTGATTATGTATTTCTAATATCATAATTTCCTATTAAAATAATTTTTCAAATACTAAAAGCACTCCAAAGAAAGAAAAAACAATATAAAGCACATCTAAACCACTTTTCTATTAAATGTATGGAACAAACAACAAAGAGTCTTAAGTATATTTTCCTTCATACAATGAAAACATTTTAAGATACAATCAAACACTTATGTGCAGCATTTTTATTTTAAATTTGCAATAAATACTTTGAAGACTCTATAACTCACAACACAACTAGTTACCTCCAAGTACTAACAGTAGCAGCAGCAACAACAACAGGAAATTCTTTAATAGTATACATGACGACAGATTGAAAATATTTCAATGACATTAACAGCACAAAAAGACACAAAGTTTTAGTTTAAATCATTCTTAATGTTTGCATTTAAACTTAAACTTATTTATTAGAAAAGGAAATTTTTTGCAACTGCAATAGAGAAGGAGTAGATGGATGAATAAATAAACATTTCTACAAACACAAACACACAAACTAATAAATTTAAGTATCACATTAAAACACACATGTAAAAACGCTGTTAGAATTAGTTGGCAAAGCAGGAATAGGAGAACAAAAAAAAACCGACTACTACTTGTGTTTTACAAATATCAATTTCCGTAAAATGCAATTCAATTTTCTGATTTTATACACAAACACACTTACACTTATGCAAACAAATACAAATATACTAACTTCCAAACAAATATTGACAATTTTCATCCATTTAGTCAGTCTGTCAAACAGACAGTTTCTTCAAAAAGAAAAAAAAACATTTTTTTTGCTTTTCGCTTTTAATAAAAATAAGCGAAAAACTGAAATGACGATGACATTATAAACATCTTGTTACTCATTTTGATAACAAACGCTGCTAAAGTAAAACTCAAAATAAAAAAAATAATAAAACTTTTTCTTTTAATTTTATTTTCATTTTACTTTATGTTAAATAGAAGAAGAAGATTCAATAACAGACACAGTTGTAGATTTTCAATGTATGTCTTTCTTTACACCCACACAATAACACACACCCTTATAAGATCTTAGAAAATGCAGCGTAAGTTTGTATTGCGTGGATTTCAAAAAAGGATGAGAGTCAACTATTTGCTTTTCATTGAAGTAAAATTGCTTTGAGTTGAATTTTGTTTAAATGAAAATGTAGAAAACGATTCCTGCGGAATTCATTCATATACTTTTATCAATTTCATTAATCCTTTAGGGCTTTAAAGATACCAAGGAAATGTTAAGTAAATAAAAATACTAAGAAGTATAAACTTGAAAGTTTTTTTTTAAACAAATATTTTATAAAATGTCTTTAACAGTGAATGCCTTATAATTAGAGGAAATTATGAGAGCTAGAGAGGTTGTTGGTAACTTAATTTTTAATTAAAAATTTGTTATACTTGGAGGCATCTTAAGGCGCTCAATATTGATCGAAAGTTCAATGGAATTAAGAATTAGAATTAGATGTATAAATCGCTTTATACAAATATTTTTTTTTTCTTCTCCAAAAAAGCAATTTACCAACAAAATTTTTTTAAAAAAATTAAAATAAAATTATTTCTTAATTCCTTTTTAAGTAAAAATAAAGTGGAATAATTTTTACGATTTTTTATAAGATACGTCATCGAATTCGAAATAAAAATTGTGATACTTACCTTGTTAACCAGCTATTGGGACTCCCTTTAATTCACAATTTTAAATTTTGTGTTAATGTTATGTAAATTTTATCGATTGATCTTTAACGTTATAAAGTAGAAGATATAGAGTCACCGTTTAATTTCTAATTTTAATTATTATAGATGTCATAATAGCGGACATAGAACGCGTGTCGGTACAAACTACAACACCATATAGTCAAATTAGGTTGTTATCTTTCGTTATTGTAATAAAAAATTTGTCAATATTTTATGGTAGTGATTGATTGAAAGGATGATAGTAAAAAATGTATGTATTACTTTCCTACTTAAAGGCTTAAGACTAAAAAAATTTATAATTCAACAGCTTGAATACACTGCAGTAAGAAACAGTTTGATTCTCATATTTTTAAATATTTTTACTTCCACCCCCAATGGGTTAATTCCTTAAAAGAAGATATTTTCCACTACTTCTATGTTAACATTTTTTTTATAAAGTTAGTTTTAAGGTTTATTTTACATTTGTTTGCTGTTGTATTTTTTCTAGCGCAATTTAAGTTTTATTTCGAATAAAAAACAAACAACAAATATTTAGTTCCTTTAACGTGATTTTAAATAATAAAAGTTTTTTCTTATCAAAGCAAGTGTTTTCTCTAAAAAAAAATCAGTTTTTTTAATCAGAAAAATACCAAAAGTTTAAAAATTTTATTGAAACAATTTCCTTTTAACTCAAGTATTTCAAATAAATAAGAAGATTGAAAAAGCTAAGAAACCCTCAAATTTATCAAAAGACTTGTTAAGAACTGAAATGAATAAAGAAAATACACAAATAGTTTTTTATTGACAATTTTTCAGGGTGAATTTTAATAAATTAAAATCTCCACCGCAATAAAATCGACAGAAAATTATCAAGATTACTTCACCCTGTAATTCTTAATTTTTTGTATTGCGAAAAAATAAGTTCTTAAATGTATTAAGATTTTTTATTTTATTAAGATATTTTTATGACCCAAAACGGAAGTAATCCTGATCTTTAAAATATTGTTCAAATATCCTTTAAGGATTCTAATGGTGTTTCAGTAACTGCAAGAGGATGTTAATAAAAACATACAAAAAATATATTTGAGATAGGAAAAAAATTTTAATAGAAAATAGACTTTCCTTTTGCCAGACAGTAGATTAGATTTTAAAGCTCACAAAATAGGAAAATTAAAAAACTTCAAGAATTTTTTAAGCAACTATAAAAACATTATATTACAACAAACCACAACTGCCCTCGTGTAGAATTTTGTCCTTAAGATGTTATTGTTTTTAGGTTCAAGGTCTTTTTCTTTTAAGCTCTAAACTGTAAATAAATTAACAAATAAATTATTTGACACAGCTCTTGACCAAGACATTCAAACTTAGATGCTGTCTCTGCTTAAACGAATACCTTTTAGGCGTCTAAGAGTTTCAGCTTCAACATAATATTTTACTCTTACTTGTGGCAAGTAGCTATTTTCAACTGGCTGCTCCATTCAGTTGCAGTCATCTAGCCATTTTTAGTTAAACTCTAGTTTGTAAATACTTTTTATAATTTTCATCTAAGCTTTTAAAAAGGCAACATTTGAAATTCCTTTGATATGTTTTTAACTTGAGCCGTTCGGCCTTTAAATGTTGGCTTAAAAGTTATTCCGGTTTTCTTAACAGCTTCTCTTTGAATTGTTGCTTTTTCATGAATGCCCGCATTGCAAATGTTTAGCGTTCAATGGCTTTGGAGTAATAATTTGTAAATTTTTTTATTTTTCTTATTTTCTTATTGTTGCTTTTAATACTTGTTTATTGATATCACTTTGTTAAAGTTTAACGACATTGTAGGACGACGCGCTTTTGTTTCTGTTGGCCTTAAGTCTGCAAATTGGAAAATGTTTTTGATCGACAAAAATTAAATCCAGTTATAAAAATTTATTATTTTAATATTAGAGCAAGTGAGAGGGCAGGTGTGTAGAATGTGTGTGTGTCTCTATGCACATTTCTAATATCTTATGAGACGTTAATGACTTTAACCACAACGCATTGGCGATGGTATCCTAAAAGTGGTTTAGTAATTAAGGAACCTGCTGCTCTTAAAAACAAAAATCTTTACGCTGAGAAAAAAGAAAATATTTCCTCAGGAAAACAAAAAAAGATTTTTTAAGGCTTTTTCTTTAAAATCAATATCAATGTTGTTTAAAAATTATTTATTAAATAAATAAAGTTTTCAAATTTTTTTTCAGTGCAATCTTAAAAATTGTATGAATAGTATTTGATGATCCATATTTCACATATTATTTTGCTCCACTTGTAACCTGTTTTTTAATATTTACACAGTTGCGGGCATAAAAAGCCACGTTAAATTATATTTGAATTATAGAGTAAATTGTCCAAAACAGAATCACAATGCTACATCTATAAGTTAAATTCTCCACAAAATTTACGCCAACACGCTTAACAAAAAACACATAAATATAAAAGAAAATCTTAAGCAAGTTGCCAGATGTATATAAATTAGAAGAATCTTAACGTTTTATATCGCCTATAAATAGAAAGCGCAGTTAAGAGCGGTATGGCATGTATTAAGCAAAACGAAGAACAGAGAACTTCCTTGAGCAGAGTATTCAAGTATATATTTTAGATTACTAAATTATAATAGAAATTAATTGTTCAAGTAATTTTTTTTTGCTTAAGATTTTAACAAGTGACTTAGAACATTACAGTACATTTTTGGCGCATGGATCATTTCACTGAACGAACTGTCTGCTTACAACTGCACGTTCATACTAAATGTTTAACTACTCTGCCTGCTTCTCAGTTTGACTGCCTTGGTCATAGAAAGTTATTCGTAAGTGTTAGGTTAAAATATAATAAACCTCAGCCATAAATGAAATTAAATTCGTTGTAGGTTGTTCCACGTTTTAATTTAATTTAATATATTTATTTATTTTTTTAATTATTTATTTTTTTAATTATAAATATTTTATTTTTTGAAATTAAATTTAAGCTTTCGTCTTAGGTTAATTCTTGATTTAATTTCTAAGAATTTTTAGAAAGAAAAATTATTTACAATGCTTTCTCACGAAAAAAAGAAATTGTAATGCCGCATTTTCTGGATCGCTACAACCTTCATCAGCAATCTTCGCATCTATCTACCATAAGGTGTGTAGATTGTAAACACCATATATTTAACTAACTAAATACTTTTAATAAATTAACTTATTTTTAGCTTAGAGAGTTTACAAATAAAAAATTTTTTATATACATGTAAAAACAATTTAATTCCTGAAGATGGTACACAAAGGAGTACCGAAATATTGAAAAATAAATAAAAAAATATTTGCAATTTCAATTAAATAAAAAAGGACTCTCTAAGCTAAAAATAAGTTAATTTATTAATTAAAAAAAGAGTCAAAAAAATTGTTACTTTAAATACTTTTATTTATTATAACAAATGGACAATTTAAGTTCAGTCTAAGTTCATATTTGTTCTGATTTCAAAATTTATTAACACAAAATTTTTTTTCATTGATTAAACATCTGATTGAAATTAAATTATAATTTATTTATTTAATAAAAAAATTTTTTTCATTTTCAATAAAATATATAATTGATCTAATTAATAATTTAATTGACTCAACTAAAAATTGCATTTTTTATAAAAAAAAAAAATAAGACTATGATTAGGTGGGAAGAATATTTTTATTTTACCAGTTTTTTAAATAATATTTGAGGAAAACAAGAATATTAGACACTGGAGGATTTTAATGTAGCATTTTATGGTTCATTATATCATTTATCTATACAAAGTTGTGTGCTTAAGCCAGATTTCTAATTCCTTAATTATCTCACTAATTAAAAATCTAAGTTCCGGAATGACCAAAACCCGTTTTTAAAATTTTACAAATAAAATAAATTTTCGCAAAATAATTTTAAAGTCCCCATTATAAAAGAGCTTTTTTATTTGAGCTGCAACTCTATGTTTTACACTCTAAGGCTTTCAGCCCATGTAACTATACGAGTGCTATTGTGTTCAACTTTACTAACATGGCTGATAGCAACAGCAACAAATATCAATAAATAAAAATAAAAAAAAAACTTGAAATTGACAATATTCAATAAAGAAAAGCTATAAAATTGTTTATATCAAATCAAACAAACATTCACACTACTCACTAGTAGGCACAAAACAACAACAACAACAACTAATATTCCGCAAACTAAAGCGAATATCAAATTGTAACTAAAATAAAAATACCAAAAAATAACGATAAATTGAGAAGAAAACTTTAATAACTGACAATCATTGACACATGTCTTAAATTTTTAGTTGTAGTTAAGAGCAGAGATATAATAAAAATTATTTGTACTCGCAATACATTTTTACAATATTGTAAAAAGGAAAATAAAAATAAACGTGAAGAAACAAACACCAAAAAATGGGAGAAAGGCAGGCTGTCAACTTAATAGAAAACAAATTTTTTGGGTTTGTAATAAAATCAAAAATTTAACGAAATTGAAATTAAATTGATTAAATTTTGTTGTTGTTAGCAACCAACACATGACACTAAACAAGTGAGTGTGTGTGTGTTATATGAATTATTAAAGGGATTTTTAGTTAAAAATTTATATTTTTTGTATAAATTAAGGAATGTAAAGAAAACACACGCATAAATTATGAAAGACTGCTGGCTATTCGCTTTTTTTATTATTGAAGCTACAAACGTTGATTTAAATTGAATTTGTTTATTAATGACTTTTCTGTGAAATTCTTTCTCTTTTCGTTTGTTTTATTTAAAATAAACTATAGTAATGAAATAAAATTTTTTGTTTTTTTTTTTTTTGTCCTTTTGCTTGCTGTTACTAATGAATGCTGTTGCTGCTTTTGCTCAATTTCTGTGATTTTTAATTGAGTTAATTACAGACAAATTAAACATTTTATAAGTGTAATGTTTTTATTGTTCAGTTATGCATAAATATTGTTTAAAAAAAAGAGTACACAAACAAACGGACACAGAAATAATAAGTGTTTTAATTTATGTACAATTGAGTTTGACAATATACTCTTATTTGTCCAAATGTACAAAAAAAAAAAAAAAAAAATAATAATAATGGAGAATAATTTTTTGAAATAATATTGAAATGTATGTATGCATGTAGTGATACGTAGCAGTAGTAGTAGTGGTAGTAGTTTTGTTCTTGTTTTAATATTTACCAGACACATGATGCATACACGTTTGTGAAATGCAGTGAATTATAAATAAAATAAAGGGCAGCTAATAGTCTTGTATTGATTGCTGGTCATGTTAAATTTTCTTTCCTTAAAATTGTTTACTTATTAATGTCGTTTTAAAATAAGTAAAAGTTTCACTGTATTGTTTGCGGTTATATGGTGATCCATGCTTAAGCTGGTTTGTGGACGCATTGGCTCCAAAGAGTCTTTACTGAAAGTTACTGAGAATAATATTATAAGCCTGATCTAAAAAACCATTTAAGTACTACACAATCTTGTTTCTGATTAAAAAAATATATATTTTTACTCAAAATCGTTTGCTATGCCAAAAGTCGCTTTTAAATACCTTGAATTTTACACAAAAAGCCGAAAATGTATTATCCGCCGTCAGCCGTGGCTTTTTTTTTAATCGCCTCTTGACGAAATATGTCTTTTAAAATACTTTGAAATACTTAATTCCTTTAGTCTTCTATTTCCATAAATATTTTTTTCACATTTCAATATTTTTGGTTTAAAATAATATTTTTCTTCAAAAATCACTTTGAGCTAATTTACACTATGAAATTTTGCATGAAATGTTTTTTTGTCAGTAAAACAAGAAGAGTAAGCAATAAAGTATTGCTTGAATTTTGAGGGGATGTTACTGTGTTGTGCTCTAATGTTTATTTTTAAATAACACATATTGCTACAACTTAAATAGAGAAGTAAAAAAAATTGCTTCAAAAAACTGCAT
This sequence comes from Cistogaster globosa, assembly GCA_937654795.1. Classification (NCBI taxonomy): domain Eukaryota; kingdom Metazoa; phylum Arthropoda; class Insecta; order Diptera; family Tachinidae; genus Cistogaster; species Cistogaster globosa. The sequence continues at coordinate 3,351,791 of OW569407.1, forward strand.
AGTGTAAGTCTGGACTTTAATATATTTTTATATATTGCAAAAAATCTTTTTCTAAGCTTAAAATTAATATGTCCATCTTAAAGAAATAATTTTATATACATAAGTTGTGCTTGATTCTTTAATGTAAAGAGAGCATAAATTCCTAAAAGGAGAAAGTTTTGCATTTCTGTAAAGGTTTGTTGCTTAGGGAGGATCAGCTATTTCGTATGCTTCACTTCTACTCAAAATCTACTCCATGTTTAAATTTGTGGACATTCTCCTAAAATATTTCCTACAAAAGTAAAATTAACAATTGTAAGCCGAATTAAATAACAGGAAGTTTTTATGTTTGATAAAGCTAAGCTCACGCATTTCTAAGCCCAATTTGAAATTGTTTGCTTAAATTAAGAATAATGTTTATAGTTTGCTTCTATTGAAAATCTCACAATTATAAATTAATTAAAGGGTGTCCTCTTTTGACCAGAAAAAACAAGGAACCGTTAAATTTTTATAAAAAATACATCTTTATGGCTTAATAGCTGGAAAGAAAAAGGGTTTTATTAATTCAAATGTAAAGGTCGGGTAAGATTAGTCAAATATTTCAGTAAAAAAGCGTAGCCACGACTTCTACATATTTAATCTTTCCTTAAATAGAAATGTGATATCTAGCTTTTCATATTTAGTATTTTATATTTCTTGATAACTATTTGAGAAGGAGAAGAAATTTTTTCATAATTTAGCGGTTACGTCTTTTTAGCAACATATTTGACTAGTCTGACCTTACCCTAAGTAGAGCATTTAATTTAAAAAATATTTTGAGGAAAAAACTACGTTTTAATTAATTTGTTTTTTCAACAAAAAAACCAAATATTTTATATAATAAAACCCTGAAAAATAACAAATATATTCGTAAGATCGTAAAGACCTTTGCATTGTCCTCATCGCAGCTGTAACGAAGTGTTTTTTTTTTAACAATCAGAATCAGATCGTTAGCTTTAATTTAATTAACTTTAATTTCCATTTTATAACAAACAGCAAATTAAACTTTGAATGGAACGCAAACATTTTTTTTTAATATTTCTAAGATCTGTGAGTACCCTTAATATTGATAGAGATACCGTTCTGTACCTATTCGTATATCCTTTACAAAGGATTGTTTTTGTGTTTTGAATGATTCTGCTATGATTCTACATTTTATACTGTACAAACAATTGCTAACATTTATTTATTTTGCATGCAAATAATTGTACACAGAACTTTTATTTTTTATTTTTTAATTTTGTGTTTTTTGTAATTTTATTTGTGAACACTATTGGCAGTTAATTGCAAGACATTCATTATTGAAATAAACATGCTTGAATAAAAAATTAAAAAAAAAACCTCTGTCGCTTAGTATCAACATAATGTTTTTGGCTTAAACCAACAACTTCATTTAAATTTATGCTGTAAGGATAGAGAGCACAAGGGTAAGAGAACACATAAAAAAAACAAATAACAACAATTATTTTTAAAGTTATAATAAGGTCTCACTTTTAAAGCAAAATTTATTTATTACCTAATTTAAACAAGCAAAATATCAAAGGCCATAAGCTTGTCAAAAACAAAAATTTATAACCAAAAATCTGGCTGCAGCCAGTGTGTCTCCAAAAGTCAATTGAACAAATACGAAGGAGTTATCTGGTCATAGACAAGTACAACAAGAAAGGAAAGCTTAAGACTATTTTGTGTACTTATTTTGAAACTAAATTTATTTCAAACGACGCACTTTTTTATCCTCAACCATATGACTATCAGATAAATTTTAGCAAGACCAAGACCTTACCACTGTTGGAGATGCTTAGTTGGATAGGGAATAAATGTGATGTTTCTTAAAAGAATTACCCAAATCCGTGGTAGGATACTAAAAGAATCATGACCATGGAAAATAAGCTGACATAGCGGCGAGCCGTAGATATTGGTCAACAACCAGTTTCAATGACGCTCTGCCAGATTTACGTCGAGTTCTGCCGGGTGGGTTATAATTTTTAAACACTTTCAACTGGCGGGAAACTAGAGAGATGCATAATCAAAGTTCGCAAGGGTAGAGGGTAAATTTCTAAAAGGTAATTGCAGTGCAAGTAGAGTGAATGATTACAGATTGGATGCTTCTGCTAAAGAAGATTCAGTTCCTACAATTTAACTCCTAGCTGTGGCTAGTGGCAGGACAAACAAACTTCACGTATTTTTTAAAGCAGAAAAAATATGGTAGAGGGCAGAAAATAACCGAGAACAGAACTTGTCTGGCCAAGTCTAAAGAAGACGTAAGTGGTAATTAAGGTGTTGACAGGTACAAACTGACTACTTCGAAGAGAAGAAAGGCCACAGAGGTATTAAAGAAGTGATATATTTCAGTATTCAATTATGAATATGATTGCTATCGTATAAATACTTTCGCTTATTAAACAAGGTTCCGCTATAAAAGTGTCAAAGGGTTCATTTTTACGTCTTGTCGTTTATGTCACACACAAGCTTCAAGCAAATTTTGCAAGAGATTTTAGAAATTGTGTTGCCTTCTTTTTAATATTTTTAAATTATGTCAAATGCTGCTTACTTTATTATTAATTTTATTGCTTCTCGTACAACATTTTTAAATTGCTTATTATTTTAAATATAAAATAATAAAGCTTTGTATTTTTTCTAGCACATATTTTAATCCTTGGTGACCCCATGCAGTCAACATTAATTGTAATGTAAAAAAAATAAAAGAAAAAGGGAAGCATATTTTGTTTTGGTTTTTACTCTTAGCCACAAACACTTCATTTATCGACAGGTATTGACTAACCACTAACTTTTTGTTTTCCCAAAATTCTAAAATCCTGGCGTTTTGCTAATCCTCGTGTGTGATTAATTTAATTCAAAAAATTTATATTAAACTGGAATAAGAAAACCTTCGGAGTTCAGGCTGCAGATTTGTACTTAGGAACTGATGTAATTAGAGAAGGTAATTTTCTGCTTATTTTATCTTCGATAACTTAAAATTCCGACCCATAAGAGGTTAATAAAATTACTCATTGTTTTTATTGCTATTTTAATTTGCTTTTTATTTATGCTGTGATGCAAGAATACCTTTGATTTAACACACACAAAAAAAAACATGTTATAAAATATAAGAGTATTTATTACTATCTGCGTATATTATTAAAATTTTATTATTATTATTTTTTTAATTATTATTGCCACAACCAACTTAATTATTAAATCATTTTATTATTATTTTTCGGGTTATAAATAAAACTGTTAATTAAATTAATTGTTAAATGTTCGCCTGAATGAATTTGATTGTTCTTATTGGTGAATAAATAAAAATATAGTAAATTGCAAAAGAAATTTATGCAGATGAGTTAAATAACCTCACAGTTTTGGTTTCTTAAAAAAATAACAAATTATGAGTTGTAAATTAATTCTTTGAGTTAAAGGAAATTTAAATTGAAGTGAACTTTTTAAAATATTCGACTTCATCATGATTTTATATTTAAGTTTACGGGACAACTTAGAGAAGTTTATGCTAGCTGGTGATTTCTCGCTGAGAAGCACTTGTGTTTAAAGTGTAAGTTTTATCTGCTGCTTGAATCAAGCTTAATTTGAGGAAAAGTAGTGATATGTTTATTGACTCATGTGAAGGACTTTAAAAAGCCTTGTAAGAAATATTTTTGTATTTTTAATTAGCATAATTTGGACTGAGAGAGAACACTATAAGGAGGTCTGGACGAGTTCAAAATGCTTGATGTTAAAATCAGTTCTGGGTGATGGAAGCTTTACTCTCTAAGCAGTCGTTTTAATTTTGATTTTATGCTGACAACATCATGCTTTTTCAATGGCAACAACATCCCTCCGTATTTTGTTTTTCATAGTACTCTAATAAGATTTTCAGTATGTTGATCTTTTAAATTACAGTCACTGTATTCTGCTGTTTTCACAAACCAAAATCAGGACCATTACCGGTAGTCTTCAATAAATTCTAAAAATTAGTTTCTTCTTCTTTAAAAATTTTAGGTAATCGCACAACTTAAAATCTTTTTCTAAATGAAAAAATTGTACCTTTTGATTTGTTTTCTAGCATCGTCGAAATTACACATACAAGCACATGTACACAAACACTACAATAATACTAGATGAGTATTTTGACTGTGTGTAGACTACTTTACATCAGTTTGTACTTCATTTTATCTAAATTTGATTTAATTTTTGGAAGTTATTGTACGTGTAGACAGCAAAAATTTTTTTTTGGGGTTGTGTTGCAGCAGGTGTGTTGTACACTAAACCAGTTGACTAGAACTTGTTTTCAACTGATCTTGAGAACAGTAAACCTTCAACATTGGACATTAAGAGAAAGAGATTAACAAGGTACTCAGCTTATAAGGCTACGCAAAGGAATCACTGCATTAAGTGGAACATATTTTTAAGTTTTTACATATTTAAAAATAAGTATCGAATTTATAAAAAAAAAAATAATGGTGGCAGATTTCAATAATACCTAAATATTCTACAAATCAATTCTTTACAGATCAAAAGTTTGATTTTTCAATATTCTTGATTTATAATTAATTTGACGAATACAATTTTTAATAAATTAAACTATAGAAAGTAATATTTTTTGTTCATTAGTTACATAAGTAAATATAAATCAGACACACATTTTCATGAATGCATAAAGAATCTACAAACTCTTTTTCTCTAAATATATTTTCATTATTATATAATAAATAAATGTATAATTTAATTACATGCGAGAAAAATATAATAAATGTCAATTAAGGATACCAACATTTCACTTGATTTATACTATTTTTTTTTATAGAAAATATTGATCATAAATAATAAGTTTGTTATAGTTGGTTTATAATTTTTCTGGTATTTTAATTTATGATTTTGTGCAAAAAAAAAAATGTTTAAATTTTATTTCAACAAATGCAAACAAACAAACACAATTTAACTTGTCTCGATACACATACATATGTATGTATGCAGGCATGTATGTGTGTATGTGATAATGAATGTATAATAATTAACATAAAACTATTTGTTTTAAATAATTTAACAGATGTCTGTATAATTAATACCAGAAATAACCACAATTCCAATTAAATACACAAACAAAAATGCATTTATGGATAAAAAGACAACAGATTTTTTTTTTTTTTTTTTGTTTTTAAAATATTTTTTCACAAATAGTTTATTAATTAAGAGTTGAAGGAAAAAACCAAGTGAAATAAATTTTGCCAGAAATATAAAACGATCCATAAAGAGTGATAAAAAAAAGTGAAATAACTTTGAAATTAAATTTAAAATAAAATGAAAATTTGTAGTAACAAATATTATTGCTACTAAAACACTTAAAAATACAATTTTTTACTAAATTATTTTAGACGAACTATTTATAGTGCGGATAATAATTATATGTATACCTTAATATACGCATTGAAGATTTTATAAGTTAAAAGTAGAGGATTTTTTTTATCAATAAAAGGAAGGTAATAAATTAAAAGTTAAATTTTTTATTCAAACTATAATGAGCGATTTAAAGATTCTTAAGGAAATATTCAAGCCTTAAAAAAAATTTGCCAATTACTACGAACTTTAGAAAGTAACCATCGCAGACCACTTATCTACGGCTTTGTTACTGAATGTTTTTTTTCCAAATTTACTGGTCAGACACTCTAAAATTCTCTATAATTGTCAAGGACTTTTTAAACAGCAACATCGACGCATAGAGAACTGCATTAATTCATAAAATAATCCAGCCTTTACAGACAAATAAAGACTAGATTGATTTGTGGAGATTTTAGTGAAAACTAACATTTTAATAAAATGATAAAATAAAATAAAAATAAAAGATCATTAATGCAATTCAAATAACATATATTGCGGTGAAAGAGAATTAAGACTAGAAAAAAATTTTAAAAATAAAAATGTCACGGGCCCTTAATGGATTAAGCTTTTTTTATATTTTTATTATTTCCTAAAAGATCTCTTTAAAGGCTTTTAAATAATACCCACATTGATAACCTAAAAAATATGACGCAAAATCTTTCTTTTCTATAAAAAGTTCAGAAGCGCGCTCAAATTTTTGTACTCGATGTTTTTTATTTATTAGTTAGCTTAACTATATATGCAAAAATTAGAGGCAGAGAATGGGTTTTGCCCGCTGCCTCAAAGGAAATACTCTGCTCTTGCTAATTTTCAATAGCAAAATTTTCGAACCAATGTCTATTATTGTATTTAAATTTTCTCTAGCTCATCTAGTGCCTTTGTAAAGTTGATTACAACACAAACACGGACGGATAAAGGGACAGACGGACATTACTCAAACGACTTCGCTATACATGAGGTCGAAAATGGATATTACAAAAATATAAATATCTGACCATAAAACATTAACACACGATATAAAAGAACCAATGTATTATCAAAAAATAAGGGTTTCACCAAAGATCGTGATTTCATAAAAAAAAAGATTTCTCAAGAAAAAAATGTATTAAACAAGAATTTCAGAAAGATATCAGAATCTTACCTGATTTTATGCAAAAACCTAAAAAATCAAGTTTTTATCAGAGAGGGGAATCTGCTCTTAAGAAAAAATACATGTGTTTTCTGAAAAAAGGAAAAGCCAAGATATTGTGGCTTTAATAAATTTTTAAGTTCCGGAATTTATGTAAGAAACCGGGACTGTCAAGAACAGGAAATTTTAATTAAATAATGATTTTGAAAAACAAAGCTTTAGGAAATTCGCCAAAAAAAAAAAATAAATTCTAAAAAAATCCGAAATTTCGCCAAAAATCGGTAATTCTTTAAAAATAAAAATACAAAGTTTCACATAAAAAAAACTTCAAATTTATCAAATTTTCGTAATTTTATCATAAAATAAATATGTCAAAAAATATTGAAAACTTACAACTTCGATAGTTAGAAATTTAATTTCGGCTGCTCCTATTTATATTTCACAGGAATACAGCTGAATCACTATAGTTAAAGCTATAAGGCACTATTTATTTCTTTTCATTTTAATTGGCCTTCAGGTCTTAATCAATGACTATTTAAAATAGATAACAATGAGATGTTGGGACTAAACAGTATATTTTGTTTGCAATAGCCATTAAACAAGGCACTTAATGTTATTTTTGTTTTGTCCAGACAGTACCTTTTATCTTCTAGTACTGAATTGTCATAAATGTGCAGCAATTTTTAATACTGAATATAATTAAAATCATATTTCTGCGTTAGTTTCTTTTATTCTCGCCCAAAACGTCGCTCTTAGTTGGCAAAAAGGCTTTCTAAAAATTTTCTGTCTAAATTTAAAAAAAATTTTTACAGTCCACCTTTGCAATTGTTTTAATTTGATGTACACAAAAAAGGTAAGAGTAATTTATTTTTATTGAGTGTACTTATAATTTTTTTATAATCTGGAATTGTTGCTGTAATAAAATTATTGTCTCGTATTGAAGTGCAATTACTGCAGTCGAACACAATATCGCTAGAAGGAAAGAAACAAAGATAAACGGAGCTAAACTAAACAAAACAAAAAAAAAAAAATATGATGGATGGGTGTAGACCAGATATAAACACTTCCTTTTAATTTTAAAAACAAAACAATAACATCATCAACAGCAGCAATAAAAAAAATAAATAAATGAAATTGGGTGTCCGCTGGAATTGTATTATTATTTCTTCTTTTTTTCTTTTTTAATTTTTTACTTTATTTGGTTTTTATTTCTTTTTTTGCTTCCTTTTTATTTCATTGTTTACTACAGCATATTTTCTATTGTGGCAAATTATCTAGTGGCCATAAAATGAATTTGGTTGATGAGGAAGGAAGTGAGTGCATCGTAGTGTGTTGGTTTGCATTTTAAGCCAGTAGCACAAATATGTCAAAATGAGTGCTCCAAAATGAAAATTGTAATTACAATTAATAAAATAAAAAATAAAAATTAAAAACACAGGAAAATTGTATCCCCAAAAATAATTAAGCTATAAAAGGTGTTCAATATAAAGCAATAAATTGGATTTACCACAATTTAAAATGTTATAACAAAAAAAAAACGGGTTTATTAACTTGGATGAAGATAATTAGGAAACTAAATAATTATTCATTAATGGATAATACAACATAACAGAAATGGATATATATATATTTAGTAACAATACTCCGGATTTCTTTAAGGCCCAACCACATACAATTAATATTTTAAACAAAACATTTATAAATTCAATATTTAACTTAATGAAAAGTGACCTTAGGTTTCTTGTGTTAAGTAAAAATATACGATATTCGTTTAAAAATATTTTTTTTACTTTATTAGAAATTTAGTTCTTTAATTATAAAACTTGTTATATATTATATAATAATTTATTTTGCATGAACAACTTTTTGTTTATAATTTTTTTTCTTCATTATCCCTTACTTTCATATAAAATATATGTTTTTTCTTTCCTTTTTCTTTCTAAGCAGTAAAAATTCAAGCAGTAGCATTATAAAGTCATAAGAGAACTACTTTTAGTGAAACGAAGCTAAAACTCTAATTGACATTTAAAACATTTACCGATTTTTGCCTAAAACAAACACCAAAGATTTTCATTTCCATAAACTTTTATATGGTTTTAATTTAAAAACTCTTTCTGCAACAGTATTTTGGATTTATTTATTTATTTTTTTTTTTTTATAAAATTTCACACAAATTTTCTCATCAAAAATGATTTTAACAAATTACAAAAAAATCATATATTAATAAAACTAATTCTCCATAAAATTTTAATTAAAAAATTTCTTTTCTCTGAAATGTGGAACTTTAAGCCAGGCTATACATCATTTGTTATCATTATTATTTTATTATTATTTTTTTTTTGTGGCTATAAAACACAGCAACCACATTTTTTATTATTTAAATAATTTACCTCAATTTGCTCAATAAAGATCTTAGTTTAAGGGACATTTTGCAAAAATATTTTCATTTAAATTTTGTTGCAAAGTTTCAACAAAAATTATTTTTATCATAAAAAAGAATCAAAGACCCTAAAATTACCTTTCAATAATAATAAATTAAAAACATTTTGAAAGGAACTTTTTTACCAAAAAATTTCAGGAAAATTATTGTGCACTTTTTCCAATCATACAATTTTATCATAAAAACAATACTTCAGTCATTTAAAAATTTAGACAGATAGTTTTTCCTATAATTTAGTAAAATAAAAAAAAATAATTAATCAATATCTCAACATTTTTGGTCCACTGTGCACTTCAAACTTAAAATGCAATAAATTTTCAAAAAAATGCCAGTAATTTTATTAATTTATTTTTTAATGATAAATATTGTTTTTTCTTTCAAATCTATAAAAGTTTATTTTTATTATTGCTATTTTTAGCCAAAAGGGCTTTCTCTTGAGAAGTGTTGTTTGCTGCACACACTTTTTGCTTCTTCTTCTCTTAATGATGTTTCAACAATAAAGTTTTAAAAAAAAGTTTTCTTAATGGATTTTTATTGATTGTATTTTATTTATTCTGTTATTTTTTTTTTCTCCAAACATAAAAAATACAGAAAAGAAATTAAAAGAAAAAAGAACCAGTTTGAAAATTTCCCAGCTGCTTTATCATCAACTTATTGTAGCGCATGCGCACATTGTTGACTGCCGCATAATAAAGCACATTATGCATGCGGCATGCCGCTTATATTTGTTAGCGCTAAGGTCATGTCCAATGTTAGCAGTCACTAAAATAAGCTACTGCCTCATACTCTGTTAAATCTTTTGCATTTCTTTTATACCTTTGTTCGTTCATTCGTTTTAATCGTGTTATTTTCAATGAATTTCAAACAGTACAATAACTCGCCAGATTTAAACTTGTTTTAATCCATTCCCCTTTAAGATGCAGCACCAAGGCATGCGCAAGGTAATGTTGTTGCAAGTGGCATAAAGCAATCAACAAAAAAAAAAAAAAAAAAAAAACAATTGCGCAAGAGTTTTAACAAAGTTATAACAACTTTTTAGCATCGTGGTCTCAATCAAGCTGAAGTAGAAAAATAAAACCATTCGGAAGCTGTTGTCTTGCTTTAATTTTCAGGATTTATTTTTGCTTTTTTTTAATTTCAATATTTCTTTTTTTCTCATTTTGTTTGTGCATTTTATTTTTTTATTTTTATTTAATTTAAGTCTTAAGCTCAAACCAGACATCTTTTCTGCTGTTTTCAATACATTTTTGCCGATTTTGGCAGAGCGGCGCTTATGCCGCCAACCTGTAGTACTAAACGCTTGTGATGATCATGATGGTATGAAAATGTTCAAGTCGTTTCAATTTCACTTTCATTCGCTCACAACAGCAGCCTAGAAACGGTCGTGTATTCATAATCAAAGCGCGTTAAAACAACAACATTTTAAACATTTTTACTTAAAGCCTAAAGAAAAGATATTTAATTATGACATGGGATTATTAATGTGATTTTGTTATTATCAGTAAATCCTTTTTAATCTTTGAAGAAGAAAATAAATAAATAAATAATAAAACCACAACATTAAACGGCGGTCTTTAAAGTGGACACTAATCGGGATTTAATTTAAAACAGTGACACTTTCATTTATTTCTTAAAATTAGTTAAAGTCTTCCTGTGTTATTTTCCCAAGAAAAGAAATACTGTGTGATAAAACAATAATATTAATTTATATTTTATATTGCAATAATTAATATTTCTAAATTTTCTTACGAAATTTAATGAAACTTAAAGGTTGGTTATGAAAAGAAAAATTATTTAATTTAAAGAAAAAGAAAATTCAATTGTGATGTTTAATAGAGGAAAACAATTTTAATGTATAAAATTAAAAAAAAAAAAGTTAAAACTAAAATAAATATTTTCGGGAAATTTTGTCATCCTTGAATAAAGCATTAAAGCTGCTTTTATATGATAAAACTTTTATTAAGAAAGTGCCTGACATTGTCTATTTAAATACAACTGCAATAAATTATCCTCTTAATTTGTTTTTAATTTCCTTATCTTAAATATAAAGCTGGGTTTAGCTTTCTTGTCCCAGAGTTTTTTTTAATTTTTAAATGGACCACACTTTCTGGCTTTCTTTTATCCTGCAGAATGAGTCCTCACAGTAGTTTTCATTTCCAATTTTCAAAGGGATTAAATTTAACATGGACAAACGCGGTACCATCTGCCTTTTTTTCAGTTTAGCCCCTCTGAAAATGAGTTTCAAAAGCAAAACAGGCTTCTTATATATCCTAGATAACAATTTACCTGTAGTGGAAATTTTATTAAAATTAGTTGAGCCGCTTTAGAATAAACTAAACGAAAATATAAGAAAAAATTTTGACAATTAAAAATATTTTTTTTAAGATTGTAAATAAGTGGTCTTTAAATAAAAGTTTCAATAAAAGTACAATGATAAATTGTATTAGAAACCATCTGAATATAAGAATGCCACAACAAAGACTTCAAATACTTTATATCTCAGGTTGGTTAATTTGGGAAGCATTATCGCGCAGGAATTACTTTTTCTGATCTCATTAATATTGGTGTTCATCTTAGAATACACGTTGGCAAATTAAATTTTTAACCGGTAAACAAGAAATATTTCAATAAAATATTTTTTGATATTTTTATTTACGTTTATAAAAAACAAAAAAATATATTTTAGGCTCAATCATGAATATTCTTACTAAAAAAATTTTTGAAGAGAAAAGATTCCTTCAGTTATGAACTCCGTGGGAACAAAGAATAAAAACAAACAAAGAATAAAAAGAGGTTTTTTTACATTTAATTTCTAACATCCAAAATTTTTTCACTTTTCGCAGTCAATAAAAATAGAAACAAATTTTTAATAGGAGAAAAGGGAAAAGTGAAAAAAATTTCAAGAAATTTTTGTTTATAATTGAGCTGTATATTTTTTGAATAGACAACATTAGTTTGCCACAGTAATGCAATCAAGTCATCCACAATTGCTAAAAAAAAAATATGAACTGTTTAAATCCTTAAAATACACTGTGCCTTTTTTTTGCTCGCAACTGTAGAGAAGCATATAGAAAACCCGTCTGGAAATTGTAGTTGCTTTGGGGTAATTTTTTTTTCTTTGGAGAGATTTTTTAACTTCGTTTTCGCGATATCTCATTTCAATCGAACTTATCACTTAATAGAATTTTTTTTAAATTATTTATTTTTTTTTTTTTTTGTAGTGTTTATTAATGAAATTTACAATTTTTAAGTAAAATATTATAACATTTCCAAGCTTGACTAGTTAGGAGATTCCAGTAATTTTGCCTTAACTTTTAGTATCATTTATTTTTCATTTTCAGCTTTTTTATATTTGGTAAGTTTATCCGGCCAAATAGGCTGATTGGTGTTTTTTTTTAGTTCAGGGGATTTTTGGTATCAAGATTTTTGAGATTCGGAAAGAATTTTTTTTTAAATATATTTTTTAAAGGATAAATAAAAATTTCTTTTCATAGAATTTAAAGAATAAAATGTTTACTTATAAGCCGCTAATAGTTACCAGCCTCTTTGGCATTATCTTATTTATTTTATTTATCTCCACTTGTTCACTTAAAGTTGTCGTTCTCCTTTAGACGTCTTACAGTTCTTAACATTAACATTAATTGAGCCTTCTAGTTTCTATTTGACGAAAAATATTTAAGCAGAAAAAAAAAAAAAATAAAATCAGTTGTTGTTACTATAACAGCTCTGCTGTTGCCGAAAGTTCTTTCCTGAGGAAAAACTTTCAATTTGCTGTGCTGGGTGGACAATCTTTGGCCGATCAAGACTCGGGTCGTTCCGGAGCGAAGTTCCAGTTGTCGTGGGAACGAATAAAATCAGTTGTTGGTTTTTGTTGTTTTTTAGGCTTTGAATTAAATCCTTGATTTTTTTTACCGTCATCTTTTCAAGTCATTTTCTTTGGATGAAAATCTTTAGGTTATCTATGCAATTGTGAGACGTTCCCTGAAGAGCTAAGCAAGCGGCAGCCAAAAGTTCATCGAGACATACTTTCACATTTAGTAATCAATTTTTGGAAATCTAGAGTTATTTAATAAGAAATTTATTTAAAACAAATTTATATATTCAAAAAAAGAAGGTCAAGTAGTTTTTTATCGCATAATGCCAAATGTATTTCCAATGACTAATCCACACAAAATAAATGTAATGCGATACACGAGCACTTCAGATTTACAATTTGAAATACTTGCATTAAAGTCGTAATAATAATTTAAATAGGATATGATGCAATTACAAATTAATTTTGCAGTAATTAACTTTATTTTTTTCTTTACTAAAATAATAATTTTTACTATTGAACTTCAAACATAATTATTATATGGTGAAGAGAAAGGCGTTGGTTATTACCTAAAACTAATTGCATCACCTTAATTTTCTTCAATTTTCCAGCAACATAATTAATTATAAAGTAGTTTTATTTTGCAACTGAAAATAATATAAATTAAATGACTAAAGTAATTGTGACTGCTGTTGAAGTTTGGCGAAGTTTTAAAAGTGTTAAACTAAAAATAAAAGCATAAAACTCATAAAACCCTGACTTTCAAATGTTTGCTAGAGATGATGGCCTTTACGTTGCCAAAAAATATTTTAAAAATATAAAGAAAAGATAAAAAATAAGAAAAGACAAAAAGACAACAAAAAGAAGTTAAATTTAAAGTTATGCAATTTTATTTGCACAGTTTTGGTTTTTTTTTTTGTGAAATGTTAACAATAAAAAAATATTTTCATAATCCATGAGACTTAGTTGAAATAAAAGACAAAGAGACAATAACAAACTTTTATGACATTTTACGGTCAGTGACACCAAACTCTGTGGAAAAATAACTGTCGATTAACGAACTCAAAATATAAAGAAACTTCATATATTTTTTTATAATTTTGAAAAAAAAATAATAAATTTATTTGGGCAAAAATACAATTGTCAAGTGCGCTTAAACTAAAAAAACTATTTATATTTGCTCCCATATTTCTTTAGGCATTACAGATATTTCACTTCAAAAACATGTGTAACAAGTTACAAAAGTAAAATATTGTTTACGACTCTATTAAAGTAGCAGCAGGTTTTAATGAAAACGCCTGCTTTTATTTATTTTTTATTAATGTTTTTTTTTATGTGAAAACCAGTAAAGTTTTAATAGATCAAGGCGCTTAAATATTTTTGTTTAATATTCCAAACCATCAAAACAAAACACTACTCACTCAATCATAATTTAACATATAGAGTTTTTATTGCAACACACCGCGCTAGTTTTCCATAAGTCCCGTAGAGAAAATGTTGAGATGTGAACATAAACCTATGCTTTTACATTTAATTTTTATTTATTTATTTAATTAACCTAACAGAGCAATATCAGAATTTCTTAAAAAAAATTTAGTAATCCACACAAGAGTAAAAAATTTTAAAATATAACAGATTTAGTTTTTCTGTCTAAAACGGTTAAAAAAATACGGTCATAAGGGTCAAATTACATTAATTTCTTAATTAAAATTATAAACTTTTTGTTATAGCAGACTTTGCAATACAGGTCCCTTTTAAGTTTCAGCATTCCATTTACAACGGTTTAAAAGTTCGACCACATACATAAAATAACATCAACTAGTGGAACACTCCCTAATTTACTTATCCAAATTTTATATTTGTTGCTGTAGCAAAGCAAGCAATACCAGTTGGTTGAAAATTTCAAACGTCTGTCTACAACTTTTCAAAAGTGAACTGTCGGGCCACCCTTTAACTTATAATTTTGAATATTAAAACATGTTTCTATAACGCTCATAGCAATTGACAAACTGATAAATTTACAAACGCTTATCTATAACGGTTCAAAAAGTAGGCCCTTATTTTTGTCACCTATGGAGACACCCTTTAATTTTCAAATTTATTTTTGTAATACTTTTTGCAAGCGGGAGTGATAAGCGGTTTTTAATATTACAGAGGTGCCCTTTACGGCCCATAATACACGTAAAAAACATATATGTTGTATGGGGACACCCTTTAGTTTTTAAGATTATGGATTTTTTTTAACAAGACAAATCTGTAGGCATAACCTTTTAAATAAAATTTTTTTTTGAAATTAATTTAGAAATGACTGAGTTATGAAGGCACAAATTATAAAAACAACATTCAGTCGAATTAATAACCTCCTTCTCTTGAAGACGATAAAAAATATAAAAAATTCGAAAATTGTAAATCCCATACATTTCTATGATACATTTTAAGTTTTGTGCACAATAAGGAGAAGGTTTTATTTGCTTTCAAATTGGAATTAAATTTCAATCCACTTCCAATTCCATTACACATTTAAGAAGAGCCATCATTTTTGAATTTAACTGAAAAAATTTACGTAATAGTGATCTTGCAAATATCTAAAACACAAGTTTTAATAAAAATGCAATTAGCCTAATTATGAATATTTTCACGGAAATTCTTTTTCAGGGAAAAAAATTTTCTCGAAAAAAAATTCCTCCAATTACGAATTTTGTGGGAACAAAAAAGTAAAAAAGTGGCATCACCATAATTTGAAGGGAGCTATTGTGATTTTTTACATATAATTTCTTTTTCATAATTCATAATACCTACTTTTCTTCCCCGAATTTTTTTCACCTTTCGCAGGCACGGAATTTCTGTTTAGAATTGGGCTAAATATCTTTGCTCAAATTAGCATAAGCAGTCATCCGCTTATATCATTTAGTTACTGAATGAAACGTTATTGTTTTTATCTTCATTATCTTTGGTTGAGGAAAGCGTAGTTTCAAGCCGACTAAATTATGTATAAATCGTTACAAGAATTGTGTAGAACTAGATTGTCTATACACGACTTAGGTTGACTGATAATGTTCGACGTATTAGCGTATGTTACAAAATATATTCCTAAATTACTAAATTATTATGAAGCGATTATTTCGGAAGAATAGCTCAGTTTGTATTTTAAATCGCTAATAATATATTTTTTGCTAATATTTTACAGCTTAAATGAAAAACCAATTAATAGTTTTTGAAAAAAAATATACAAATTTAAAAAAAATATAAAAAATCGCTAATTTCATTAAAAATATACAAAAACGCTAAAGTTCGAATAGTGCACAAAAACGCAAGTTTTAAAGTGAAATTTAACTTTATAATTAATAACGGCTAAAAAGAATTTTTTAAAACGCTTTTTAACTGCAAATTTTGTATTCACTTTAAGAAACTGAAAATTGAGAGCGTCATAAATAATTTTTTTTTTAATTTCATAAATAATTTTTTTTAATAAAACGATTTTTCTCTTGTGTATTTAAGTCACAAAATTTTACATTTGACGAAGGTATCAAAATAAATATTAAATGGACTTATTTTTTTAAAAATCAAAAAAATCATAACGAAGAAACGTTAATCGAAAAAATAAATCGAAAAACTAACATAAGTTAATCACAAAAAATATATTTCACCAATCAAAAACTGGCAACTAATTTAATAAATTTTTTATACAAAAATCGTAAAGTTTTTAAAAAATAGAAAAAGGCAGAAAAGTTGTTTTACAAAATAAATAAATAGAAATATTTCTCAAAGTCGCTAATTGTTAAAAAAAAAATTGGAAAAATTTTTCTTATACCTAAAAATAGCAAAACAAAAACTTCTTAGTTGCCTCAAAATACATATTTACATACTTTTCAAGTTTATGTGCTTTAATTTTAATAATTTAAAATATTTCCTTATCAAACTGTTTTTCAACTTCTTCCCATTTTCTTTGACACAGATTGGCAATGTTGCGAAAATTTCTAACAGCAACTGTTATTACCAGTATTTTAATATTACTAACCATCTTAACAACTGTAACGGAGGCGACATCTGTTACTACATTGACATCTACTCCAACAACAAGTAAAACGGCAATACAATTACCAAGAACAACAAAAGCAACAAATACTTCAGCAACAGTTTTTCATTTGACAAAAACATCAGATGTCAAGAAGTTGTTGAAGAATGCAGCCGAAGAAACAACAACATCGTTGTTGCCCTTGCAACCACCTTTAAACGTGACATCGACAACTTTGGCAAGTTTTATATTAAACCAAAAACATCAACAACAGCAGCGACAGAGGAAACAGCAACAATTGTTATATTTAAAGCAACAAAGGCAATATCGACAGTTACAAGATGTTGAGAAAATTAAAAAACAACAACAGCCACAGCAACAACAACAACAAAATCAGCAGCCAGAAACTCGTGAACATTTGTTAAATGACAAACTAAATGAAAATAAAGAAATTAAGAAAAAGGTGTAGAATTAAGTTTTTAATTCAGTCGAGTTGTAAATCTAATATTTAATGTCACTATTTTTTGCTTTTTTTTTAGAATTTGGATTCCTCCTTTGTAACGGTTAAGTCTAACATTGAAGTCATTACACCAGAGCCCCCCAGTTCCACACATGCATACATACCATTTGATTTGGATTATAATGATCCCACAGAAGAAAAGGCTGCCCAACACTCAAATTCCAGAAAATCGACCATTAATGAAGTTTTAAGTAACCTCTTCCCCAAGGGATTTTCAGACATATTCCGTTTTAGTTACGCTGACGAACAGGAAGACACTACGACACCAACTGCTGAGCCCATGATGATGGTTAAGTCTACTCCAACACCTTTTAAGCCGATGCCCTCTACAAAAGTCAGCAAAAAGGAAAATGTTGAAATGCCCCAAAACAACACTTTTGTAACAGTTTCTACATCGGTAACAAAAGAAATACGACGAGAAATTAAACCCGGTCATACGGAAATTGTGGTTGAGAAAATTATTACAGCAGATCCTGGCTCTAAGAAATCTAGTGAAGGTTTTAGAGATGGTAGCAATTCCATAAGCAAGGATGATTTATTGAGAATAAATAGAGCAGCCAGAGAAGCTTCAGTTTTACCCAGTCTCTTAGTGAACCCTGAAAATAATTGCAGCAGTAATAACAATGACACCAAAACCATTGTACCCATTGTCATATTAAATGATAATAACAATAATGATGACTTTGTAGATGCTCCTGCAGATGACAATCAAATCGCAGAAACCCAAGATGTGATGCATCAAGTCATACAACCACCACCCGCTGAAAGTACAAATTATCATGTCAGTCCCTCGCATCAGTATAATGTTCGCATAATTCACGAAAACATATTGCAGAACAATGAAAATGATGAACCCACAAAATCTGACAATTCATTTTCCCTAGAGAAATATAATTCTCTGAAAGCATTTGCAGATGATGAGGCAACCAAGCAGGACATTTCATCGTCCAGAAGATCTCCTTCCTACCAGACATTTGTAGAACAAAGTAAATATTTGCAAAACTCACTGCAAGAGGCACCTTCCAGAAAGTTTTTAAAAAATTTTCAAAATCCTATTTCGACAAACAACAATAATCTAGCTCCGGTTAGCAAAGGTAATTTTCATTACGAACAGATCGGCCAACAGAATCATATACAAACAGTGGCACCTGCCGCCCAGCTGCAGTATCGTCAACAACAGCAACAAGATAAACGGGTTAACCAGCCGTTGCATACACAAATAACAAATAGTGGGCACTTGAGTGATAAGGATATTTATCAAATTGATTCGGATCAAGTGGAGCTTGAGCATACAACATCTGCTAATTTAGTTTTTGTAACGATAAATACGCCAACTAATCATGACCCTCAACAAACATATTCTCAAAAGCCTCATATGATACCAGCAAAACCTATCAAATCACCATATGAATTTGTATCCAATGCTTTGGGCTACTCGGGACACATGCAACAGATAGCAGACCATGAAGCAGAACAAACCGAAAATAATCCCAAACCAAATAATAGAGGCTACACTTTTGTGGAAGTTCAAAAATCCATTAACATACACAACAAATTGATAACAGAAAAGGATGGACGTCTGATAGAACAACACGAGACAATATATCCTGAGCAGAAATATGCAGACAATAGCGAACAGTTGCCACATTCTTCTCCGGAATATGAATCTCTATCTCAAAATCCCATACACGTACAACAAGTTGAGGAACCGCATGAATCTGCTGCGTCCATCAGAGATGAACAACACGCTCCGAATCCATCACAAGAATTAGAAGATTTTGGTTCCATACAACAATCGAATCTCATACAGGAAAGTCATATTATAGAGACTCCACAACATGAACATGATCATCTTACCGGAGAGGTTTTACCACCACAACCCATAAATGTGCAAATACCATATGCCTTGCCGGCACAAGAACACTATCAGTCACCCTCCACAAATCCGGTGGTGGTACAAGAGATTATAGAAAAGCATATACCCGTGCCTTATGGTGTGCCAGAGCCAGTGGGTATTCCCGTGCATATACAACATTTCATAGATCGACCATTTCCCGTAGAGACCATAGTGGAAAAACCCGTTCCATATCCAGTGGAAAAGGTGGTTGAGAAGGTAGTGGAAAAACATGTACCCGTCGAGGTAGAAAAAATTGTCGAAAAACCAGTCGAAGTCATAGTAAAAAAATACATTGATCGTCCTGTAGCGATTCCAATTAAAATACCTGTTTCTTTGCAATTACCGGCCCCTCAACATGGTCATTCTCCTTATGGCCTAGGTCTATCTCATTATGCGCCATCATATGGCGGCACGTTAGATCATGCTTCTACATGGCCTCAACCGGTTAATGCAGGTACTTTCACTCGCATACCTTCAAATATTCTGAAAGCCTATTACGTGAAAATGTTAAAGAAATTAGTGCCCCAAATGCAACAGGCCTATAAAAGCGCCCACAGCTTAAAAGGTGTGCCCAAGATAACTCAAAAACCTTATAACAAACCCAAATATAAAATTTCTGACATTTTGTATGATTTGAAACCACCACCACCACGCCAAGCGGCAGCCTCTAGCTGGGATGTAGGAGCTCGTTATCAATACGATTATAACACTTTGCCTATTGATTTATCAGCCTCTTCTTCAAAAGCCGTGGCAAAAATTTTAGAGCGACCGGTTAAAAGCTCAAAATTAAATACTGATGAATTTCAGAGATGGCGTAATGGTCACAGCCTTAAAAGGAGTCCAGATTTTGGCAGAAATTTACATTTGGAATATGGTTTTAAGCCGCCACTTGTACCCTCTGTGGAAATTGATGATAAGGGAGTGCCCCTAAAGGCAGTGGCCGATCTAACAAAAGGAAAGCCGGAATAGAGAAAGTTTTAAGAGGGTGGTGTTGATGAAATACAAAAGAGAGGCAGGCTGTCAGGATTCTAATAAGAAATTCTGTTGTGTATTTGAAGGTGCAAATTTTATTACAGTTTTTATATTTAAAAAAAAAACTTTATTTTTAAAGATATAAATTATTTAAACCAGTTTGTGCCAAACAATTTGAAAAGAGTTTTTTCAAGCTTTTTTTATTTTTTAATTTATGTTTTTATTTTTTTAAGTAATTTTATATCTTAAGGTGCTTTATTATTATTGTTGTAATTATAATTGTATTAAAAACTATGAAAAATAATTTATGTATTTTATTTATCTAGGATTTAATTCAAGTTGAGACTTTAAATAGATTTCTGCTGACCACCAAGTTATACTTCGGGACTATTGGCGTTTAAACTTTGTTTTGTAGGGTCATTTCGTTTAACAGATGCTAATCACATTCCTGTTTTTGCTACATCGTTAAAAGGTTTCCTTGAGCATAAATTAGAAAAGAATGAAAATTTTAATATTTATGTATAAAATCCCTGTGGTATGCTTCACTTTTGTTAAGTGAACTGAGCTCCCTCTTATATGTTAAAATATAAAACAATAAATTTCTTTAAGAAACAAAATAAGAAAATATCGTTTTTCTCTCTAAAATATAAAACTTTTATTATTTTTATAAGTACATGAAATTCTTAAAACCTTTTTTCTCTTATCTTTTCAAATTCAATTAAAATCTGTCTTAAATAGAAAGTATAAAAGTATGAACAACATTTTGGAATTAATAAAGCAACAAAAATAAATTGCCTACGTAAAGGAAAAAGAATATTTATTTTTTGTTTTAGTTAAACAAAGAACGGTTGTGTTAATTGACGTAGTTAATTAATTTTGCCCGGCATATCTTTAATAATAATGCAGCATCAACCACAAAAGGTAGCAGCCATTAATATAAGTGCCATTATTTACAAACATTTACAAATTAACAATATTAGGGAAAGCAAAACATAAACAGAAAAACGTGTGTTACATAATGTAACTACAGAAAATATTATCTAGACAGGAACAAACACATACGTGAAAAGCAGAGTGCTGCATAAATGCCTAAATGTCGACAACGCAAAAATGTTAATTTTCTTAGCAAGACACCGTGTATTATGTTAATTCATTATCTCGTTTTAAATAAATACACATGGCAACACAACAATCGGCACTAAATTTGCATAATTTCAGCTAACAAAATCATGAATATACAACGAAGTTTGTTTTTTTTTTCACACAAAACCTTCTAAGAAAATCCTTTCACCTACTCCCTCCTATAAAATATTAAGATACAAAAACATGTAGAAACATTTAAACAAAAAATAAATAAATAAAATTGAAAGTTAAAAAAAGGGTTCAACATTTCGAATGTTTTTCTTAAACTAACTTGACTTCTTATGTGGCACGAAAAAAGGCTGTAATACTTTAAGATTTATTTGACAGCTAATAAATTTAACACATATTTTCACTCAAACTCGAACAGTGTAATGTACATGCACAACATATACTTACACGCAAACAAGCAAACAAACACACACACACACACACACTCACTCATACACACAAATAAATAGAAATCGTGTAAATAAACACATTCGTAAATTATATTCGCTACCATACTCTCATTCACTATATTGGCTTCGCACATCACATTATCACGTATCACATTTTAGTTTAAATACTTTTCGAACGAACCTTGGAATATTTGTTTTCTAAATGCTGACTTTTACACACAGACCTTGAAGTGTACAGAAGCTTAAAGTAATGAAGTTACAAAATTATTTTCTTCTAACTTAAGAAATAATTGCTATACGGTTGTACGTTCTAAATAAGACTAAACTAATTATTGTTTTTGCCACCAAAAAAGTGTGGTGAGTAAATAGAATAAAAAGTAAAGTTACCTAACAAATGTTAAGCAGCTACTTTGGTTGGCTGCTTCGATACAGGTTTTTTTTCGCTTTTCTTAGACGAAAGTTTATGAGTTCACATCCCAGCAGCAGCTAATGTTCAAAGTAAAATAATTTCATTGTTGAGCAGTCGTGATAGATGAGTTGTTTAGAGGTGAATTATTAAGAAACAGCAGTTCAAACCTTTCGTATGCTCAATTTGAAAAAACAAAATTGCTGCGTTTAGTGTAAGAGTACGTTTTATTCTCTTGGCGAATTTAAAATCGTAAAAGATTATTTCAATTTTTTTTACTTTAATTTTTTTTAATTTTATTACGAGGGCTCTATATATTTCTGGCCTAATAGTGAAAATGCGAATATTTATAATCAAAATTGGTTTTATTGTTTTTCAAAGTATTCTCCAGCATGATTTATACACTTTGGCATGCGCTCAAACCAGTTGTCGAAGCACTTTTTCCACTCCGATTGAGACACCTCTAAAACTTGGTTTTTAAACACTTCAACAGCTTCTTCTGGCGACGAAAATCGCTGACCACGCATTTTTTTCTTGATGTGCGGAAACAAGAAGAAGTCATTAGGTGCCAATTCAGGGCTGTACGGCAGATGACCCATTTATTCGACGTTTTGGCCGGTCAAAAACGCTCTGGTTTGAGCCGATGTGTGAGAGCTCGCATTGTCATGGTGAAAAATGAATCGTCTTCTCTTGTTGGTTTTTCGAACTTCTCCGATGACTTCAGGCAAACAAATTGTAGTGTACCACTCAGAAGTGACCGTCCTAGGTTGCTCAAGCGGTTGACCAGTTTTGCCGAAGAAACAGGCGACCACTTGGTTCGAAGTGCTTCTTCCACGAACAACTTTCGTTGGATTTTGCTCGTCTTTGAAAAACCACACGGTCGATTATTGTTTCGTTTCGGGCTCATACGCATAGATCCATGATTCGTCACCTGTGACAATCTTATAAACGTCTTTTGAAGCACCGCGATCGTATTCTTGCAACGTTTCTTTGCACCAATCGACACGAGCCTTTTTTGAGCGACTTTCAAATTAAGCGGGATCCAACGAGAACAAACCTTTTTTACGGCCAGGTGTTTATGTAATATCGAATGTATGCTGGTGGAAGAAATGTCCAAGGATGTCTCTATCTCTCGGTATGTCGCATGTCAATCTTGCATTATGAATTCACGCACGGCATCAATGTTCTCTGGCACAACAGCCGTTTTTGGACGACCTTCACGGAATTCGTCCTTGAGCGAGCTTCGGTCACGATTAAATTCATTATACCAATTTTTCACAGTGCTATAGGATGGTGCTTCATCGCCATACAAAGATTTAAGTTCATCAATGCACTCTTGTCGTGATAATCCACGTCGAAAGTTGTGAAAAATGATGGCACGAAAATGTTCACGAGTTAAATCCATTTTTTTCTATATTAATTTTTTCAAGTCACTGTAAACAACACAAATAATGGTCGTACGTCAAAGCGTTTTGAGTACGATTATGCTTAAAAATGACAAACTTTCCAATGAAAATGTCAGATTGCACTCAGTGCTGCCAGGCCAGAATATATATATAGCAGCCTTCGTATATAAAAATAAAATAAATAATTCGTTTCCCAGAGCTTAATACAATAAAGATAACTTTTAGGTGTTTTTAAAACATCCTTTCTTATCTTAGGAAAAGAACTTTTTCTACATGACAGTGCAAATTTTAATCGAAATAAAATATTCTCTTTAAAGACTTTAAAGTCTTTTGTCTTTCAAAATAAGGCCATTCCACATGTTTTTTGTTTAGCACTTTGACGTTTTCAAAAACTTTTAATAATTTTCTCAATATATCATTTAACTCTTTTACTCTTCTGTTAACTTTTCATTTTTATTTCACGTATATTTCCTTTAACAATATATTTTCATTTTCTTTCCTTGCGTTGTGCTCATTGAGTATGTGTTAAATAATTTTATTTTTATTCCTGGGGAAAAGAAAAGAAGAAAATTTATTTGTGTATTTGTTTGTTGGCTTGAATTTTTGTAAGCTCGGTGGCATAAAGAATAAAAATAGAAATCTTGCCAACGTTTGCAAATGACATTTGATTTCTTTTGTATTTTACGTGCTTCAACATCTTCCAGAACATCTTCTAGTCGTATTTTGGAAAATATTTTCGAATTCATTTGTACAAGTGTAGATATATGTACATGTGTGTATTTTCTTCAAAATTTTAAGAAGAAGATTTTCACACACTTCACGTCTGTTTAAAGATGAAAAAATTGAAATTATTATAAAAATAAAACACACATGTTGACGCATGATAATTTAGACTGATGAAAATTAGGTATAAGTAGAAAAATAATTTTTTTATTTGTAAAAAAAGATGTTATCGAAAATAAAAGGGAATTTAAAAAGGATTTATAGAAATTTTTGGAAAATCTAAAACATTTCAATTGAGTTTTTTAAGAACTTACTTTCTCTTAAAAGAAGTTTTCCATTAGGCTCTGAAATTGTAATTTTCATTGCTGTTTTTTTTTTCTTTTGTTTATTAGAAATAATTTATGCAGATTTCTTTTTTTAATTCAACTTTTTCTTTAAAAGTGACTCCTAAAAATTTTTTATCTTTATTTATCAAATCTATAACCTGAAGCTATAAAAAATTTACAACAAAAAGAAAATTTAAATACTGTCTCATAATTGAAAATAATTTCTTTTAAATTAAATTTTAAATTGTTTTAATTTCCTTTGAACATACAAAAACCTTGTCGTACAAATAAAACATCCAACCAGCAGCCATGTCTCTACACAACCAACGAATCATTACACCAAATAAACTTTCAAACAACAGTTTAATCAACCAAACGATAGTACGAGTACTGTGTGATGCTTTAGAAAAAACTTGTTTTTGAAATCAATACTCGTGTTTAAAGAGGTGCGTAAAACGCCGCCACCAAAATGTGTTATTGATAGATGAAGTGATAACATAATTTTCGAAACAAAAAAAATTTATAAAGAAATACGCCACAATTGATGACATTCATTTAGAAATCAACTACACTTGATGAGCCAGCAGTGACAACTAACAACAGCAATAATTTGAAGTAAGAAAAAATTATTAGGGGTCATAAGCAATTAAGATGTGTTGTCATATAATGAGTTTTATTACACATATTTACTCCCGAAGTAAAAGAAGAAGGCATGCTAATGATTGTCGTAGAACCTACACACATAAATATGGGTTGGTATGTTTAAATATTATTTCTGTTTTCTTTCTCCTTTAGAAAACTAAATAAAGGCCAAGTAGTGTTTTTGAAATATTTAAAAATTTTTTAAGTTTTAAATAGAATCATGGTCGAGATTTTGTGCACAATATGAATTTAAGATTTTTAAAATTTGCCAGATTTGAAAAGAGGGTGCCTTTATATCGGAAATTTATATGTATGATGATGGACGATGGCAAGGTACATAACGATAGTTACTATGCTAAGAAGTAGGATGGGATGGGTGGGGGTACAGCTACTTATTTAACGCTAAGAAACTGTAATAAAAATCGTTGCCATTTTGGTTACTTTTACCAAAAATTGGTTATTCATTTTCGTATTTTGATTACCATTCCAACCAAGATCTGGTTTTTTGATGACATGTCATAGTGCCCACGCACATAATGTCCATCGACTTTTTGACGCTTTAAAAAACGTCACTTATGAAAGTGTCATAATGTCGGCACTTAATACAACAACGGCTTCGCCTACCAAAGATTTCTGCTCTACGACATTTTTTACACAGAAAATGCGCTACTACAAATTTCAATAATTTTTTTTTTTTGTTTTTTTTTTGTCATTTGAAAAAAATAATTTTCTTACGAATCCAGCCATTCTCCAGACAAAACTTTTTTTAGGAACTTTATTTTTTTATTATTTTCTATATTTCTACCTAAAATTTATTTAAAAAAATAAAAACGACTTTAATTTTTTTCATCTAAAATGGTTATTATTTTTTTGGAAATATAGGATGTACAAATTTCTTGGTCGTGGCAACAGTGTTTCATAGAGTCTACATTATATTCTTTTAAAATAGAGACGGAAGGAAAGAGAATGAATAGGGAAGATGAGATTCAGTTAAAAGTAGACACACGATAAAAGTGAAATGTAAATTGGAAAATTTTAATTCGTTCATACATTTTTTAGTAAATAAATGATATTAAAGTGAGCAAAAAATATAATATTTTATAATTGCACGATTCATTCGTAAAAAATCTGATTGAATTCTGTCCTTCATAGAAAAGTTGAGAGAAAAATTATGTTAAGGTACCGCACTGTCAAAAAAGAAAGATACAATTCAAAATACAACTTTACTCCTATAGAAACTATTATTTTACGAACTCTTCGTACAGACCTGCAACACACACATATCTTATTCCAGCTAACACATATTTTAAGCCCACAAGCCATTTTTGAGAGATCGAGCGTTTGAGTATGATACCTAAACTGCTATAAAATTATGCAAAAAGAATAAATTTGTAAATGATAAATTATTTAATTTTATTTTAAATAAATATTTTACAGTAAATATGCCAAAAAATAACTCTCATGTATTTTAAATTCAACTTTTTTATTAGACAAGACAAAACCTAACAACTTTATTTAGGAGGGAGTAACAATAAGTACACCAAAGTTTTTAATACTTTATCCTTTAATTACAAGCTAAATAACAAAACAATTTATAAAATAAAAATTAAAAGCTGACTTTTTTATTTATGATTCCCTTAAAGAACTCTGATTTTACTTTTCAACATTTTAAACAATTTTTATCACCTCACCTCAGATCATTTCATTAAATTTTATAGCCTTTAAATATTAAAGTAAACACAGTTAATATTTTAAGATTTTCGATTTGCCAGCACAACATCCAACCACTCCTTCATTAATTTATCCATAAATCACAATGTCAAGTTGCGGTTGTAGATGTAATAAACGAATATTAAAACATTTTGTTAAACAAGCAAATAAAAATTTAAACAAAATGTTCTCTGTAATAGTCTTCGCTTTTAAGTGTTTGTGTTTAAAAAAAATGTGTAACATTACAACAAAGTTATTAGGCCAAGAAAAACGACCTTCAGGAAAAATTACAACAGTTATGGTGGCAAATAAACACAAATATTGAGGCAAAAAAAGTTATAGAGAATGAAAAAAAAAACACTTCACTCAAACAAATCACACTCTGACTCATATTTTGTACGAGTACCTGTTAAACAATGTTATATTTTTAACACCAACAACAACATGAAAAAAGGTACAAATTAGATTTTTAGCCAACAGCCATTTAACTTTCAACTTCACAGGTGATCCACAATATAGAGAATACAATAACAAACTAAACGATACAAACACAAAAAACCTGTAAATGTTTAGAAGTGAACATCAGTTGAAAAGTAAAATAAATGTTACGAAATTTATAGACAAACATAAAGTGATAAGTTTACACTTATTACTTTCTACGTAGATGGAGATGGAGATGTAGATGAATGACGAACTGGCTGAGAGCACAGAACACTTCATTTGCTTGCAACACAATGTTGTAGATTTAAAAAAAAATAGAACCAAGGAAAGAAATGTTTAAACTAAACTTGCCACAATGTTTTAATATGTGTAGGTGTGTAGGTGTTCGTGTCATGGTTTAGTGGTTTTTTTTTCTAAAGTTGTTTTTTCTTTCTTTGTTTTGTTTTGTTTTATTTTTAGTGTTTGTGTTATATAACACGCAAAATTGTAACATTTTATCTGAAACAAGGAGAGAAAAAAGTTGAAAATCCTGTTTTATCAAAAGTAGGAGAAAAAAGTTTTAAATATTGACTTTCTGTTTTTTTTTTCTCTTTTTTTTCTATAGTTCTATTTGAGTAAAGAGGGTTAATTATATTCAGTTTTAATTAAGTCATGTTAAATCGGTCATTTTTAAATCACAGCCTACTAAGAGTCTTATAACTTTTAAATCATAGCGTAATGAAGTTTTATTCTATTTAAAGCCATATCTTTTTCATAATAAAATCATATTCAAGTTGTAATTAAGTCACAGTGAGGTCATAGTCAAGTAATAGCCAAGTCGTAGCAAATACAATGTAAAGGCATATCAGCACTATGGTCAAACCTTTATTGAGTCTTTTTCAATTCGTAGCTAGATAATATTCTACTCGAAGTCTAGTCACGGCAAAATTATAGTAATCCTGTTCAGGTCAAAATCGAATTTTCATAAATTTTGTATTTTTTTTTTTATATAAAAATTCAGTTTTATACATTCGATAGGTGATCACAGATTTTCTAAGCAAGCAAGCTTTAAGAAAAATTCAAGCTTTAAAATTTTCAATATAAAAACTCATTCAGTTTTAAACATTTTGTTTAGAGATTTTCTTTTTTTTTTAGGTCCAGGATGCTTTGTTTACGAGAAAAGTTTTCAAAATAAAAATTTATTTTTTTTTTTTGGGTCAAAATCAAATTTTTATTATTTTTATCTTATCATTATTATTCAAGTGATATTGTATTAATATAAGGCTCTTAGTTAAGTCACATCTTAATCAACTCAATTGAGTAAAAATAAACGCACTACGATCACTCTTCCAAGCCAGTTGATTTTTTTTTTTTTCTTTTTTCTCTTTTCTTAGTAGAACACATTTTTAATGTCGATTGGACCTTGTAAATTAGGGCCATACATAATATTTTAAATATCTTTAAATCGTTTTTTGTGCTTCCTCTTTTCCACTTGCACCTCTCGATTTTTATTTCATTAATAAAAATACGCTCTTGGAACTTCTAAATAAATATCTTTCTCGTTTTAAATTTTATTAAAATCAATACATCCGTAATTTACTTATTTTCTCCTTTTCCTCACATCTGAGTCCTAGTTTTGGAAACAGACATTGCGTACTATGCCTTATACTTGAGGGCTCTTCTATTTCTGATATTTAATTTAAATCGATTTAGTTTTTTAAATCGGTTCGTTTATATAAAAATTATTTTTTGCCCCGTATCGCTATTTTAAGATATATTTATATGCTCTATTTTACTATAAGGATGAATATCTACTTATGTTTGAAATTTTATTAAAATCGTTTCAGTCGTTTTGCCGTGATTGATGCACCAACAAACAAACAAATAAATAAACTTACAAACAAATTATTTTTAATATTAATGTTAGAGTCAGGACATGATCCAAAGCTTGACAAGTAATATTTCACTTAAGCCATAGCCGTATAATAATTAACTCTTTTACATTTACAATTATTTTAAATCTAACAAATTTGATTTGAAATCAATTATATTTTGCTTGATTATCGTAGTCAGGTTATCGTTAAGTCCCAGCCAAATCATACTAAAATTTTAATCATACTCAACTCATTGTATAAACATCTAAGTCCAAGTTTAGTTCTGATCAATAAATATTCTACTTGTAGACAGACCACAGCCAAATCAACATTAATTTATTTATTTATTTTTTTTTTTTTTTTAATAACTAACTACGCACACCTAAGTGACAATGTTTTTTTATTCACTGTCAAGGCCAACAAAAGGCAACTCATAATAAAGTTTTAGTCAAGCCAAAATTTAGTTATGGTCTAGTCACAGTAGAGTCACAACTATAACATTTTCAAGACATGTTCAGGTAAAATTAATTCATGCTCTAAACAAATTATTTGCAACTAATTAAATTATATAAAAATAATTTGATTCGTTATTGTTGAATATAAAATCTTTTATTAAAATTAATTATTACAGGCTTCCACCCAAAATAATTTATTTGTAATACACGCTTATCATTTATAACTGTTTTAATATTTCACGTGAAATTTCCCAAACATTTAAACAGCTGCGAACTGCAGCAAATCGCAGGAAAAACAAACAAAACTTCATATAATTAAAACAGACATGAACTAATTAGAAGAATTAAAAATTTAATAACCAATTTGTTTTAGATAAAAGTCACACAAATTTGTACAACTAAGAGCTGTAAATAAAAAACTAATTTAATGAAAGTGTCGCTTATAATTTAGGAGACATTACGCAACGAAACACTAGATTTTCTGTTTCAATTAAACTGACCTGAAAGCCGATTAAATATTTGAAAGCATAAATTAAGGAGATAGGATACTTAAAATATTGAGTGAATATGAAAGTAATGAGATTTTCTTCTCCCATAGACTGTCATTAAAATCTTTAGGGAATTTGAAATGGCTGGCCATTGGCCTAAAAGTTGTTTAAATAGTTTTACAGTCCATTTGTATTTGTTCTTATATATGGGAAAAAAACTGTGCAGAAATTCTTTCTTAAATAATAAATTAAAAACACCAGGGTAAATTTACTTTTAATTGGGATTAGTTTTTGACTCAAGAGAAAGAAACAAATGAACTACAAGACTATCACGTAACTTCAGTATAAAAGTAATTGATTTATGAAATTTTTAAGAATTAAGCTCTTATCATGTTCATACTCTAATTCCCAGCCTTGCAAAAAAAAGTCCAATAAATTATTTTCTCTTTTTTAAGATTTATCGAAGACAATTTCTTATAAAAATTAAAAAAAAAACTACCACACGTTGATTTGTTTATTTTTTTTTTTCTTTTTTTTTTTTTGGCAAATTATTTAGATTACTTTTGCCGCTGTGGCTGCTGCCCTTGCAATTGGCTACATAAAGGTAGCAAAAAAGAAATCTTCAGAAAAAATAGAACACAATCTCAGTACTTTATGTAGTTGAACAGTACGTGCCTTTCACCTGAAAGGGTTTATTATCAAAAACACGATTTTCTTACCTCAACGAAAATCTCATATACAATTTTTTCATTATTTTTTTTTTAATTTATTTATACTCCACTTTTAAAATAATGTGATTTTTTTTTAGAAAATTTACCAAAATTTTCTTACCTTAACTTGTTTAAAATTTTTCTTATTTTTTTTTTTTTGTAATTTTTTTATTTTTTATTTATGTTTCTTATACTTCCTCTATTCTATTTATACTCGTTAAGGCAATAAATTCAAAGCTGTGGCTACGTGTTCTTTTAAGTGTAAATGTTGAAAAATTTGAATTTCTATATTTTATATTGAGGTTTTCTTTTGTTCATCTGCTTCAACATGCTTTTTTAAAATAAATAAATATTTTTTTCTTTTACTTTATCTATTACAGCAAAGTGTGAAAACTCTAATTGGTTACAATTTTTGTATATTCAAATTGTGCATGTGTTCGTTATAAATTTATTATCTTAATAATTTAAAAAAAAATTGATAATAAATTTAAGACACAAAAAAACCCAAATAATTTATGGTTAAGTTTCTTTAAAAAAAAATTAAATTATATATTTTGCAATTAAGCAAAAATTTATAGTTGGTATTACAAAAAAAAATATATAATTCTAGAATTTATACATATTTCTAGAAAATAATATTTTTCTTACTTTATGTAATTATAATTACAAAAACAGCTGTAGTATAATAAATTACTAAAAGGGAGATAAGTTTTTTAAGATTTTAAGTTAACTTTGAAACAGCTAGACGTGTTATGAAACATTGATTATAATCATACAATTAATTAACAGCACTTCTTTTTTTTTTGTTACTAAAGAGAGAAACTATTTATAACAAAATATTATTGTAGGCTTGTTTTTTATGGCCGTAAATTAGAGTTACAATCCTTTATATATCAAAGATCAGGATGAATTCTAGTTCACTCTGTGATATATGTTTCACTCTAGTAGCAGAAATGAGACACTGGATATTTTTAAATCACCAATAGAGTCTTGCTCTTTTCTTAAAAATAAATTATAAATTTGTTATGTTTTAAATTTTCTTTCAAATTATATGAATTTAAAAATAGTCTTTCGTTTTTGGCTGAGCTTACGTTCAACAAAATTTTGTAATTAATTTTAAAAGTTACTTAACATAAAGTACTTTTAAAGAAATATATATTTTCTAGCTGGCCACATCATTCTTCAGCATTTGTCGTATCCACCAACAAAGAAATATATTACAGAATTTTTTTCATATGTACAGATTTTTGACAGAATCAACTCTATAATCCCTACACTATCATATAAACAGACTAACTTTGCAAAATAAACAAAAATTTTACATTACTCTCTCCAAAATACATCTTAAAAATGTTTAATCTCACAAAAAAATGCAAGTCTTAAAAAAAGTTGGCAACAATTAAAAATAAATTTTAATTATAAAAAATGAATAATCTTAATTCTGCTTAAGTTTACGATATTTTAGTTTCTTAATTTATTGAGAAAGAAATATATTAAAAAATGTTTGTGTTATGTTTTTAGGAGAAAAAAAATTATTGGACACCAGCATAACATAATGCATCACTTTTTAGATCACTTCATTCATCATTACCGTTATTCGCAGCTACCAACCTTAAATTGTACACGTTGTAAATATTATCTAACATATTTAATTACATTGTTTAAATAAAGTTTACAGCAATTCGCAGAAATTGCAGAGCTTAAATCTTTAATCCTTCCAGCTCTGTTGTATTAACGTAGAAAAATTATTAAGCCCGACTATATAGATAACAAAGAGTGAGAGTAGAGTGCTATATTTGGCTATGACGAATCCCTTATATGTTAATCTTGTTTAGTAAAGTAATTCTAAACAAAAATAAGAAATATTGGGGTGACACAGAATTAAAAATAAGAAAAAAAATTTTACATAAAAATGCCATCGACTTTTAATGGGTTAAGCGTTTTAAAAAAATGTCCGTATTTCTTGAAAGATCTCTTCAAAAGCTTTTAAATGATACCCATACTGATGTCTTAAAAAATATAACGCACTATCGTACTTTTCTATGAAAAGTTCAGAGCTGCATAACTCGGAAAATATGGGCGAGCATCACATTTTGTTATTGTTTTTTAATTCTTTATCGCCCCGTATATTTGATTTTTTTATTTGGAGTTACAAGATTTTATCCACAGTATTATTGATGTAAAATTAGAGGCAGGCGTGGTGTTTTGTCTGCTCCCTCAAAGGATATGGACCAATCTTGCTAACTTTCAATAGCGAAATTTTCAAAATTTTGCCCAATCGACTAGCGTATTTAAATTTTCTCTAACTCATTAGTGCCTTGGTGAAGTTGACATCAACCTGAACACAGATGGACAGACGGACATAGCTAGATCTATTTTGCTTTGCATACGGGCTCAAAATATATATACTTTATGGGATTCGGAAATGAATATTGTAGAAACGAAATGACAAACTTAGATATTCTCTTTTTTCACCTGTAGTGAAGGGTATAAAAAGTGCATCTAAACCGCTTAAGGTACAACAGGGTGTAAAATAGCAAACATAACCATCCTTGTTTTCTTTATAATTTTATAAAAAAAATTATCTGTTATAATTCTGCTTGATTCCTTCAAATATTTATTATTCAAAACTACAAAATGAAATTATTGCTGAGGGGAAAGCATATCCATATGGCCATTTCGGTACGGCTTATTTTCCCATAAATGAATTCTATCGATATTTTGTATTGAAAACTTAAGAGTCTTGTGTCAAAAGCCAAATTAATTAAATTAGAATTACATAATTTCAACAAAGCAAAACGACAACAGAAACTTACAAAATTTATCATACAAAAACGTCGTAACTATTGTGTAACTATTTTTGTTTTATTTTTCTACATTTCAGAGTTTTAATAATTTTTTCATGAAATATTTATATTTGGAGGAATGAAGTAAATTAACATCAAAAATATTCCAAATAATAATTTTTCATTTATTTATCCGTTTGAGTAAATGTATCCAGGCCTTCTTAAAGTCTCTATAAACTTTTAATTTAAAAACAAAAATGTATACTTCCCTGTACCTCTTTCGCAAAATCTTTACTGTCTGCGTAATTCATTATTAAAATCTCTGATCAAATATATTTTGTACCAACTCAACTCGACTATTTATTTCAAAAATTTATTGTCATTTTATAAAAAAAGAATTAGACAAAAAAAATGTATTGTTTGTATGATTGCATTTTGTTTGTTAGTTTTTGTACCAGAGAGATAATTTTGAATACTAAAAACAAATAAAAGTCTGGAATGTTGATATGGGCAAACATGAGTCAATTGTGGGTATGTGTGAATGTTCGTTTACAGATATTTATTGTTATGTTAACATTATAGTCTCGCACTAAACATGTATTTGAATGTATTTATAAGTAAACGTACTTGTAGTCATTGTTGTATTAACAAACATAAAAATATTTATGTGCAATGAGTATTTTAAATAAACCAGCAAATGTTTGAATGAAATCGGCAAGTTTGATTTTTTTATGTTTATATGAATTTATTTTATCATCCTAAAAGTATACCTTGTTTATTATAAAAATATTTTTTATATACTTTGACCAGTAAATTCAAAGGGAGACTGCAACCCAGCACAAAGCCTCTAGTTTTCAAAAAAAAAAAATAGACAATGTGAATAATCTTGTGGTCATAGCAATACTTTTCTACTCATTTCTTTTAGCAATTTAAGCTAAATTTTAAACCTTTTAATATTTCTGTTTTCCCAGATAATGATTCATAATAAAGGTGGTACGTAACTCTATGCACGTTTACAGCTCAAGTATGCACTTCATTTTCAAAGAAAGCCAAACCAATATTTTCTCCTCGAGATAAAGAATTATAATATTGAGAATTCGAGATCCACTCGCTCCTTTTTCGTTTTTCTTAAAGCTATTTTTGGAAAATGCACTTTACTCTCAGAGTAAATTTAGCCAGAATAAGTATTTTGTCTGAGCAGATATACAATATTTAATAACTATTTTGTGTGAAGCGTTTTAATTTCCATATTGTCAGCAAAAAGCCTTTTTCATTTTTTCGTTTAATTTTAAAATTTAATGCCTACTTTTAGGAGCAAAGTTTATTTCCCAGTACAGCAGGGGTTCTCATCAAATTCCTACTCACGGACCACTAGTTAGCAAATTTTTTTTTGCGGACCCTTCTGAAGCCCAAGTTCAAAATAAAACTTTTATTATTTTTGAAAAAACACTGTTTTTTCGGTTCTTCATGCGGACCCCTTGCATGGTTGCTACGGACCCCGAGGGGTCCACGGACCCCCATTTGAGAACCGTTGCAGAACAGGATTATTTAATATAAAGTTTTCATGTTTAAAACTTTTAAAATTGTTTGCTGGGATGCAACTTTGTGTGTACGCAGTTTTTTTTAGGCTGAACATTTAATAAAGCAAAGTCTATAAGTTATCAGAAAAGCAAATTCTAATTTCATTCTAATACATAAGGGTGTCAATAATGTTATTTTATCAGAGAATTGCATGCATAGTTTTGATTATTTATAATTTTATGCGTTTATTTGTCTACTATCGATTAAAACTTACCAGCTGCATTGCTGGCAAATTAATATGGAAACGTTTTAAGCAGCATTGCATATATTTAGGCATTTTGGAAAAGGGCTTGTGTCAACTAACAAGCGGAAAGCATCGAAAACTATAATTCTTATATTCTCAGATTTTGGAGGATTTTTGGTTTTAAAATCATACGCATTTACAAATACTTAGAAATAAAATAGATATACAAAAATAAAAAAGGACTTAAGGCATAATTGAAAGAGAGCATATTGTTGAATTTTAGTTAAAATACAAATTAAAAGCATGTTTTAGGGATGTTTTTAAAAAGATTAAAATTTAAAATGCTTTTTGATTAACGAATAAAATATTAAACTTAACCCTTAAGATAATTTAACACTTCAACGCCTATGTAAACAAAATGGCTCTTTTGGGCGACCCTTTATTGCCAGCTGTATATAAATAGACAAAAAAAATTCTAATGAAACTCTGTTGTTTTACTCGCAGTGAAGAACTAAATAAATAAACTTTTTACTCAATTAAATATTTCATTGTCATTGTTTGACTTAAACGTTCTATAAGGCTTATGTACATGTGTATGTGTGTTTATATTTTGCTTTCTTTTGACATTCTATGATAAGAACTCATTTAAAGCTCCATTACACATGCAACATTTAGTTTCACTAGCTTCGCATAAAATACACTACATTGCAATGACATTATCATCTTGCAACAATAAACACACATACAAAGACACATACATACACACGCCAACACAGCAGTGTCACAATATTGTATAGAACACTTGCCACTACTTAATGATGAGAAATCGTAAAGAACGTAAAACAAAAAAATCCCCAAAGTACAAAAAAGTAACAATAAAAGCAACCGAAAAATAAATACAATCAGTAGATAAGGCGTATAACTTGGCAGACAATTTGCCACTTTAATTGCTCCAATTTTTTTCCTTACACTCTGGTTTGAGTTTTGGCTTCATTCTTGCGAAACAACAATTATTGGTCTTTGGAAATGCGGCCAATAGTAAAATGCGGCTTCAAACAAATAGAACTTTGGAAAATAAAAAATTGAGTTGAAAATGTCGAAAATGATTTTTTTTTTTTTTTTTGGTATTGATATTTTTGTTTTAATCTATTTTTTTGTTGTTGCTATTTTGTTTGTCAATTTTTAAACGACTTTCTTTCTTTTCTCAGTTGTGGTTTAATGGTTCGTAAGCATTCAAAGACTGTCAGTATTGTGCAGTTGTGTAGAAGGCATGTGAATCAGCTCACGAGCACTTCAAAAAAAAAAGTGTAAGCAAGCAAAGGCATCATTGTATCGTTTAATTAATTTTTAAAAGTGTATTCGAAGACTTTGAAAGATTAAAAAGCTGTAAGCTGCCAAATCCATAAAAATAAAATTAGAAATAATTCTTCATTTTCACTAATTGAATTTTGTTTAAAAATATTTATATTGAAAAATTTATTTTTTTTTTTAATTTTTTTTTTTTTTTTTTATTTCGCTTGAAATATTTATTAGTTCATCATAAAACGATCAAAAAACCGCATCATACACCAAAAATAAATTTCATCCTCAAGCATCAGAATTAAATGTAATAATTTGATCCTAACAATGCGTTAATGAGTTTGCAGTTTAGCGAATATTTTTTTGTAAATATTTTCGTAACAACAACGTGGAAAATATTTGATATGGCAAGCCATTTAGAAAAAAAATTTTCAAGGGGAAACTTATGTGTTAAATATTTTTTATTTATTTAATTTCATTTTTTGTTTGTTTATTTTTCTTTAATACCTTTTTAGAGCTTATAATTATTATTATTATTATGCTTATTATTTTACAAAAACTTTATGTTTTCTTAAATAAATCCTTATTTTATTTAAAAAGCATTTATACGTTAAAAAAATTTCAGAGAAAAAATTTCAAATATAAATGAAGTGAAAAACTGGAAGCTTTTGAATCTTTGGAAAAAATTTTGACTGAAGATTTTTCGTATGTAAAAAATTTAAAATTATTAATTAAACTATAAATAAAATAAATTTATTTTAAAACTTGTGAAAATATTTGTAAACAAAATTTGCTGTTTTGACGAAAGAGTTTTTCAAAAATATAATCAAAATCATAAAAAATTATTTCTAAAATTTTTGTCTTTTTTTTGGTAAAATAATTAGTATAAAATTTTGTGTAAAAAAATTTTTAATCGATTATATATTTACAAATTTTCAGTAGAAACAATAAATGAAATCAATGTTTTTTTGTGGAATTATACTAATAATCAAATGGGGTAACGCACCCTTCTACAATAGATCTGATAAATATATTGTGTTTTATTAACTACCTCGGACCATTTAAAACGGTGATCATTTTGTAGCTAATTATACGTTATTCCTTGATGATCCATTAATAAAAATTGGGTACTTGAATAATATTTTTTATATTGTTAAAAAAACCTGTAGAGAATATTTTTATTTATACAACTGTCGTGTATACTGATACTTTATTATTGTATGACTAAAGACATACGGTCCTACACGTAATTATTAACGAGCTTCCCGCCATTTTTATTTCCTGTACACATTTACTCACATAAACACTATTTAGTTTAGAATTCTACAATCAGTATTTATTTGAATCTACTTTTATTTAGTACTGAACCAACTGAAATATTCATTTAAGTTCACGTATGAAAACAAGTTTATGTCATGTAAGTACTCCTAGTTTGTTTAAGTTTAAATATATTAAGCCTACAACTATGCTTTTATAAAATTTTCTATCAATCTGATGTTGCAGCTTTTCTAAAGTTTTTTAATGTAAATTAATACAAAATTATTTTCATTCTCGTATTGCACAATAAGTGAGTTTATTTTGTAAGAAATTGTTTAAAAGACCTTAACGCCAGTACGATGAATTTTAAATAAACTGGTTTTAAAGAGGAAATATAGTATAAAAAAAAATTGCATTTTACGATGGTTCGATGCGTCCATAAGCAGAAAGCTAGAACAAATATGTTTAAGGATAAATAAAAGGAACAATAAAAAACTTTATTTTGTTTAACCAAATTTATATTAATTAATATAAAGTGTTTGCAACGTACACGAATTAAAGTAAATAGATTTAAACAATTCTGATAATGAATGCAGCGATCTAGAAAATGTTTGCATTACACTGTCAAGTTTTCATATTCTCTTTAAAAATTAAAAAAAAAAAATAGGTAAACTCCAACTGAATTAATAATTATTCAGTTTAACTAATAAATTATTTTAAGTTATTTAAATAAACTAATTTCGCTTAAATTTGATTCTTTGAATATATTCGAGTTTTTTCCATTGTGATACTTTGTTTATGGTTGTAACTCTTGAACAAATGATCAAATTGCACATAACATAGACTTCAATGAATGAAAAAAATTTTACCTGATATCTGTATTAATAATAACCGATTTTTCTAACTTATAATATTTTGAGTGCTTTCAAATAAAAAGAAAATGTTCAGATTTATCAAATCTATATACGATTGAACAAAATGAAAAAAGAAAACTTTCAACTCTTTTATTTGAGTGGGGTTTTTATTAATCGCTTTAAATATTTGAGCATCAATTTTAGGTCTCTTTATTCTTCTAAGAGGTTTCAATGAGACTTTTAATCCTCTTTAATTCTACGATCCTTTTTTTTCCAATTCTTAAAGGAAAATAAATTATAAATTGAAAATCATTCATAACATTAAAAACAAACACAACGATCTAAATATAAACATAACGATTCTAAAAAATCACAAAGTATTTATTACATTTTTTGGCAAGATACCCTATAATACCCAATTGAGTGGTATCGTATGTTGTAAAATTAAAGGTCATGTTCCCTTTTTTTCCATGCGACATAGTTCGCCACAGCATGATATAGTTTAACGTCGCAAAGTTTCGTATACTACTCAATGGTTAAAAGTATTCTGCTGCTAATCTAAAAACCAACACGAATCCGTACAAAATTTTATAACTTAAAGTTCAATCATTTGTTAACTAAAAAGTAACAAGGAATTTTTAGCTTAGCTCCTTTCATATAAATACGAACTATCGGGTTGTTTTCTAAAGCTTTAAATATTTTTATATTCATTTTTGTAAAAAAAAAATACTTAAGTATAAAAGTAGAATTCTAATGTTTTTCAATGGCAACAACATTATCGTTGCTGTTGACTGAAAAAAACTTGTATGTTTTAAAAACTTTGTTGTTATAACACCAGCACTTAAGTGTATTGTGTTAGAAAACTGTTGTTGTCGTTGTTAATTTAATTGCGTTGCTCAGCTCGTATTGCTGCCACCATTTTTGTTTTTATTTCTATTGCAAGTATCTCAAAACTCTGCTTAATACTCTGTAGACATTTCCTAACTTTGTAGTGTAGAAAATGTATTCTTGTACAATACTTTAAACTTATTTTTATTTTTATTTGCCTCACATTGTGGCATAATACCGCTGCAGTTTTTATGTTGGCGTTAAAAGTTTATAGCAAAAAGCGTTAACTTTATCATATTGTAAGTTACGCATTGGTATTAAATTTTGTTTTTTTTTTTTTTTGCCTTCTACCTCTAGCAATATGGCTTAGAAAGGAGGCGTATGTTTAAACTTCTTCTTAATAAATTTATTATTCTAAAATGACTTTGAAACTTCAAATATGATTGAGAAAGATATAGTGGCCTTCTAAAAATTTTAAAAATATTTGTTTACATTTATTTATTATTAATTATTTAAATCTTTTAGCCAAATAATTAATTAATAACCCGCCTGAAGTTTACGTTTATTTTTATTTCTAAATTTTTCGAAATGCAACGCAGCATTTTATGGATTGCTACATTCATCATCAGCCAAGAGGGCTTCTATTAAACAAACTATTTTGATAAATATGATTTCAAAGAATATTCATAATCAGACAAAGTCAACACACAACCCTTAGCAAAATATTGTGGAAACTCAGCCATTTGTGAAGGAATCGGCCGATTGATTCAAAATTTGACATAAACATCTCAAAGAAGCTCTTGAGCTTGATTTCTAAAGCTGCGTATTACCCACTTTTCAGGGATGCCGCTAGGTGATCTCAAAATTGGGTACCTCACGTCTCTAAAATTTTCTAATGCTTGGCATTTCTTTAATTTTTGTATGATTTTAAAATTTTGCTCGCTTACTACGGTAGAAAATTCAAACATAATATGCTGAAAATTGTACCCAATATTTAAAAAAAAAATTAAACCAGGGCATCAAAATATCAAAAATTTGAATTTTAAAATGCAGATTTAACTATCGTTTTGAAGGTATTGGTTAGGCCTAAAAGACCATTTTTTTATTAAACAAAAATTGAAGAAATGCCAATTGTTAGAAAATTTTGCACGTACTAGGTACCCACCTTTGAGACTACTTAGCGCTATTCCTGGAAAGTGGATAGCACCCAGCTTTAAAACTTAAGCCTCAAATACCCCTCTTCTATGCTCATCTCAAATTTCAGATCAATGGTCTAAACTCTTTACGAATAACTAAGATGTTTCCAAAATATTTTAATTCTGCCCCATTGTGCGATGTTAGCTAACTTTTCTATTAATTTTATTACAGTTTAAGCATTTGAGTTGTTTCTTAGCTAAGACACAATCCAATATGTTTAAGAGACAACATCAGCTTTTGTTGATGCAGATACAAAAAAAAATACCTTTTGCCAACTCTTTTTTGTTTATTCTCCTTAACAGAAATCGTAACATAATTTTAATGCAATTACACTAGAGCCCCCTCGAAACGACGCAAATCGGGACGAAGCAATTCAGGGCTCTAGTGTATAAAATACTATCTTTTAAAAGAACTTATCACACAACCGTCGTATACTTAAAGAGTATATGCCTTATTGCTGAAAAACAACGTGATACTCTGTTTGCACAAATCCAAAAGTCCTTAAAAATTTAAGATTTAATGTTCAAACAAAACTTTTGTTTGCTGATTATGTTGTTGTTCGTTTGTATACACCGCAACGCAACAAAAGAATATGGTGGACAAAAAATATAAAATACGAATAACAAGCTATAATAACACGGTCAAATGTGTGTGTGTGTGTATGTGTACGTGTGTCTATAAAAAAGTTTTATTGTGTTGTGAATTAAATTGAAATGTTTCAACACAACATTACGGCATACGAGTACAACAATATTAGCAACGTTAAAAGAAAACTAAGTGAAATATACCACTGTTGCAACTTAGAGAACAAAAGGCAACAACCACACAAATAATAAACAGTATAAACAATTTAAAGATACATAGGTGCAGCAGCAGCAGCTTTAAGAAGCTGCATAAACTCTGGTACTTGAAAAGTATGTACAACAAGAGTGTTACTTGTAGTTTAACAGTGTCATTATGTTTAATGTTGTTTGATGTATACTTGTGGCATGTATATGTGCACTTGTAACAAGGTGGTGAATCGAGAATAACAAGCATTTAAATAAATGTCTTCCAATTTTAACTTAACAGTAACACAAAAGCTTACATTTTAATACTTAAGGCCTAAAAATAGGCACTGGTTTTTGCTATAAAAAAAAAACTTTTAAATCAGTGTGTATAGTGGAAGGTATTTAGTTTAAACATTTAGCTAAATAGTTAAATTGAAGGTGGAATATAAATTGTTTAAGGCTTTTAAACAAATTTATAACAAAATCATTTTTTCATCTTCTTCAACATCTGTCGAAAGAGTGTACATGTGTTTGAAGCTACGTTTATTATTATTTTTGCAATATTAATTTCTGACAACAAAATTATTTCATTTAGGACATATATTCAATTCATATAAGTCTGTTGCTAGCCACTGTGTTTTGTATCCTCCATCTGGCAGGAGGACATGACTCCATATGAAAGCATCGTTAGACGAATAAGCCGAATTTTGTTCTAACTAAAGTGATCACAAATATTTCTACTTGACAATCCGTAATTAAACACCTTATTTTTCATCCAACTGTAGACTAATCAGTGTCTAGCCAGGCTTTCAAAATAATAGATTCATGTACAAACTAACTATACCGTACAACCATAAGATGCCGCTCTCGATGTTTCCTGCATTCCTTAAATACTAAAAATTATGCCCTTTAAAAAATTCTATTAATTTGATTAAAAACTCTAATTTTTTATTTTCTCTTTACTCATCTTCTTTATTGTTCTCATCAGCATCATCATCATCATTACCATCACTTGCGTTTTTATTTTATTTTAGGATTATTTTATGATTTATGCGGTATTTTAGATGACATGCAGATTAAGATTAGAAATTGTTAGTATGAAAGACAGTAACAACAACAACTTAAGGGTAATATTAAAACCTATAAGAACAATAACAACAAAAAGAGAAAAACCTTTTACAAAAGAAAACTAACTAGAAAATCAAAGGGAAGAAAAATAATCAAAGGAAAAATTTTATTACACACAAATGTAAATTTTTCGTTAAATTGTATGAAAAACAAATACAATCATAGACATATCTTTACATTCACTCTCACAAGGCAAATAAAGTCATGAACAAAAGAAAACTACTCATTTTTTTAAATACTCGCACTTAGACAACTCCCTCAAATTCTATTTATTTTTATAGTCTGCACAACTTTTTTAAAGAGCCAGAAAGAGAGAGTGAAGGAATTTGTACAAGAATACAAAACAAAGTGGGGTTTTGTGTAAATGTGTGTGCATGTGTTTTATATTTAGTTGTAGTAATATTATATATTCACTAAATGAGAGTGTGTGCTGAGGTTGCGGATTTTATACTTCCACAGGAATTAAAGGATTTCTTCTTCAATTTTTTGTTAAACTTGAAAGGGACACATAAACATGGTTTTTCTATTAAAGAAAATTAAATAAACTTATTGGCAATGGCGTTGGTTACAACTAAAGCTGCTTTATACACAGCCCAATGTTTGGTTATGAGCCCGCTAGTTCAAGAAAAATGTACTCATAAAAGAATCGCATAATAATCGATTTCTTCTTCTTTTCTAAATCTTAGTTTAGTATTTTTTAGGAGAGTGAAAAGTATAATTTTGACACCAATTCTTGATGGTGTCCTTTATAAAACCGAAAAAACTTTCAGTTTATAATTTACGTTATCACAGGATTTACTTTTGCTTAACAATAAAATTTTCAAATTTTCTAATAACTTTGATTTTTTATTAAAGTTATGCGACATTTACACTATGCAATTTTTCATGAAAGTAGCATGAAATTTTCGCTTGTTCGTCCAGCAAGGGGTGTAATCAAAATGGTATTGCTTGAATTTTGAGAGGATGTTACTGTTGATTATGTTTTTTTTATATCAAATATAACTGCAACTTAAAAAGAAAATTGAAAATAAAAATGCTTCAAAAAATTATTCAACTTTTGCAAATCTGGACTTAATGTATAAAAGTGTAAATAAAAAATTGAAATTAAAACACAAAAAAAACTTTTTAGTTTTGTATACATATTTCCTTAGTTTCTCATTTAGAGACAGATCGACTTTCTTTAAATTGGTGCAGAGGTGAGCTCAATTCGACTCGTTAAATATCAAAACAAGAATAAGTTGCTTGAGGATTTTTAGTTAAAAACCAATACAGCAAAAATTCTGACTTTCAACTGTGATCTAAGATCACATTTTTCTAGCTTAAGAAGACCGCTTTTTCTCTTCTTCTTCTTGCTTCGTAGATAAAAAGCAAAGCAGTAAGTGCATAAAAATTATTCTTAATCACTTAATTTCGAGGTACACAGAAAAAATTTGTTGCACATATTAAAGATTTTGTTGGTATTTTTAACTCATTTAATTATTTATTTAATTCTTTTTTATTAAATATTTAATTAACTAAATTAATTAATTACTATCAAAGTGTTTTATTTTTGACTTATTTTTTAAACATAAAATTTATTCAATTAAATATTTAATTAAATTTCAATCTGAAAACAATTAAAACCTTTAATAGGTGCAAATACTCTATTTTGTGTTGTAGTAATGGTTAAGCTGATAAATGAAGAGGTCGTTACTAAACGTGTTGAAACCTAAATCCCAACGTATTTTGTTACATTTGGCATTGAAAATTAAAGGCACATATTCGCTAAACATGTCATGGCCTTAAACACTGTTGGAGTTGTAGTATATTTTTGGTGTAAATGACTGCGTTGATTTGTTGAAAGACTTGTTAAATAAACCAAAGGTGGTGAACACCAATGTAACCGGAACAGAGTACATCAATAACTCAAAATAATGGGAGTAATCCATGATTTCCAAAGAAACTACTTTCTTAACTCATTTGCGGACAAGACGGCATATGCCGTTGAAGTACGACAAAAATGATGGGTTCTGTACCGTCAAGACGAGTTTTCCGTCGTGTCCTGTGCTATTAATTTGATGTTGTAACTGGGATATGACGGCATCAGCTGTTAAGAAAAAATATTTAAAAGCAAAACTAAATATACTTTTGTTCTTAATTATAATGATTTTGCTCTAATCCTGGATTAATTATCTTCAGTTAACCAGAAGATATAGACTGTGTCTCACAAAGGGACAATACAAAAAT
Organism: Cistogaster globosa; assembly: GCA_937654795.1. Taxonomy (NCBI): domain Eukaryota; kingdom Metazoa; phylum Arthropoda; class Insecta; order Diptera; family Tachinidae; genus Cistogaster; species Cistogaster globosa. The sequence goes on from OW569407.1 coordinate 3,396,777, forward strand.
GAATTGTCCGCGAATGTGTTAAAGTTTGATTTAGTTATTCACGTGTATATCGATTAACATTCGAATCAAAGTTAATAATTTGAAACTTTAAATACTTTTGTATTTGTTTTTAAGATTAACCGTGTCAATCGTAACTTTTTATTAACTATTAAAGATTTACAGATCTGACTGCTTTTTATTAAACTCATAAACATTTATTGAGCAGCTATTTTATTTTATCGGCTTGTTTTTTAAATACCAACTACAGGGTACTTGCATGTGTAAAATCAGTAAAATCATGACTATATATATGTATGTGTTTAAAAGTGTTGTATGTTGTATTTATTTAGTTAGAATATTTTGCTTAACCAAAATCTTCTTTTACCACTGAGGGTTGCAAGCATCATTTATACGTTTAACAAACATACTCCAACACTGTGAGACATAACGACATTACGAATATATTGAGCAACATAATTAATTGGATCTGCAACATAAAAATGTAAAACAAAAAAAAAAATACACTTGAAAGATTTCGCGTATTCTACGAACATGACGTAGATGGCGGCGGATTAGTGCGCCATAATTTATGTTTCAAGATAAAATCTAAACTCAGTTTTCTAATTAAATTATAAAAAAAATTTAATAGATATAATATTTGGCTGTAGTGAATTTTAAACAAACTTTAACAAAAGAAACAATTATTTATTTTATTTTTTTGTTTTGTACGAGTTTAAGTTAGTTTTTTTTTTCTTATTTCAAAAACCTAATTTAAAGAATCCTAAAGATGCCACCAAACAGTGTAGCGAAATATTTTAAAAATAAAAAACAATGAACAATATTTCTACTTAAAAAACTAGAAGTTGTACATGAGAAATTGTAAATTTATATTTTGCCTTTTATTTTGTTGAAATGTTAATTAAAATAAAACTGAGGAAAAACTATAGAGGGTCAAGTTATTTATTATTTCAAATATTATAACCTATTACCTGATTATTTCTTTAATTAACATATTTTTTAGCCTGTCTGTGATGAAGACACACAAAAAAAAATTAAACAATAAATTCTCAGAAGATCGTACATTTAAATTTACAAAAGCTCCTAAATTACTCCTATAAACTAAATCTTCCAATCTTAGTTATATTATGATGTAAACGTAATACCCTTTATTAAAAATCGTGCAGATTGCAGGGTATTAAAGGAACGTATGCTTTCGTTGAAAAAAGTTAAGGATTTAATTTCTAGCAAATTCATTAAATGAGTTTGTAGTGATTAGACGTTTTAATATGAAAATTAATTAGAATAGTTCTTATTGATCTAATGAAAATGTATAAGATAATATTTCAAGCAAAGGATATATAATAAGATAATTATCAAAATAAGAATAAGAAATCATAAAAAGAAAAAATTCATTGAATAGAATATCATTAAATATTTAAGAAAACAAAAAATGACAAATTTTCACCAATAAGTCGGTTTGTCCTTACAAAGTTGTACAAGAAGCACATAAAAAGAAGTAAATAAAAGAAAGTAAATACATTTTCAAAATAATTTTAAAATTTTAAGAAAACCTTTTTAAGCAAATATCCAAACAAATAAGATCTTTATGGCTAACTTTAGGGTAAGGCTACTGCTAAGATATCTGCACCATCATAATTAAAAGCCATTGAGATTTTATCATCAAATCATGTATATAACTTCGCTACGTAAGTTAATCCTTAAATTTTCGAATACTCCGTTTCTTAACAGTGATTTTAATTTTACGCAAAAATTTGGCCTTTTTTCACTGCACAAAAAAATTGATTACTACAGAATTCCTTTGTTCAAATAATTTTTTTATTGAAACAGAAATAATTACACAATTTGTTAAATTAATTACCCAAATTATTAATATTTAAAAATTGATTTTTGTAATAAACACCAAAATATATGAAAAAATTAACAAAATAATTTATGAAAGCGATAAAACTTTAATAAAGATATATTTTTTTAAATAATTTTTTTTTTTTATTATTTTTTCCGTCTGGGATTGTTTAGAACGCTTTTAAAGTGATCCCGAAGAATTTTAATGCCAGTGTCATGCGGTCCGTATCGAACAATCACAATTACCTAACAACATCAATGCACGAATAGACGGGTCTAAAAGTTAAACAAAGGAAAATGCAATTATTTTACCAGAAAAAAATTTAGTTATAGGAAGAAGAGCCACGTAAATCTGATAGCAAAATTGAAATACGGTTTTCTAGGACAAGAATGAATTTAAATTCAAATAAGATTGATTTCATGATTATTTTATTAAAGCAAAGAAGATTATTCATCATCATACAGAAAAAGATATGGCAGAGAGTCCTTTCTTTGAGGTAGTTCTCAGGATTTATAGATTTTATTTTCAGAATATTACTTTCATCTTCTATTTAGTGATTACAAAAATAATAAATAATAAAATGGAAATAAATGGAAAAATCAAAATAATAATAATTTTCAGAAAGTAAATCTTCACTTTGAACACTTGTTTAATTTGAAGAGTGTTTAAAAAAAATGGAAATTTGTTTGGCTTAGTTCTTGATATAATTTATACTTAAAATATTCCATAAAAGATTGTTTTTAATTTTTTTCCTTCTGCAAACCGATGTAATTAATTATTTACAAAAATTTATATGGATTTAAAGCATAGAAATCAGTTTCTATACCCATTAAAAATTTAAAATTATATTAAAATTATATTATATTATATAAATTATATTAAAATTTCATTAATGTTTTATTTAATTAAATTTTTATTTAAAAACAAGATAGAAAATTTTTCTTACCGAACAAATATTTTGAATCAATTGCACAAAAAAAAATCTTTGACTAAATAAATAATCAATTAGAATATTAATTAAAGTAAAATATGAAATTTTTGTTATTTTTTATTTATTGTAATTTATTTTCTTTCCAATAACTTTAACAACTTAAGCCGAGTTCAAATAGTTACTTGTGAAAATCAAATAAAATACTTATTGGGTGCATAAACCTTTTTCTGTAGATTTGTTTCAAAACACATATTGCGTGGAAAGCTTTTTTAAAAATACACATCTAAAATCAAAAATTTTTTTTTAATACGACAGTATTTTTTCATTTATTTAAAAAATTAAAAATTAAAATTAAATTTTATATCATTTTCTTCACTTTATTTTGCGATAAAATTAGCTTCAAAAGTTATTTTCTTTCGCTTATTTTTATTTTTTAATGAATGCAAATAACACAAAAATAAATGTTCATATTTTAATTTTCTAAATATTAAAAAGTAATAATAATAATAAACTTTACAACAATTAGCGACTACTGAAAAATTATTATTCCCCCTAACAATCAAAATTATGATCTCCATATACATTTCTAATATAAAGTTTGTATGTGTGTGTAATTATGTGCAAGTACGTTTGTTTGTGTTTAATAAAGAAAGAATGCTAAATAGAGATGTCAATAAAGTGTGAAAGTTGAGGTTGTTACTAATAAAGTTATGTGTACAAATATCTCTATATATTTAGATACACATTTGGTAATTGCTTTTAAACACAAAAATACAAACACACGCAAGCACACACATATGTATATAGTACATACATATTTATGTCTATGTATAACAAAAGATAAACATGCCACTTTACAAACTTAACTGACTTGTACCCGAATGTGTATGTGGTTAAACAATATGACATTTTGTTAAACTCACATCGCTGGGTATCCTTGTATCTATTTTTAACAGAAGACCTATAGAAATGATGATAAATAATGTGCAAGAGAGTGATTGTATGTATGTCTAGGTAACTTGTGAACAAACATAATTAGATTTCGGTTTTGTTAATCTTATTGTATTTGTTGGCGGCTGACAAGGGTCTTGACCACATTTCGTTATATGTGACAAGTGACAATAATTTTAATAAGTGTTCAAAATATACAAAAAAAAAGAAGGAATTGCTACGTGTTTAAACTCAGCTGGGTTAAATATTTTATGCTTTTCATTTACAATAAAATCTCATTAAAAATGAAATTATTTAAGGATTTGCAAACACTTTTTAGAATATTGAGGCTGTTGTACTTCAGCGTGTTGTAATACTTGATGACTGTAATTTTAGTGGTAAAATCTTAAACTGGACTATTTTTTAGAGTAATTTTTAAATCGGGTTTTTTAATTAAGTACAAAAATTTAAACGGAATGACGAAATCGAAATTCCTTTTAAATTCAAATATTTACCTAACGTTACTACGAATAGTTAAAGGCGTTTGCAATTAATTCTTGCACAGAAACCTTTAGCAAGTCATCACACAATAGCTGTTGTATTTGTTTTATCACTCGCTCAAGATTTATCTGTTGGCAAAGGCTTGAAGAACAATAAAATATTTTTGTGATCATTGAAATTTTTGAAAGCTGAAATAAGAGAGAACATTTTGTAATGGCACCAAACTGAAAAACACCAAATAGGCACAAGCTTAATATGGTTGTCAATACGATCTCATTTTCGAGACTAGAAATATTACAAATATAATGATAAAAGAGGAGAGTGCTGCAGATTTGGCAAAATAGAAAGAGTCCTATAACTACAAATTAGAAATTACTGCGGTTAAAATATGGCCAATAGCCATTTAAATTTAAAAAACCAGCTTCGAACTGCGTCCTTTATTTTGTTTCACTATCGTATTTTTTATAGTTATGCAGGCAGCCCAATAAGTATTTAGAAGAAAAAAAATTTTTTATATTTAAAAATAAAATTCGGTTGAAAACAACTTATAAAAACAAGAGTTTTCTAAAGCCTCATAAAAAACATTTTAGTCATAAAATATTTTCTTACACGTTGACTGCTACGACAATTTTAAGAAAGCTGGCAAAAAATAACAGTTTGATTTTTTTCACATTTTATTATTAAAAACTATATTTCTCGAAAAAAAATCTGCGAATTATCAGCTTCTGTAACAGAAATCCCTGAAGTCAACTACGAGTTACTTTGCACGTCTTTTATTAAGAATTTGTTTGTCAAACAGATTCAACCAGCTATGAAAAAAAAAAATTATTTACAAAGACAGCGTCCATCAAAACCATTTCGTTAATAAATAAATAGTTCACGCAAGATAACATTGACTTTTTGTTCTGTTTCCTGAAGCCATTTATCGATATTAACACTGATATAACACGGTTTTGCTCGTAGCAATGCAATAATGGCAGGCTTCATGAATACGAGATAACTCGTACTTAGCACCCTAGAAGGAAACGCGACCAACGAGTTATCTAGTAGTTGGCAATCAACGTGTTAAGAAAAAATTATTCTTCTTTTGATAAAAATTATTTGTTTTGTTTTGATTTTTTTTATTATAATTATTATTTTTTTTTTTTCTTAATTTGACAAGAAAAAAATTGCTGGGTAGAAGAATAAAATATATTTTCCACAATAATACGAAATTTCCACGAAGAATTTTTAAACTTTCGGTTTTTTCTAAATTTCTTTGCTAAAATGCAAAATATTCTCCAAAGAGTGATGCTCATTTTTTTTCAGAAGGCGCTGTGTTTGTTTTCTTTGAAAAGGAATCGGCTAGAAAAATCCATGACATTGACTGTTGCTTGATTTCTACATTAGAGTTGCTGTGAAAGAAAAACGTTCTGAATTAGTTTCATAATTTCTGAGACACTACTGCAGAAATGCAATAAAATTTAGAATAAGTTATTTGGTCTCCACCACAGAGTCATTTGCCAACCACCACAGTATTTTTTTTACAAATGGACACACAGTGAGGCCTATACAAAATATTCAAGAAATAAATCGGCGATTGCGAAAATAAAAATGAACTTAGTAGAGAGTATTTAAGGATTAATTTTTTATGGGAGACTTTCAAAAGCGACTCTGGAGTTTCCTAATAGGAGCAGCTACTTCATGCTTTAAAAGTGTTGTACTTTTTCCATGTTATTAAATAAATTTTTTATTAAATATTTTGGTTTTGGCCGGTGTGAGTTTAATAAAATTTTAAAAAGTTATAGTCACTTAAAACTATAATTTATTAAGATGCAAAAGTTCCTTTTATATATATATTTTTTGCTTTTTAAGGTTAAATTATCACTAAAAGTTTTTCAATGTTTTATTTTTATTTTTCTTTGAACCTGTCATTAAAAAAAAAAAAATAAAGAAATTTCCCTCATCACAAAAGGCAAAATGCTTAAAATAAAAAAAAATATTGAACCAAAAACATGGAAACCCAGTGATTAAAAGAAAAATAGTACACTGAATCCATAACTGTGTATGTATGTGTGAGTTATGTTGTCTTTATTTCAACTCTCATATTTACATTGACAATTAAATTGAATGGCGAAAATAATAAAACCGCATAAAACAACTTAATAAACTAAGTCATGTTCCATTTTAAACATTCAAAAGCTTCATAAATTACTTTAACTTATAAAACATCAATAAAAAAATTCAGTTTGTTAAAAAAAAATAAAATAAAACTTCCGCTTATTTAGATAAAGAAATGATTATATCCAGTTTTTTTTTTCATGGAAAACCAAAACTAAAACCTAAAAGAAAAGATGATAAGTATCCGCATTTTCTTTTTAATAGTTAATTTCCGCTTTAGTTGCTTTCTTATTGCCTCATATGGATTCATGACAAAACAACCATCTTTCATAATAAACAATTAAATTTAAAAAATCTTTTATTTAGTAGATTGCCACGACACTGGGACTGCTGTTCATCTTTATCATGATCAGCATCTCATTATTTTTGTTTCTTTCAAATAATTTTGCACATCTTCCTTGTGATTTGAATTCATTACACAGCTGAAGTCGATCGGCTCTACAGAAGCAATTAATTCATGTTTAAAATATAAATATTTTTATAATTTTTACTTTCAAATTATTTCATAGATTTTCTTTGACTGTGCAACGCATTTCAGTTTGAGTATGAGACATGTGTGTCTCTTATCTTTGTGTAAAAAATTTAAGCGCCATCATGATTTATGTACCAAAGCTCTTATTATTATACATTTTAATTTTTAAGCATCTTTCTTTTATTTCATTTTGATCTTTTCAATTGTTATTTATAAAAATAATCTTGTAAATTATTAAGGATGAGAAATGAGTATTAAGTCATGACACTACCAATCATGACACAGCCATACAGCCTGCCTGATTGTCTTTAATGAATGTTTAAACGTTTAATCATTTGATTTTGTATTATTTGATTATGGCATTTGCAGCTTTTTGAACTTTCACGCTTGCACTAAACCGCATTATCGTATCTCTTTATGTCTGCTTACCAAACATTGCAAACATTTTATTTTTCTTTTTTAATTTTTATGTTTTTACTTTATTTTTTTTTTTTTTTTTTTTTTGTGTTAAATAATTTATTTATTGTAAAGACATATTTATGTAAAAATGCTTTTAGTTGAAAATTTGTTGGTTGTTAAATTTAGAATCTAAAAAGTATAAAATAAAGAAAAGTCTAGACAAGCTGTCTAACGTTTTATAAGCGATCAATATAAAGTCTATGACTTGCAGTATGGTGATGAAAATAAATCAACTTTGCATTTCTTTTGATGTAATTTTTACGACTTTTTAATGAAAACTTTGTTATAAAGAAACTTATGTAACGATAAAGGATTGAATTGTGTTTATTGATTAGTCAAAAATGGTCTTAGAAATTCAAAAATGAAATTAAAACTGCGGTCAGATTAGTTAAATATTTGACAAAATAGCCTTACGGGTAATTTAAAAATATTTATTCAACCTTTACTGACACGTAACAATACTAGTGATGATTTAAAATAAAACAAATGTGATATCTGGCCTTTTTTGGGAAGAATTTTATCTCAATGAGTATTTTGAGAACAAAATTTTCTTTTCCATTATTTAGTGGTTAAGTCTTTTAGGTCAAATACCATGCCTTTACCGATACAACAAAAAGCTTGAAATTTAAATGATTTTTTTATAATTTTTAGTATATTAGAAAATAAGACTGTTTTAATTACTATCGACCATAATAATTTTTTTGCATATTTTTTAATTCTTGTGACCGTAAAACTTTATAATTTCTGAACCAAATGAAAAGTTTTTACATTTCGTCCTTGTTAGTGTTATAAAAAAACTTTGCCAAGACACTAGATGAGCTAGAGAAAATTTGTCAATGTCAATTAATCAGACACAGTTTCGAAAACTTTGCTATTGAAAATCAGCAAAATCAGTCCTTGTTCTTCCAGGCAGCAGGCAAAACAACACGCCTGCCTCTAATTTTTTCATATCATTTGGAACAAATTTATTTTAGTGAAGTAACTTTCATCAAAAAATAAATATATGGGGCAATAGAGAATTAAAAAAGTATGAAAAAAAAATCGAGTAAAAAATTGGCGCTGGGCTATATTTTCCGAGTTATGGGCATCTGAACTTTTCATAAAAAAGATTGATTGTCAATATAGTCAATATGGGTATCATTTTAAAACTTTAAAGAGATCTTTTAGGGTATACTAAAATTTAAAAAAAAATGCTTAACCCATTGAGAGCCGATGACATTTTTATGTAAATTTTTTTTACTTCTCTGTCACCCCAATATTTTTTGTTATTTTATTATTGGAGATACTTCCCTAGATTTACATATATGGTGAAAGCTATATAACTTCGGCATAGCCGAATACAGCACTCCTACTTGTTTAAACTATAATTGATAATAATTTTAAATCAAACTGAGAAAAAAAATTTTTAGAGAGTAAAAAACTGAGCAATATTTTAGTTTTAAAAATTTGATTTAATTTTTTCTCTCTTAAAAATATTTCTTATATCCGTTAATTTGAAAACACTGCCACTTTATCATGAACTGCAATAATGAAATTAATAATATTTTAACCATTATTAATGTAAATAAAATTTAGCTCCAAGAAAATCATAGTCATAGAAATAATTGAACAAATTTTTAATTAATTTAAAATCTTTTTCATAGCTTACGAATTAAAAAAGGTTTGAATACATCATTAAATGATTGGGAAGACAACTTATGTGCACAATGTCTTAAAAAAATTTGGCATGAAATAAATAATTATGTCAACACACGATTTTGCAAATAGTTAACAGGAAAACATTTAATCAAATGTTTAATTAAAAAAAATATTCCTAAAAAAATAAGGTGGGTTAATTAGGCTTTTTGTTTTCTTTTTTAATTGCTGGTATATTAATGATGATTATTATGGAATCATGTATTACATTCCTGTTAGAAATAACTTGATTCCTAATAGTTAAAAAGGCTGATTAAAATATAAAAACAGTTTTGATTAAAAGAAATTTTTGGCGAAAACCACAATTTCTTTAAGATTGTGTTTGAGCGATGTAATAAAATTGTATTTTCTGTTTGTTTTATTTTTTATTTTCAATTCACTACTATCAAGAGTTTCCTAAAAGAAATGGTAAAAACTAGCTGAGATTTTAATTTTAATGTATGTAAGCAACTTTTTTTATTTTGTCTTTTAATCAAAACACTTGTTAATGTTTGTTGTGTTGGTATTGTTGCAAGAAATCGTTGAATGGTTTTGTAAAAGAAAATTATTTGGAAAATTTTGAACAAAACTAAGGTAAAAACATTCAACATTAAACAGTCGATTTAAAAACGTACAACTGTTAAGATACTTAAATTAACAAATTATTTGTGTTAAAAAAAAAATTAATTTCTACATTAAATTTAAATTACAACAACAATAATAATAAAAAAAGCTATAAAAACGTTGAGAAATTAAAAGTGTTGAAAGCAAAAGGACAATGAGTTAAAGAAAACATTAACTAAAAATTTTTCATTTAAAAGTGAAAATATTTTTACTAAAAAATACCTTTTAAAAATAAAAAATGTTTTAAAAAAAATATCCTTTTTGTTAAAAAATGCAATAAAAGTTTTAATTAAAGTCCTTAAAATAAAAGAAAATAAATAATAAAAATAATAACAAATTGAAATATTTATACAGCAACAATTTGTTTAACTTTTGCTTTCATTGATGTGGTAACATTCAAACAACCAGAAACTGGCCGGTCACACTTTTAATAACGCACCGTTTACAACAAACATATCATCAGCTAGTGCAGCGTGTGCTGCAATGGCCACAATAGCCTCAGAGTTACCTTCAACTCTACCAGTTGTAGTTGTTAAGCCTGTTTCTATGACTTTTGTATTCGGCCTCTTCACCTTGGCTTTGGTAAGTGGTTTTTATTGGTGGCTTTTCTTGCAACAAATCAAGTTTAAAAGTTTAATAATGCATTTTTCTCAAAACAAAAAAAGAAAAAAAAATACAAACATCGCCCGCAACGAAAGCGAAAAAAACATCAACAAAAAATATTAAATAGACTTTTGCTCTGCCGCATCAAAAATAGTTAAACTCTGCTTAAATTTTAATAAAAAATTGCAACTTGCAACAAAAAAGCAAACTCAAATATTCATTCATGTTGAACTTGTTTAAATGATGTTTAAGTTTTTGCATTTTTCTTTTCTTTTTATTTCTTTCTTTCTTTCTTTTTGCTGTGTTTTTATTCAACGTTAAACAGGAAGTTTTAATTGTTTTATTTTCTACGATGCTAATTTTTCATATTCAAGCTAAACAAAAGAAGAGTGAAAAAATATATTCACTCACATAAATAAAAGCAAATATTTTGTCATGCATTTATTGTATTTTAATGTTGAATGTGGTGAAGTATAATAATCAACATCGTTATGCATCGTACCTAAGATCAACAAAAATGATACCAAAATAATTAATATGGATGACATAAAAAAATCTGTTAAAAAAAATAATTTAAATAAAAACAGTTTAAAATATTTAGTAAATTTTTAATGATGAAAAAATATATTAAAAAAACATTAAATGATTTTAAACACGAACTTCTACAGTTCTGCCTTTTATTTTCCAATATTTTAACATAATTGGCAAAATAAAAAAACTTCTCGTTTCACATAATTTCTAATTTTAATCAAGATCGTAATGAAACAATTTCTTAAGAAAAATTCAATTGTTAAAATCTAGATATTTTTCTTACTTTTTATACTAAATACCACTCTTATTTTATACAATCCATCCTTGAAAGCATTCAAATTCATACAGTTGTTGTTATAAAAACAAACTTTAGCTGTATAAATGATAAATGAAAACCTTGTTGTTGATTAATTTCAATATTGATTTGAAAATTTTGAAATGTAGAATAAATGTACAAGAAAAGTAACAAATACATATATACATACATACATACACGTTCAAATAAATCAACAGCAATAAAATGTAAAAGAAACCCAACAAATATAAAACTACTAAGTATAGTATATGCGGCGATGCCAAATTTTATGTACCCTTCATCATGTATGGAAATCTATTTTAGTGCAGTAACTCCAATAAAAAAAAAACAATCTTGAGGTGGCAGAGAATCAAAAAATTAAATAATTTGATTGGTTAAGCATTTTTCTAAACTTTAGGATTTTCTAAAAGATCTGTTCAAAAGCCTTTAAATGATACCCATATTGATGTTTAAAAAATGTAGTGCATAATCGTACTTTTCAATGGAAAGTTCAGAGGCCCATAATTCAAAAAAATATGGGCGAACAAAATTATCTCCGCCTGATATTTTTTCTTATATTTTAAGTCACTATCGCCCCATATATTCATTATTTTTTATTTTTATTATTTTTATTTTTTTTTTTTTTTTTTTTTTTTTGATTGGAGTTACTTCATTGTTCCAACTGAAAATGAAAAATTAGAGTCAGATGTGGTATTTTGCCCGCTGCCTAGGAATACATAGACCGATCTTGTTGATTTTTAATAGTAAAATTTTTTATGTCTGATAGATTGACGTATTTAGATTTTCTCTAGCTCATCTAGTACCTTGGCAAAGTTGATTTAAACCCGAACACGAATGGACAAACGAATATCGCTTTACATAAGGACTCAGAATACATATGTATATATTTGATGGGGATCGAAAATAATATTGTACAAACTACAAACGAAATGATAAACTTAGTTATACCATTTGTCCTTTTTTTGTGGTGAAGTGCATAAAAAGTATAATTTACAATATTGTTGCACAGGAAAATTGAAAAAATAAAAACTTAAACAAAAAAAAAAAAAAAGAAAATTGTATTTTAGGTAAAAGAAACTTACAATAATAAAAACAAGAATCATTTAAAACTGCAATTTAAAGTCTGCACAATAATATGGAGTAGCACACATACACACACCCAGACACAAACATAAACAAATAACAAATAAACAATTACTACAAAAGAAGAATATTTAACAGAGAAGCGAATAAATACAAATGCATAAATAAAAAACTAAATAGCCTTTGAATAGGAAATCAACAATATTTTATATAAAAAAATAGCAGGCTTTTAAAAGAATAGAATCTTTCAAAGTTTGCTTCCGTATGATTTTTTTAAACAACCCTGACTTACTTTCCTTTTCACGAACTTTAATTAAATTTTTTTATTAAAGATGATTTTTATATCAACATAAATTTTTTAATTACAAAGCAGGCAAATTTCTCCTAAAATTTCTTATTTTTAAGGAGATATACATTTTTGAAATATCAAATGAAACTTTCATATACTCGTAAAGGTTGATTTATTTGTATCACAAAAAAGCTTATGTTCTCCAAATACTTTACATATAGCGATTGGTATCCACATGTACTCTAGAAAGAAATTGTTTTAACAGGCAGGCATGATCCCCACTTCACTCCTCTAAAGAGAGGTAAGCTAGCGATAGCTTAAGATCCTTCGAATCCTGAGTATTAAAACATAATGTATTAAATACTTTCTTAAAATATTCCGCAGTAAGAAAAAATATCAGTCATTTTAAAAATTAAGAATCCATGTTCCCCAAAATTATTCTGCAGCGCAGGTATTCTTGTCACTCTGTAGAAGATTTGACACTCCTACTTTGCACGGATAGTGTCGCAAGATGCTCTTAAGGAAGCGGAATATTCATTTTTATTCCATCCACTACTTCCTGATCCAGAGGATTCATAGGAAGAGCGCTGAAACTGAAAAGGTAAGCGTGTGGACTGCTGATGTTTTCTGTGTGCAGTTAGGCCAATTAAAAATTATTTTAATTTTTTCTGATACAAATTAAAGTTTTTCATACACATCACCCTCTCACACCAGGGCTAAACTACATTAACTGCGAAGTAAGAATTGAAATGACTATAGCAGCATCATAACTTTACTTAACGCCAGATGTGCTTTTACAATGTTTTAAAAATAAGCAAAAAAAATAAATTGAAGAGTTGTAAAAATGAAGATCTCCACCTAACATTCTTCCTTCTTAAAAAAAATCTCATAATTATGCACCTAATAGTCAGTAGTATCATAATTATAAAAAGATTATTTTAGCATTCAGAAATATTTAATGCCCATCGACGTGTCCGCTGCTGCATTCAAAATTCTCACAAAGCAAAAAAATTTTAATTTTTATTGAATTTATTAACAGAATCTTATTCAAAAAGTGGGTTTGGTGTAAAAATCTAGTCAAAAAATCATTTAAACTTATTATTTCACAAAATCTAATTTAAGTGAATTCATAATTTTACAACTCTTCCAGTTTTTGTACAACATAAAAATGCCAATGAATAACAATTGTTTGTGTGTGTGATCGTAGAAAAAAAGGATATAAAATGTAATAAAAACAATATCATCATCATCATCATCGACAACAATAATAAAAACAAAAACAAGTAATTTTCTAAAAGAACAACAAATAAAATTTTTTTCTCTTTTTATTTTCTCTTATTATTTTACTGCATTTTTTTATTTTATTTTTATAACTTTTATTTGCTGCACAAATGGCCACCATTGTTGTTATTAATTTGCTGTAATTGTTTTTTCTTGTTAACGTTTTGTTGTAACTTTTTGTTGTTATTTTATAAAAAAAACTAACATCAAATAAATGTTTTGAACTCTTCAACCTCTTTCCTACGCCCACTAAGGGCACGAAGGTGTTGGTGTGTTTATTTCGTGTGTAATAAATAGAAAACATTTAACGATTTTTTTTTCTTTTTGGTTTTTTCTATAAAGTTAGAAAGGAAACGGAAACTAGGCCACAAAACTTTTCTAATTGTTTGGCTACACGCAATGGTAAATTGTATTTTTTTATTATCTAAAATTTTTTTAAAGGAAAAAATTTACAAAAAAACAAACAGAATGCATTTTGCAACATTCTTAGAGTGGCAATACTGAGATTTTTAGAATATTGAAAATATTTAAATTGTGGTGTTTTTATTGCTTTTATTTTGCTTTGCTATTTAAGAAGAGCAGTCGAAGCAAAACTAATTAAGACTATTAACGATTTAAGATTTGGCTTTTAAATAGTGTTATTATATGTTCAATGTTGCACAAAAAAATATTTTATTTTATAATTCTTCAAATATTGTTAAATAAATGCCGTTACAATTCAAATACTGTCTAGTCTCTTTTAAACAGAGTTCTTATTTTTTTTTCTTCAATTTTTCTCATTTGCCTTGTTAGTGGGGTATTTTCTCCGGTAAATATCATCCGATGCATTGAACCCGATTAAAAAGGATCTGCCTGCAAAAAATTATTAAAAATTGTTAAAAGATTTAAAATAATTTTCTATTTTGAGAAAAAAATTACCAACAGGATTTCATATTTTTAATCGATTACTATTTTCATAATTAACAAAACCTTAAAAAAATCCTTAAGTGTTTTTAAATTTATATCAGTTTAAAATTATATTATTTATATTGGTAGTACTTTAAACCGAATTCGTTTTCCCTTATCGGACAGTTGCAACAAATTCTCTTATCTGCTGAGGCAAGGAAATTCACTTTAATGTCATCTCTTAATAATAATTTATCGTTTTAAGCTTAAAATCGTTTAAATAATTAAAACTTCTTAACGTTTATTTGCGTTCAAAAAACAATTAATATTTTTCTGCTCATTTAATTTATAATCAATTTAATAGAGTTGTGTGCGTGCAGTTGTATTTTCTATATCATTGAAAATAAAATCTTTCGCGTATCGTTTTTTTTTTATTGCTGCTTAAAACTTATTTTGACATTTTAATTAAAAACCGTACAATTGACACTAGAAGCCTTGGCTCGTTCGTTGTTTCATTTTTTCCACACCTTTTTCACTGTTTTTCTTATATTTTTGTTTTGTTCTATACATTTTTTTTTATGTTTTGTTCATCTGAAATTGTCGTATGTACGCTGAACATTAAATGGATTTTAAAATAAAAAGCAACAGAAAAAAAATTTAAATATAGTGAAGAGAAAAAAAGAGAGCTTTTAGTTAAATTGAATTTGGTGTCATTAACTTCATTCACTTAAAATCGTTTTGTCGTTGGTTTAATAAAAGTACATAAACTGAAATTTATCGCTTTTTTAAAACCGTTTTTACACTAGCGACGTGTCTATTCAAAACATTTAGAGGAACTTCCTTTTCATTCCATCTATCAGCTGCAGTATGTGTGTTGTGTTTATGTTTTCGTTGCCATTTCTATTTAGAGTTGTTATTTTTATTGTATTGTGTTGGTTTTATTATCATTTCTGTTTTGCTGTTTATTCATTTTACTTAAATTAAATATCGGTAAAAGGTGATACAAATCCAAGTCACAAACATAAATTCGTACTAAAACATATGAAGACATTAAACTGTTCTGCAGTTTTGAAAATATCAGAGCATTTTTTAGTAGTAAAACGCCTACAAAATTTGTCTGGCATTTGTCAAGCTGTTTTTACAGGAAATTATAAAGACGAGAACCTTTTCTCTTTAAACCTAAATCACTACGTTGAGCATGAATATTCTCCAGAACCGCAGGGTTAAATAAAGTTGCATTTAAATTTATAGAAAACGTGCAAAAAAGTCGACACTTCATATATTTATCCCTTAAAAAAATTCCCTAATGATTCACTTCTTAATTAAAATATAAAATAGAAAAGTTTGACACTTTGAGAGATTTAAACAGAAATAAAAAAAATTAAATTGATAATTACTCGAATAAAATTTATTAAAAAGTACAAGAGTTGTCTGTGACCATGTGACCAGAGCTATTAAGATGCCAGACTTATACATCAAAGCAGAGAGAGTAGCCGTTAATGTTTAAAAAAGGCTATCGGCCAACTCATTTATTTCTCTTTTGTAAATCACAAATTTAAAGTCTCAGACTTGAAATTTTATATTCATTCGCTGGATAGAAAAGCAAAGAAATATTTTATTAAATGGCACACTTAACCGAAAATTAAAAAGATTTAACGACTCACTTGTTTTTATGCTGGTTTAATGAACTGAAGAGAAAGAAAAACAAACAAAAATATTGTATGGATTTTTAAAATATTTTTATTCAGACACAAAATCCAAAGAATCCGAAATTGAAACAAAATTATTACTGACATTATTCCAAGTTCAATTTGTCTGCATTTGATTTTTTGTTTATGCCCGCAGAACTTAGTCATTTCTGAAGCAAATATTAAAAGGTGATGCCAGATCGGTGCCATTTAAAAATAAATCATAAAAAATTTTTTATATGTTTTTGAGCTGAAATAATTTTTAATTAATTTAATTAAATTTGTCCCCTGGTATTAAAGTTGTTTGATTACTCTTATAAAAAACATACATATAAATATATAAAACGCGGTATAACCAGTTTTAAGGGAATAAATAATTTCGTGTTATGTTTAATTTTCACGCACACCTTGCTGTGCATCACTTAATAAAAATTTTCTATTTTTTATTATGGTTTAAAGCGATATTAAGTTTGAAGTAAAAAGCAAAATTTTAATGAATGTTGTTTAATTTTATATTTTGTTATAAAAAAAAAACAATAAATTTGCTAAATTTTAAAACCAAATCAAAATTAGTTTCGAATGTGTTTTTTAACAAAAATATTTTAACAAAAATATTTTAACAAAATATTTTAAATAATTTTAATTGAAACAAAATAAAAAATACTGTAAGTAAACTGAAAAATAGCTTTAGGATCAGTTTAGTTCGATTTATTCATTTAATAAAAATAAAAACTAATATTTCATATTTAAAAATTAGTGGCATCGAAGGAGTTCCAAAAATTGTGTGTAATTAATTTCAAACATAAAAAGTTGCTAATGTATTTGTGTCCACTATTTGTTTTGAACATCCTTTAGTCTATTTTTCTTATTTAAAATAAAGAACAAGATGAAGAAGAAAAAAAATTAATATTTTCCTTGGAACAAATTTAACGAAAAAACAAAGAGAAAAATTTTAAAATATTTTGTTCCTAATAAATATAATTTTAAATGACATCTTCTTACAAAGAGTATTGATTAGATAAAAAACTTAAACAAAAAATAATATTTTTTATAAAAGCTAATTCATGGAGAAACATAGAAATGGGGATATCATTCATTTGCTTTTGACAAAATAGTTTAATTCACCAGGATAGATTTTTTCTCTATTGCAGACAACAGCCATCGAATAAAGAAAACAATTTCTTGATCATTTACCCATTTTGCGGATGTATTTAAATCCGATTCCTTGGCGCATATAGATACCAAAGGATGAAGGGATTAATCTGCAGATCCTTCCCGATCTAGGAAAAATTATTTCAAAACTTTAATTTTATTTTTCAAGTAATAAAAGGAGCACTTAGAATAGATGGCGGGCATGTATTTCTAGAGATTCTTAGCTTGATTTTTAGTATCAATTTAATATATGACCCATCACAGTAAAGTGAATTTGAAGGCAATTATTTTCTCGTAGTCGTAAAAAACTAGAAAATCAATATGAAAAGTCTTTATCGCTCATGAATCTTCATGTCTGCTTAAAATTTCATCATTCAAAATTTAGCGTTTGGCAACTTGATTATTCAAAAAACAGCCATAAACTATTTCTTCTCATAAAAATCAGCAATAAGTAGCCAAAATTATAAACATGTGCTTACAAAATATGTCACAAATTCGAACTTCCTCTATCTAGTGGACAACAACTCGATTATATAACAAATTACAAACCAAAACATGCAAACAAATGGAAGATGAAAAAACAAGACTCACGTAATAAAATAACAAAAATGTTATTGACTTTCAATTCAACAAAATATTTATAAAAGGCGTTTGTACATTTAATACACTAATCAATGACTGGTTTTTTTTCTACAAAAACTAATGATTAAATTGTTGAAAAAACACTTGAATTTATACCAAAGTGAAAGTGTATTTAGACAATAATTATTGCTTTTTTGTTTGTTTTATATTTTATAGCTGGGGACGAGCAGAGCACAGGACGAACTGCCAGCAATATGGAAAACACCACCGATGTTGGAAACATTTGCTAGTTATGAGGTAAATTTAATCTCAAACAACATTTACATCAGAGACAATAAAGATTATTTTTTTTTTTGCAGGATATGCAATATTATTTTGATCATCGGAATCAACGCTCTTTAAGACATATTGAAAATCCTTTAAAAGATTCCTATATAGAAGCCTTCAATCAACACAATGAGCAAGAAGATCATAGAATCAAACGGGCTGCTTCTGGACAACAAGAATTGCAGCAACAGCCTGCTTTAATAAAATTTGAAATGGCCGATGCTGTAGAACCGAGCGATGAGGTAAAACAGCTGATACGTCAATACAAAAGTAGAGCGTTACAACAGAATGAAAAATACATGGAAACAGTGTCGCTTTCTAATGCCAACAAACCAAAAACTAGCAACAAAACTAAAGTTAAAAGAAATTCAACGAATGTAAACAGTAGAAAAGCATATTTTGGTCAACGTTTAAGTAGATCTAAACGCTCTACACAACAACAACTGCCAAAGAATTTCAAAGTGAAATATATACCGTTTGAAGTAACAGATGCCCGGGAACCAGATATTCATACCAAAAATTTAATTAAGCGTATGCGTGCTTTAGAAATTGAAAAACTGGCTAAGGAATTACCTTTAACGGAAACTAGCGTTAAGGATAAGAAGGAAAATGTTGACAGCAGCAGTACAACTACTAAGAAACCTTTTAGTAAACGCTCAAAACTCGGTAGACAATGGAAACCTAAAAGAATTAAGCGCGATGTAGCTGCTCCTGAAATGATAAAATTTGAAATATCAGATGCAAAAGATCCTAATCCTTCTTTAAAGCATCTCATAAAAACAGAACAGGATAGAGAAGCCAAAGCTTTAAAGTTGGAGAACACAACGTTAGCAAATCCCGCCCAATCTGCAGATGCTATCACTGGTGATCAAAATACTCAGGACACCAAGAGATATTTTGTTTATAAAGAAGCACCTGTCAAGGTTAAGAAATCTGTGGCTGCTTTTCCCCACGAAGTTCAGAATATAATTTCACATTTGATTAAAGGTGGCGGTGCTGGTGGTGGCGGAGGAGGTGGAAAGGCAAATTTAAAATATATACCTGCCCAGCAAATTGATTATAATAATTTAAAGGCAGCTTATCAAAATGTTAAAGGAGGTGGTGCTGTTTATGGTCATGGAGCTGGTGGTGGAGGCGGGTTTGGCTACGGAAAATATGCCCATGCGGTGCCAGTTAAATTCGTTTATCATCAAGTGCCTGTAGTGCCTCTTGAAGGTTATGGTGGTGGCTATGGAGGCGGTGGAGGAGGAGGAGGAGGAGGAGGAGAAGGTGGGCATGAAGGTGGTGGGGCTGCGGTTGCTGTACCAGTTAAATATGCAGCCGTTGGTGGCGATGCAGGAGGTAATGGCTATGCCGCTGGAGGAGGTGGTCACAACGCAGGTGGCTTAGCTGTAAAATATGTAGCCGTTGCTGGTGGTGAAGATGGTGGATATGGAGGTGGATATGGTGGTGGATATGGTGCCGACGGTGGCTATAAAGCTGATGGTGAGGCAGCGGCTGGAGGATATGGGGAAGGTGGCGGTCAGGGCGTTGACTATGGCGGTGGTAAGGATGATAATGGTGGTGGCTTTGTTTCCGCATCTAAAGCAGTTTATTTTGCAGGATATGCAGCAGGAGGAGGTCATGGTGGTGGTTATGGAGTGGTGGGAGGCGGAGGAGCTCACGGTGGAGGTTATGTTGCAGCAGGTGAAGCAGTAAGTCCTGATGCGGGTTATCCAGCCGATGGTGGTCATGGTGGTGGTCATGGCTTAGTTCATGGTGGTGCCTTAAGTGCTCATGCGAATTATGCCGGCTATGGAGGTGAACAAAGCGCAGTCTATCCTGTGGCACATGCCCCAGCAGCAATTGTACATCCAATTGTAGTAGCTGAGGGTGCAGTTGGCCAAGGAAAGGGGGTAAATTATGGTGCCGAAGTGGCTGGAGTTTCAGGAGCCAGAAACAGCGGTAATGAAGTTATAAAAAATATACCAGCTCCCCAGTTCAAGGGCGAAATAAAGTACAGTGTGGTTCCAACTGTTGAACAATATGCTAAAACACCTACGCAAGAATTCCAGCTTAAACTTTATTCACCTGAATCTCTAATAGCTAAAGCACAATTGGAAGCCAAAGATAAAGCCAAAGCAATAGCAGAAGAAGGACAAAAATCGGTAGCTGCAATTTATAAACAGGCAGCAGAAAAGGCAAGGGGAGAGTTTAGTGTTGGTTATGGCGGTGGTAAAGGAGCTAATGCAGGAGTTGGCAAGAGTAATGGTGGTTATGGAGGAGCAGAAGGAGGATTTGGTTTTAAAATCTTAGGCGGTGGCTTAGAAGGTGGAAAGAGCGGTGGTTATGAAGGAGATGAGGGTGGAGTTGGTTATGATGGCGGAATAGCTGGGGCTGGTGTTAAAGGAGTTGGTGCTGGACCTGTTATCAAAATTGAATATCATGCTCCAGCTGAGTCATTAAAGGGCAATTACAAAGATTTTCCCGAATTTCACCAGCTATCTACGTTGGTAGGCAAATCTCCCGAAGACCAAATTCATGGTCTTACATATCTTTTAGCCAAAGAAATGCAAAATCGATTACATTTGCAGCGTCAACACAACTTTGGAGGTGGCGGAGGTGGAAAAGGTGCTGGTGGTTATGGCGGAGGAGGTGGTGGTGGAGGTATTGAGGCACGACCACAAGATAACAAAGCCCCAGTTCTATTTCATCAAGAAGAAGCGCCTGCTCTCGGAGGTGCCGGCGCTGGTGAGGGTGGAAAAGGTGGTGGTAGCGGAGGTTTCTATCAACCCATTGTTGGTAAATATATGGGCATGGCAAAATCAAAACAATACATACCCGTTATTGAAAATGCTGCTGTAGAAGACTTTAAAGGTGTTGGCGCTGGTGGTGGTTTTGGTGCTAAGGTTGGTGCAGGAGGAGGAGGAGGAAGTGGTGGCGGAAAATTAGCTGGAAACTCCTATGGTCTTTCACCCAATTACAAAGGTTTAGGGGGATTTAAGGGATTTGGCGGCGGAATGGGTGCTAAGGCAGCAGCTGGTGGTGGTGGTGGAGGTGGTGATGAAGTTTATAATGCTAAAAGTTACGAAGAGGCAGCTGCTAAGGTAAGTCTTTTATATACTCTTTTTTAGCTAGCAAAGACGTTTTATTTTTTTATATTTAAACTTTTTACTGTTGGTTTCTTAATACCATTTCAATGTACTTTTACTTAGAGAAACTTAATTTTCTTTGTCTGGCTTTTATAATTCCCTCATGGATTAAGCCGCGTCACTAACAATATTAATCCATTTATGTGCTCATTATAACAACTACTACAACGAGTAAAATAGTCAAAAAACAAAAAATAAAACGAAATCTTTAGAACTTGTGTGGTATGGTGTTTTGTTTTTAGAGTTGGCGAACATATCAACCTACAAATCAATGTAAATATTCTAGACATTATACTGCAGTACCATCTTACCCTTGCCTTTTTATTTTGTATTTATGTAACAAAGTAGACATAGACTATAGAATAGAAAATAGACTTTGTCTCTCTCCTGTCCTTTCCCGGTCTCTCTCTCTTTTCATAGTCGAACTTTTAAATATCCTGGCATTGTTGGCTTAAGAGACAGTTTGGCTGATTGTGTGTCAATTGATGCGTTTGGCTTCACTTTTCCTAAAGCTTTTTAATGTTGTTGTTGTTTGTGTCATTGGTGTTTATAGACAACAATTTTCAATTGTGCATGTGAATGTACTTCCGTTTTCCTGTTTTAGTTTGATGATGATACCAAGCGTCGTGTTTCATTTTATTCATCGTCTCATGATTTCTACAACAATTTTATTCCGCATTTTTTTTACTCTTCGTACATTCCTTTTTTATATTCTTTCTACCAAAAAAGCAAATAATGAATTTCCTGCATAAAAAATACAACGAAGGTTCAATTGCAAGGATAAGCATTTATCCTGCCATTGCTCCGTTAAGGCGTTAGTAAACATTTCAATGTTTTTTGTATAGAAAATGCAAAATAACAACGACATTGAAATTATTTGTCGAACTTGAAAATTTTCTTTTGCGTATAAATGCATTATTTTCGTAACGAGAATTTGAAAATGAGCACACAAAAATAAAAAAACACAAAAACTTAAAAATAAATGAAAAGGATTTTTTGCCTGGGAAAAACCGTATAAAGAAAAGATTAAAAAAGTTTTTTATTTTAATAGACATGGATATCCAATCAATTTAAATCTTACCATAGAGAAAATTACTAATTCTTGTTTTCTTTTTTTTTTTTTTCTTTTATTATTGCATCTTTTTTTTTGCAACTGCATTTTTTAACACTTTAAAGTCCTAAAGTAGTTTATGTCTTAATTTAGATTTCATGTAAAATCAAGTAAGTAATTAAAAAACGAAGAAGTAAAGTTTAATAGAAAATAAAAAATACAGAATTTTTATATTAGAAGCTTCATAATTCTGTAGCTGTAGTTCAATAAAATTAAATTCGGAAGTATCCTAACTCCAACAAAAAATTTTTTAGGCCTTAGCCCAGGCCTAAAAAATTATCTTTAGAGCTTAATTTTACTACAAGAGTTTTGGGTCTTTACTTTTATGGTTTTCAACTTCATTTAAATAATTTTAATGTAAAAGTGATGTTAAAAAAATTGATTCTGTAGACGATAAAACTACTTCAATAAATAATTAAATACCGCAGAAGCAAAATCCACTTTACCGCAGCCAGGCATCGAGCCACGGCCACAAAATAATCCTGGCTTCAAAATATTATTCTTTTTATATTTTATTTTTTAGTAAATTTTGAGTGAAAATATTTCTGTTGCTCTTTAGCTTTTTATAATTCGTAATTTATTTTCTAATGAAATTTAATTTTATAACTGCAATTTATTTTTTATTTAATTTTTTTTCAATTAAAATATTTTTGTGTAAATATATTTTTTGTATACACTTTCATCCCCGAAGATTAATGCTATCAATCTAAGAAATCTTTAAATTACATACTTTGCCACCCAAGTACCAACCGATATAAATTATAATTTTCTTATTTTATTTACAAACATTTTTTTTTTTTACTTTTTCAATTTAATCTCTGACAAGAGATACAAAGATGCTCGCCTTTATTTTAGCTTCAACCCAAAGAAATAAAAGCAAATGCTGTTAATGCTTTTACCAAATAACTATTTATTCATTTATCGATTCATCTATCTATTCACTATTTAATTCATCCATCTATCGATTGTATTCTCTAGACTTAAAACTGTATAAGTCTGTTTACTGCTTGGACAGATTTAACTTGTGAGTCTGCATATTATCGGTTGTTGTTAAGTTGCTGTAATCCCTAAAGTTATGCACAATAGCAACAACAGCCTTAGCAGTAGCAGCTGAAACAGTAACAAACACTTTTGTTAACTTGTCCTGTTTTGCCAGATTGTTAACAAACATGTTTTGTTGTAAACTACTTTAAACTTGTACTTACAAACACATTCATATAGAAAATTGCTTTAGTTTTTCCTTGTAATATGCATTTTTTTCTATTTTTTTTAATGTTGCCTATCTAGCAAGCTGGAATAATCTTTAGCCATGGCCAGACTATTGTATTGAGTAAATTGGAAAAATGTTTAAATTTCGTAAAAGTTTTAAGAAATTAAAAAAAAATAACAAGAAGAAACACATTTTCAAAGCAAATATTTTCCAAATAGCATATTATCATAATAATACACTGGCTTACGTTTTAAGTGCATTTGAGTACATTATGATTATACCTTGTATTAAGACCCACCTAGGATTGCAACAAAATTTAATTGCCTTTTTTGCATTTAGAGGAAAAAAAAACAGTTTATCTGTAAGAATTTAATTCCAAAGTTTTTTCCCTTTTTTTGTTTTTTTTTTTGTTTTTTTTGCTTTTACAGAAATTATATTTAGATAAAAAAAAATTGTAATATAGACATTTAAGAAAAGTTTTATTTCTTTACATCTTTTGTAGTGTCTTTGACAAACATATCGTTAGCAAAATATTGGAATTTTTTTATACTCTTTTTATAACTTTTCTAAAAGTTTTATAAACACATCAGTCATTTGAAGTATAGTAAAGTATATATTACTTAGGCAACCCCTAGGATATGCTACACTTTTTATAATATAAGACTTAAATAGATTTTTCGATCCACGCAACAATTTGGTGTAAATAAGTTGCTTTTGGTCACTTGATCACTATTAAGGGCACCCAGAAATCACCAGTTTTAATACACTTTGTTTGTTAATAATTTTTAATTTACTGAAAGAGAATGAACGTTATAATGATAAATGTTTAATGTTATGTCGGCAATAAGGTATAAAATACAATATCAGAGAAATGTCCTCCTTTGTTAGCCTCACAAATGCGAGCCCTTTTGAGCACATTTTTAATTATATTCTTACAAATTTCACGCGGTACTTCATTAATTTAATCACGAATATTTTGCTTGAGTTGCTCACGCGTTTCTTGCCTTTTAGATGTTCCTACAAAAAGAAGTCCAGATCAGTCAAATCAATCGGCCGCGGAGCCCAGTCAGCATCACCTTTTTTTGAAAAAGCTTGTTGTGGGAAGAGGTGTCACAGTAATTCCATTGTAATCCTAGCTGTATGCGATTTGGCACCGCCTTGTTGGTACCACATATTAATCAAGCCCAAAGCAATTAGCTGTGGCGTTAAAAAGTCTTCAATTATATCACGATGTCGCTTCCAATTTACAGTTACTGTTATGTCGTTTTCGTGTTTAAAGAAGTAAGGTCCAATGACCAAATTGCAGTTCAGACTGTCACATTCATAAATGCAGAGGTGACTGATGAATAATCTGCGGGCTTACCATTGATCAGAAACGGCTATTCCATTTTGTTCACATCCAAATAAAAATATGTCTCTTCACTCTTTTTAATTTTTTAATGAAAAACGTGTTGGTCATGGGCGAACTATAACAGCCTATCGGCATATGTACAAAGGCGTAAATGGTCTTGTGAAAGATGCTCTTGTGCCAATTGAATTTTAAATCGAAACAAATGCAAATCCTTGCGCAAAAGTTGTTTTTTGAAGATCAAGCTCCTGTTTTGAACTCTTCCCTGAGCAGCAGTAATGTTTTTAGTCCACACTTAGGCGTATCACCTGCAGACCCTCTTTCTTCAAAATCATTCACAACGAGATGAAGAGTGCGTTTTGTTGATGCGCTGTTTCTTCCAAAAATTTCACGTAAGTTTCCTAACGTCACAGTTTTGATAAAATGTTTTAAAGATTTAAACACATGGGCTTATCGAATATCTTTTCGTAATAAATTTGCCACGTGTCTACTTTTCGACTGCCAAGACCAATATTTACCAAAATGGCGGCAAAATAAAATATTATACCTTCCCAGCGGACTCCCTGTATGACTGATATTTATCTTTTGATTGCAATTCTATTTTTATGAAATTTCTCTTTTGCGCGTCGTTAAGAAGAAGAAATTTATGATATAATACACGTTTCATTTGTAGCTTTCGATGTCCTAAGAATATTCCTTGCCTAAGGATAACGTTCCCAAAGCGAAAAAACGTTTGTCTGCCGCTGCTTTTGATTGCGACACTCTCTAAAATTTCACTACAACGCCAACATTGTTTAAAATCCTTGAGGTCGTCGACTACAACATATTTTATAGCTAAGCAATTCCAGCTCAAAAGCATTTTATTTTTATGTGCACCCAAAAAATATGATATAAATTCCAGCATTCAATTTAATAATTTATAAAAGAGCTTTTTTACTTCAATTTATGTAAATCTTTCCTTATTCTTATTTTAATACATTGATCAATAGCGCTCAACTGTCTGCTATACCCAACAAAAAATAAATATAAAAAATTGAACAGCCAATCAAGCAGACGCATTGTCGAAAGGGTTACTTAACGACAAAACTTAAAGCATACTTTAAGGAGTGACAAAAATTCATCCCAAACTATTTTTAACAAATTTTAATTTTTTTACAAATTTTTTTGTTTCTTTATTTATTGATGATAAATAAAAAAAATTATAGTGTAATGGGATGGGAGTTATTTTGGTAGCAAAAACTTTCAAAATATGCCAAAACAGCATACAAAACTTTTCAACACTTTGCTTTTCATCAGTTTAACATACATACACACACACTAACTTTCTTAAACTTAACTTGGGAGTAAAAGAATAAAATGGGAAAAACAATTTTACCAAAAGAAAACGCAGAATAAAATAAAAGAATAAGCGTCAAACTTTAAGTATTACTAGTCATCGGCAGCTGTATAGATGAGTTTAAGCAATTTAATTTTGTCAAGCAAAAGTTAAGAAAAAATTTTTAAAGTTGAGTATTAATTAATTATAAAAAAATGAGTGCTTTCAAAGTGAACAATTTGTGACTCGTATAAAGTATTACACAGCTTAAATTTTTTACTTTTCTAAATTTATTCATTTTAAAATATTTTCATATTTTATTTAAAAAATAAACTCAATTTAACATTTTTACTTTCTATCAATTTTAAGTTATTAATAAGAAAATACAATACGCAGAAATTAAACATAGACCAGCTAAAAATTAAAATGAAAAATATTATATTTTAAAATTACATATTTTGTATCTCTGGACTAATACAAACACATTCTTATAGTTTACATACAACTACAGCTGTTGGTTTGTCTGTATTAAACATTCTTTTGATCATTGATTTTTTCCAACATCTTTAATTTGCATTTAATCATCCTTGTTTCATGGCTGTTAATGGTTCATTTGGCTCTTTGTGCTTTATTTCATTTTTGTTATGAGCTTTTCAAACAGCAGCAACAAACAGCTAAAAGTAGAGAGTAAAAAAGGGAAAGAGTATGAGAGATTGAATACAAGTTTTTTTATAATTTGTTTCCTTGTTTTCATACTCTTTTCTTCTTTGTCGTGTCCTTGTGTTCGCTTGTCTAATTTAAAAAACATTGTAATCAAATGCTTGATTTCATTGTTTCCTTTTAGACACTTTGTAATTGCTCCCCTAACGGGTATACGGGGATTTATTTATTATTGTTGTTGTTGCTTTTACTATAAATTTTGTGGTAAATATTTGCTGGTGGCTCTTTTTTATGGTTGGCTTTCTTTGGCTTAACAATGTCATTAAATGTTTGTTCACTGAAGCGATAGAAGATGAGCTTTTCTTTTTGATGTTAGATTTATTCAAATAATAAATACAGCTTCATGAATTTTATTTTAAAGCTAATTTAAGACTAACGATTAAAGGATACATGACCATACATTTAATGAGACACTTAATCGTGAAGATAATTAAAGAAAAAATTTTTTATCTAAAATTTTTATTCATTAAATACTAAATAGTTATTTAAAATACTAAGTTAAGTAAAGAAGAGGACATTTTTTTTATTTTTAATTATTTTTTTTTTGTGATTTCCGTTATTATTTATGTCACATATCGTATTTTGTAACTGTTTATATTTAAAACAAGTCGTGTTATTTGATACCCATTTAGTTTCTTTTCTCAAAGCGTAAAGATCTATTTAGATTAAAATCAATCTTTTGACAACCTCCTTAAAAGAAAATATTTAATTCAACGTAAAAAATGTTTTGTTTTAAAAGAAGCCAGTTTAATAAAACAATTTTTAAAATAGAACAATTTTTAAAAATTCCTTTCATTAATATAAAAGTCTTTTTTTTTTTTTTTTTTTTTTTTTTTGGAAAGCTCAAACATTTTTAAGAATTTTTATTGTTAATATGTCGGTACATATTTGTAAAACAAAACATTCGTATAAACCAGCTGTTCAAAAAAATTCTCATAGAAAATTTGTTTAAAAATTATTTTTTAAAACAGCATTTACAAGTGATTTTCTTAAAGATAAGTTTTCAAATGTTTTTAAAGGGGCTTTATATGTTTTAAAAAAAAGATTTTCAAAATAAGATTTTACAACTTCAATCAGATATGTTACTGCAAAAGCTTTTAAGTTGTTTAAGTAAAAACCTTTTTTTAAAGATGAATGCGAATATAACTTCCTTAAATAAAAGCTTTACACCAATTAAGCTTTTTGTAATTATTATAAGTTATTTTAGACTCCTTACAACAGAAATTGAAAAAAAGTAATATCTGAGTTTGTCATTCTGTATGTAATTTCTCATATCGGTCCATATCCGTTGAGGCAGCGGGCTAAACAACAAGCCTGCCTCTAATTTTTTCATATCATTTGAAACAATAAAGTAACTTCAATCGAACAACA
The DNA here is from genome assembly GCA_937654795.1 of Cistogaster globosa. Taxonomy (NCBI): domain Eukaryota; kingdom Metazoa; phylum Arthropoda; class Insecta; order Diptera; family Tachinidae; genus Cistogaster; species Cistogaster globosa. Next base: position 3,425,314 of record OW569407.1, read on the forward strand.
ATAATATGGGGCTGTAGAAAAATAAAAAAATAATAATAATAAAAAACATCTAATAAAAAATTTGTGCCTGCCCATATTTTCCGGGTTATGGGCCTTCGAACTTTTCATGGAGAAGTATAATTTTCCATCATATTTTTTAAATATCAATATTTGACTCATATAAAAGCTTTAAAAGAGATCTTTTAAAAAAACACTAAAATTTTTAAAAAAGGTTAACCCATTAAGAGCCGATGATATTTTTTTTAATTTTTTTTTTTATTTTATTTTCTGTCACCTCAATATTGGTCTTTTTTTTTTTTGTTGTTTGTTTTTTGATGGAGTTACTTTCCTAAACTAGATTTACATACATGGTAAAAGGCTACTGATTTAGCTTTCTATTTATAAACTTTTCTATTTAAAAATTTTTCCAAAGAAAGATTATAAGCAGCAATTAATTTATACTCGTATGTTAAAAAATTATGAATATTAAAATTCGTAAATTAACTAGTATTTTTTGTTGTATTTAATTGCAACTTGATACTTATTAACAGAATTCACAACAGTTAAAAAAACATTTAATTGTTGTGCTGTGAACACCACAGTAAAATAAAACCGCATTAAAATTTCATAAATTATCACACCAAGTTACTGGACTATTACATGAATTCATTCAAACTTACATGAACATTTAAAACATTTGACAGTCTGTCCGTCAAAAGTCTGTTCAAAATCCGTATAGAAAAACCAAACTTAAGCTTTCAAAATATGAGCAACTCTGTAAAATAGTAGAATTATACAATCAGACAAACAAAACAAGAATTATACAATCACACACATGCAATCAACAATATCAAATTTAACCAAAACCATGGCACATTACTCAGAACTAGTTCAATGCAGAACATACATTCATAAAGTACTTGTACAAAAATAAGTTGAGAATACACATATGTTTAAGCCATTAACTGTGTTATATATGTATGCAACAACAAAAGGATTACAAACTCAAACATTCCCCTTATGGAGTCACACTTATAAATAGAGAATTAAAAAAAAAGAAAAAACAATTGAACAAGTGTTTTTAAACTTGTTCTTTTCATGGTCATCCTGACTGTTACTCATCATCGTCATTGTCACCATTCTCATCATCAGGAATCAAAAAGGATTCCAATGCTGATTTTGCTGCTGCTTGCTGCACACATAAAGTATTGAAGTGGAATGAGGTTTTGTCTCGTGTTGTGAATACCAAACTAAAATGATAAAAGAATCCTTCAATCATTTTGTTGTTTTCAGTTGCGACGATGGTAAAGCTGTTCATATTTTTTTTTTTTCATTTTTGTAAAACTGCAGTCAACAACATCATTGAGTTTCTACAAAAAAATCGAAAATGTTAAAAAAAACACTTGTCTTATGCCTAGAAGCAGCATTTAAATCACATGGACATTTTCGTAAAATAACAGCTAGACACACATAAATACACATAAGCAGCTAAATATGTTGGCGAGACAAATTGTGATGCACTAAGCCTACAGACACACACACAAGTACACGTATATACATATTTCATTCATGATTTCTTTTTTTAATTATTTATTCATACAGACTTTTTTTAAATACTTTTAACCATAGACAGACAATGTGAGTAGCATTGACTTTAGTCTACAGTGGTTAAAAGAAGGAATATGAAGGCCTTCTAAGCCACCATTCTACAGTAGTCAAGTTCAACCGCATATTCTAATATTTCTTAAACATGATGATGGCCAGACCATTCTTTGCTTCCAAAAGAAGGTTACGAGTGCATGCATTGGATCAAAGGGAAGAGCTTGATAGCCTTTAATAAAGGTCTAGGGTATGAAGGTTATTTTTGAGTTCACCATCGATCGGTTGGTGAATAAATATACTCACGTATCCATAAAAATAAATGTTATAAAATTCAAAGATGTTTTATAAATTCTGTTCATGTTCACTCTCGATTATTACGCAAAAAAACTTTATTAATTCTCAGATGAAAATCTCAATAAACTTTTAATTGATCCAATTATTCGTTAAATAGCCATATTATTCAATTGATTTGATTAATTTTGTATTTTTTTTTAATTGATTTGATATTTTTTATTTCAAATTAAATGTTTTGTATATAAATGTTTTAATTAAATAAAAACTTAACCAAAACTTATTTTATAAATTACGACTAACAAACACCAACAAGAAATATTTAATATTTTATATTTTTTGCTCTGTGCTTAAAAATGTAAAACAAAACACAAAAGCTTACAAAGAGAGAACCAAAGTCGGAAATTAAGAAATTTTAAAAGGCCACAAAGTTGCTTTGAAATTCACCTCGACATTTCTTTAAAGGAAAAATTTTTGAGAATAAAATAAAACAAACTCCAAAACCTCAAAATTTTTTTGAACTAATTGGCTGACCCAAATATTTTAACAAAAGTCTTCTTGAATCTGAATAAATATTAATTATACGCCGGAGTATTTTAAAACAATTCAATATCACTCATACGGTCGAAATAATTTTAGAGTCAATCTCAACAACGAAAAAGTAAGTTTTAAAAGTTGCTTGGACTCGCTAAAGCTCATAATTCGTTAAGGACAAAAAGTTACCTTATTTATATCACTGAAGAATATTTCTTCATGTAAAACTTAAAACTTTAAGTTAATATATAGTAGTCTTCGCTCAAGAGGATATTGTAAGTTTGAGTTGTTTACTTAAATGAATATTTTCGTTAAGTTTTAGATAAATGTAGAAATTGTATAATTTAAAATTTCACCACTTTAATTAAGACATTTTTATTAAATTTTTTTTCTACAAAACTAATATTGGATACTATTGAACAAATATTAATATTTATAGGGAAACGTTCTCATTTATTTTTTTTAGTTTTGCAAAAATGGCCGCTTATTACTCAAATACCTTGTGCTTTTAAAATTTCTGCTCGTAGTTGTTATATCAGAATAACATTGTAAATAGAAACTAAAATATTGATAAATAAGGTTTTAAATTCGTAAAAGTACTAAAGTGTTCAGTAGCTATCATTTACTTAATTTACAGGGTATTTCAAATGTGAAAATAAATTTGATATTTGTTTAATCATCACGTAAATTGTCATTTTGCAACTGCCACTTTTTTCTTTTGCAACATTTATTTCTTTTTTTTTCTAAAAAATTTTTTGCTTTATAACACACACATGGTTTTAACTCCTTTCTGCGGGCATGTTTATGTACGATAACTATGTTTGGTAAGACTTAGCAGCTAAAACTAAAAACATCAGCAACAAAAAATTTAAAAAAAATGTCAACAAACTGATAATTCAATCATGTTGCCATAACAAACCCCTACAAAATTACGTGATCCGATTACACAAAAATGAGAATGGGAAACAGGAAAAAACCAAGCGAAGTAGAGAGTAAACTATGAGAAAAAAACTAAAAGAGTCAACATTAATATTTTTTTAAAGGACAAACAAAACCATGTTTAAAATTGAAAAACACATGAAAACAATTTCATTTCATAATTTTATATTAAGGGAAAAGTACACAAATTCACTCACACCTGATTACACAAGTTAGTTTTGCCAACATTTGTGCTTCAAATGTGGTACAAAAACATTATTCATTTAAAATTATTATTCATATTATAATTTTAAATTGACCCCTACATGCATATTCTACTGGACTCATATTAAGAAATAAAAAAAGAAGTCATTCTGTGCAAAGTTCAGAACATATTGCAAAAAAGAACATGCAATAAAAACTCACAACTATAAGGAAATAAAAATAAAATGTTTGTTTTATTTAAAATAATTTGCAAAATTTTGCAACAGCTTGACAGCTGTTGTTGTGTGCAAATTGTTTTCGAAATATTATATAATTTAGCTGTAATTTTCAAAAGCGCGTGGGTCATTTCAATTGAAATATTTACTGCCACATTGTTCAACTATTTTTTTTTTTTTTATATTTATATTGTTTACAACATCTGGCAATATTGATAGTCAGTGTAAAACATTTAGGTAATAAGCTGTTAGACATATTAATCATATTAATATTAATCATACGTGTAGGTGCTCAAATGTGATTTTATATGAGGGGACCCTCCATAGTTTTTAAGTTTAAGCTATTTTTTGCTGCTATTGCAGCCTTGTACTTCTTTACTAAAGAATATAAAAATTTAAATCCATTTAACTACATTACTTCTAGCGACGATATTGAAATATATACACATTTGATGCCACTAAAAATCACAAAAATATATCATATACATGCAGTTAGTGATAATTTTTGGAATATACAATAAAATATTTAATGAATAATAGAATAAAGACTTATTTTTTTCCAGATTAAAATATTATAACACTTTTAATTAATTCAATTAATAATTTAATTAAAAAATTATATTTTCTTTTTTTTATTTAAGTAATTGAGAATAATTGATTTAATTAAAAATTAATTAAATTTTTTATATATTTTGCATATATTACATTAAAATGATAAATTGAATTAATTGAATTTAATTAAAACAAATAAAAAAATTTCAGCGGTTGAAAAAATACCTTTCTCTGTGCTGATATTTAATAAGTGCTGCGATTATTTAAAAAAATGTAAACATTGATATCAGATGAGTTTATTTATCTCCAAACTAGGATTTTGTCTTAAAAATAACAAAAAATTGGATTAGGAGAAAATATTTTATGTTTTAGAGTTTTTTGGGGGAGTTTTATTTTATATTATTTTTCATATTTTATTCTATATATAAAAACAAGGACATAATGTTTTATAAAAAAATTTTAAATAAAATTTTAGCAGTAAAATATAATTCATCATACTGGCCTTTAGATTTAATAAATTTGGCTTACAATTTTAACGATGATAATTGAAAAATTGGTGTTGACTCTATTTTGCGAACCAAACTGCAATTTTTGCATAAAAAGATTTCTTTTTTCTACAATGAAATCAATTAACTCTAAAACAAAAAACAAAATAAGATGATTTGGAATGTGAACTTATTAATTTTTTTTAACAAAATTATAGATCGTTAAGAATTTAGGAATTTTGCATATTTTGAAAATAAAATTATTTAAGAAACAATTTAAGTTATACTAAAGTCATTGCTTAAATATTATAAAATAGTTCTAGATTCAGGGATATTACTGGTTATTAAAAATTTTATTTTGGGAATTAATCTCGTACAAAAGCTGGGAGCCCTCTTTGTTATGCTTATATTTTACATTCTCTCTAGGTCATATTTTATTATATTTAATATCATTAACTTTTTTTTAATACAGATAATTATTCTCTTTAATAATAAATAATCTCATACAATGTAGTCCTTTTCAATTATACAAATTTGACGATTCCACTTCCCAATAAAAAAAATCACAGCAAAAAAATATGAAGAAATAAGCATCAGCTCTAACTTTTGCTTAGCCGTGTAAAATTTTTCTAAACAAATAGCTAAAACTAGAATCAAAATATTGTAAAATAAATCTACTGCTACTCTTGTTTTTATTTCTTTTTTTTTTTTTTTATAAAACAAAATAAACTTCTCACACATCCCTCTATCACAGCAGTCACACAAAAGTGTAACTAAAAGATACAAATCAACTGCAATTTTTATAACAAAGTTATAAAATTGGGGGATACTGTAAAACTAAAGACATATAATTTTCCTTATAATGACCATAAACGATGCCAAATACAATTGCAAATGAAGCGATTTCCCTTAATTTTATCAAAGCTCTGAGCAAAGCTGTGGGTTTAGTATTTTTTACGTTAATGTTGCACAATCCAAAAGCAAATAACTGTTGTTTCAACAAATAATTTATTTTAATGATAGAAGGAAACAAGTTTTTGTAGTTTTTTTTATAGATTATAGAACATGAATTATGAAACAATAAAAAAATTTAAGGGAGCTTGAATAAAAAAAGTTTAGATTTTAAATATTAATTTATATAGACACTTTTGTGCTGTTTCTATATTTCAAACAAGAGACTTGTCTAGAAAATTTGTATGAGAAGAACACACTTTTTTTAATGACTCTTATAAAAATTTTTTCGCTTACTTGCAATTTTGAAAATTGAAAATTAAAATTCAGAATGAATTTTAAGTTCTGATAGAACTTGAGCTTGTTCTTGGTAATATAAAAGAAGCTAAGTTACATTTGGTAAAAATATATGAAATTTTCTTAATAAATAAAAAAATCTCTTATTTAATACATTTTATCACTACAACAAACCCATTATCTTTTCTATTAATCATTTCATTTTAGCATAGTAACTTTCTAAATTGTACTTCTTTCAGTCCGTAATAAAAAAAAACATTTTCAATCAGCCTTTTACATTCAACTTAATTTTAAAGGAAAATTTCAACAAAGAGAAAAATAAATCACATCACGTTTTAGTAGAAATAATAAATAAAAAAAACATGCATTTGACACTGTTTTGTGATAAAGAGTTTATGACCAAAAAAAAAACGTACAAAATTATATAAAATTCTTTTGCAGGCTCATACTGCCTTGAAAAACGAACATAGAAAAAATCGAAGCACACAAGTTATAAAACTGATGAATCAAAAAATATAATAAAATCATGTGAAATACAAAGACGTTTTAATCAAAAAATATATAAATTTTTCTTTGAAAATATTTTACACCTCGTTTTTGAAGTCTTAAAAAGCTATAAAATATATTGTTACACACTGTTTTCAGACTAAAATCTTTAATTCGATTCTATATTTCTTGTAAGTGTGAAAATAATGGAGTTAAAATTTCAAAGTTAAATTAATGTTACTACAAAAAATTTTTGTTTAGTGACTTAAATATCACATTCACACTATAAATAAAAAAATATTTAATACTTTTTTTGTAAACGCCTACTATACTCTGACCGTAATTTTAATGATAAATTTTGTGTTTTTATTATTTGTTGTCAAAAAAATATGTAGACCCTCGAACACACTTTCGCCAAAATCCTACTCGAAATGACACAATGTTTTAAAGAGGAAGATTAGCCATTTGGTGATTAATAGTGACGGTTGCCTAGTAATTTTTGCAACTTAGAGCACTCTATTTATGAAATTTCTCTCCATTTTATTACTTTTCCAAAACGAATTGAAGTTAGTGTAAGTGTCCACATTTCTGACCTTCTCTTTTTTATCGGCGCTTTGGGAATTCCTCAACATTTTTCATAGAACAGCACTGCTCTAAGACCATTAAAAGATCGGCATTTATTTCAGCTGATTTTCAAACATTGGAATCCTCAAAAACTTTTTAACCACTCAAAATCAAAAGGGAATTTTTAGCATAATTAAAGTTTTAGGCGAAAGGAAGTTTTTTCAATTCAGTCAGTGAATTTTAAAGCATTTTTAAGGGACTTGAAATCGACTCACTAAAATTTATTTTTTTTTTTCGAATAAAACTACCAAAAGAATTAAAGTAAAAAAAAGAAAAACAAAACAATGATTTTGTACATGACAGGTATTTAATATATTTGCAACATTTATTGCATCGCTTTGCATTTGTACTAAACACGTATCTGGATGATAAGAAAAAGAAAATGAAAAAAAAAAAATCCATAAACAAATACTCTCTCATATGCAAACGTTTGCATACATCAACAATACAATGAAATATAATACTTTTAGCAGAGATGGTAAATTTGAAATTTAAAAAAATTAATAAATATTTTCTCTTTACTTAAATTTTTTTTTTGAACAGGAATATTATATTAAGTGATACAATGCGAAAAAAATATTATGAACAAAGGATAAAAATAAGGTTATACATGAGAAACTATGTTACTATCGGGACACCCTTTATTTCATTTTTCCTTTAGCAGACATAGCAGTAAAACATCTATAAGAATTTCAAGCATTTGCTTGTAAACTTCAAGAGATAAGGCCATATTCCTATAATTCACGTACTTTAGCAAATACCCTTTAATTTCAAAATTTATTGTTTATAATTTATATTTATATTAGACACATTTGTGCATGCGCTGTAATAATTTTAAAAGTCTGCATACAATGGTTCAAAAACTAACGTCATATAAGTTAAAATCACGTCAATATTGGAACACCCTTTAGCTTAAAGTTCTACAGCGCTCATAGTTTTACTGACACTGTGTAAAATTAAGCTGTCTGCTTATCACACTTGAAAAAATAAAATTTTTTATATATCACGAAACTTTTGGAACACTCTTTAATTTGTTTAATTTGATTATATTGCTGTAGCGGTTGTAATAATACATCTTCTGTAATAACTTCAAAACTCAACCTATTTCGGTTCCAGAGAAGATCAGACTATGTAACGATTTATTAAAAGTTAAAAGATTCGCTTACCATCCCTGATTGATACAATGAAAAAAATACCAAGTAAAACGGAAATACAAAAAAAATGCATGAGTAAGGACAGTTAGAAATGTATTGCATACTTCTCGAATTAAATAAAGTTTAACTGTGTTGTAACATTAAAACGAATTTGTGGACGACAGAAGGTACACTGCAGGTGACAGTAACAAACTTAGATTTTTTTCTTTTATTTGTCTAATGCAGATATATTTTTTAATAACAAACAATGCAAAAAGATAAAGTATGAAAAACGAATTGATTTTGTTTAAGGTTGAAATAATATTGATAAATGGGATAAGTAATAGATTTATTACACAAGAGTTAACAAAACTAATTTTGGAGTAGACAGAATTTTTACAAAAAAGGTAATTGACCATATAATCATATCATTTGATTTTTAAAATAAATTAAAACAAAAATAATATCAAAAACTATAAATAAAATAAATTTTCGAATTTGTTATTTTACTTTAACAGTGCTTAATTACTTCAAAAATATCATCATGATATTTTCATGATACAAAAATTTCGCTACTGCTTATAAAGATCATCAGTGGATGCAACCCATTCATAAAAATATCATGAAATATTTATATTTGAAGAAATAGTGCTTCTATTAAGGTAAAATAACAAATTCGAAATAGTAAATTTTCATAAAAAAAATTTATTTTATTTATAGTTTTTGATATTAACCTCCTTATCTCTTTATTTTATACTTTATTTCAATTTAACCATTTTTTCAGATCATTTTTTATTACAAAAAAGAATTTTTTTTTTTTGTTCAACTTCTTTACATTTTTTAATCAAACAATGATTTTTTTTTTTTTTTTGTGTTTTCTTTTCATTATATTTTCCAGTTTTTATTAGCAATTTCCATATCTATTTTTTAACCATTTTTATTCTTATATTTTTGATTTTCTTTTCATATCACATCTATGTAAATACATCCATCGTCTTATGGTGCATATTGCTGTTGCTGATTTTGTATGTTTAAATGGATGGGTTTGAATGTATTTTTTTGTTTCCAATCATTTCAAATCAGTTGCAATCGTATGCCTCAAAGTATGCATTTGGTTATCGTATACGTGATTTTAATACCGGCAATGATTTTGGTCACAAACAAAATCGTGATTTGCATGGTGTGACAAGGGGTCAATATCACATTTTATTACCGGATGGCCGCATACAAAATGTCATTTATCATGCTGATGATACAGGATTTCATGCGGATGTTAGTTTTGAATCAGGACGCTAACAAACTACTACAGTTATAAAACTAAATAAAAATACACACACTCACACATACACGCATACAATCTCAAGCTAACTGATAGAACGGAAATAATATATTTTGAAAGAACAACTAACAAAAATTCTAAAAATATAATTTGCACACCAGGAAGGTATAGATTTATTAATATTAAAAATTATTTTTGTTCTCTTCTTCTTTATAAAATATAATTAAAACATATAAATAACAAACTGAAATATAATTAACAATAACCATGACATAGGACATCCACTGACTGTCTGACAAAATCAAAATATATAAATTTTTGAATATTAAAATATTGAATTTATTTTATATATCTCACATCTGTATTTATACGCATTCACAAGTTCATTGAGCATTTTATTCCCTCATAAAACACAAATATGATCGTAATTTATACTATTTGCCCTCTTTTTTGTTTGGTTTATAAAAAATTTTCATATAAATTTATGGAGAATTTTTTATTTAACATTTTCTAACATTTTGGTTTTTTTATTTTCTTTTTCTTTGTTTCAATTTGCTGATGATTAATAGAGACGGCATGGAAATTTTGTTTATGGAATAATTAAATCAACTTTTTCTTTTTTGATTTCTTATTTTTAACAATAATTCATTATGTCTTGAATAATTTCTGCGATAAAAAAGAATTGATAGTTTATAAACTAAAATCCAGAAAAAAATAATTACTTTTGAGACAAAAATTTGCTTGGATATAATTATTTAAATTTCATGTGATTTAGGCAGAGTATTCATAAATTTATACGCTTTAAGATAAGTTGTAAAGACAGACAAGTAAGAAGAATTCGAACATTTAAACAAAAGCAGATATTTAGATTAATTTATATGCAGATTTTAATTTCGGAAACAGTGTCTACAAGTTTTACATATTAATAAAGCCTTAAGGAAGTATTAGGCCTAAAAAAACGTTAAAATTCATTTTATTTAAAAATAAACTTATTCGGGCATTAAGATTCCAGTATTTATTTGTTCACCCTTCTTAAAATCAATTTTCTAATTTAAAACAATTATTTTAAAACTTAAACGAAGGGTCCTTCCTTGAAATATTTGTGCTTGTAAATATTTTCCCAGCACATTTTATTTATATTTATTTATTTTAAATAATTTTTAATTTAAAAACAATTTGTTTCTGACAACAAACTTCTATTGCAGCACAGCTGTCTCTGTTGTGATACTTCGTATCTATTAAAAAATTATTAATGAAATAAAACTTAAATTTAGACCAAAAAGTTTAAGGGCACAAATTATTTATTTAATAAAATGCTAATGAAATTTTAAAAAAATATTTGGTTTTATAATCCTTTTTGCCGCTGTAATTGGCCAAAGTGTTAAGGCTGACATTCGACTTGATTTCTGTGTTTAGTATGTAATTTTTTTATCTACGACTGTTTTAAATAAGGAGTTTTTACAGGCACCTTGAACTTCGCTACCTAACAAGGCTTCAAAGATAACACGTCATTGATCAACTTTTGTTAAGTCTCAATTCTATTGTTAACTAGCAGTGTCCGAGATTTCGTCCGCGTGTCATTTATATTTTTATTAAAATTCAAATTTAGAAAAATGTATTTTTAAATATTTATTGTAGAGATCTGTAAACAGTGTTAAAAATTTTTCATCTATAGAAATAAAATGTGCTGCCAACTGTTTTAGTACCATTATACGAATAAAATTGGGCGACTTCAAATTTGTATCACTATTTCCTCTAACTTATTTCTCCGAAACGAAAGGTATTCTATATTTGAACCAAGGTTCTAAGGGACCTTCACACAAAATTTTATTTAAAACAACCCTGCAGTTTTTACGTGACGCAAACACAGAAAGGCAGACGGACGGACATACAAACAAAAATTCCATGAATAGCTGTTTTGTATTCCATTTTAATTACTATCTACGCCAACACTAAAATTTTCAACAATTATTGCATGTACAAATATGACCCCGCTTTTATTTTATTATATGTTAGACGAGAAATTTTTTACAGCATATTTGCAGCAAATGTAATTTACTCTGATAGGGATCAATATAATAGCTATCGTTTGCTTTCGAAATTTACCTTTCAACTAAAAATTATTGAATGAAGTATTTTGGTCCACGATTTTTAATGTATTTTCTAGCTCTTAGTCAAAACAAAGGGGTTTAACTTAATGTTCCATTGCACGTTACCCGCCAATTCTACTTTTTTAAATACCGTCACTGGATTATTGAATTAGGTTTTGGATTTATTAAATTCATCCAATTGTGGCAAAAAATCATTAAACAAAATCAAACACAGGTTTCCAAAAACCGAAATAACGCGGCCAAAATATTTACTTTTAAAGCCAATTATTTGTAGTACTTTCACTCCCCTTTTGGCTAGCAGATACTGCGAAATTTTGTGTATTTAAGAAAGTGTTGACCTCTTTTATCTATCTTACTACTAAAACTAATGATATAAAAAGCAAACGATACTTACCACGATTTTCTTGACTTTAGTTCTGTTTTTTCGTCGTATCAATTATAATTCATTTTAAAATGAAAATCTTTCGTTTAGCAGACTTCCAAAATTTGACAAAGGTGGGCAGGCTAATACCAATTATGGAATAGTTAGTTGCCTCTCTTAGCTTTATCTAACTAAATAAGTCTGTCATGTAAGGGACCTTATGTTGAGATAATGTAGTTGCTATGATGACTGTACAAAAGACTGCACTACTCTTAAAATATGTAACTTCCAAAATAAAAAATAAAACAACGAGTACAAGCAGAACGACTAGAAAATCCCGATAAAAAAATTTTAAACTAAGCTGGTGTGCAGTAAAAAATTTATTAAACTTTATTTTCTTATTGCTTAACGTTTGAAAAACTAAAAACAACAAAATTAATAATTGTAATAAAAATATGACAATATTCATCATTTTTATTTAAAAATAATGTTTCACTTGATGATCATTGTTGGTTATTTATGTTGTTAATAATAATTTAATTTATAAGTTAATTGGTTTTCAATTAAGTTTTACATTCATGTCATTGTAGCGTTAAATGCAAATTTGCATTATTAACTTTAAATAAAATTTTTGTTGTTGTTGTTAAATAAAAATGCATTCACTTTATTTTATTAACTTATTTTTTATTATTATTAATTTTTTTCTTTAACGCATTTACAATTTATATTCACACATGCTCATAAGCACACACCTTTAGATACATACATACACACACATTAACACTTTATTTGAATTTTCATATAGGCAGTCCATGTGCAATATAGTTATTTAGATAATTGTTAAAAATTTATTAAATTTTAATTAAATATTTTTTATCTTTATACATAAACCTTTTAAATAAATAAATAATTTAAACAAATTATATATTTTTGTTTTTAATTTTAGAACCCTTTAAGGGTTTTCAAAAAAGTAGAAATCAAGAGTAAGTACGAGATCCTCCTAAATATAATAATTAATTTGTAACAATTTAAAAATATTCTTCGTTTTTTAATGTAAATGATTTCATATGCCAAAAATTATAAATTTTATTTTTTAAACTTTATGAAAAAATATTTAAGTCTTAAAATAATTATTTACTATAACTCCAAAAATGCCGTAAAAGTAACTAGATTTGAAAACAAAGATAAAAAAATAAAACATGATGTTTAGTGATTTTAAACCACAATAGGATAAATTGCATAAAACAGAAAGTTATAAGTATTCAAAAAAGTGGAATTGTCGGGTAACAAGTAGTGAAACTGTTTTGGGACTCGCAGTAGAAAAATAAAAGTGATAACTTGTTTTATCGTTTTTGGAATATTATTTCCTTAAAAAATTAAATAGTTTCTTAAAGTTATTTTAAAGTAGACAGTGGTTATTTTCAATTTTTTTTTTTATAACAATTCATATTTAAAAAAAAAAAACATTTGTGTCGGAATACTTAAATTTTGAAGAAAAATTTAAAGTTTTCCAGAACATTGCGACTTTTTACAATTGATGGTTTATTTATGGAAATAGAACCAATCTTAGCTTTTTGAAATTAGGTTTTCCTAGCAGATATGTTGATGGGTGTTAAACACAAATGATCACAAACTTTAGTTCTGATGATCGTTGAGTGATTTTATAATAGAAAGATCTTTTTCTTAAAGAAAACAACATTTTTTTAGATTTAAATAAAAATTATTAAATTCATTTATATGAATCTTATCAATTTTTAACATTTAAAAAAGATTTGTTTAACATTTTTAATAGAAATTGTTTGCATATTTCATTTATAAATGGATTTTAATTAAACTTTACTACAGCTCTTCAATAACTCGACAATAAAAATAATTAATAAAAATTATTATTTAGATTTATTTCCAGTTTTTTTTCATTCCCCTATTGTTCCAAATATCTAAAGACTTAAAACAATATTGTTTACTCTTCTTTAAATTTTGCCGTTTTGCGTCTATTTTAACAATAAATGACCTTATAACTGCCGGAATCAAACACATTTATTTTGAAATTTATTATAAATGCCATCATGTCAATTAAGAAACGTTTATGCTGACAAAAATCGTACTGTTAAACAAATGAGTATAAAAGTTATTTTCTAAAACAAAACCGCTAATTGCTTTGCTGCAACAATTCAAAAACTAAATTATTATAATTTTTTAATGAAAAAAAATTGAATTTTTTTCATTAAAGTTTTTTCAATAAAGTTTTAAATGTACACATTTTATTAAAGATCATCCGGAAATAGAGGTCATTACCACACCAAAAAAAGTACTAGAAAAAATTCAAATTATTTATTTAAAGTGGGAAACATAAAGTACTCAACTTAGATCAAATTAAAAATTGTTGAAAACTTATTTAAAATTTGAACAATTATTCAAAATCAAACTTCTAAAAATGAAAACAATAATGATGAGTTGAATGATGCTAGAAAAAAATCCATTTAAGGCTGGAAGTCATTAAATAAAGATGCGTTGTTAATTAAACCGGCCATGATGACTTTTAGTGCGGCTATACGCAAGCACTTTATTTCTTACTTATATTTTCCTACAGCAAACACAAGAGGGTTGAAAAAGTGAGTTATAAAAGTATAATGACACAAGATATAATTTGATCACAATTTTAGAAATGACGGTTGTTGGGCTGGATTTATATGAATGGTAATGTCACATTCTATTTAACAAATTTAAATGTAAACAAAGCTAAAGGTAGGTTCCTGTATAACAAACGCAGTTGTGCAAGTTTTTTTTATTTCATGATTTTTTGCAGTTAAAATCATTTTAGTATTCAACTTCTGAAGGTGTTCACGCTCTATAACTTAAAAAAATTGGCATAAAAATTTAACTCGTCTTATTAAGAGTTTATTTGAAATATTATATCATCATGTCTAAAACTTTTTTGCATTTATTCATATCAAACGAACTCATCAATTTCGAATTTTACTGCCAAGTAATTTTTAATATTTGTTTGTGTTTTAATTCAATTAAAAATTAAAAAAAATTTTTTTGATCCCCAAGGGTTATTTTAAATTATGGTGATGTTAATGAATTTAACATTTTTTTAATTGTTTAAGTTTTTTTTTTAATTCTCCTATTTTAACCATAAATTTAATAATTAACAATTATCGCCAGATGACATTAAAAAATTTTGTAAAATGTTATTCATTTTTAAATCATTATAAAATCTAAATAAAATTAATTTATTGAAACAATAAACGTTTTAATTAACGATAGTTGTAAAGTAAGTGTTTTCTCTTGTTACTACAAATCTTAGATACGACATTATTGACAAATGCGATAATTACACTAACTCGTTGAAGGTAGACGTATTGCAAATATTTTAATATCACAAAGGCAAAAATAGACTCATAACCTGACTCATTTCAATATCTTTGAAAAATCGATTATTCGTTTTATTACTAACTTTTTTCAGAATTTAAAATAATTGGACGGTTTGAATGTTTAGAAAATTAGGAACTCTGTTTATTTTTTTCTATTTTTATTATTTTCTGTTTATTATTTTTAAGCGTTAATTCTGTGAAAGAACTTTTACAAGATTCAATGAATTGCAGTTGATGAGTAATATTTTTTCTTTAAATCCATTAATTTTTTATTTTACTGTTTTAAATGTAATTTTTCAAATACTTAGAAATTTATGCTGTAAATAAAATATTATATTAAATATCGAAATGGATTAAAAAAAGTTCCACAATTTCTAAAATATTGATTTTCCCCCTTTTTTAAGCCAGCAGATCACAGGTCTCCTTAGCGCTAAAAATTACAAATTTTGAGCTTAACTACACCTCTTTTATAAGCACATGAACTTCCTTTGATTGCAGGTAATAAAACAGTTTTTAAACAATGCAAACCCTCAAAGAGCGCAAGCCTCTAAGCCAGTGTCCTTACAAATCTAATAAATTGCTAAAATTTTATTTTACTGACTCTTCATTACAGAAGCTGTTTTTATAGGTGAGTTCTGCAAGGCTCATCTATTAAAAATAGTCATACGCTTTGACTCTTTGACTCCCTAAATGCAATACATTGTAAAGATATCTGTAATACCTGGCGAGAGTCAAAAGTGCCATTACGCTATTTATTTGAAGTGAAATCCAAAGAATTCTACATATCCTGAGAGTGACAACTGTATACATTCTAAGTTTTGTTTCTTAGAGCGCCTATTTCTTAATAGCATCTGATATACCAACCGCGAAACCTTATTAACCTACGGTGTTTTTTTTAAATGCTTGTTTGAGGCTAAAAAATAAAAAAATGTTTTCAGTCTAAAGACTGTGATCCTACTCTCTCTTTCTCTTACTCATGGACCAATTACTGGTCGAATTTATTAAGATTAATGTACTTCATGTGCTAATTGGCCCAGAATAATTATAGCTGAAGGACCTTAGAACTCACCAGTAGCATTTAAATAAAGTTAATAAAATGAGCTAAATGGCTTACTAATCACTAGTTATTCTAAAGAATAAATAAAGAAAATTCTGCCTTAATGCAATATATTTAATTTTTAAAAAAATCTCCCCCTTAAGTAACTGTAAAATAAATTTCTTAAATCTATAACACTATTCATATGTGTTTCCCAAATATATGGATGGCATCATTACTTTAACGTTGCACTTTTTAATCAAATCAAATATTTTTTTAACTTTTCCTTCAAAGCAAAACAAAAATGCACTGGATTTATTTAAAGACTTTATTGGATTAAATGGTTTCTATTGACAAAAATAATTCAACTGTCCAAAATCCTTTTAAATATAATCTAGTAGTTTTTGTTAGTTTGTTACTATCAACACAAAACTCATATTAATAGTCTCATTTTTTATTATAAATTGTTCTTTTCATTTTAAGTAATTTTTCATATGGATGTGTAGGGGAGTGTGCAGATTTTTTTTCTTAAAGAAACATATAAGACGCCTCCATTAGACACACACTCACATACACACACACTCGTTTAAACATGCTGTAAGAAGTTGTAATATATACCCATCCTTTAACAATGTAAAGTGTGGTATAAAAGTAGGCGGACAGTTTGTTAAAAATAGACAAATTTTCAACTCACTTAAGAAAAGTTTTTCATCCAAATTTAGTTTTTTTTTCTTTGGTTTTATTTTCAGAGGAAGAGTGTGAAAAATTACTGTTTATAGAGATTAAGAAAAATACAGCAACAACAACAAAAAAGTCCACATAAAATAAAAATAAAAGAATATTATTAGAAACATGTTTTGTAGAAGTTTTTCCAGTTGCTCCATGAACAGTACAGCTTAAGAAACAGCCTGCAAAAGCACAAACATATACAAACAGTACTATTTTGCTAACTATAAATCTTAAGATGTGTAAAAACTAACAAAAAAGAGGCTACAAAAAAATCACATAGAAAAGGTCCCTGGAAAATGAAAAACATAGTGAGTTTATTATACGAGCATGAAGAAAAGGCAACAATTTTTTACAACAAGCCCAGAATATTTTCCTTAACATAAATGGGAATGAGCAGAGTAGAAGGTTTTAGTGTTGAAACTTTAATTTAAATTTGCTTGATTTAACAAGGATAAATGATGCATCCTTCATATGAATCTAGACAGTTTACGTAATTGCTAACATGCTGCAATGAAAATTTACATTGGCTTAAAAACTCCTCTACAAAGGATTCCCCTCTCTCTCCCTCTCTTCTTCTCTTCCTCGCCGTTCATTCTTCATTGCAGTAATACAGCAAAAAAAACTCTTTCTTCATTTTCCACACAATGAAATCTCTCTTTTATTTTATTTAACTTTATTTCTCCAATGGGAGTAAAGGGTAAAGAAATCTCAACATAAAATATATTTTTATATTTAACAAGAAAGAAAAATCTGCAGGAAAAAAATTTTTTTATTGTTACGCGATACGAGACAATGTTATTAAATTGATTATAAAAGATATTTGTATGCAAATTAGTTACAAAGATTTCTCCTCATCATCATCATCATCATTTTTATCCTTCTCCATTACAAACTGAACAATGGCATTGCAAGAAATTTATTTATAGTTTTGTTGCCACATTCGTTTACGAATTTCATCTTTAAAAAAAACGATATTTTACATTCTAAAGGATAAAATTAGATATTTAAAAGGTAATGGATAACGACAATAAGAAACCATACGATTCTTTTGGAAAACATTAAAATTGAAGAGAGCTACAGTCAGTCATACGAACTACAGCAATTACTAAGCTGTTATAAGTAATTTTAAACAGGAAAAACAATTATTGCATTTTCTTTAAATTTTGCTCATGATGAACTTAAAAAAACTATTACAATTTACATAATTCTCATGCAGTTCAAATCATTTTAAGCATAAGTAAGAGATGTACTATTTATTGTTTAAGAATATTTAAGTGCAGCACGAAGGGGGTTGTTAAGTTTTTTTTTATTTTTTTACAAATTAAATTTTTTAAGTAAAAAGTCATATTGCCATCTTAATATTGTCAACTTAATTTACAGTATTATTATTTGTTAAAAACTCACATTATAATAAAACATGCTTCAATTCAAATCGGCATTAAACTTATTCCTTAAGAACAATAACCTTCGGAAAAGTCGCCTTAACTATTTTATGCATTGTTTTAGTTTCTCATATGTAATTTAAGTAAATATCTTTATCTTCAAACCAGTAAAGTGAATTAATTTTTTTTTCAGTTTTTTAATTAGCTCAGAAGGTATTTAGATCTTTGTACAACAGTAGGTCCTTCGAACTGCAATCGCTTCTCGTTATTCTTATCTTCTGTCGGAACAAAATAACATTAACAGAACTTTTAAATATTAATTTTTTTACATAACATATCTACAAAAAAATAGGAGAAGATCGAAATAAGGATGGGTCTTAAGTAAAATAAAGTGTACAGTGGGGCAAAAATTAAAATTTTTGGTAATATTTCAGCAGTTTCTTAATTGAACCTACTAAAACAAAATTTCACTTGAATTTTTAAGACCATGCAAAAGTAACACTATGGGGTTCTAAATAAGAGTATCTCAGATTTAATTTTTTTCAACTACCTTTTAACTTTTTATTGAATACTATCGATTATTTAAAAATTTTCCATATTTTTTTCTCCAAATAACTTTGAAGCCAAATCGTAAAATTTTAAAATTTTTGACTCGATAAGAAATTATACAAAAACAGTAAATTTGAAAAACAGCAGATTCTTGCTCAGAAGAGCCTCCTCGACTTCTACCCTGTTTAAACGAACTTTCAACTTTAGTTTTTAAAAAACTTTCAAACTGAAAATCAATTAGCTGAGGCTTAAAAACTACAACCGGCATTAAAAAGGTTTATGTGCAGTTCATCATTCATAGAAGTGTCTTATGATCTGAGGGCTAAAGGTAATTTTTTGGTGAAAAAGTGTAAGAAATTACATTTTTGGGATTTCTTATTGATGATATGGGAATTTCGGGATTAGGTTCATCTGAACCGAAAATACTTTTTACTTGTTTAGTCTAAGGTACAAACGCTCTCTTGCGTGTTAAATAGTTTTAGGTTTTTCGAAGGTAAACCTTTTTAAATAAAATTTCTAACCCTTGCCTATCAGGTTATAATTATTTCTTTTTAATACGGGGAAATCACTTTGAAAAGCAGTTAAAATTCCTGGTAACATTTAATATTTTCAAAGATGCCATTTAAATTTAGTTTTTAGAAAATGTTTACAAAACCATCTTAAAACCTAAAATACTTACGAAAAATCTAAATTTTAATTTTAATACAAAACAGTCTGTAGAATCTAACAAGCAATTTGATTAATAGAACACAAAAGAGAAGTTTGTATTAAAATAATTTCAAAATGTATCATGGCAAACAAAATTAAATCCTCTCGACAACCGTAGCAAGTTCATAAATTTTAACAATATTTCTATGCGGATGAGTTAAAGAGTATAGAATTCTTATAACATTAATTTATTTGCTTTATTTAAAAATTTTAATAAAAAAATAATATTCTGTATATAAACGTGCTTGTATTTGTTAATATTTGAATGCATTCTATTCATGCATTTTAATGCTACTTTCAATTTTCCTCTTAGTTTGCTTCAACTTTAAAAGGAGTCACAGACACGAAAACAAACAAAAAAATCCAAGCTCTTGTCACACAGCAAAATTAAGTTTATAATAATATTTTCTTCATTCATTTTTCAGTTTCTTATTAACAGAACAGAAAATAAAAATAGCCACATTATGTCCATACAAAACTTGTCCTTTTACTACTTCTACACAAAACTAAAGAGAAATAAAAGCAAAAAAAAGTTCTTCTACTTCAATTTAAGTTTTTCGAAAGATTTTCTTTTCTATCATTGTATCATTTCTAAAGATTGTGTTGGGGCAAAAAAAAAAAAAAAGTAAATAATAAAGATGTTAAAGTATCCCTCGACTTAAGTTATTGAAATGAAAAATTGTCAAATGAATAAGAAGAATTCTCTACAGCAACTGAACTGATAAAAGGAAAAAACATACAAAATTGTTAATAGAAAAAAATTTTAATTTTTCTGCAACATAAAGACTGTGAGTTATTAGTTCTATTTTTTATATTTGTATATAACAACTGTTGCTATTTTTGAACAAAAAAAATTAAATTATCAGTTTGTCGTTTACTTCCTCTAATTGTGGACATAAAAAACAATAATTCTGTTAATTAACTCTCGGAAAGTTGTAAATCAATAATAAAAAGTAAAAATCTAGAAAAGAAGGAATTATGAATAAAAAATAACGTAAGAGTTGGACCTATAAAGATTAAAAAGAATTTAAGATTAGAAAGGGATACAAGAAAAACTCAAACATAAGAAAAATAATCTTACACGTAAGCATAGACATTGATGACGACACCGATATTTAAAAAGAAATACAAATTGCAAAGGTCGCATAACCAGCAGAAGTTCTGAGATCACAAAAGACAGCAGACCACTATGAGAAGTAATGCAAAGCATGATTTTAGTGTCAATGGAATGGATTTTATTCAGTTGGAATTCAAATTACTCAGTATCGAAAGGGCCGTTAATGGTTTTCACTTTTTATATTGACATTTACATTAAAATTGATATTAACATTAGCGTTAACATTATAATTAACATTTAATTTTACATTAATAAAAACATTAACATTTACGTTAAATTTAACATTATTATTAACAGTAATGTTCATTTTACCCTTAACAATAATATTATCACTAATAATAACATTAAAATTAACATATATGTCAACATTTATATTAACATTAATGTTAATATTAATATATATATATATTAACATTAAAATTTATTTCTTGGCTTATGTTCATTTTTTATTTTTTTATTTCCAAAAATTAAAAAAAATATTTATCATATAAGCGAAGGTTCTGCAGGGAAAACAAATAAAATTAGACACTAGTAGAATGTAATGCTGATCTTTCTGAAAAAAATTAACATTAACGTTATAATTAACATTAATATTAAGATTGATGTTTATATGACCATTAATAATAATATTAACACTAATGTTATCATGAATATTAATATTAACATTGACTGAACATAAACATTAACACAAACATTGCCATAGATATAGGCAAATATAAGCGAAGTCGTAAATATACTCAAAGAAATAGGATTGTGCATGGGCAGTTCAGGCACACGCTTGTTAGTGACAGATTGCTCTACGAGTTAACCCGCAATCTCAGTACAAATTGAAGATATTAAATTGTAGAGACAAAAATTAAATCATGAAACTAACATATGCCAAGCTTTGGCCAAATTAAGATCGTAGTTTAAGACCTAGAAAGAAAGATACTAAAACATAGATAAATTGAAAACTGAGGAATGGAAGCAAACACCGAGACAGACAGTGACAGGATGAATAGGCACAGATATAAAGATAAATACAAAGATGTAGAAACGCAGACTTGAAAAAAACATTAAAAACATGAAAAAGCATTTGTGAATTAACTAAAAATATTTTAGTTGTACAGAAAGCTTAAGACAAGCCCAAGTGCTTTTAATCTAAGTGCTTTTAATTATTATTAATTTACAAAAAGTTACAATAATAATTTAATTAATTTGTTAAAAATAAACGTTAATTATAATAAATCTTTAATTTCCTCATGCATCTAATATTTTTTCCTTTTTATTTTCCTAAAATAATTCTGTTGGCACATTTGCCAGCATCTGTATCTATTAAATAGCACTTCTACGCAAAACAAATTAAGATAAATTAATATTTCACATGGCTATCAAATACATGCCGAATCATTAGCACTTTAAGTACTTAAATAAGTTTTTCCCATTTATTTTAACTTTTTGCCTTTTAACTGCATTTGCTAACTACAACGCCTTCTTAATAAAATATGACAAACAGACGAAAGAATATAATTTTTAGCAAAAAAAAAAAAAAATTAAGTGCATGAAATTATATTGGCAAACTTTAAATATTAATTTATTTTTTCTTTTTTTAATCCTAATACAATAAGAATTTTTGTTTCTTGGCATTCAAATGCTAATGGAATATAAATAAGCAATTATTTGAAGGAGAGAAAAAAATGAAATAAATAATAAAAATTAAAAAAAGAAAGACATTAACAACAACTCTTACGAGATAATTATAAAATTTAAAACAAAATAATCAAATCTTCTACGAAATTATGAATTACTATTTTTAATTATTTTATTCATGTTTTCGGTGAGAAATTTATTTTTTCACAAAACGACAATACGTGAGCTTCTTTTTATTTTTTATTTCATGCAATTTTTTTTGTGTTTTTTGATAAACTTAAATTGAATAAATTATCTACAAATAACAATAAACATTGTTTAAAATTGTATTAAAAAGTATGCAGTTCTTGTACCAAACATACACATCTTTAAATCTATTTTTATTACAAAAATTATAACACTTTTTATATTAAATTTTAGGGCCTCTTATTGCTTATCAATTCATGCTGAATAATAATAAAGAGTTATTTTTTTGTGTTTAGCTTTTCTGCAAATTTGTAAAAAGGTTTCTTTCTTCATTCATAGCATAGGCCAAGGTCAAACATTATCTATTGAACAGATTTACAGAGAAATGTTAATAAGCGTCCATCCATCCTCCATTTAAAAATTATAATGAAGCTTTTCATTCTCATAAGGTCTTAAAGCGTATTCTATTCAGTTTCAACTAATAGAAAATTAAAAATGTTTCTACAAAAATCAGGGACCAGAACGATTATTTCTTTTATCCCAAACATTACTTTTTAATGATTGTTTTACAATTTTTATTATCTGTTTGAAAGATAATAATTCATTTTCATTCCAAGTTATTTTTCGAGTTTCTTTTTTTTTTTTTGTTTGGAAAATAAAAATTATTTTTTATTAAAAATATGTAAATAAAAAAACAAGTCTTGTTCTTTACTAGGAATTAAAAAAAAATATTTTTAAATTAATTTAACAATTAAATTTAATAGTGTCGAAATTTTATATAAAACTAGCAAGAAATTTTTGAATGGTGGTGACGCAAATGAGTTAAGCAATGTAGCAAGACTTGAATCTTGAGGTGACGTTTTTGGTCCTAATGTTTTGTATAAAATAAAAAATATCGCTTTAACTTAAAAAGAGAAATGAAAAAGAAAAATGCATCAAAAAATATGGACTTAGAGTGTATGTACTTATGAAATAACTATTATTACTTTTCAAGTATAAAACAGACTTTAATAAATAACTTTAATTTTGTAGGAAAAACTTGAAAGATGAATTTTAATAAAATTTTCTTAATAAAAACTCAAATAAATAAAAATTAACTCTATTAAAAGTAGTCCGGGTAACAAAGAAACATTTTCATACTGTAGCATTTTTCTTTCACTGTAATTTTTTTTTTTTTTTTTTTTTTTGTACAAATTAAAAAAATACAATTAAAAATATTATATAAAACACATACTCAAAAAATAACTCTATATAATTTACACCTTTGAAGTTTGCAAAAATAAAAGTTTAAAATAAAAAATTTACTACATCAATAATTGTTTGCCAAAAAATATTGTACTCCCAACTTTTTTTACTTAACAATGGCACTGAATCTTGTAATAAAAACCAACATATGGATAATGTTGTTGTTATTGCAAACGTTTCGGTATGAAATTGGATCTTAGAAAAAACTACAAAAAATAAAACACATTTTTAAAATTCATATATAAGAGCTCACCCAAGTGTTAAAAAAAATTTAAGTCTTACAGCGTCTTTTGAACGAGTTTTTCAAATCATCTAACGATTTTTAGGGAAGAAAAAATTATGAAAATGTTAAAATAGAGAATAAGTTTTGTTAGCATTTTATTTTAAACTATTTTAAGTAAATCCTTAAAAAAGAAATTAATTTAATTTGATCGAGACCCAGCCCACTGTGCATTTGTTTTACACCCAAAAATCAAAAAATCATTCTCCACAAATTTGGAGAAAATATATATTCTTGAAAGCTGAATATAATACTAAATGCTTCACTTTGGTTACTTATACATATTCTCGCAAGAGGGCGCTTAACTCAACTAATTAACAATAAAATATATTATTAAAAATTTAAGTTTAGTTTAGTTTAGTTAGTTGCTTGAGAAAGTAGAATTTTTTTTTACAAAATTCACAAAATGAGATTCATTAAAATGCTTTTTAGTTGGAATTTATTTATTTAGAGCTCAACAAATTATTGCGACAACCACTCAAAAAGTGTGGTATATCTACAAATAAAACAAATACAAAATTTTAAAATGTCTACTTGTCTGCTTGTTTCTTTATATCGCAACAGATCCTTAAACTCAACTACTTAAAAAGGCCTTGTTGATAAACCAGAAGATTTTGAGTTTAAATATCTCTCGAAGCCGCATACATTATACAATTGTTTCATCATTTAAAGGCTCAGCGCACAAAAGAAATATTGCAAAAGATCGGAAGCGCACCTAAATAATATTACTAGAGAATGCAAAGGTTTTAATGAAGTAAGTCATGAAATATCAATTTCATCAGAAGGAAAAAAATTCTGGGACATAGTAAATTTGGTTAGTTTATATTATATGTAGTTTATATAATTTTTTTCTCAGTGTATTTCTGAATGAAATAATTTAAAATGTTAATTAAATAAACAATAAAAATTTTGTAAGTCTTAAACTTAACATTTATTTATTTTGTTTACATTTTGTTTTACTTTCAAATTGTTATCAATTAATAATTTACTGACTAATGACTACAATGACACTTAAACTCCTTTAATTTGTTGTATCGATTTCTTTTGTTAAAAGGTGTGGATTGAATTCTTTACAATATTATTTTACTTAATAAGGAAAAACCTTAATGTTAAACATTATGAGTAAATGATGCTGCTCAAAGTTAAACAACATTGAACTTTAAATATTTAATTTTATAAAGAAAACAGCAGGAATTTATACGAACAACTAAAAAGAATCAAGAAAAAGTCAGTTGTATTGAAACTGCAGGTGTATTTTCTTGAACGTGCGGCATCTATGAACTTTTTTTTGTAGTATTTTTTGTTGTGTTTTTTTTTTATTTCATAAAAACTGTGGTTTTACAAGTAGTTAAGTTTTGTGTGTTTTTTTGGCGGCAATTGCTTTATTTCGTTTTTTTTTTTAATAAATTGTGTTTATCTAAATGTTAACAGCGTTAACAGATTATACTGGTGACGATGTATTGTTGTTAATGAGCTCTCCTCTCCATCATATGAACCAACATCAAATAGTTTGAGTAGAGTTTTTTTTTAAACACTCCTAAATTTTGTTTCATTTCGTTGGGCTGTTTGTCAAGAACGTGATCTTATTTCAACGTTAATGAACATCATTTAAATTTAATTTGGTTTTTTTCATAAAATTAAAAATAACATAATAACCCAATTAATCTCTGAGGAAATAAATCCGTTAAGTACGAGTTCCACTTACATACGAAAATTTCCTTATCATATATATAGACACCCTTTAATTTGAAAGCTTATCTTTTTATATTTTTTGTTTGAAAGTTACGATTCAAAAAATAAGGTCCTGTTTATGAAAAGTATGTTAATATCGGGCCAGCTTTTATTTATTTGTATTTACTTTTACTTTACTAGCATTTAATTGTCTATTCAAAGTTTAAGAATCTGCTTTTAACAGTTAAAAAATAATTCCATATTCGTCAAAATCACTGCCTCTAGGGAAGACCCTTTTATTATTATCTTGTTTTACTTATATTCATGGTAGACAATTCTGTACCTACGCGGTGTAAATTCTTAATATCTACCTGCAACGTTTAGAAAACTAAGGCCATATACGTTAAAATCACGCCTCTATGGGAACACCCTTTATTTTTACTTTATTTTTTATATTTGCACTTGTTATTATCGTGAAAATAATAATCCTTAAAATTAAAGTGTGTGCTATAGCATTTTTAAGACCGTAACTTCACTATTGGGACACCCTTTAACATTAAATTTTTTTCCTGTTGCTATAGCCGAACTAGTTTTTTCACAGTGTAAAGTATAAAAATATTTTTATAAATATAAAAAAAAACTTTCGGAACACCCTTTTATTTTTAATATTTGCTATTATAGCAGATGTAAAAGTACCTCTTCTAAGTCTACTTATTACGGTTGAGAAGATAAAGGGCTTTTACAGACGGGTAGCCGTAAAGATGGACGACGGAAAAAAATATTTTTTTTTCAAATATAAAAAACAAAATATTTTATCTTCTCTTAAATTTTAAAAACATAAACAAACTAATAAAACGTAATTAAATTAAATATTTATATTTATGCATTTTTCAATATATCGCAAACTTTAAAATATAAATTTAAAAAATAATATAAATTTAGTTTAAAACAAATAAATGGAATTTTAATATGAAATTCTCACACAATAGCAAATTTTCAAAATTTGATTTAAATTAAAAAAAATATATACAAACACAAATACACTCACAATAATACTCTCTCGCATACAAAAACTAATTTAATTTAAATTTAATATAGAATACTAAAATACTCTAGATGAATAAAGTTTTAAAAAACCTTAGTTTTTTTAGAGAAAAAGTTTATAGAGCTGTCAGATACGGGTGGGGAGAGGGTTAAACATTTTTTGTACAATATGATTATTAGTATGTGCTGCTGCTGCCATTGGTTGTTGTTATTATTGTAGCTGATAAGCACGTATTTATTTGTTGAACTCGTATCCTTATACAATATTTTCTATTTTTGCTTGTTTGTGTTTGTG
Organism: Cistogaster globosa; assembly: GCA_937654795.1. NCBI lineage: Eukaryota > Metazoa > Arthropoda > Insecta > Diptera > Tachinidae > Cistogaster > Cistogaster globosa. The sequence goes on from OW569407.1 coordinate 3,452,605, forward strand.
TATTTTATACAGGATGCTGCTTTATAATAAAAAAAAAAAAAAAAAAAAAAAAAAACAAACTCACGATTTAAAGTGTAAAATATTTTCTCTCATGTTTTTTTTAATTTTTTTTTTAATTTCTTATTTTTCAGTTTCTTGTCAAAAATTCAATATATGACGTGACCTCAATGATAGATTTATAACAGAGATCTTGTTACTTTAAAAATTTTCTTCATACTCTCATATTGTTATAATGATTGCAGCAAGATTCGTTTTGTATTCTCTTGTAAATTGGGGCTTACGAAATCTTTATATTTTTTCGCCAAAAATAAGTTTATAATAAGATTGTTCTTAACTTGGTTAGACAAACAAAATTAAACTAGAAGAGGATACAAGTGTTTTTATATATTATTTGTTTCGATTTTAATGAGCAAAAGTTTTCTAACAACTGAAAATTTAATCAAAAATGCAACAAAAGAAAAAAATAAGAACAAAATATAACATGGTGTCATAGGATGCTTTCTTTGTTGTTTATATTTTCCGTATAGATGATGTAGCCAGAAAAAAACAGCCAAGCCAAACAGTAAAAAAATATTTTAACAGTGACCATGGAATCACTTAATTATGACCTTGGAGATGCTAGACCTTCCTTTATTTTTTTTAGTTTTTCATAAATAAAAAAATGAAATCAATCAAAGTCCTAGAGTTACTTGCGGCCATTAAAAAGTGTGAGGTAAAAACGACTGAAGGACCAAGTTAGCTAACAATAGTTATGCCTATTGGTTGGCAAACATAAAAAGGCTCTTGAGTTCAAATCCCAAAAAGGCCTTAAATATAAAGAGGATGCAACTCTTGATATAGAAATAATGGTTTTTAAAGGCTCCTATGGTATTAAAAAGTAGTACAAGTTTCATTGGAACGTAGAGTAGGAAGGAAAACAATAACTGCTAAGCTTAGCCTCAGACAAAATCTTGTGAGCTAAATCTTGCGAAAGGTTTTCAGAAGAAGTTAACAGAGCATATGATACAAACCATTTCGGTATCTGATCTTGTTGCCTATTTTTGACAATGGCCTTACTAGTGGGTGAATACAATGCATCAACCAGCGCCCTCAGGTTGCTTAGAGATACCCCATGTAGCAGATTTTAACACATGGCTCTCACTTGATGTCCTTACTCTTTGCTTAAGAGTTAGAGAATTTCTCATTTTTCTCGCGCTCTTTCGCAAACTAGTTTTTAAATACAGATGCTAAGTTACTTTTCGATGGTAGTCCTTGCGAGCTTTTAATTTTCGAAGTAGCAGCAGTTAACCACTATAGAGACGTCGAAAATTCTTATGGCATAAATTCAGGAATAATGCCGCTATATAACTCAGAAGCAAAAGCCTTAATAACGGTTATGTCCCAGGGGAAGAAGAAAAATACTTCCTAGGAATATTCGTAATCATTAAGTTTTTTTATGTTAATTCAATTAAGAAGTTCCAAAAATCCCTGCTTAAAATCTAAAAAATTAATTAAATCTCTTTCCAGCCGCCACATCAAATAGCTTCAATATAAAGAGCTTTAAGCAATCGTGTTACTTTTCAGTTTACATGACAACATTATTTCATAAATAAAACAACTGATCTGTAAATGTGAATACAAAAAGAAAATGAATATAAGCAGATCACAATTTAAGAAGCCCACATATATTTGGAATGATTTTGACACTCTATCGTTTATTACCACAAATATTGTTAAGTAAAAGACGAACAAAAATTAAAAACGTTCAACCAACCTTTTATAATAATTTTTTAACCGCAAGCATAATTAAAATCTTTTTTTTTATTTTTTTTTATTTTTATATTTTACAATTAAATACTCACATCTGTATAAATGTATATGAATTGTATGCAGTTAAGAGAACATGCCTTTTACATTTATCCAATACATTCACTTAAACATACAATTGTACTCGTTACTGGAAACAAGCGAACATAAATTAAAAGTTATTTGGCTTAAAATGTCCTTTTAACCACATTTTTATATGTGTTCATTTAAGTTGTACAACTTAAACAAAACTACAGCCAATAGTGACTGTTGGCCAACATACATAAATGTTGGCACTGTCGATGACTATCAGGACATCAGTTTTATGAAGGTACGTATGTATGAGTATATGTTTGCTTAAATATGACCCAGAAATGGCTGTTTAAAAAGTAAAAAAAAAATACAAGCAAAAACTTAATGACCTGATGTTAATAAATGGAGTTAAATATTTTTTTATTAATATGAACACACACACATATATATATTTACATTTAAATCTGCACAAAAATTATGACATTTTAATTTAAAATTTTTAATTTATTTAAACAAAGTGTTACGCCTTCCAACAACAGCAACAACAAAAAACGAAAATGAATTAAGAACTTGTGAAAGTGCGAATGTGAATGTGAATGTTAAAAGGGTGGTAAGGCCACAATAGGTCTAAATTATGGAAGTGTTTTTAATGAATTATATAAATTTTCACCATATAATTATTAAGATTTAAATTAAATATTTAATAAATGCCGCCATTTTAATGTCTGTTATAACAAGGACATAAATGAATAAGCAAAATAACTAACAACCCTTTTTAACAAACATTTTTTTCTTTAATCAACGTTGCCACCTATTTAATGCAGCAAGCTTTTAATGCTCGCAGACTTAGGAAACACAAAAAAATGTAGAAAAGAAAAATCCCAAATTTTCTAGAAGACTTCAAAACGAAAATTGTTTTGCCCAAATGTGCGAACAGATAAAACATTGTTCTAGCAGCCATATTCCACATGTAGTAAGAATTATATTGTTGTTTTGAAACCATATTATTGTTTCACATAATAACAAAATTTTTATTTGGTTGCCTGTCATGCTGTTTATGAGGAGGTGTCATTTTTAGGCCAAGTGTACCATTTTCTGCGCCCTATAGCCACTTTTATTTTTATTTTTCTTGTTTTTAAAGGGACGTAGATTATTTTCATCATTATGGATATAAATTCAAAAATTCGACTCGACGAATGCAGTTAACCGTGTACTGGCAACGATACACGTGACAGGGAAGGTGTTAAGTGCAACTTTAATTATTTTCAAAATAAAGTTACAAAACAGTTAATAATTCTAACGGTTTATTTTCTTACTAAGCGTTTTAAATTGGTAGAGAAGCTAAAAAAAATCTCAGAATTGATAAAAAAAAAATAACGCAGCCAAGGGAGGGTGTAATCGTATTTTTTTACCCAAATAATAATTGTTCATTTTCAGCCATCCTTTATTATATAGGAACAAATTTAACATAATATTGTTTATAAATAACATATTATGGTTGTAAGAACCATATTTTTTTTGTGTAGTTATACAAATTTAATTTTGGTTAAAGTTTTATCTAACATTTAACAAAAAAAAACTTGTTTATCGTGAATACTAAAAAATTTTCGGAAATTAATATAACAGTTTCCCAGCAACCATATATTGTTAAAGATAACATAATATAGTTGTTACAACAATACCTCCACCATGTTTTTTCTCTGTTTGCAAGCTGCTCTTCGTCAACAAAATGGTCTGTCATCAAAGTTTACTTAGCTTCAAAATATAACACAAATATTGTTGGACTTGGAACAGACAATATAAATGACACCACATATTTTTAACAACCTCAAATTTAAATGTAAATTTTAAATGGTACCTTAAGCTTGACGAATTCTCATTTTAAAAGAAACGCATGTATAACACCACCCAAAATCAGTGCTATGTATTTAAAACCAAATAAGAATTATACATTATAATTATTAAATGATAATTAGAAAGCAAAATATTTTAAAAGTTGTAATTAAATTTTCTTAGATAATGAGTGAAGGAGTTGAATACAATGACTTCATAAAACTCTTTTTAAATCAAAAGCAAATGATCAGCTGTTCGTTATCGGTTACCAATTTAAACGCTTGATACCTTAAAGCAGTTGAATGTGTAGTAATTAGCATAAAAATTTTACTCTGTCTGTAATCATGTATTACTTTCGTACGATTATAAAAAATTATAAAGAGTTCATATGTCTGATTCAATTTTTTAAGCAACTGCACAAATAAAATTATACATAAAACATTAGATTTTTAATTTTTCGGACAACTACATGACTTAAGCCCCACTACACACGAATATACACATATATTTTTATATTTTAAAATCAGTTCAGCAGTTCAAATTGACTTTAATTAAATTATTTTTAAAAAAGATAAACTAATAATAGCTCTTTTTATAATGTAATTTTTATGTCGCTTTTAAAATTAAAAAACTTGAGTCAATTATCGAATAAAACAAAAATGACCAAAATATACACGAACAACGAAATCATTTTAAATGCACATGACATGCAATTGCAAATTAACTTTATTTTCAAATAATATTTTATCACCTTTTTTTGTCAATTGCGCTAAAAATTACCATTTTCATGCAGACCTCAATTTTAATTTACACATTTTGCTGAAGTTTAAATTACAGGGTGACAACAGGTGATTTCATTCGTTAATTTTCAGATTATTAGTTAAGCTTTTTATTTCTGTTGTTGCTTTTTTTTTTTTGTATTTAGAAATTTCATAGCAAATTAAATAACCCGTCAAAAAAAATTAGTTTAATTTTATTGTAAACAAGTGACTGCTGGGTGGTTGACAAATAGAGACTGAGACAGAGACTGAGACGGAGGCTGCGACACAGACAGACAGCAAATATGAATTGCACAAAACAAATGCAGAATGCAATTCTAATGTGGGTTTTTGTGGCATGTATGGTTAATTAACATCACATACAATTTCAAATATAAAATTTTATTTCAAATTAGTTTAAACGATTTTTATTGCTATTAACAGCATTAATGTAATCAAAAAACAACAAAAAAAAGTTGGTAATAAAATAAACAAAAACTGTTTATTATTTATTTTTGTTAAACATTTTTAGAATTATATAGATATTTTTAAAATTTTGTAAAGCAGATAATTGCAAAAAGTTTTCATTTTAATTATATTTGTAGCAAATAATTATTAAAAATATTTTGTTGTTGTTTTCTATAAATTATAAAATTTTAAAAACATTTTTGTTGTAAATATTTGTTAGATAAAATTTTAAAACAATCCACTTTTAAAATTATTTAAGTTTTTATTTAACTAAATTTCAAATGTTGAACACTCACTCTAAAATGTTTAGAATAAACAGGTTCAAGTGCTCTTGAAAATATCAAATATATTTTTGTTAAGATTATTAACAAATTTAGTTTTTTTTTAAAGAACAAAAAACAACTTCTGCAATTCAATACATAATGATGAGTTAAGTAGGCAAGTAAAAAATTATTAGATTCATGTACAATTACTTGAAAAATTCAATAGAGGGAATTTACGTCATACGTTGAGAATGCGGATGAAGACTGTAACTGCGGGTAAAAAAATATTGTTATTTTTTATTTTTATAAAGTTATGTATAAAACATATTTTTTTTTTTGTTCCTGCTTGTTGAAAATTTTAAAATTAAATTAAAAAAATTTTTTTTTTATTTGAAAGTGGTCGATTCAAGAAACACTACTATAAATTCGGAGTGAAATATGTGAATGGGAAATAAAATCTTTTCTTGACTTTTAATAAGTTTTAAATTTTTATTATGTTGAGGGATTACAGGGCTATACTATCACTTGATTTGTTGGCCAACTAGAAACTGAAAATAATTTAGGTTTAATAATTTATTAACTAAATGAGAATTATATAAACACAAAAAATTTATAGATAAAAGCCTATGCAAAATCCTACTTTCTTAAAGATTCTCACTATGCTGCAGACAGTAGATAACCAGGTCTTTCTTATTTATTTCAGACACTTTGTATTTATTTAAACAATTACATCTTCATAATTCTCAAAGAGTTTATATTTACATACAGAAGCAACATAAGCAATTGTAGCAGCAACAATACCTAAACTTTATTTTGATTCCTCATTTCAACCTTATATTATTTTAATAAATCAAGCAAGAAGTATTCACAACTTTAAAAATCTTAAAATTTTCTTTTTATATTAACAACCTGTCATTCGACATACTAACAAATGTCATGACCAATTAAAATTCTGATAAAAAATTAAAAGTACTTTAAGAAAATCTAAAGTTCTGCTCAAAAAATCCCTTTGAGTATGACATTTATAACACAAAAATATTTGCCTTAATTTTTAAAGAATTCAATACAATTGAATTGTAAATTCTCCCCACCTCAATATTTATTCTGCTTTTTTTCTACTTCTTTTTTCCCAGAACGATTTGTTAACAATAAAAAAAATACAAGAGTTTTAATTTTTAATTATATTTGTACGTTTATATTCCAATTTAAAATGCAGTGATATTTTAACAGTTTATCACTGCAAGAGCAAAAAGGCTAAATTGAACACAGAAGACCGAAAAAAAATGACAAATGACATTTTCAGCAAAAATTCTGCTTCTTGCACAGCCAAAAATAACAAAACGAAAACATTACCATTTATGTTTATCAATTAATCTTATTGTAAGTATGTATGTATGTATATATAGATATGTATGCATGCAACACACGAACAAATACATATTTGGAAACTGAGGTTTGTGTTCTTTTTTATGGAGAACGGTACTAAAAATTAATTTTTTAAATAATTTTCAAACCAAGCCGATCAAAAAAAAAACTGTCATATTTGCACATGATTTAAAAACTAACGTTTTACATAAACTCGAAATATATTTTTCTAACGATTCTTCAATAAACCTTTAACCAGAAACACCACCTAAAAAGTTGGAAAAGTATAGTTGAATATAAACGAAGCATTACAGTGCATTACAGTACATAATTTATGTGCTGCATTAAGTTAAGACAATTTTCTAGAGCCCCTGAAAGATACGTAGTCAATTGTCAGTAAGAAATTATTTGAATAATTTTTTCCGAATACAAAAATATTCGACTTAATTTTAGGGAAACTTACTCGAGAAAATTAATTTTAATAATAAGTCGTGACTGACCTAAGCTCTCTCAATCAAATTAAATTTTAATAACAATGGTAATTTTTGTCGAATAATCGGCTGAATGCATAACTTTTTATTAATTTTAAATCAAAATATCCACAGTTATGAACATAAAACACCTATGAATGATCAATGCTAAAGGCGACAATAACGTTGAAATAAAAATTATTCGATTAATCGAATAAAACAATATTACTTTTTTAATGAAAATAAAAACATTGTAACAAAATTGAAGCAGCATATTCGATAAATTCTCCTAAATAAAAATGAATTGTGGGATTTAAACTTCTCTTTTTAAATTAAAAGTTATGAATTTTAATTGAGTAATATACATTTTATTTAATTTTATTTAATTTAAAGAAGCATATTTAATAATAATATTTTACGAAAACTAATAATAATAATCATTTACTCGAATAAAAATTAATCGATTTTTTAAAAAAAGTTATATTTTTAATTAGTTAATTTCCAATTTTAAATTTCTCAATTTAACTGTTACAAAGTACTCACAAAGTGTAATTTAATGATATGCCATTCATATTATCGAATAAAGTAAAAAATATATTAATTTCTTTTTTAACCGTGAGGTGCAAAAATAACTAGCAATAATTGTAGCAAGGGTAGAACACTGTAATAAATTAAAAAGCTTTTTTCTTTTTTTAAATTAAAATATTTTATTCGACTCTTGTTTGAAAATTAATCGATTATTCGAATAACTTTATCAAAAGAATAACATCTGTTTTAACGATGTCAATCTATTCATTTCTGCTACAAACCAGCAATTTGATAAAATTTTCAACAAAATATTTTTTTACTGAACAAAAAACAAATGTTCGAATTAAGTTTTGCTTTTAAGCAAAAATCAGACAATTTTTTTATTGCATTAACTTTTTTTAATAAATATTATTTAAAGAAATTTCATTAAAAAAATATAAAAAAATTTTTTTTTCAAATATTTAAATATATGTCACAAATTATTCGAATAAAAACAAAAAATAAATCTTTAAATAAAGTTTTCCTCCTAAGCAAAATCAAACAATTTCTTTGTAGCTTTATTTTTTTTTAATAATTTTTGTTAAAAGAAATTACGTTGATAAAAAATTATAAAAAATGAAATTTTTAAATATTCGAATATTTTCAAAAATCAGTCGAATAAAAATTTTACTTTTTCTTAATTTAAAGTTTTCTTTTCAAAATTTTTAAGTTTTAAGTAAAACGCAATAAACATATAAAGATTAAAACTTTTTTCATTGTAATAACATTTCTTTTAATTCGAAACGCTTGCAGCAAAACGGGTTCTTAAGGGAAATATTGTAGCAAAATACTACTTTAAAATGCATTTTTTCTTTTAGCTGTGTAGGGTGTAAAACAAAATCATAAATTCAATCTAAAAATGATTCAACAATATGTTGGAATAGTTTCATGTAAGAGTGAGTAATTGAATAAGTATGTGTGGGTGAGTGCTTTATAGCGAGGGTGTAAGAAGTTAAATAAAGACAATAAAATCTTTTGAGAACAGGAAAAAATCAATAGACCACAATCACAAAGATTATATTACCATAAACGTAAACGTCTTCTATTTATTCAGATAACAGATACAAATGTCAATAAAAGACCATTTTCTTGCTTTGCGTCATTCTTTTATTTAGTTAAAAAACCAAAGAATATTTAAAGTGACACACGAAAAATAAAAGTCGTTGAAAGAAGCTAATTTTTTGACTATTTATTAATATTTATTGTGTTACCAAAAATGTCTCATTATTAGGTTGAGGGAACCCCAAGTAAAGAAATGAGCATTCGCCTATTTCATAATAAAATACGACAGAATCCGTTTTGTCAACTTACCCCACTTTGTACCGAATAATCACACTATGTCTTCTTTAATTATATTTTTTACTGTGGGCAGCTTTACTTCATTTATATGTAAACTGGTCACATAATTTAAAAATCTTCTACATGCAATTTGAAATTATTTTCCGCTTCTGTTCTTTTTTATACCCTTTACTACAGGGGGGAAATGGGTATATCTAAGTTTGTCATTCTGCAATGTTCATTTCCGACCACATGAAATATAAATATTTTGAGTTCTTATGTATATCGAAGTCGATTGAGCGTCTTCGGTCTCTCCGCTGTCCGTCCGTGTCAGTGTTGAAATCAACTTTGCCAAGGCACTAGATGCGCTAGAGAGATTTTAAATACGGTAATGGATCAGACATAGTTTCGAAAATTTTGTTATTAAAAATCAGCAAGATGGTTCCATGTCCTTCAAGGCTGTTGTCAAAATACCAAACCTGCTTCCAATTTTTTCATATCATTTGGAACAATAAAGTATCTTCAATCAAAAAAATAAACAAGGGGCGATAAAAAATTAAGAATGAAAGCATCAAGTGAAAAAGTTGGCATTCTCTCATATCTTCTGAATTATGGGCCTCTGAATTTTTCATGGAAAATACGATTGTTAGCATGATCAACATTTTGAAAATATCTTACAAGAAATACTAATATTTTTTTAAAGTGCTTAACCCATTTAGAGCCAATGAAATTTTTATGTCAAATTATATAAAATTATTTTTATTTTTTAATTTTTTTTTTGTTACCCCAGCATTTGCTTATTTGACTGGAGTTATTTCACCTTACTGGATTTACATAGATAGTGAATGGTATATACTAACTTTATCTTTATTACTTTAAAAATGACTAACATTTTTTCTTGAGCTAAATTAATAGCAAATACACAAAGAAAAAACAGAACTACTAAATTTTGTAATAAGCGGACAACAACCGTGCGACTATGAGTTTAAAAAAAGTTTTTTTTTTAATTCCAAGATATGCCAATGTCATTCCTAATAAAAGTAGTAAAGCCAACAATAACAAAAATATTTAGGTATAAATGTATGTGTAAAATATATGTATGTAAATTGATTTGCAGCTTATGTCCATGTTCTTGTAGAATTTTCCCAACTTATTTTTTTGCATTCATTTCCATTTAACGTGAGGAAATACGAAAAGTGTCAATAATCTCGCTGAAAGATAACAAACAGGCAGCCAAGATGTTCAAAAAAAAAAAATTTACAAAAAGTCTGCCGGTTAATATTAGAAATTTACATACAAACAAACATGTTTCTTTTAACAAGGCGCCAAGTGCATCATAACTTTATATGAATTCCAGCAGCAACAATAACAATTTGTTGTAAATACAAGCACTTTATGCAATATTTGTATATATAAAAGTGTAAAGTTTAAAGAATTAAACGTTTTTACATAATAATATTACTAACAGATTGTTGGTCTAGAATTTATTTTGTGAAACAATATTTTGGCAATCGTCTTAGAAGGCAGACCAGGTTGGTTTTTTTTTAAAGAAAAAAATGTGTATTATAATTAAAGAAAAATCTTCTTGAATCTTTTCAAACGAATTTTGTCATGCAACAAATTGTCAAAAAAAATATCTTCTGCTAAAATTTATTACACAAAAAATTGTGAATGAGTGCAAGACATATTGTGAATGGTTGCAAAGTAAAAGCACAATTGATAGACAATGTTGCCCACAACACACTTAAAGACTATTATACACTATGAGATTTTGTCATTAGATCTGTCGAAAACACACATGTGTCCAAAAAGTAGAGTAGTGTGTATTTAAATAAAATGTGTGATAGAATTTCTATTTTGAGAATCTCTGAAAGGGTGGCACTTAAACACATTTTGTCTCGCGATTTTTTTAGTAGCACAAAGTTCCTCTAAGTTTTTTTGTGAATGCAGTGTATGATTGTATAGGATAGTCAGTCGTGACCTTAAGCTTTCACAAAAAGAACGAAGGTTCTGAGCACTTCAAACAATATTGATAATTTGTCCTTGGCAAAAATTTAGAAAGCCTTTTGCGTGCCTTTCAGTTAATTAAGTCGATATAAAGATGACATTCACTCTTATACCTGTTAAAATGGAATCAACTGCTCAATATTTAAAATATTCTACAATATAATAAGTTGCAAAAATAATAATAATTGCAGACTAAATAAAATCTAAAGCTGGCCACTATTATCCTCACAAGCATCGTACATGATAGAGAAGATATAAAATATAGGTGCCACTTGCATATTCTAATTTTACCAAAAAACTTAAAACCCAAACAAACTTTTATATATTTTTAATTGAATATCATGTTTCTTAAAGCTCTCTACTAATCAGGGCTGGGAATACAGGCAGCCAATATTTAAAATGCCACTGAAAAAAAACTATTTATTAAAATATCTTCACTTAACGCATACAACTCATCTACAAAAAACATACCTCACTTCCTCTATAAAGAATAAGCTGATTGTAAATTCTTTTAAATTGTTGGGTTAGAGGGTGGGCAGGTGTTAGCGTATTAAGAAGTTTAAAGAAATAGTTAAACTATTTTCTAGTGAAAAGATTACACAGTTAGTGATTTTGTTTTTCTATCTGTCTGTTAGTCAAATAGTCTTCTAACTAAATTCTACATGAAAGATTATTTCATGTAAACACTTGCTGCTAATGCTTGTTAATTTTTTATTCTGCAGTTAGTTGTTGCTGGTTCAATGCTTGAGTTACACGGTTGTTGTAGTTGTCTTCTATTTGATGACGTTGCTGCCAGTAAATGTCGCCTGTTGTTTTCGTTTTTTTTTTTCAAACTTATTATGGGCACATGGTGTTCTATGAGCTGTTACCATTGTTTTTGCCATTAAAGCCATTGTGAGAGTTGGTGTAGTAGAGATTGCCGTTTTGTCGTTAGTAGCAATGCATTTTTTATAATTTAGAAAAGCCGACACTCTAAAGTTTTTTATTTGAAACACTATTCGCCTTCAAAAACAAAAACATAAGATTATCAAGAAATTTGTTTGTTACAAAATTTCTTGAGAATTTATCGCTAAATAGGTGTTAAAGTGACATTAGAATCCTTAACGAAAATTTAATTCTTAAGTATTGCTTACTAATTATCATTTGCTACTTGAGTAATTTTAAAAACAATTGCTTAATTTCGCTGTCTAAATTCTACGTCAAAATTTATTAAATATTTTGTACCATATTATTATATTTTGTACCAGATTATAAAATATATTGTGCCAGAATATCTCAGAAAATATTTTGAACATATTTGAGACAAATTTTTTTTTGGAACACATTGTTTAAAAAAAATATTTTCAAAATATTTTTTTAACGAAATATGTCCTAATAAATTTTGTAACAAAACTTTGTTGAAAAAATTTTGTTACCGCTTGTTTTATAAATTATTGTGAAAATAAATTTTGTCACAAAGTTTCCTTATAATTTTTGTCAAAATTTCTTTTCAAAATATTTTAAATTTTTTAAGAGAAGTTTGAAAGCTTTAAATTTTTCGTTAAAAGTTTACAATGATAAAAAAATTTTTTTAAGATTTGGTGAAAATCCAACATTTTTCAATGTTTTTTAATAAATATTTTTCTGATATATTTTATGACTATATTCAATATTTTTATTATTTATTTTATATTTATAAGAAATGAAGCTTTCTAAAATTATTAATGAAATATTCTATAACAGAAATTCCTAAAAAAATTTTTGTGAATAAATTCTTTATAAAAAATTTTGTGACAAAATTTTCCGTGGAATTTGTTTCCTTCTTTTTCTGCTAAAAGAAAAACACTCATTATTTTCTTGCTAAAAAATACTTTGTTTATAAAAAAATTAACAAATATTTTTTGGAATTTTTTTTTGTCACAAAATTTTCTATAAAATATTTTGAAACAAAAATTGTGCAGAATTTTTGCAGCATAAAAAATGCTGTATTTTGTTAATTAAAAAAACAGCTCCTTCATATTTTATTTCCCTACCTGGATGGAGTTTTAGAAAATATAAACTTAAAATATTTCGTATACAAACCCATATATAAATGTAGGGCATTATTTTGTCACTGTAACTCACATTTACATTCACATTAGTCTAGTTGTTGGTTTATTCGTTAAAAAAATTTTTTTATAAACTTCGATTAATATAATTGTTGTAATCACAGCTGTTGTTTTTGTTGCGAATCTTAGTTGTTGTGTCGCATAGTTTTATTAACTTTGTTGATTCTTTATATTGTTGTAATTTTTGTTTCTTGCTGTGTTAGTGAGAACGTCTGTCTATTCGTGAATTTTAAAATTCCTTTTTCTATTTGTATGAACTGGTAGTACATTGCTTTTAGCATTTGCATTAGTATTTGACATTTCATGCTGTGAACGCAAATCGCGTTCAAATAGTTTGTTTTTTTTTTAATCTGCTATAAAACAGCACTTGCAACTATCTTGAAACTTCATTATTATTATTATTTTTTCAGAGAGTCATTGTCATCATCATTATTATTATGAATATTTAACAGTTATTTTGAGATTTTTTAGAAGCTTCTAAATCAGTTTCTTTTAATGAAATCCGTATATGATTTAGAACATCTTAACATGAACAATTTTTCTTTTTGTTTCGTTTTTTTGCTTGATTTATGTGATCTTCATTTTGGTATTTTACTTTGTTTGTTTTTTGGCAATCGCAAACTGCTTTAGTGTGTGTAAATTTTTGAAAAAAAATTAATTTATTTAACAGTTGCTCAATTTTGATAGGATTACAAAAGTCCGTACAATTGCGATTGTATACAGCTGCCGTGTTGACACATGTATTTTTAAGCCAAACAAATACATTTAGCAATTAACTTTAATTAAATATTAATTAAATAAAACGCGTAATTTATGGTTGGCACTTTAAAATTGAACGACATTATTGTTGATTATCTAACTACCGTTTATGGTTGTGTTCACATTTAAACTTATTTTGGATTTAATTTTTCAGTTTTTAAAGTCAATCATGAGATTTGAGATTTAAATTAAAAAAAAAAATAAAAAATATTGACACACTTTAACACTTTCCCAATGATTTGTTATGCGATGCTTTAAAAGGCAGATAATATTTTTTTTTTCTTCCGGTTGCTAACTGCGTCCCAGCTACTAAGTGATAAAAGGAATGACACTTAACTCTCTTATAACTCTGTTTCTACAGAAATTTTTAATGGATCAAAGTGTTAAAATTAAAACCTTAAAGTTCTTAAATTTCTCGAATACAGAGCATCCTAATAATTAAAGGAATTGTTTATCAAGCCTTTAAATGGCAAAAAGTAATTATCAAAGGTTAACATATTATTTACTAAAATTGACTAATTATAACTCTACCGTCCCTGTATTATCAAAAGTGACACATGCTAAGGCATGCGCTGTCAGAAACATGGATATGGCTCACCTCAAACAATCTCTACTACAACAATTTAATGAAAACCTTCCTGCTTTATACGTCTCTTTTCTCTATTACTGAAAATTAATTTTATTAAAGGAACCTTCAAAAAGTTGAAAGGCTATTAGTCTTTGAAGGAATAACCGAACTCAAAAGGGAAGGGTAAAAATACCTCGCATGCAGAATATTACTTTTGCACCACCTTGTATTATAAAAATATTTATGTTCAGTTGTTTCACTCTTTTTTTTTCCTTTGGTGATAAATCACCATTAAAACAGTTACTACTTTAAAAAATTTTATAACAAATCAATTAAAAAAAATGTTTGATGATTTCTTTAAGCTAAATATAAGAAAAAAAAAATCTTAATAAATTATCATCACACTCTTTTGACATTTTACAGAACACCGTCTACCTCGAAATTCAAAGAAAATGTCAAATAAATTATAATAAATAAAAATACATTTAACTAAAAACTAAAACAAACTTCTAAGAAACAAAAAAAGGTTTTTTTTTTCTTTTAATCTACAACCCAAAACAAAGAATCTTAAATTTAAACAAACAAACAAACAAAAATGATATATAAAGTATTAAAGATTCAATCATCATGTTAAATGATTTAAAAAAAAATGAATTATTTATAACCCAGACTAAAACTCAAAGAGATATATCAACTTAACAGCAATTGCCATAAATAAATAAATAAAAAATATTTACTGGAACTAAAAGTCATAAAAGCAAAACTATTGAGTTACGAGTTTAGGCAAAAAACAATGAAAGGTTGTAGATGTAAAATCAAACTAATAAAAAATAAATATTAAAAGAGTTAGAAAATAAATTTGATCAGAGAAAATCGTTAAAAGGATTTTAAATAAAATTATTTTCTTGTTTCTTATTTGACTTTTAAACGCAAACTACAGTGTTTGGCTCTTTCCAGAAATACTAAAATTATAGTTATAAAGACCCAAGAGAGGTACGCAAATTATAGTCAAATCCTAAAGGTTGTTTTTTATTAAAATCGCTTCTTTTTGGTATTTTTACTTAGGCAAAAGACAATTTTCTGCGTTGCCTCTGCAAAATGCCAAACTCCTTTGGACTCGGCATAGTGAACAAACTCTCTGTCAAGCCATCCCATTTGCGGATCGTGTTTATATCCACAAATAAATATGTCATAGAAAATCTACTATTGCGAATTAGAGCAGTAACTTTTGCTATTATCTACATTTTCTATTACGTCAAATTAATTGTAAATTCAAGTCTGCTGTCAGTGCATTCGTCAATCTACAAATCTTAGGCTTATTGTTATATTATTTGCTCATATTTCTAATTTTCTGCTTATTAAGTAGAAACTGACAAGTATAAGATGTATTTGTAGTCCACGTATTTATTCCAAATTTCTCTTTAACTTTTTTTTTCTTAAATTCGATTTGAACGGTATGAACGTTTTTTTTAGATAGAAAATTAATATGAAGTCATTTAAGAATGTGTGAGTGCTCGATCACGTTAAAATGTTGTTCTCTTGTGATAAAATAACATTCCAATAATTTCCTTGTTTTCCTTAGAAATTTCTAGAGTTTATGGTCTTTTTATTCTACTGATGGACTGAAGTTCTTATTCAGTCAATTTTCTTTTAGAGATGTTGTTAACAATTTTGTTATTTAATTTAGAAATTTAAATAAAAGCGAATTAAGGCCGACTTAAAATTATTCACTTGTTAAAGCACTGAAATAGTAATAATATTAAATATTAAAAATTAAATTGCACCACGCATTCATGATTCCTTTATAACAGAAAAAAGTATGAAAAATTATATATAGAAAATTTATTCGCTTTTTTTTATTAATGGAGAGAACAGAGAAAAGAGCCTTGAGTTGCGTGTGAGTATGGACTTCGTCTAACCAAATTAATACTGTGGATCCTTGTATTTTTTTTTTATCAAATAAGTTGAATGTAATTAGATATTCGTCAGCGATGCTGATGATAAATGTATCGCTCCAGAAAATGTGCTGTTACATTCTGCAGGTGTCTTATTTTTCTCTAATTCTTAAAAAATTAACGCAAGTACTAAAAAAAAATTCCGAAATTAAAATAAACGCGAATTAAAGTCGAAGAAGGATTGTATTGGTTAAATATATTTACAGTTTCTAAATATAAATGAACTAAGTCCTAGTGTTAGGCCATAGTAAAGTGGCCATATGGCTTTTTCTGACGACTTAGATTTTGTATAAATAACTTGATTTTAGAAAACATTTCAGATTTCAAACTTTCTGAGTAAAATTGTTGAAAACTTTCCTTATTTTCTTTCTCGTTCATTTGAAGGTATTTTTTCTCTTCAATTTACGCGATTTTTTCTGTAAAATTTGGTGTTTTTATGCTACTTCAGCAGTTTTGTTTCCATTTACGTTTTTAATTTTAGAATCCTATTAGAATAAGAACATTCACAGGTGGAAAAAGTGTATAACTAAGTTTGTCATTCCGTTTGGAATTTCTACAATATCCATTTCCGACCCCATAGTATTCTTATGCATAGCGAAATCGATTCGTCAGTTAAAATAAACTTTGCCAAAGCACTAGATGAGTTAGAGAACAGCTAAACCGCCATAGTTTCGAAAAGTTTGCAGTTGAAAATCAGAAAGATCAGCCCATATCTATTGAGGCAGCGGGCAAAACACCAAGCCTGCGATTGATGTTTCCTTATCAATTGAAATAAATAAATAAAACAAATATATGAGGCGAAAGAAAATTAAAAAATAACAAAGAAATAAAGGTCAAATAAAAAAATTAGTTGTCCCCAATTTTTTCCGAGTAATGGGCCTCTGAACTTTACGCCACCATATTTTTAAAGATACCAATATTGATATCATTTAAATCTTTCAGAAAATTTTAAAAAGCTTGACCAATGAAGAGCCGATGACATTTTAAAGTAAAATTATATTATTTATTTGTCTTATTTTTTAATATCTGTCATCCTAAATTTTTTTTAATTGGAGTTACATCACTAAACTAGATTTACATATATGGCGAAAATTCGGCATGGTCGCAATGACTTATAATAATATTGATATTTTTTGATATTCAGTATTTTTTATATTTATTTAAAAAAAAATTCTGGTGATTTTATTATTTCAATTCTGAAGATTTTTTCAACTTTTTCTTTCTTTTTGCCTTAATCAAATGTGCTCTAAAATTTGTAGCCATATAAGATTCTTCTTCTACTGTTTAAGCACTATTTCAAATTAGGCAGATTTTTGTGGGCAGCGTTTAAGGCATTTGATTGTATTTAATATTAACCTGCTATTTAATTTCTCTTTAACCTGCTATTTAATTTCTCTTTTTTAATTTGAAGTAATATTTTCGATTTCGTTTCATAATTGAAGTTGTCTTTTCTTTAATCTGATTAAATAAATGGAAATCTAAATTAAGTTCCTGATTTATTTGAATAACATTATTAAATTATTTTAAAGCAATCACTGGGCCAGTAACTCCGCAAAAAATATTTAAACAAAATAAACTTCAATTAACATTAACAACATTGTCTGATGCGCCACTTTGATGGTATGTTAATGTTCAACAACTAAAACAAGAAAAATAAAATAAGAACAACAACAACAAACTATAATATTTAGAAAATTATTTGAGGAAAAGAACTTGTTATTGAAGGTTTTTTAACATTTAATACCAGCACGTTTCATTTTACTTTTTTTTACTTTTTGTTTTAATTTTACTTACACTTTTTATTATGATTTAAACGTGAAAAAAGTCTAAATATTGGAAACAAATTCAAGACAAAAAGGGCTTGTCTCGCTTAGCAAACAAAAAAAAAAAAAAAAATAAAAATAATAATAATAAAAAACCTGCCATAAAATATAAGAATTGAACTAAAACTGACATTCATAGTGACATTTGAAGTCATTCTTCAGCTGAAAAAAAAAAACACAATTAAATTTGCTCAGTTTTACTTTTTTCTGTTTCCTTCTGTGAAGATTTACAACCATTAATAATGTTATTTTTCTTCTAACGAATTAAAGTGTTGAGTTAAAAGACAAAATGCTATAACAAAATTTTAAAAAATGAAAATATTTTAAACAATAAAAATTCAAGCATTTAGCGGCACTAATGTGCTAATCAAGATATCAAGGAAAATATAACAATTTACAGATAATAATGAACATCTTCGAGTTCATAATGATGTCATAGAAACTTTGACATTTTTAAACCGTAAAGGATTTAAAATACATTTTTATTTCTCAATTCAAAACATATTTATGTTAATTGTTTTGTTCTTTTCCTCTTCTTCTTCTTCTTCTTTAATTGTAGTAGTTCATATTCGTATCAACATTCATAGATCAACGCTAAAAACTATACAACTATAAGTTTTATTGATTAATTTTTTACTGATTTCAAAGATATCTTTGTTTTGTATTCGAATGTAATTCTCTTTTCAGTAAAATAATTTTTTTCTTTGAATGTTTTATATATATATTTTTTTTTTTTTTTTTGGTATTTTGAAGGTGTTTTCTTGTATTTTTTTTTTTCTAGTGCATACCGAGTCATTGTCGTTTTTAGTTTAATACTAATGCTGTGAAGTTGGCCTTTAAATATTAAAGTAAATAAGCCAAAAACAACAAAAACAACAAAAACAACAAGTGAGTAAAAAATAAATTTAATTTTGATTGTTTTTGCAATAACAATTCCACTATAAAAAATTCTTAGTAGCTTACGACATAGTAAAAGATGGAACATAAATAAGCTTAGAGAAATGCTAATGTTGCACAAAATTTACAGATTATAAAATTAATTAATTTCCATTAGATTTTTTAATTTACTGTAATAATTATCTTATAAACACACAAACTGACGAGGCAGATCGCTGATTGGAAGACCGGTAAATTTTTTTAAATGGGTTCATCTTAGTTCCAGTTCTACTGTCACATAAAGTCCCAAATAATTAGTAAGATATTAAAATATCACAAAATTATTTAAATATTACAAAAAAAAGAATTCTTATGGGGGAAAAAACAAGCACGCTGGGATAAGAACTGCAAGTAAGTCTTTTTGAAATTGAGCGTTACTTTTTTCAAGACCTTTAAAATACAATTCTTTAAAAATGTTTTTTATCTTAAAAGCAAAGTTACTTATGACACTTTCGAAATAAACGGCTCTATAGACAATGCACAAAAAACTAAAAATTTTACCAGAACAAATGTCAAAAATATATTAAACAAATAATAATGTTATATTCGTCTATGCGAAATCGTATATACCCTTCACCATTTATTATAATCTAGTTTAGTGAAGTAACTCAAATCAAAAAACAAATAAAGAGGTGACAGAGAATTAAGAAATTAAAAAAAGTACATAAAAATTCCATCAGCTCTCATGGATTAAGCATTTTTTTTTAAATCTTAGTATTTCCTTAAAGATCCCTTCAAAAGCTTTAAAATAATACCCATATCGATATATTAAAAATTTTGAAAATTTCAAAAGCCCGTAACTCAAAAACATGGGCGAGCACCAATTTTTTCACTTAAGGTTTTCTTCTTATTTTTTTTTTATTCTCTATCGCCGCGTACACTTGTTTTCTCAACTGGAGTTACATCATTGTTCCAAATAATATAGAAAAAATAAAGGTAGGCGTGGTGTTTTGCCCGCTGCGTCAAAGGATATGAACCGATTTTGCTGATTTCCAATAGCACCTCCTTCGACACTGTGTCTGATCGATTGGAGTATATAAATTTTACCTCAGCAAAGTTGATTTAAGCACTAACACAGACGGATAGATAGACATCGCTCAATCGACTTTGCTTTGCATAAGAAGTCAGAAAATAATAACTTTATGGTTGAAAAAGGATATTGTAGAAAACACAAAAGGAGTGACAAAATTAGTTATACCCTTTTTCCATTTTTTGTGCCGAAGGGTATAAAAAATAATTTCTTCAAGTGTATGAAATTCCCCACTGCATATTTGTGTTCTTTGTTTTTAAATATTTTTCTATTTATGTGTGTGTGTGTATGTTTTCATTTTTTTATATTATTTTTTATTTTTTTATTATTATTTTACTCTTCTTAGTGTTTAATGAAACCGAAAAACTACTTACATTGCATTCAATACATTTAACTTGTTGTCGGAAAGACGAGTATAAAATAAGAATAATACTATAATAAAAAATTATAAGCTTATATACAACAAAAACAAGAACAAAAACAAATAAAGTAAAAAATGAAGCAAAAGTATGTTCAACAAACTGTTATGTATCTCATCATATCTTGAGGTTTGTTCTTTTTTTTAATTGCACTAGAAGTAACCCAATAACTTCAGACTTCACTCAGACTTAATAGTTACAGAGGCTGATGCATACTAGAGTATCTACAAGTTACAAAAAAAAAAAAAAACAAAACAATTTAGTAGTGTTACTATGCCTTTAAGGTATTTTTTTTTTACTTTCAGTTTACATTTTATAAGTTCACTTGTTGTAATTATAAAACACTGAAAATTTTTGCTATTACAACTTGCTTTGTTTTTATACATTTTTTTTTGCATATTATTTTAACCAACTACAATATCAAAGATTACTACATCATTATTATCTTCATTATATTTATTTTTATTATATTTGCAATCATTGTTCTTGGTTTTATACAACCAATATTGCCTCACTTTAATAAAAATCTTTTATATTTAATTTTTAACTGAGGTTTTTTGGTTTGAAATCTAACTTATTTCCAAGAATGAAAAAAAAACACTCAATATGAATATGAGAAATTACTTAATCTCTTTTTAAAAGTTAACTAAAGTTGCTTAAAAAAACAATATTATTATTAATTTATTTGGTATTTATCTTTTTATCAAGGGTGGTAAATTAAAAGTCATAAATCTTTTAACCACCACAAATAATTGTTGAAGTAATTACATTTAATATCATTAAACCATAATGGTTGCATTTTTATTTAAATGCTTAAATTTTTTCTTATTCCTTTTTGTATGCATTTTGCATTTAAACAAAGCAAACGAATGCTACTTCAAATAAGAAAAATGGCCTTTAATAGAAGAATTCCAGCTTAACTTACACTTTGATACTAGAAGCGCTAAATACAACGGGTGGCATTTTAAGTTAATTAGCCTGTTTGTCTGCAAAGAAAAAGTAATAAAATAAATTTTGGAATTATCAAGTAAATCTTGGAATTAAGCAGAACCAAGGCTGATGAAATTTTGTGTTTTTTTTTAATAATAATTATTACAATATTAAATAATAGAATTCAATTTGCAAAATAACACATGTCAACTAACGTCTGATCATTTATTTTATTAAACAAATTTTAAATAAAAAATATAATATTCATTGGACAAATGGTTTAAAAGGCTATAAGTGGTGTTTGGGAAAAAAGCCCTGCAAAATATTTAGAGCACAGTCTAGTATATTTTCCAATCATTTGTTGACACATCTGGATGTTTTCGATGTTATTTATTTTCGGCCAGCCAATGCTGTCAGCTCAACGTATTCCAACCCAAAGAATTACTGACAGATTAAAATTACGTTAGCGGAACTCACTCGGCTTAGCATATCTGAAAGTCTAGCGTATTTAAAACGTTTAGCAAATTTATTGTAGTGTCTGATTTTCAGAAACAAGAATAATTTGTTTAAAAGTAAACAGAAAAAAAATCATAAACTTTTTGTTTGAAAATAGTTGCAAAAGTTTACTTTAGAAGCTCTTTATAAAAGAGCTAAGATTTTTAGCAAATTTCAGTTTTATGTATTTGTTGTTGTAGTGTGTATGTATTTAGTACATATATCCCACTTTTGCAAGACCTACGAGGATTGCATTAGCAGTTTGATATTATATCTGACCCCAAAGCATCACAATCACGAAGATCATATTTGATCTCAACGTCTCCTATTAAAAATTAGTGGTATCTTAAATCGCAATAACTAGTAGGCCACCCACGAGTGTTTATAGCTTTTAGAGTGTGTGAGTTGAAATTAAAAATTATTAGTGATCCGAATTAATTTTATATTTTTCCAATTAGTGGCGAAATTACCGCTCATTCAGATTTTTTTTTTCGTGACTATGAACATTGCACAGAAATAGTTTCTTAAGGATACCACGTTCAACATTTCAAGGTAAACATCTTAGTCACAGTGTCTTTTCCAAGCAACCAAGGCTGGTCCTAAGCATTAGTAGTTTTATTTTCATAAGAGTCAGCCAAGCGTATTCTCGTGTGAAAACAGCAATTTACCTGACTTGTTCAGTTTTTTCGTATCGCCAAATTTGGTCAACTCTTTTATCTCTTAAACAGAAGATTATAAAAATATCTGTGAAAATTTGAAACGGTTTCATATAATCAGATGTGCGCATATCTTCTACTAGAATTCTCGCTTTCATATTAAGAATCAATTAAAGACCTCTTCATTAAGGCAGAATACATCAATATTAATCTCACAATGGTATTGAAAGGCCTGTTAACCACTCTAGTTTTTAAGCCCCCAAGTGTTGCCAAGGAGCCTTAAGCTCGCATTAGAGTGCAACTATTAGAAACATAATATAGATCTGAATCTAGTGGAAGACATGGGGACCTGTGGAGACACATTTTAATTTCAAATTTTAAATATCTATACTTGTCACAGCAGACAAAGAAGGACGGATTCTGTTTAGTTTTCAAATGCTTTAGTGTTCAAAATTGGTCATTTAGGAAAAATTATGTCTCCTGTTAGAACACCCTTTAATTTTTTTGGTTTTTTTATCACCTCCAACTTTTTAATATTTTATATGGGTGTCCGTTTATGATTCAATAGATATTTAAGAATCATTTGTGTTGTTTAGGGATGCCTTTTAATTTTTTAAAATGGATAAACTTTTTATTAAAAAAAAAACTTTAAATCGGTTTAGAAATTACTGAGTTCTGCACAACACCATGAATAAATATTTAACTTGAGTACAGTTCTAAAACTTCTATATTTTCTGAAGTTGATTTTAATCAAAATCCTTCCCCTTTAAAAATTTTATTTAATTTTTTCATATAAAGAACTTGGTTAAATGTTAACAAGGAAGCCGGTTAAAAGGCCAATAAAAGAAAAACTATTAAATTTTATTCGTAAATACCATTAAAAATACAAACTATTTACTGGAGGTTTTTAATATTTTCGAACAAAATTTTTTTTCAAAAGGCGTTAAAAGTAGAATTCCTAGCATTTTTGCTTGATTTTTTTTTTACTTTTATTATCAACATTTATTTTGCAAAGTGCAGCAATTTTTGTTTGGTTTTTTTTCTATTTTTTTTTTACATAAACATTTCAAAATAAACATTAATTATAATAAAATACAAAAATGGTTTTTATTTGCTAGTTTTTATAAATATTCTTTTGTTAGGTTTTTATTAGTTCATTTATTTTTATTTGTTTTTATAAAAACATTTTTGATTGTTTAAACAATTTAAATTTTGACTCTAGGCATTTTGAAAAGGATGAAGTGTGTAAAATTATGTTTTTCTTTTTAAATAGTTGAATACAATTTTATTCTTCTATGCATGACCTTCACTTAAATAACGTATCACTATTGAAATAGATTTTTTTAAATATTAAAAATTTAGAGAAATTGTTGCAATTTGTTGTTTCTTTTTCACAATAATTTAAGCGCGAATTATAAGGTGTTAGTGATGGAGAATTCATCAATTTTCGCCGGTAGCTTTTGTCAAACTCTGTATATAAAAAACCTGTATACTATTTTTTATATGTAGTTTGACATTCGGGCTAATTTTGAGTCTACACCACTTAGCCACTTCTAAATAATAATTAAACAAAATGTCACTGATTATTAAAAACTTAGATCTTAGATCTTATTTAAGCAATTTAAAATAGTTTAAAGTGCAGTTGACGTTATTGTTTAAAGTTAAAAAAAATATGAACTTTTGTCTAGTTGTTAAATAAGCAAAAAAAAAACTAATTTTCAATAGACTTTTTGGAATAGGGTGTGTTGACAAATATAAACTAGAATGTTAAAAAACAGATATTTTTATCGTCATAGATAATCGTAAAAATATTTTCCCTAAAGGTCATAGAAGCACAACAATAAAACTACAATCTCTTCAGTTGCGGATAATAAGTTCAATAAGAGTAATTCTGAATTAATTATTAAAAGTTTATTTCTAATTAAACCAATAAGAAACTTGAATTATCAGTGTGAAACAAGAGACAGTAAGATTTGTAAATAAAAAATAAACTGCCACCTGTATTTGAAAAATAAAATTAAACGTTTTAATTATTTAAACTAAGTAACAACAAGTGTCTTCTTCACAGTTTATATTGTGTAAATTATAAAGAAAACACCCTATATGGTGACGCAAAAGTAATATCTTAACATGAATTTGTCCTAAAAGATTGTGACTTGAAATAAAAACTATGGCCACATAGAAAATTAGTTTGCAAAACGAAACGAATCGATGTACACCTGAAAAACGTCAAGCCAGATTTTTCCTTAAAGTTTTTTTATTACCAACTACCACAACAAAAAGCCGCCAATCTGGTGAACAATTTGAAATGCCGCAAAATAAGCAACAAGTGTATCAAGGCGGTATCTTTACATTTGATTAATAAAATTTTTTTCAACTTAACATCATACATAATTTTGAGTTAAAATTTCATATTATTTCGTTATTGAAAAAACGTTCGACAACTAACATTTCTATATATAACACTACTTTTAGGCCACCTGTTATCTAACACTTGCAGATGAATATAAAATTTTATGAAAAAAACAACAAATATATCTGGGGAAAAATACATTTATTTAAATAAGTAAATGGTTTTAAATTAATTAATTATCTATGAATTTATTTAGTTTCGAAGCATAGATGAGTGTTTTAAAGCAGAATAAAGTACAAATATATTGATTGACGTTCAGCTTGAGTAAATATATTTTTTACATTCAAACTAAAAGGGATACAGATTTTATTCTAATAGACAGGAAGATGTATGTACACATCCTTTGACGTATATGTTGATCAAACAGGGTACTACGATTAATTAACTGCTTATATTTAATTCTGAAAAATGGCTGGTAGTTAATATTCTAAGCATATAAAATTGGATCCAAATAAAAGTAGTTAACTTTGATAGATCTTAAAACAAAACCTCTTGTCCTTATCTTTGGGGCTATCAGGCATCCAATTGCTTTTAATTGACTGAAGGGGAAGGTTCTATATTCGCCTTATTGTAGTTAATATATTTTTATTATTAATTTATAAAAACTTTCCCCCTGAAGTCACTCAAAAATAACTTAAAATTACAATAGATTTTTTTTATTTAACCTAAAAAACGAAAATTTTAAAGCAACTAAATTCACAGAAAAAATTTAAAGTTTTGTTGGGATTCAGATTTAAATAATAAAAAGACAAATTTGTAAATAAATATAAATTAAAAAGTAATTAAATGAAATTATTAGTCCTTAATAGAGACAAAATATTATCCAAAAACTAAATTTTTAGAGCAACTAAGTTCACAGGAAAAGTTTGCTGCACCTATTAAGTGTTTTGTTGGGAGTTATATTTAAATAATAAGTAAACAATTTTGTAAAAAAATAAATAATTGAATCAAATAAATTTTAACATGAATCCTTAACAGAGGCAAAAAATTTTCCATATAACGGATTTAATTCAAGACTTAAAAAAGCGAGTGAATCCTTCTAAAGTAAAGGTCAATTAAAAATCGGTGCCCAGTTTACGCAGATTTTTTACTTTGACTGGGAATAAATTTCCATTCGAGACAAATTCCTATACCTGAATATGTAAAATAACTTTTTGTAGATAAAGTTTTGTTTTACATCTTCTCAAAAGTCTAAAAACCGAAAAACACCAAAATATACAAAAATAAATGCAAGAGTGATTTTCTTTATTAAAAATTCTTTACGAAATTCCTTCAAAATTCCTTCAAAATTCCTTCACATCAAAAACATGAAAAAAATTAAAAAAAATTTTAGTTCTAATTTAATTAAATTACTTACAAGAAGAAATTTATTTTACTTTAAACTTTTAAGAAATTTTCTTCTGTTTCCCAAAGAAAAAAACGTGATCCAACAAAATTTAAGCTACAGATTTTGCTGTTACAATATTTCTTTGTCTGAAACTAAAGTTGGAGACTAAAACTAAATAAAAAATAAAGTTTTTAAGATTGCTTTCAAACATCATAATGATTGTTGGCCTCGTCATTATTCGATGCATCATCATCTTTATGTGCAACAAAAAAAAAAAACTATGAATAAATATCATTATGATCTTGATCATAATTTGCAAAAATTGATGTTGTCAATTACTCTTCAAAGAGTAATTGAGAGTAAAGTGCTCAATTTGATTTTTAGTTTTTTATTTTAATTCAAACAAAAGTGGGAACTAGAAAACAAATTTTCAAACATGCAAACAAACAAAAATCATTATCTATGGGATGAGCATGTTAATAATGAAGATCTAGAAGATCATGTTCATCAAACATCTAACAAAGCAATAAGATTTTTTCAATTACTAATGACGATCATCAATGTGGATTGTAAGCGAAAAAGAGTAAAGTAAAATGTATTGAAATTAATAAAAAAAATCAAATAGTTAATGCCTTTGTAATCATTTTTTCTTCTTCTTCTTTTCGTTGTTGTTGCTGTTATATTCAGATGATATTACTTACTACTCTTTTAGTACGAAGAGGCAGCAGTTATAGTAACTGCTCAACCATGTTGGTATTGTTGGCAACTCCAGTTTAAATATTGTTATTGTCTGTTAATGTTGCTGCTTTTTTATTACTATTGCTGCTCATTGTTGTTTGCCTCGGCAGCAGAATCATCCGCATCATCTGTAATTGTTATAAAAAGCAATGCATCGCTGTTTCAAACCCTAATTCAAATCTATCGCGTTGTTTCGAACGGTTTCTAATAAAACACATATTTAGAATAAAATATACTTAAATAAAAAAAAATTCATGCTTAAATTTTATTAAAAAAATAATTAAAGTTTTTTAATATCGACATTGCAAAAAAGGATTATTAATCTTAAAAAGGATTTATCTTTTATTAAATAAATATCAAGTGTTTTTAGAACCTAAGTTTAAGTGTGGGAATAATAACAAGTTATAAAATTTCAATATTTTCTTAACTCAATCGAATTACACGTATTTGGATTATAAACTTGTGTGCGAACTTTTGCTGTTAAATAAAAATGTTGTCTATGAAAGCATTTGTTTTAATTGTGAGTATTTTAAAAAAACAGAAAAATAATTTTTAACATCATATAAACTGAATTAGAATTGGGATTTTATTTATTATTCTTAAAAAATCAAGTGTTGTTACAAATGATTAAGATTAGCTTAAGCTGTGGACCCGTCTGTAAAATCTTCATAAATTACAAAGAGTGCTATAAAAAATACTGTATAAAAATGGGCTATCGAAAAAATAAAACATAAAAATCACATACTTCAAAACAGTTATAAAGAATTGAAATTTGTTAAGATACCAACAATGAATATAGCAAATATTTTAAGGAATTATTCTTTAATTACTTCCCGTTTACTCAAAAGTGTTTTGTGATATTAAACTAAAAATTATAAAAATATTTTTAGTTTTTATTATCTTATTTTAGCTCAAACTCTAAAAATAATTTTAAAATTACAATAAAAAAATTAAAAGATTTTTAAGGAAATTTAAAATTGCGATGAAAAAAAAATAACCCAAAAAAAATATTTTGGATAATTTTTATATAAAAAATATATGATATATAAAAATAGCTCAATACTAAAAATAAATTTTCTTTAGATTTTTAAATATCTTAGTTGAGCCTATACTTGAAATGGAAACATGTGAATGTTACAAATGCTATTAAAGTTTAAGAATAATTTTTTTTATGAACACTGCATCCATATCAAGAGTTTCTTAATTTATCTTTTTGAAAATGTAATAAATGTTATCGTGGATCTGTTTTATGTACAGCTTTTTTAATTTTTTTTTTTTTGCAGTTTCTTCTACCTATTCTGTAGAAAAATATTGTCTTAAAAATTTGCATTAAAAACTTTTTTTAATTTTTAAATAAAAGCTAAAATTAAAAGAATATTTTTTTTAAAGATCGGAGTTCGGATTCATTAACCATTTTTTAATATTTATTATATTTATTATATTTATCTAACAGCAAGTGTTACTGCCTCATAAATGTCCTATTTAGCTTACCCATTCAAGCGATAATATCAAACAACCACAAGTTGCTTACCCGCCAATTTTGTTTTTTTTTTAACATTAAGACAGCTTACCCGTAGATTTTATAATTTATATAATTAATGAAAATTTACTATTTTTAATAAAACTGTGAGATATTAATAGAAAAGTCATATGTTTTAATACATTCTAAAATTATTTTGATTTGACTACAAGTAATAATTTCACTTAATACTTTTTATAAAAAAATATTAGATGGTCAATATTAACGTATTCTTAAGGTTTTAAACAATGAAATATTCAGAAATTTCCATTCTTGAAAGCCAGCAAGGAAAATTAAATAGCCAATTCGAAGTAAGATATCCAGCAGGCATCAACTCAGTATTCCTTGAAACTAGTTAAAATGTGCCTTAACCTCGAATTGGCCATTAGTTTGTGTTTTCGTTCTATGCCAAATCTTATAAACTTTAAATAAATTCCAAGTTGTGAATTGGAAGGATATTTTATAGAAAAAGCACAGATTATAAAGATGTTTAAAAAAGTTAAAAATTTTAAAATATTCTAAGCACTAAAAGTTGGTGCCATTTATTTTCGGAAATTTCAACAATTTATAGTTCTCAGAAGTTAAATTATTTATGTTATTATTTTTTTAAAAACTTGTTATTCATTAAATAATTTAACTAAAATTCATTAAATTTGGAATTTGTTAACTATATTCCGTCATGCCTAATTTTTTATTAAAAGTTTCTAAACTATTATGTACATAATATTTTTAATAAATATTTTATTTGATTTTCATCTCTTCAAGAACAAATCCAAGCTGGTGTTTAATATTCAGTTATAAATATTTTGTTGAATCTTATAAACATTCCAAATCTTCATATGAAATCCTTAAGAATAATTCAAAGATTTGTGAAGTTTATTTAACATTTCTACATTCTTATAAGAAGATTTGTCATATACTTAAGCTTAAATACAATTGTCCATGTCCATATTTCGCACTAAATGTTCAACATTTAAGCAAACAATTTGTTAAAAAGATACTTGAAAATCTACTCATTTATTTATTTTATCATCTAAATCAGTAGCAATTCATATTGTTTAATAACTAAATATACATATTGGAATACACACACAGCCAAAATGCTCATATGTAGATAAATCACACAGTCGTTATAGGTGGTGTGGTGTTCCTTACATTGTGGGATGTATTAACAAAATGGTAAAGTGACTCAAAAATGTTTGAGCATCTCTGGTTCCAGGAAAGCAATCGAGAATAGTAAGCTTATGCATAATATACTTTACAGAAAAAGCTTGCCGATTTTATTCGGAATGACAACTTGGGAAGCAGTTTACATAAATTCAGATGGAAGTCAACTGATGTGTAGGATATTTGAAATCAGATCACCGCTTTCTTATTTTCCCTGCTTTTTATTAAGGTTACTTTCTAAGGAGCCAAAATAAACAACGTAAGAAACTTAGAACTAAGGCTTATATTTTTTGACATTCTACTAAAAAAAATCCTTTAAATTGATTAAGCCAGTACACACTCGATTACGAGGAGACGATTATTTTTAGTCAATGTACTGGCAACTGAAAGATGGAAAATATTCGCAAAATTTCTTAGCTAAAGTGTAATTTCCGAAGTCATTAGTGGGACTTGAAGAACGGGGTTAGGCAGATTGACACACAATCTGGTGTTTAAGGTTAAACACAATTTTAGGTTAAATAAGTAAGAGTCCTATATTTGACCATATATGTAAATCTAGTTTAAAACAAGTAAGATGGGTATATTCGACTATGCCTTTACCATTTATGTAAGTCTAGATCAATGCAGTAACTCCTATCAACAAAAAAAAAAAAAAAAAAAAATTTGCGGTGACAGCTCTTAATGGGTTAAGTATTATTAAAAATTTTAGTATTTCCTGAATGATCTCTTCAAAACCTTTTAAATGATACCCATATTGATATCTTAAAAAAACATTATGCGAAATCGTACTTTTCTATAAAGAATTTAGAGGCCCATGAATCAGAAAATATGCGCGAGCACCAATTTTTTCAATGAATATTTCTTTTAATTTTCTATCGCCCTAAATATTTAGTTTTTTCTTTTTGTTTTTTTTTACACATGATATGTCAAAATTAGAGGCAGGCGTGTTGTTTTGCCCGCTGCCTAGACGGATATGTACGGATCTGGCTGATTTTTAATAGAAAAATTTTAAAAACTACGTCTAATCGAGTGGCTTATCTAAATTTTCTATAGCTCACCTAGTGCCTTGGCAAAGATGATTTCACCACTAATATGAACGAACAGACGAAAATCGCTCAATAGACTTTGCTATGCATAAGAATTCAGAACTAATATACTTTATTGGGTCGGAAATGGATATTGTAGAAATTACAAACGGAATGACAAGCTTAGATATAATATTTTCCAACTCGCGTGGTATTTAATTCTGTTAAATATATTTTAGCAATTATGTAATTGGATAACATATAGATAACACCATGTAATAAACCTCTTTAAATACAAACACATGCATATATACACACAAGATACATATGTGTGAATTTGTCTCAACGCATACATGTACATACACACACATACTTACAAATATACAAATAAGCTGCAACTAAAGTAAAGTAAAGATAATATCTAAAGATATTTTATAAACAAATCACAACAAAAGATAAAATGTCCAGCTTAAATGTTAAATGTCTTTTAACATGGATTTTTATACATTTTATTCTTATTTTGTTATTTGTTATTTGTTTTTTTTTTTTGCATATTTTGTTGTTATTTGTATAGTTATAATAAACAAAAGGCACACTTACATACATTCCTCAAAAGTATATAAATTCTTTAGTAAAATGTTTTTATAAGAATTGTCTATTAATGTGCATAAATCATATAAAATATATTTTAGGATTTTCTTTTTGTTTTCTGTAAAAAAAAATATTTCTGAATTATGTAAAGAATTTGAAAAATTAAATAAAGATTTTTGTTGATATTTAAAATGAAATAATAAGTAAATATTTTCACAATAAAATCCCTTTTAATTTTTTAACTTTGTTTAAATAATTTAAAGTCACAATAATTAAATGCTTTTAAACAAAATAAAATAATATACAATTTTAAGTTAATGTCTGTTAAATAAAATATATTTAAAGAAAATTTAAATTATGTCAAATAAATTTAAATAAATGTGCTGTTTCTTTACTTCAAGTGATCAACTAAACTGGAATACATTCACAGCACAGAAAGGCTTTTCTTTTCTTTTCTTTTTTCCCAAATTAGTAGATCACAAATTCATAAGCCTGATAAATAGTTACTTTTTATACATTAATTATTGAAGATTTTTTTTACACTCAAAATAATTTATTAAAGCTTTTTGATTAAATTGGAATAAAGTCCCTTTGAAAAACACTTTATACAAAAATACAAATTTACTCTCGTTAAAATGTTTTCAAAAGGTATTTTTTAAAAGTATTCTTTCCAAAGCCCTTTTTAGCAGTAGTTTATCCACATTCCTTCTATTGTATTGAGATTCTAAGCAGTGCGTTTTTTAAAGGCTCATACTTTAATAAAAAAATTTTTTAAATGATAATTTTTTAAAATGAAATTCCTAAAAAGGCTCGCGCACTCTTTAAGGTAAAATTAAATAAAAAAAAAATATTTTAAAATTGTTTAGCAGAAAAAGCTATCGAATAGACAAGTTTTTACCAAAATAAGACTTCAAAACGAAGTAAAGAATAACAAAATTCAATAGTGAATCTTTTTACAAACTATAAAAATAGTTTTAAAACTGTTTTAGAAAATTTTTATTAAATTATGTTCTTCATATAAAGTTTTCTTTATAGCGCTAACAATTTGCAAACTTAATTTCTTATATAAAAAATCTAATAAAATGCTTCCTGTGTGAAAAATCTTGTAACTTTTACTTAATTTTTATTTTTTTATGAAGTATCTTCAATAAAATAAAAATAAGAAAAATCTTCTAAAACACGTACATTTTAAAAAAGAATTTTTTTCACAAATTAAATTTCAAAAAAAATACTTTTAAAAAAAGAAAAGAAATCTTTGATAGGATTATTTTTAAAGTCGAAGTTTTTGAAAAGAAATATCAAAGTTTATTCATAAGCAGATTTTTTGAAAGTGCTTTTTTACAAGAGTCCTTTTTGAATAAGTACTTTTTGTAATATACTTAAGATTTCTGTAAAAAGTTGCTTTTCAAAAAAAAATTTTTAAGTTCTTTTTTGGAAGGTGTTTCCCCAAAAGATTTTTTTTCATAAATTTTTAAATTCATTTTAAAGTACTTTTTTCAACAAACTTTTTTTAAAGCACTTTCTAGAGGAATATTTTTCCTTAAATGCTTAATAAAGTTAAGCATCTAATTAAAGCTAGTGTTTTAGTACTAATAATTTTTTCGATTTAAAAAATAAAAAATTTTGATTTAATTTGGATCCTTTTTAATTAATTTCTTTATTAATTAAATTTAGTAAAATTAAGGAAAGATTTTTTTCAAAGAACTTAACATTTATAAAAAACTTTATTTATAACTTCTGCCTTATAATAGGCTTCGTTTGATGAAAAGGAGATACTGATACTTAAAATTAATCCTGTATTTAGTTCCTGACACATACATTTTTTTTTAGTTCCTTCTTTTAATATTTCTAAACTTTCAACAATAGCAAGGCTACATCATTAACAAATACAACAAAACAAGATCGTAAAATATAAGCAATAAACCTTTCATTGACAACATATTTTTTATATTATTGTAACAACAACTTTTCCTTTTTTCTATTTTTTTTTTTTTTAATTTAATTTATTACCAAAAAAAATATTATTTGAAATTTTTTATTGAAAATAAAATAATGAATTATTTACTAATATAAACAATGTGTTTATGTATTGACAGTTAAATTAACAACAAACAAACTACACATGTATAAGTTGCAGCATGTTGAAGGTTTATTTGTTTGATTGTTGGATTGTTTGCTTGTTTCGACTCGTGCTTTTACCTAAACAAATGTTTTAACACTGGCATGATGTGATCATTTTTTTAACAATTTAAAACAAATACAAAAATGTGTCACCAAAAACGTGATTTTTTAAGATGAGGAAATAAAAGTTTATTATAAACAACGATATCTACAAATTACTTTTTATTAAAACAAAAAAATACATGGTATCGAAAACTCCATCCAAACTCCTCAAATACATATGTTACCTAATTGACAAAGAAATCGCAATATTCTTTTCCTCTTCAGCTTCTGATAATTTTTCTTAAAAAACATTAAAGCAGGAAATCAGTTATGATACATATGGTTTCTTTATTTCAGTCGAGAGACTTAATAATTTTATTAAAATAAAAAAATATAAAATAAAATAAAAAAACGTTTATTTAGAAAATTTTAAGTAAACTTTTTTTCATACATTTTTTCTTTTTTTAAGGCCTCACAAACATCTTGTCTAAATGACATTAAATACGTTCTTGTTAAATAACGTTTAACAATTTAAAAAAAGGGCCAAAATTAATCGATGTTTTATTTGCAGAAAAAAGAAGCAAAAAAAAACGTTTCGTAAATTTTCGCAAATATTATTTTTGCAGTTAAAAATATTTAATAACTTTTTGTTCAGCTGCTTTCGAAACACTTTGTCAAATAAATTGTTTGTTTTATTTAAGGACCCTTAACTGCAATAAAATGTAATAACTTCAAGAATACAAATCCTCTAAAGCAATAATAATAAAAGTTAAAGTAAATATTAACAGCAAGATGAATCCATTTCACACCACTTAAATCAAATAACGAAAACCTAAAAGTTATTAATGTTTAAAGATATAAAATAAAATAAAAAAATAAAAAATAATCCAATAAAACTCTGATTTTCGTTTTCATTTTCGGTGGATTTTTGTATCCTTTTTGTGTGCTTTATATTTCCTTTGATATATATTTTTTTTAGCTGCACTCTTTGCTCCATTTGTTTCTAAAAAATTTTTGTATTTCATTTTTGAAAATAAAAACAATTCCACTAAACATTTTATATATGTTTTTTTTTAACTTTAACAAAGAATGCGTTAAAATTGTTTATGTTTATAAATTATTTTTATTAAAATATGTGTTTTTTAATAAATAATTGCGGCATAGTTTTGGAATGTTTTTTTTTAAATTTTTTTTGTTTTTTGTTGCAACATTTATTTTCTTTCTGACACATAAATATGTTTCATTGGAAATATTCATATAAACTAAAGTTTTCGCTTTTGTTTTTAAATAGTTTCACTTTAAAAAATGATATGATGTTTTTTATACTAAAAAAAATATTTGGAAACCACTTCAAAGCACTTTTAATGTAAATGTGTTTTAGTTTAAAAACAAGCAATTTTTTAACTAAAAAAAGAAAATTTTAAACAAATACAGTGTTTCCGCCGAGAAGGTATACTACTTTGTTTCGCCGCCATTTTGGTAAACATTAGTCTTGGCAGTTCATATTTGGCGGTCGTGACACGTGGTAAATTTATTATAAAAAAACATTCGTTAAATTAACGTGTTTTAAACGTTAAAACATTTTCTCAAAGTCATTCATCGATTACTGTGACAATAAAAAAGTTATGTGAAATTTTTGTAAGAAATAACGTGCCAACAAAACGCACTATTTTTCGTGTTAAGGATGATTTCGAAGAAAGAGTACTTGCAGGTGATTGGCCCAAGCATAGAACACAACGTGTTGCAAGATTAGCTATAAAGATATAAACTTTACTTCTGCTTAAGAAAGTTTTCAAAACAATCCATCAACCTTAATTCGACGCTTTGTTCAGGAGCTTGGTCTTTAAAGAACAACTTTGTGCAGAATTTTACACAAGGACTTGCAGTTGTTTTCATTTAAGATTTAGTTGACACAAGAGCTTTTTCCACAAAACCATTTACGCCACCATACGTAACCCAATAGGATGTTACAGTTTGCCCATGAAAACTCAGATTTTCTTGAAAAAATCACAACGGGTGACGAGACATATTCTCATTTGAATGGATATGTGAATAAACAGAATACTCGGTTCTGGGCAATGGGAAAATCTCAAATTATTCATCACTCAGCATTGCATTCATTAAAGTCACAGTCTGGTGTGCAAGTTGGCCAGGAGGAATCATTGAGCCTTACTTCTTTGAAAACGAAGACGGCGTAACAACAACTGTGAATGGGATGCGAAATTTTGATATGATTAAACAAATTTTAACGTCAAAACTGCATGCATGGGCTTCATTAATATGAGGTGTCATCATTATAGTATCACATAGCATACAGCCAGGATTACAATGGAAACAAAAAAAAAAAAGAAATAGTATAACTTCCCGGCTGACACCCTGTACTAAATCTAAAAAGTGTGGTTTTAGTATAAAACAGAAGTTAAGGTATAAAACATCAGTGTGAGTATGAATAGGTAGTCTTACTAGAAACTGTTGATTTAGTACACAACATTGAACAATAATACTTAATTAATTTACCATAAATTATTAAGGGTTCTTGGACCTTGATGTCTTTAATAACCCTTATTTAAGCTTTAAAATATTTTCATAAATTGAAGCCTACTTTAAGGCTATAAGACTTCTTTAATATTTCTATAATTAAAGTGACACCTTTTAAAAAAGTTTTAAAATTTCTTTCTGACTTTTAAACATAATGTGATAATTTCTTTACCAATTACTTTTAATAAAAGATAATTTTTATACCCTTAAAGCCTTGTCATTTAACTTTTAATGTACAACCAGGCAAAATTTTCACTTATTTTAGTTGTAACACTAGAAACGGAATACAAAAATATTTAAAGAAAACTAGATATGCAACTCACATTTTCTGACATTTAACAAACTTAGCGTTTATAACCAACAGGACTACATAGTTTAATACAAAAAAATACTAACACAAACCTACAAATACATTTACACTCCTAAGATTTCATACGTAGACATTTTAAAACTACACTAGACTTTTTTTAAACAGCAATGAATTTCTTACTTCCTGAGGAAAAAATAGAAGAACTGTAAACGTTTTTGAATTAAAAACAAAAAAAAAAAAAACGTAATTCAAACTTGAACAAGTTTTGTAACAAATCCTTTTTTTATGGAAAAAGTTGAAAAAAAAAATAAATACAAAAAAATACAATTTCTATGCCGACTGAAAAAAAGAAATCTAAAATATTTTTTTCCATTTTAGTTTTATCATTTTCAAAGTGGCAAGAAAAAATGGGATCCGTTACCAAAATAAGGGAAGATTTTACGTTTTTTATCTTTTTTTTGTTTTAGCGTTGTCTGCACATACGTGAAGAAAAAATAGTCTGGTTAGTTGTTATTTGTGTTGTTTTTTTTGTTGGCTCAACCTAAAGCCAACACTCTGGTATAGAGATTTTGATCTTTGTGGCATTTTAGAGCTTTTCAGCCAATTTTTAATGGCTGTTTGTAGTTACATTACCAGCACTCTTTCAATTAAAACAGGATGAGGAGGGTATTTTTTTCAATACAGATGCAACAAAACGTGTTATTTGCAATGATAGTGAACTTTTAAAACATTTTTCATTCAATGCCTGGGTAATAATATTATTTTGTCTTATTTTAATTGTACGTTTTAATGTAAACGTATACACCCTTATCTTGTAATGCGAGCAATGTCATTTGGGTGGCCAGAACGAGAGCTTGAAAATTATGTTTTATTTAAAAAAATATTAAAATATAGTTAATGGCTTGGCTAAAAATAATTCAATAAAATATCGGAGGCCAGTCCCTTATTTATAAGTAAAAATTACGTCAAATTTATTTCTAATTAAATTGTATGATTTTATAGATTTTCATTCAGGCTGATAAAGAATAAATGGATTTTCATCACAATGATAGTTCTCAGAGATTTATGACGAAGTTTAAATATATTAAAATCTATTATGAGTTACAAAATAATGCACTGTTTATGTCTGAAAAATTTTTATGAAAAGAACTCAGTTTTTTGAATTATTCCTATATAAATTTGTTCAGACTGGCTGATCGTTTATACTCGTATTATTTTTATATTTAATATTGTTGCTTAAAAATTTTAAATTCAAATCAAAATTTTCACCTTGACACTAAGAGCTTATTATGTTCATCAAATAAAACTTAAATATGGTCACCTTGCAGAATTAAAATCGTTGCTAAGAAGCCAAGAACTTTTAATGTGATTTTTCTTTTTATCATAGCGTAGACTTCTCATTTTTTTTTGTGCTTTAGCTAACGTCAAACAAAAATTACGCGTTTTTCCTTAAAGATTTGTTTTCAAGTCTGCAATGTTTGTATCTGCTTGCAGAATAGAAGATGAAAAACTACACACCAAAAGTCAGACAGGTCAAGTCTTGTTTATTTTAAATTTTGCTATTTATCTTGAAATTCATCAGAAAAAAATTAAAATTTCTGTTTAAAAATATATTTCTTAAAAGATATTTACGTTAAATATTATCTTGCTACTACGCACAGACAAATATTTGCATGCAAATTTTGAGACTGCGTCTATAATTTCGTTATTAATGTGAAAGTTTATGGTGTTACGGCTAATAAATTTTTAACCATTTTTCGTAGTAAATGAATATTAAAAAAAGGTTGTATAAAAAAAAAAACTACAAAAGGTGGGACCGCTAGAAAATAATGGCGACAAGTTTTTTTATACGGAAATCAAAATAAATATTCAACTTTTAAGCATTCAACTAGAAATGTAATAGAATCAACCATTAATTTGTCCAGAACTAACAAAATATAAATATATAGAAATTGGCTCTCTTATCCTAGAATTTATTCACAAAAATAATTTTTGTAAATTAGAGGAAAAAAAGGAAAGTATCAGAATGTATTTGCCCGAATGTCGCAAATAATGCAAGTAAGTAAAAGTGCTACATTCGGTTATACCCTTCACGTTGTACGTAAATTAAATTTAGTGAAGTAACTCCTATCAAATAAACAAATATTGGGGTGATATAACTTTACATAAAAATGTCATCGTTTCTTAATGGGTTAGGTTTTTTATTATTTTCCAAAAGATCTCTTCAAAAGCTTTAAAATGATGCCAATATTGATAACTTAAAAAAATTTGCTGGACAATCGTACCTTTTAATTAAAATTTCAAAGGCCCAGAACTCGGAAAATATGGGCGATCGCTAATTTCTTCTTTATGTTTTTTCTTCCTTATTTCATAATTCTCTAGCGCACCATATATTTGTTTTTTTAATTGGAGTTACTTTACTATTTCAAACGACAGAAAAATTAGAAGCAGGCATGGTGTTTTGCCCGCTGCCAAAAAGGGCATGGACCGATCTTGCTGATTTTCTGTAACAAATTTTCGAAACTATGTCTGATGAATTAGCGTATTTAAATTTTCTCTAGATCATCTAATGCCTTGGCAAAGTTGATTCGTTAAGCATAAGAAATTTATGGGGGCGAAAACTGCTTTTGTAAAAATTAAAATTGGAATGACAAACTTAAATAAACCCTTTTTCTACTTGTGGTGAACGATTTAAAAACGAAATTGCTAAATATAAATCTAATTTAAGAAACAGGGACAGTATTTATTACCTTAATCATTAATTTACACTGTTGATTATGTGAGAAGTTACGAAATGTTTCTAGCAACATGTTTCTTAATAGCAAAATGTTTTTGGTAACAATTTTTTAACACAGCGAAATTATATGAGCTGCAGTTATTTCTTGTAGAACTTTAACCAATAAAAAACAATATCACATATTTAAAGGCAATAAATTGTAGTATCAGCAGCACTAGCAAATTGTCAGATAAGTAAATTAGATAAACAATTTTTAAAAATATGAATATAGTACTCAATTTTACGAGAAAAGTTTGAACTTTGCATAGAAAATTACGATTGTGCATTATATTTTTTTAAGATATCATAATGCACATCATTTAAAAGCTTTTGAAGATATAATTCAGGAAATATTAAAAAATTTTTAAAATATTTACCTTTAGCCTATGACATTTTTATGTAAAAATTTTTTTATTATTTTTTTTTTTTTTTTGTCGAAAGAAAAAACTGTAAAATTTTATTATCTTTGTCAACTACACTGAATACATAATTGGCATTTTTTTTTAATTTTTCTGTTGTGTTTGTGTTTGGGCCCTTAGACCACCAACTCTGAAGAAAGCAGAAATTTCAGTGTCAAATGATAATGGCCGTCACCTTGGTCTAGTATGATCCTGACAGTTTCTTTAAAGCATAAACAATAACCGTCTTCAATCTGTTTAAAAATGGTTTTGAAGCTAAAATACGACCTTCACTTTATGTACTTTTAGAGTAAATGTAATAACATTCCCTCTCCAACAAGTCTCAACAAACTTAATTTCTAAAATCTTTGCATTTGACTCATGTGTGCAAAAAAATAATAATGGTAACCAGAAAAAAATAGTAATTTAAGAAATTACGTAATTATGTTTAAAACAACAAAATACTAATAACAATCGTTTTTCTAGCAACTGATAAAAATAGCTCAGTTTTTAATTAAAAACTTTTAAGAGAACTTTCACCATTTTGCCCGCATTAATTTAATCATTTTTAATGTTTTCTTTTATTGAAAATTTCTACAATAGTTAAGAAACTATTTTATTGTAATTATTAAAACAACCTGAAGCTAAAGCACTTAACTTTAACTTAATATTTTTGCGTATGCATTAAGAAAATAATGCAATTATGGTAGAAAATTACTTTAAAAAGATAAAGAAAAAAATTGTAAGTGCATACACTTTGCATGCAAAATTAAACATAACCATGGGATATTAGATATAATTATGTAATCAAGGCAATTGAACACAAACTTATTATGATGTAAAACAAAAGGGTTATTATGTAAGTATTTTAGTCTTATTTTATTTTGTTTTAATAAGATTTTAGATATAAATAAAATTAAAATGTTAAGTATGCAATGATAAGTTATTATAATTACAGCCTGAATGTAGACTATAGAAAAGTGGTGTATTAAAATAATTTAAAAAAAGTTATTAAAGTTTAAAAAGAGTTTAAATTTAATTAAAAAATTCAAATATTTAACTTTCTAATCACTAAGTAAATTTTAATTGCTTAAATTAATATTTTTTTATTAAATTCATTAAATAAAATTAATTAAATAGTTCTACATTACATAGTTTTACACACATTTTTTGTTTAAGGTGTTACCATTTTCAGATGTTGCAAAATTTTAGATGAATCACTGTTTGCTTCGTACACAAACTTATCTATCTTTCCACCCATCCATCTGTTTCCTAATATTTTTTTTTTCAATTCAAGCAACAGGTTGCCTGTTCTTTCAAATATTTAACGCTGAAAAATCTTATTTGAAACATTTGTTTATCATACAGTAGCAACAAGTAGGCGTTGTGCACATCAGCTTGAAAAACATGCCTCAAAAAAGAAATACGTAACTTTAAAATAAAATGTCGAAATAA
This sequence comes from Cistogaster globosa, assembly GCA_937654795.1. Taxonomy (NCBI): domain Eukaryota; kingdom Metazoa; phylum Arthropoda; class Insecta; order Diptera; family Tachinidae; genus Cistogaster; species Cistogaster globosa. The sequence goes on from OW569407.1 coordinate 3,493,510, forward strand.
AAAAATCTAAACAATTAAAATATACAGTTGTCTCTAGGCTCCTAAACGAAAATTGTAATAAATTTTACGTTATTTAACCATAAACTAGTATTAATGCCTTTGGAAATATTCTTGAAAATGGTTGTTTATAGTGATGAATTTTTTTATGCATGAGAATGCATGATTACTTGCAGATATTAAAGTGCAGAAATAACGCATGAGGTTAAAGTAAAATAATAATTAAAATTTTTTCCACCATATTTTAACACAAATTATTTAATTGAGCTACATACAGCTCGCAACTTTTAATAAAATATTTATTATTATTTAATGTAAAATCATTAATAAATGAATAAATCTGCCAAGTGTAAATTTGAGTCACACACGAAAGGGTTCCGTTCCATCTTTGGTTCACCTTTTGTTTTTTGACTTGTTACAGCGGACATAGTAAAACATACAATGAGTAAATTTATAATATGGGCATGTGGAAATCACGTAAATATTGTAACACCCTGCGTACATACATTCGAAAATCATGTTACTACCGGGATACTTTTTATTTCATTATAATTTTTTGTACTTAATAATATAGCAATACATCCTCCGCACAAATTTCGAACGATTGCCTAAAACAGTCAAATTCCCCGTCTTTTGGGAAAACCATTTAAATTGTGAATTTTGAATATCTGCCTACTGCAATTAAAAACTTAAGGTATTAAAATGCAAATCATGTTAATTTTGGGACACCCTTTATTTTAAATTTTATTTTTTCTACTTGTTGCTGTATCGCACATAGCTTTAATGAACATGTAAAATTTTTAATTAAAAAATTTAATTTTTTTTAGGAATATCACGTCACTATTGGGGCACCCTTTAATTTTTTGATTTTTTTTTTTGTTAAAGCGAATATAGTAAAACAATTTCTTCAAGAGTCTACCTATTACGCTTTCAGAGATAAAGGGCTGTGACAAACGGACTGACATAGAGACACATACAACAGTGTTACGTTTTTACTCTTTGTGTATGAAACCGGAAAAAATCATTTATTTCCTTAATAATAAACTTTGAAGTCATTTCATGCAATAAACAAAATTTAAAAATTAAATTTATTAAAACTATTATATTATTACACAGAGCATTATTGTTTTTTTTAATTATCTCCAAATTCATTAGTTGACGGCAAAATCATCATTCATGATTTATGTTCGTTATGAAATGTAATTATTTTTTTATTTATCTCGATTATATATTAAATAAAAATTGTTTTAATTAAATAATTCATTGATTCAATAATTAGTTTAATTGAAAAAAGGAATATAACATTTTAATTAAAACAAATAATTGAATCGAATTAAATATTTAATTAAAATTCAGTTTAAAAATAAATAAAAACAAATTCTAGTAAAGTTTATAAGAAATTATCACAATTACCAGAATATTAACCTACAAGAGCGTTTATATGGAATTATTTCCAGCACTTTGTGACCCACTAATGACTTATCAATGAATTACAAGTTTGTAACATTTATCTTCACATCGAAAAAGACGAATAAGGAGAGAAATTACCAACCATTTGGAATTTGTACGCTCTTCTTTTTGGGAGATAAAAAGATTAAAATATTTTACCTTCGCATTCAAAGTGCTGCAATTTATTGACGATTTGAGTAAAGAACCTTTTGCAGATGAATTGACCGACTTCCTTTCAAAAAAATAAACCGCTTCGCTAGAAAAAAAACACAAACAGGTTCAAAGTTTTTAGAAGTACCATAAAACACTTCTTTCGCAGATGAAGATAAATAATATTATTATAGCTCCCAATGACAAGAATTAATGCAAAATTAAATCTAAAGATTAAAAGGTGTCCCCATAGGTGAGATGAATTGAACTATATGGGCTTATCTTTTGAATTGTTATGGAGAAAAGCTTGCAAATTTGACAGAATGTCGAGTTATATGATCGCTTTAATAACAAATAATTTTTTTTTAATTATATATTAAGGGGTGCCCCAATAGTTCGTTTTATTCATTTATAACTTTAAACAGTTGTAGACAGACGCTTGAAATTTTCAAAGAACCTGTATTGCTAACTAATTTATGACAACAAGTATAAAATTTGGATTTAGAAATTAAAGGGTGTCGCAATAATTAATGTAACTTGACACACAGCTTAAATTTACCAGCAAAATATATTCATGAGTCCGCAATAATAACAAGTTTAAAATTTGAATTTATAAATTAAAGGGTGTTACTCTAATTGACGTAATTTTGCCTATATGGCCGTATCTTAAAAACTGTTATATACAAACTCTTGAAAATAAGACAGGATGTCAAATACTTTGTTTGGTATAATAAGACGTATACAAATTTTAAATTATATTTAAAGGGTGTAACAATAGTTGATGTAATTTGATTTATATGACCAAACCGTTGAAGCGTTAAAAACAAACGAGTGAAATTTATAAAGAACCTAAATGTTAAATCTACTACAACATAAAATTTGAATTTGGAAACAATATAGTGCCTCTATAGTTGCTGTAATTAGATGTATATTGCCAAGCCAGACGCTTAAAATTATTAAGGAACTGTAGCGCTAAGTCTGCTATAACTATCATAAGGTTGGAATAAAAGGGTTTCCAATAGTTAATAAAATTTGATTTGTGTGGCTTCACTTTTGAATCGTTATAAACTTACAGATTCTGTTTTAAAGTCGTTTTTTTTCAATTTTTTATTGAACTCTTATTTATTTAAATTATTAAATTGTTGTTTTTTTCCACTTAATTTAACTTTTCATTTGAATGGCTTTCTAATATTTCTTTTCTTTTAAAAATACTGTTGTTCTTTTTTTACGGTTTAGTTTATGTTATTTGTGTAACTAGAGGACGTAACGTAATCAAAATGAAGAATATGTGTGACTTTCTTTTAAAAATCGAGTTATTTGCATATGAAAAGTAAGAAACTGTACTTCCGAAGTGTTTTATTTTAGAATTCCATTGCACTATTCCTGAAAGGTGCGAAGGCTCAAAGTCCAAAGTTAATCATTAGTGCATAATTTAAAATATAAAACTCAGTTTTATTCAATGTAATATTTTAAATCTACCCCACTGTGCTATTTGATTATCTCAGAAAATTTTTTTCAAAAGAATTTTTCAAGTTAAATCCATTCATATCATGGGGAATCACTAGATTAACACATTATAAATCGCTTCTCAGATAATATTTCTAAACTAGTTGAGGTTAGTTTTATGCTTTAAGTATGACTTGTGTAAGAGTTCTTGATATAAGGAGATAAAAGATCGTTTTTAATTTAGCGATATCGAACACTAATCAAAGTCACTACATTATAAACCGTTTATTTTTAAGTGTAAGTAACCTCAAATGTATTTTCAATAAACGAAATTTCCACATTTCAAAAGCCTCCAAAATATTTAAAACTGCAAATTATTTTTAGTTATGACATAAATATGCATTTGTAGGTGCAATAAATAAAATACACAGCTCTTAACTTAAAAATTTATTAACAAATTTAATACAGATATTTAATTTAGTAAAAACTAACAATAAAATTCCAGCAATAAATTAATAATTTTCAGTGCTTTTTAATTTTTTTTTTTTTTTTTTTTGTTATTATTTTTTTTTAATTTCAAGCTGTAAGTTTTTATATAATAAAAAACACTTTGTGAGCATAAATTTATATTTACTTCAAAAATTGATTGTAATAACAGCTTATGACTTGTAGCTCGTTAAATATATTTATGATATTTGTTAGTGTATTCTTAATAATATTTGTAGTTGATTTATTTTTTTATTTATAAATAATTTTTTATGAAATAATTGCTTAACATAAAAAAGTTAATGCATCACAGTCATTGTCGACAGCATCTTGTGAAAGACCTCGTTATGAAAATCTTAAGAATTGAAGTGAAGAGCAATAAAAATGAGTGAATAAATGAATTAGTTAAATTGTGGTTCATCTAACCATTTATGAACAATAACGTCATATAAGAAACAATTACATGCAAAATGTTGTGCAAACTGCTTTAATAAGTTTGAAAAAAAAATGTGTGGGTGAATTAAAATCAGCATTTTTGCTTGTAAAAGAATAAGAGGAAAAGCTAAGAAAAAAATAAGGTTTATCTTTGCTTTTGATTCGGTATCCACAAAAAAGTTGTTTCAGTTTTTATTTTTACTTAAGTTAAGTTGTTTGGAAAATGTTAATGAGATCACGATTTTTAGTTTCTTTTTTTTTTTGTGGTAAATTTTCATCTGTCCGTTGACAGCCATTCTTTTGTTTAAATTTAAATTTTGATTTTAAAATTTTAAATAAATAATTTATTGCTTAAGGTGTTAGAATAATTTAATTATTATTATTGTATTTGATACTAATTTTATTAACATTTCTTAATAAATTATTTTAAAAAAAATTTTACTAAAATTAATACTATTAATTTATTTTATAGTAAGTTAAATCAAATTTATTGCTTTATCACAAATTTTTATAATCATAACTCTTCTCAATTTCTTCCTTACCAATTTACTAAAGATAATTCTTCCAAATGCTATATTTTTTCTTAAAATTTATTTATATTTTTAGCTAAAAAAATAAGTTTAACAAAAACATGTAAAAAAAATAATTTAAAACAAATATGTTTTACTACATTAGCATTTTTTCAAAAAAAAAAATTTTGAAAAAATCGAACTTTAAGTTTTTTTCTTACTAATTTAATCTTAAAGCGATTTTTTGAAAAAAAGTTAAAGTTTAAAAAAACATGTAATGTTTCACAAAAAAAAAAATTCTTAAAGGATGTTTAAAAAATAAATTAATTATCTTGCAAAAAAAAAAACAAATAGTCATCCGCAATTAAATTAAGTTTTAAAAAATAAAAAAAATAAATCAAGTATGATTTCACCAAAAGAAAAAGAATTTACTTAAACCTACAATTATAATTTTTATTCTTTACACCAGAATGTAAGTAGTACTTGCAGACAAATTTTTCAGCATAAAAAGTTTCTTTGCTTTACCAAAAAAAAAATTTTTTAAACTTTTACAAAATCTAAGGTTTGTTTTTGTTTTGTTTTTCATAAACACTTAAAATAGAGTTGCAAAATTATAATAAAATTAATATTCTAAGTCCTTTCAAATAATTACTACTTTCGCAAAATACCTAAACAATTTTTTTTCTTGAATACCACATTTTGTTTCTTAAAAAAATATTCACAAAAATATTTTTAGTAAATTTTTTTATACAGAAATTAAGTTTAAAACCGTTAAAAAAACATTAAAATTAATTTTTTATTTTATTTTAAACAAATATTAATTAAAAATTAAAAAATGAATCTATTGAAGTTTGTATAAAAATTTACAAATATTTTTTGGGAGAATATTTCTTTAGGATTTTTTTTTTATTTTTTTATTTTTTTTTTTTAAATAAAACAATTTATATAAAAATTATTGTAAAAGTTTATTTTTACAAGATTTTTATGGCTCTAAGTTTTTAGAAATATTTAATTTAATTTTTTTTTTTAAATTACGAAAAAATTTAATGGACATTTGAAACTAAGCCTTTGAAAAAACTGTTTAAATTTTCCTACAAAAAAACTCTACTTAATATATATTTTTTTATTAATATATTTTTTTTTTATATTTTTGTCGATTTTTTAGTTGTTACAACAGGATGTAAATATATTATATGGCTTAAAGTCTTGTTTAATGGAGCAATTTAAAAAAAATATGATTTTTAATGTGCCTTAAAAAGCGTCTCCAAAAAAATTTTTATATAAAAATCTAAAGACTTAAGTACCAAACATTTTCAATAAATAATAATCCCTATAGAAAATTTATGAAAAATTTTCTTAAATAATAAAATCAAGGATCTATTAATAAAGTTGTTAATAGGGGTCCGTTTAAAGTATGCAATTTGTTGCAGAATAATTTCATTAAATCTGCTTAAAAGTTTTTTTACTTAAAAGTTTTCCTTTGTAAACTGTTTTAAAATTAGTTCTGAGGCTGCAAAACTTAAATAAAAATAGTTTAACAATAAATTTTCAAATGTTAAATCTTACAATTGTGTTTGGTGGATTCCAGTTAGTGCTAGACAAAAAACTATTTCTCATTTCCCTGGTTTTCGGCCTAATTGAACCTAAAAGAAGCAACGATCGTTTAGTATGTTACGCTATATGGGATTTGAATGTGTTTCAGAATTTTTAGATGCTTTGTTGCATATTTTACTATTTCGAATTTTACTAATGACACATTTAAATTCTTAAATTTTAGGGGGAAGCAGTCATACTTCGATTAACTTCAATTTGCCGTCTTTGAATTTTTTTAATTTTAAGAAGTGACTGAGTAAAGCAATTTATATTATAATGGACTTCTTTACTATTTGTCATAAAAGAAAGTTAGTTCGGTAAACGCCTACTGGAAGACAACATCTGCCAATGCTAAGACCAACAGTAAAATTGAGATTTGTTAGCAGGGCAGCTCTAGATGAAACCGCTTGGTCTCATCATCGTAAAATTCCTTTATATTATTTGATTATATTATATTCTATTATACCTATGCTAATCTTTTCTTTTCGTTTGTCTTTTATTTATTTTTTAATTTTTTTATTTTTTTACTTTGAATGCAATTCAACTCTGCCCTACTCTACTCTATTCTCTTCTCTTCTCTTGTATTTCACCAAGCCTTACAAAGTAATAAAAAATTTTATTTTATAAGTTTAGAACTTGAATCCGTCCTAAACCCTCAAAATAATTTTATGTTATTTCTTTTCACATTTAAAAGTAAGAGTGCTATATTCGAGTTGAATTTTCTTTACCCTTCACCATTTATGTAAATCTTGTTTAGTGAACAGACAACTAAATATAGAAAAAATTGACATCGGCTCTTTATGGGTTAAACATTTTTTTTAAAATATTAGTATTTTCTAATAGATCCCTTTAAAATCTTTTAAATGATACCCACATTGATATGTTAAAAAATATGCTGCACAATCGTTTTTTTTATATAAAAACTCCAGAGGCCCTTAACTTTAAAAAAAAGGTGCGAGTACAAATTTTTTTCGTTGATGTTTTTTTTTTTCTTAATTTTAATTCTCTGTCGCCCCATATGTTTTTTTCTTTTCTTTTCTTTTGAAGTTACTTCACTAAACTCGATTTGTTCCAAATGATATGGAAAAATCGGAGGCAGGCGTGGTGTATAGCCCACTGCCTCGAAGGACATGGACGAATCGTGCTGATTTTTTGTAGCAAAATTAACGAAACTATGTTTGATGAGTTGGCATATTTAAATTTTCTCTAGCTCATCTATAGCCTTGGAAAAGTTGATTTCAAAAAGAACACACTTCACTGACTTCGCTATGCATAAGGACTCATAATAAATACACTTTATGGGGTCAGAAATTAATATTATAGAAATGACAAACGCAATGACAAACTTTGTTTATTGCACCTTTGATGAAGGGTATAAAAATTATTAAACATAAAGTTCATATAAATAATATTTTGAAAGATCATTTTTGCTAAAGATTTACAAAGAAGGACAAACAAAAGACAACCTGTCTTTCGTTGAAAGATCAAAAGATGAATATGAAATGATACGTAACATCGTATCTCTGTCATTATAATCCATCTGTAATAATTGGCTACCGTTAACCATAAAAGTATTATTTAAATAGATCCCATGATATTTAATTAAAATTATTCAAACATTAAGCGAAACAAAACTAAAGTCCCAAAAATCATCAAATGCCACAACAAAGTCAATATTATAAGCATTGAAATGCTTTACATGATGATGTTTGGATTTATTAAAATTCTCTTTTGTTATTGTTGTTGTTTTATTCTTTACAAAAAAAAAATTAACAAAAATTACGAAAAAGAAAAAACATTCAAAACTAAAATAAAACTGGCAGATTTAATAGGCACATTTAACAATTCGATGATTTCAAACCGTAAAGGCAAAAGCCAGCAGAGAAAAAAAACACCAAAATGTTTATTATTTTAACATTTTGCAAATGATAAACATCTTTATTATGTTGCTCGTTTTGTTTCTTCTGGCAGCTTAAATTTTCATTAAAGTCACTTTGTTAACTTGTACTGCTGTGTTTTTAGCGATAGTTTATCAATGTTTCTTTTTGTTTTATTTATTTTTTTTTTTTATGGTGGCGATTGTTGATTTTTTCTAGCAACCTTTTTCCTTGCATTTTTTGCAAGTTGCTGCTGCTGTTAACAGTTGATATGAAGAAAAATAAAAAATTGTTATAACTCACACTTTACGCTTTAGAATTCTAAGTTTACTCCGACAAAAAACTGTTTATTGTTAATAAGTTTATTATTTTCAAGATGAAATATTACAGGTAGTAAAACTGATTTTTTATTTATTGGGCGTGAGTGTGTATGTGAGTGCATATCTTGTGATTTATGAACATTTTAAGATGCCATAAAAATTTCAAACAAATTGCTTGCGCTTTAAAATTTTATGAGTTGAAATTTATTAATGCATTTCATTATTAACTTTCTTAAAAGCTTAAAATTAAATATGCGAAGTGTGTGGCTTTTAAATAAATCTAAACCCAACTCCTACTGTTGTTTGTAGCCACCGTAAAATAATTACTGTCATAGTTTCAATCAGTATAATTAAAATTAATTGTCAAGTGTTTTCTTTTTTTTATAAAAAATAATCAATCACAAATCTATACGAAACATTTAATTAGCATATTACCTCTTAAACAAACAAATAAACAAACAAAATTTAAATAATTGTATACATCAAAAACGGAAATAATTATTTATTTATTACACTCAAATTACGAGAGAGAAAACAAGGTCATTAGAAAAACTGTTCCTCATGGCAAGTGTCAATTAAAAAAAGCAAAAGATATAAAAACATTTGCATAAAGTAAAAAATCTCCAACATTAATTGCAATATAATGACAACATACAATTGTTTATCAATTTAATACTAAACATTTTAAGATAAAATAAAAACTGCACACATGTACTTTAGAAATATCTCAGCTGTTATCTTATTAACGTTGGCTTAACAACAAAACAATAGTTAATAAATATGTTTTGTATTTTATTTAAAATAATTGATTAAATTTATTACACTCTCTATAAGACATATTCGTGCATAAATATTATTCCAACTGTTAAATGAATTTATAATTAATTATTTGTACATCAAAACATGGCAAAATATCAGGGTGTTATCTTTTATATTTATTTGTTAATAAGTTTTTTTTTCTCTTCGTGCCAGAAATGTACAACAGTGTTTTATTAGACATTTTTATTATTAACTAAAATTTAATTTTTATGCATTTACCTCCTGTGGCGACAATTTGTAGCAAGTGCTTGTATGTTTGTGTTTTTTTTGTGTTTTTAATGAAGTGTTGAAAGCCGGCTTTGAAATTGATGAGTTATTGTTAAATTTAAGATTTTTGTGGAGATTTATGAAAGTTAAATGTTAAACTTAAAGGTTGTTTGTAGTAAACGCCTGTCTATAAAAAGAATTTACGGAGTTTATAAAAAAAATTATTCTAAGTAATAAAACATAAATATTTCAATATTTCTTGATATTCTCATTAAAATTTTTTTTTTTTATCTACAAAATGAAATGTATTATTGCGGGGAAAGCATGGGCATTTTGCTACTGACCACAAAGCTCATCATTAGATTCTACCCAAATTTTGTATTTAAAACTTGAAAGTTTTATATCTACTTAATGCCAATTTAATTAAATGAGAGCTACATTGAAACAACAAAGCAAAAATATAATAAAAACTCTTAAAATTTTAATACAAAAGCATTCAGTAACTATTTTTCTTTTTTCTTTTCATAAGAATATCATGAAGTATTTAGATATATTTGCAAAAATCAAGTAAAAGTAAATGAACATAAAAAAGATTTCGAATAATAAATTTTTATATTGATATAACTAATAAATAAAGCAGAGATTTAAAAATGTATTCTGATATCTATACGGATAAGTTCCTCAAAAGAATAAAAAGTGCTTAAAGCACATTGAGTGTTTAGAGTCTTATGGGCTAAGCGTGAAACCATTAAAAACATTATTTTTCAGGGAAGTTACAAAATCCCCAATTCTGAGCTTTCAAGCTTAAATGGAGCCAGGTTTTTCCTATTAAACTTAGACAAATATTTGAATATTTTCTTGGATAATAAACTTTTTTTAATAACTTGTAATGAGAACAGAGTTGCCATAGCGATGACTGCTATCTACCTCATAAGACAAAAAGCAGAGATTTAAAAGTGTATTCTCTTCAAATCCTTAAACTTTGTATGTGATATCTATCCAAATAAATTCTTGTTTAAGGTACATAGAGTACTCAAATTATTGTGGGCTTAGCCTAAGTCCAAAAAGCATACTTTTTTTAGAACAAACAAAATGTTTAATTCTGAGCTTACTAGTTTAAATAGAGCCAGCAGTCTTATTTTGCAATTCGCGTAGCTAAATTTCGATCGCTAAAAAGCTAAAATAAACTACCGCAAAAAGTGTTTCATAAAAGTATTTGTAGCCAAAAATCGCTAAATAGATTTTTTTGGGTTTTAAGCGATAAAAATTTAGCTTTAGCGATTTTCAAAATAAGACTGCAGGTCTATCCCACTGAACTCCGAGAAATATTTTAATATTGTCTTGAATAACAAACTTTTCTGGCAAACTTATATTGAGAACAGAGTTGCCAACTATATCTGCGATGGTCAGCAAATCTAGTGGCAAACTAGTGTGATGTCATAGACATTGCTTTAATAAATTACATTCTGAACATGTACCACGCAGTGTGGCAACTCTGATCACAGGTGCCATTTTCTCGTATCTTTTTAAAGCAACGGTTCTCAAATGGGGGTCCGTGGACCCCTGGGTGTCCATAGCAACCATCATAGGGGTCTGCATGAAGAAACAAATAAACAGTATTTTCAAAAATAATAAATTTTTTATTTTGGATTTGGGCTTCAGAGGGGTCCGCGAAAAAAAAATAGTTAACTAGGGACCCGTGAGCGAGAATTTGATAAGAACCCCTGTTTTAAAATATTATCTGCACTTCTACACTATCGTAGAGAACTCTTGCAAATCAGAAATTGGTGTTCATGGGGAAATGTTGACATATTTGATTTTGAAGACAACATCCCACATTTTATAGACTAAATTTAAAACTAAAATTTAAACCAATGTTTAAACAGTTTTAACTGTCAGAACTATTTTGCGGGTTCGTCTTCTTTGTGGGAAAACTTTGGTGTTTGTTTTAAGTGACTGACGAAGGTTCTCAAATCAGTATCTTAATCTCGAATGTAGGCAATAAATCATTGACTCAATTATGACTCTCTTGCATAACACGAGAGATCGAAAATTTCAAATGTGACAATTTCAGGTTATTTTCATCTAATTTGGATTTTATAACTTCAATTGGAAAAAAATCAAAAAAATTCATACACAGTTATGCCAACATGGTCATGTTTTTATACCGTAAAATAAAGGCTAAGATGTAACAGATTAAATTTTTTTCTAAAATAGGCAACAAATAGTTCATTTTATTATTTAAAAAAAAATCTAATTTTATATTTTCAAAATAAGAAGCCTAAAGGTGCGGTCGGATATAAGAGAATATTCTTACAAATGTCTATACAATCTTTCCTAATACTTTTTTCTAACATCTCTCATTACGAATGTCGATTTTTTATATAATAAATGTGATATTTAACGTTTTATATTGAGTGGGATCTAATATTTCTTAATAATTATTTGAAAGGGACAAGAAATATTTCCCATAACCTTTGGTCAAATATTTAACTAATCTGACCGTACCTTTATATTTAAAAAATATTTTCTTAGTTACTTATTTTTTAAAATATAAAAAAAAATTATAAAAAATTACCAACAAGAAAAATCCTGCAGAAAAATGACAACATTTAAATAAAAATGAAAGAATAACAAACCTAGAAAAAACACACCATTTAAAAGTGATAAAAATCACAATTGACATTAAAATAAAATACAATAAAAAATGAAATAAAACTAAAGCTAACAAACAGAAGAATTATTTACAATGCTACAATAAAAATAGCAACAAATACTAAACTACTTGGACACCAAGAGCAATGAATAAATCAGCAAAAACAAAACAACTATTTGCAGGTGCAACTATTTTTATTTAGAATTATATTTTTCCAGCTCTGCTTTTGTTTGTTTTTTTTTTTTTTTTTTTTTGTGTAATTCTTGTTACCAAATTTTTAAAAGGGCATTTAAAATGGCAATTAAATTAATTGAAACGAACTAACAAAAAAACGTTTTTACTTTTAAATTATATAAAAATAATGCCAAAGAAAAAAATAGATGCTTTAAATTATTATACATTTAATGGCAATTAAGCCTACAAAAAAGATGTTCTACATTAAAAATGTGCAAAAATAAAAATTTAAACTGACAATGATTTATTTTATTTTATATTTTATTTTTTATTTTACAAGAATATTTGTTGTGATTCTCTCACTTTATAATTGACATTAAAGACTGCCATGTGTTTATAACATTTTTAAACACCAACAACAAATCTCTCATAAAGTTGTTTCTTTATGCAAGTGTGTGTGTATGTACGTGTGTGACTTAATTGACAACATCATGTAAAATACTGATTGTTGAGCTCATCAATCAATAATTAAATGGTAAACAGTGAGTAGTACGTCCGTGAAGTTTATGTATCTCCTACTGATTTTTTTCATTTTTTTATAACACAAGTAAATACAAATAGGTGTTATAATGAAAACATTTAAAACACTTTAAAGCAAAGAATTATTATAAAACTTACAATGCAAAACTTAACACTTAAAAACAAGAACTTGCAAGGAATAACTTCTCATTATAAAATTTGGTTTGAAACAGTGGATTTATTTGTTAAAAAAACATAAGATTTGTTTAAGCAAATATTAAAAAGTAACTTTTATACTCTAAAATCTCAATATTGCAAATCTAAGTTTAAAAATAATCCAATATAACGAACAGCCAAATTAAGAATATTTGGATTATTTGGCACCAAACAGAAAAGGAAAAAAATATTTTGCTGCTGATACAAATTCAATATCAATAGATCACGTTAAAAATTTAAAATCTTATTACGAGTATAAAATTTGACGTTTCTTTATATTTGATTGTATCTGATCTAAGAAAAAATATATTCGGTTATGCCGAATCTTATATACCTTTCACCATGTGTGTAAATCAAGTTTAGTGAAATACTCCAATCAAAAATCAAATATTGAGGTGACAGAAAAATAAAAAGTTAAAAAAATAAATAAAATTACATAAAAATGTCATCGGCTCCTAATGGGTTGAGCATTAGCACTTCTTGAAAAATCTCTTCAAAACTTTTTAAATGATACCCATATTAATGTCTGAAAAATATGGTGGACAATCGTATTTCTCTATGCAAAGTTTAGAGGACCATAACTCGCAAAATATAAGCAAACGACAATTTTTTCACTTAATGTTTTTTCTTATTTTTTATTTTCTATCTCCTCATATATTTGATTTTTGATTGGAGTTATTTCATTGAAAAAATTAGGTGTGTTATTTTACCCGCTGCCTCAAAGGACACAGACCAATCTTGCTGATCGATTGACGTATTTAAATTCTCTCTAACTCATGTAGTGCCTTGACAAAGTTAATTTCAGCATTAACACGGATGGACGGATAGACGGACATCGCTCAATCGACTTCGCTATGCATAAGAACTCAGAATATATGAGATCGGATATTACAAACGGAATGACAAACTTTTATAAGCCCTTTTTCTACTTTCTGTGCTGAAGGATGTAAAAAAGAACACATTTGAATAAGTAGTTCCTTTCAGTACAGAGGCAAATGAATACTCGTATAAACGAAATAAAAGGAAAATCATCTTAAAATATATTAAGCTGCTGCATTGGTAGAGGTGTCTGCCTCATGTAAAAATAAAAGATCACGAGACATGAGTTTAAGTCCTAATAGCGCTATTAATGTAAAATAAAATAATTGTTTTTGAGTGGACGGGAATAAGTAGCCTTAGATAGTGAAGAAAGTAGCAACGTCAACGGTATGGGACAGTCGTTACTGAGTTTGTTAAAATTTAATTAGTAAAACACTTGATTGTGAGTTCAAGATCCACCGAATTAATAGTGTTTAGTGGTCTGACTGATAGCGTGATTTAAAGCCGTAGGTTGGAAATTACAAAATCGATCAGTGATCTTTAACGGATGGCTGCGAAAGTTTGTATATAATAGAGAATTAAATGTCTGCCACTAAAGAATAAAAAAAATAGTAAAATATTACTTCGATTTTTTTTAAGACATTTTTATAATTGTAATATACTTCAATAAAAGTCTTATTTAATATAAATTTTTTTAAACATGACGCAGTTAACTTTATACTTGACAAAGTCTTATATAATTACTATATTTAAACATAAAAATAAAAAAAATAATCATAAAAATATAATTACATTTCTATGAATATTTTCGTAAAAAATATAAATTTTATCAGTTAAATTTAAATAAATAAAAACATAATATATAAATTGAAACAAGTATGTAAATGCATTAGATAATGTACAATAAGTCTGTGCAATTGATAGTGCTAAATTACCAGCGAAAACAAACAGCTGTTTATTAAATTTACATATACATTAGGGGTGTTCGTTTTGAATGAATAAAAAATAAAAATCATATTTATTTAAAAAAAAAAAACAGCTTCCTCGTATGACTATTTTTTAAGCCCACTTATTTATTGTAATATTATTATGAGAAAAATGTATATAGAGAAAATAGAAATAAATGTCAAACCTTCGATCACTACACCCTGTTCAGCTTTTTGTCCGAAATACTGTCAAAAGATCCTATAAAAAATGAATGCAAAATAAATAAAAACTTAGGTTGCTACAGCTGAGCTTTTTCATTGTGTAAAAAGTCACGAAATATTTCTGGCCTCATGTTTATTAACATCAAAAATTTTTTTAAAACATTTTTTTTCAACTGTACAATAATGTGAGCTACACTTATTTCATTGAGAATTGTTAAAAGCAGCTTACAAATTACAAAATTTAAAGGCAATAAAAACGGAAATTTTCTTCCTAATGGTAGTAATGGCATCACTAGATAACTGTCAAAATATTCAATTAAGAAAAGAAAAGTTTTTCACAGCAACAAAAATTTGTCATTACTTCGATCCAGTTCAACAGAAGCTAGAAATTTTAGTACCTTAAGGTCGGGGCACATAGAATCCGTCATACGTTATACTTTTACGTATTCAACTGAAAACAAAGTTTCGATGGACGAGGTTGACACAATGAGTACTTTGTTTACGGATAAAAATCATTAAAACATAGCAAAAGCGAAAGCAAAAGCGAAAGCAAAACAAGAAGAGGCAAATGATAGCAGTCAAAGTATTCAACTCACGTCAAAAGTTGCCCAACTTTACCATGACCAAGCCATACTAATTGTGACAACACTCAAAAGAAAACATGTATTTTAACTTACTTGTCTGTCGAAAATTATAAAGTATACTTTATGACGGATTCTATGTGCCCTGGCCTTAACAATTAAATTCTGTTTAAATGGTATTTTATTTACTTTTTCTTGCATAGTGTTATCAAAAGTCTACATAAAAAAAATTAGTAAGAAATATTGTTGCCGTAGTTGTACTCTGTTAATTTTATAAAAAGTAATAAAATGTTCCTGGCAACATGTTTGTATTCTAAAAAATGTTTCCGTAAACATTTGTGCGGGAATACAAACAAAATCAAATGAAAGGAATACGAGTTCGTTTAGAACGTATTATTGATACTACTGAGTAAAATTAGTCAAGTTGTTAAATAATTTCCGCAAGTTTGAGTTGTTAACCTTGAAGATAAACAATTTTGCACCACTCGGTTGATAGGAGCCAGCCTAATGTTTATTGATTAAAATTCTTTGAGTTTATTTATTTAATTATTTTTAAAAGAAGATTTTTACATATAGTATTCATGTGTATAAACAAACACGATTACAGATTTGACTTAAAGCAGTTTGTACAGTTTAAAATTATTTAACATATAAAATATTATTGCATTACATTTTATTTATTTATTGAATATTTATTTAATTGAAATATTAAGGGAAATAAAGCTGTTTGTTGAAGGTTAACTTTTTATTTAATTGTCTATTTAATTTAAAGTAAGAGTAGCGCTAATTCATTAAGGCAAATTAAATAAATTCAACGTCAGAACTTAAAAAGTATTTTTGGTTATATTATCAATAAATTTATTTCGACTTTATATTAGTTAATGATATTTTCTTGTTTGTTTTATTTTTTTTTTTCAGAGTATATCGCTAATGGGTTTAGCCTGTGTATGCGCCCAAATTGCCCCTGGATCAAATCAATATTTACCTCCCACAAAAAATGGTTATGATTACTCAGAGCCAAATAAACCATTCGTAAGTAGTAATTCTTTATAATAACTTTCCATTAAATTTGAAAAATTTTTACGAGCTCTAGTTGCCAGAAAAAACGACATCGATAATAAATTATTTTTTATTTCAAAGCAACACTGAAAGTATAAGATTTGTTTTCCACTATGAAGAATGTGTGTTAAAACAAATGAGTTCATCTCTAATAGCTAAAAAGTGAAATCGAGAGTAAAGCTTAATTTATTTCAAGAGCAGATTACGATTAATATTTTTCTAAAATATTCCTAGAATTTAATACTTTAATCTCCTTATAAAGGAGTTCAATTAGCCCAGTCAAACTGAGATTGCCGAGGGAGTGACAGATGAGTATTAATCTTGTAAGCCAGGAGACACAATCTTTAAAGCAAAAAATTGTTTTTTTCTTTTACTCAATTTGACGACTGCTCAAGTAATTAATTGCTGATTGTAATTGACGTACTTACTTTCAGTCATTGTAAAAAAATAAGTAAAATGTTTGTTAGATTGCGATACTGCTTTACAAGAAGTCTTTTCTTTGCTAAATGTAGGGGTCCTGAAAAAATAGCAAAAATTCATGTAAAGTAATTAGCAAAGTATAGATAATTATAATCTTGCTTAAGTTATGATCCTGTTCATTTTGTAAAAAGTCCAAAATGTTTCTGGCTTCATGTTTATATACAGTAAAATGTTTCAGGAAACATTTTTTTCCAACTGTGAATTATAGAAGGCATTAGCACAGCACAGAGTTTTGTTAAGTTTTTTCTGCGAAATCCAGTTAAAAGACGAGGTAAAAAATTAGTGTGGAATAAATAAAAAATAAGTAAAAGTGCTATATTCGGCTATACAGAATATTATATATCCTTCAGCATGTATGTAAATCTCGTTTAGTAAAGTAATTCCAATCAAATAAACAAATATTGGGGTGACAAAAAAGAAAAAAATAAACAAAAAATTTATATAATTTTATATAAAAATTTGATTGGCTCTTAATGGGTTAAACATTTTTATAAAATTTTTGAACAATATTTTTAAAAGCTTTTAAATGATACCCACATTAATATTTAAAAAAATATGGTGCAACATCGGTATTTTCTAATTAAAATTTTAAAGGCCCATAAATCGGAAAATATGGCTGAACATTAATTTCTTCACCTGTAAGTATTTATTTTTTAATTCTCTATCACCTCATATATTTTATTTTATTTTATTTAGATTTTAGATACCTCACTAAACTAACTTTGTTCTAAATAATTTAGCAAAATCATGGAACGCGGAACGATTATGCTGATTTTTAATAGCAACATTTTTGAAATTATATCTGATAGAATGGCGTATTTAATTTTTTTGAAGGTCATCTAATGCCTTGGCAAAGTTGACTTCAACAAGAACAGGAACGGACAGGCGGTTATCACTCAATCGACTTTGCTATGCATCAGAACTCAGAATAAATAAATTTTGTGGTACAAAAATAATATTGTAGAAATTGCAAAAGAAATGACAAATTTATGTATATCGGCTTTTTCACCTGTAGTGAAGGGTATAATAATGTTGCTAAGGTTGAACTCTGTTTATTTCTTAAAAAGCTAGAAAATGTTTCCGGCCGCATGTTTATTAACAGCAAAATGTTTCTGGCAATAATTTTTTGCAACAGCGATATTAAGTGAACTTGTTTTGTGTAAAATTGTAAAAAAATTAAATAAAACGAAAACATTTTTTTTTTTTTTGAATTGTGGTGTTGGCACCACTAGCTAATTTAAAAATTTTTCAAGCCGGATAAATAAAAGTTGCTAAACAATTCCCGTATATTTAGCATAATGCAAAATTGATTAAATTAGAAGCTTCTTAAGATGCCATAGACTTGCTATTCATCTTTATTACTGTCTGTAAGAAAAAATTCATAAACTGGAGCTTAATAATTATGGGTTATACAACAATCGACAATTTTGTTGCAACAAAAATCTGAAATAAAGTTTATAAATCAAATTCAAAAAAGTTCAAAAGACACACACAATTTTTATCTACAAAAAAAATTAAATCTAATTCAACGCAAATTCATTTTTAAAGCATAAATTTTTGGCAAGAATGTTTTCGCCAACAAAGAGAAAAATGGCAACTACTTTTGTACGGCACTAGCAGCACAGAACTTTTAACCTATATTTTGTTGCATTCAAAACAAACATAAAACAACTGCTGCTACAATGTAAACTTAGAAGCGAAAAAAAAGATCTAAAATTAAATAAAAACGAAATGCAAAATTACAACAACAACAGCTCAAACACATGCATTCAAGTAACCTATAAAGCACGTGAATTGTACACTGCTGTTTCACTTTTTACCTGTTTTTATTCATTTTTTTTTTGCAATTTCGCTGCTCAACTTTAATGACAGAATGAAAATAATGAAGTAAGATCATAATGAAGTTGTAGCAAATCTCATTATGAAGTTGATGTTAATGCTTGTTAGTTGCCTGTTTGGTTGTTATGGGAGGTTGGGTGGATGTTTAGTTTAAAGTTTATAAGCAAATGTACAACAACATTAACTTCCATCAACCAAAAAACATTTAGTTTTTATATTTAATTCAAACATGTACGCGAATATTAGTGACCTGAACTATAGGTTAGTGGAACAAAAGTGAATTTGTAACGGTTTCTGCACTTTGCTTAAAAAAAAGAAAAACTCTCGATTAAAGCAATAATTAAAATGGAGGGTGTTTGTAAGGTGGGTTAGTTAATGATTTTGTATTCACTTTAAATATTTTTAGCAGAAAACTTTATTAAATTACCACCAACAATAAAAAGCAAACAAAATTAAACAACTTAAAACAAAGAGTATCAAAGTAGCGATGGATGTAAAAAAATTAGGAAACTTTAAGTTTTGTTAGCGCTCAAACTGAATGGCGAATTACTCCACATAAAATAACAATAAATTTTACAAAATTTCGTTATCCACGAACGTAGTTAATTTAACTCTTTTAGATAAACTTCGCTGTAAAAATTAAAAATAGAAAGGTTTTAAGTGTTTTTGTTTTTATACTCTTCTGCACAAAAAGTGGAAGAAGGGTAAAGGGTCATTCCCTTTGTAATTTTTACAATATACATTTCCAACCCCATAAAGTATTTATATTCCGTGTTAGTGTTGCAAATAACTCTGCCAGAGCACTAGATGAGCTAGAGAAAATTTAAATACGCCAATCGATCTGACATAATTTTGAAAATTTTTTCTAATGAAATCAGCAAGATCGATCCATATCCTTCGAGGCAGATGGCATAACATCACGCCTGCCTCTAATTTTTCCTTGTCACTTGGAACAAATCTAGTTTAGTGAAGTAACTCCAATTAAAAACTCATATATGTGACAATAGAGAAATAAAAATAAGAAACAAAACCTTCAAGAAAAAAACTGCCACAAACTTATTTTTTTTCTTTTTTCCTTAGTTCTCTTCCTTAGTTCCCTGACTACTGCAGTGCCTTTCAAGCCGGGGTAATGGCCATTCTGAAAACATTCGAAATAGCGCTCAGGGACGATCTTTCTGGTCATGCTATTCGGATATTTTCGGACAGTCAGGCGGCAATCAGGGCGCTTGCTGGGGCATATAGTACATCTAAGCTAGTTCTGAGTTGTCGCTCATTACTAAACACTTTATCGGAGCGATCACAGATTGACCTGTTTTGGGTCCCTGGTCACAGGGATATCCAGGGTAACTGTGAGGCCGATGATCTCGCTAAACGGGGCACATTGCTTCCTAATGTCTCCCCGTTACCAAACGTTGGAATTCCTCTGCCAATGGTGAAAATGGCCATAAAGAACCACTACCTAAATTTGGCTCGCAAATTATGGGTAGATGAAAGTTCCTGCTGTGTCTAAAGACAACTGTGGACTACACTGGACCTCAAGCGGACCAGGCAGCTGCTCAGACTGGACAGAAAATCCATAAGTATCACGGTCTCGGTACTTACTGGACACTGTCTAATCGGTAGGCATGCTGAAAGACTTGGTCTGCCTTTTAATGATTTCTGCCGCAGCTGTGGCTCGGAGGATGAGGAAGAGACCGTACTGCACCTCCTGTGCCACTGCCCAGCCCTGGCTCAAAGAAGACTAAGAATTCTGGGCTCTTCTTTCTTTGGAACTCTTACGGAGCTATCATCCCACTCTATAAGGGACATAGCGAAGTTCATCCGTGAATCCTCATGGTTCTCGATTGGGTAATGGGAGTCATGCCGCCTTCTTTGTGGTATCACAACGGGCCATTCGTTTGTGCTCAAGTGAGCTTCGTCGAGAGGCTGCCACTCCTAACTAACTAACTAACTAACTAACTAACTTTCTTAGTTTTTTAAGGGAAAGATTTTTTTTTTATAATTTAAATTTTTATTTTCCTTTTTTTAAAAAACTTTCAACTCATTGGCAACCCCTTGCAATGACGGGCCTCAAACAAAAAAAAAAAAGAAATAAATTCTAGTTATAAAAAGTTGTAATGTGTTCACTTAAGTATTTGCTAGGTGTTGCAAGTGATTTGTACTTTATGCTGCATGCAACTTCATTAAAAAATTTGCAGTTAAACAAAATCAAAATGCAATACAAACACAAACACAAACGTAAAAAAAAAATTTAATTAAAACAGAAAAAAAAACAAATTTACAAGAAATAAAATTTTAAATAAAGCACAACTTTTTACAAAGTCAAAAAGAAAAAACATATAACGAATATACAAAAACATTGCCAAATGAAGTTGTGTGTATGTGTGTGTGTGTGTTTGTTAGTGTTAGCATGATATCGTTATAGTAAGTGTGGTAGTACTTCCAGCAGTGGTGATGATATGAAGTTAAAATTATTGTGGCATGACATGAAAAATTTATTAAGTTGACATGCGGTTGCATGTGGCAAATGACAATGTTCAAGTGCTAGTTGCTATTTGTAACACACTGCACTAAAGCATGCAACTACAACAGTCAGCAACAGTTTTAATAAAAATTAAGCAACAACCAAAAATTAATATTCAACATTAACAAATCCAAGTTATAAAAGAAATATAAAACAAAAAAATACTGCATATTCTATGATAATTTCATACATTTTCGGCAAGCAAATGCACTAAATGTTTGGCTGTGTAGGTACAAGTGTGTTTGTATGTGTACAAAAGTCTGGTAATGAAATTCATTTATTTTGCTGATGTATTGCAAAATTACCCAGCAGGAAATGCAGTACAAAATTTCAAAACTGAAAGGATATAAATTTTTTTATATGACAGCAAGAATAGGAAACAAATACGATTTGTCATTGAAACTGCTTGTAAAAATTAAGAACTTGTTTATTTTTGAACATTTAGGAAAAAAATTGTATAATTAACTCGGGCCTGCAACTTCATTTGTGTTATTTATTTCATAACATTAAAATGGTTTTGAGTTCTACAAATGAAATTATTATAATTCTAACGCCTTGAAGTATGCTTGAATTTAGTTTTTGCTCTTCTAATTCTATCTCAGTTCAAAATTCCGAAAATAAACATATTCTGAATGTGTTGAAAATGTTGTTCAAACTTTGACAAAATAAAGTAAATGAAACTGAATCAGTAATAAACTATTGCAGCAGTGCTTCCTTACAAAGAAAAATAAATATAATCATCAAGGCGGAATAGCCAGTTCAAGTAAAAGAAATTCGCAGAACTATATTTTTATCGACATCATATGATTCACCCATAAAATCATTCTCATCAAAGAATATTTTTTCTCGATGCCCTCTTTGATACAAGTGAAAGTTTAGTAGGCTGATTCAATTTAGCTTTTTCTTTTATTGCAGTAAGAAACAAATGATGCCAGAAACAATATAAAGTTGATCAACATGCTTCCAGAAACATCAAATGATTTTTTTTACAAAATGGGCAGAGTAAAACATCGGCAACATTGTTATACCCTTCACCACAGGTGGAAAAATGGTGTATTTAAGTTTGTCATTCCGTTTGTAATTTTTACAACATCCATTTCCGATCCCATAAAGTACATATATATTATTCTCAGTTTTTATGCATAGCGAAGCCGATTGATCAATGTCCGTCTGTCCGTCTGTGTTCGTGTTGAAATCAACTATTTTAAAGCAGTAGATGCGGTAAAGAAAATTTAAATACGACAATCGATCAGAAAAAGTTCTAAAAATTTTGCTATTGAAAATCAGCAAGATTGGTTCACGTCTTTCGAGGCAGTGGGCAAAACGCCATGCCTGCCTCTAATTTTTCCATATCATTTAGGACAAATCTAGTTTAGTTAAGTAACTCCAATCAAAAAAAAAAAAAAAAATGGGGCGATAGAAAATAAAAAACTGAGAAAAAAAACCAAGTGAAAAAATTGGCGCTTACCCATATTTTCCGAGATATGAGTCTCTGAACTTTTCACCATATTTTTTAAGACATCAATAGGGGTATCATTTAAAAATACTAAAATTTTTAAAATGCTTAAACTATTAAGATCCGATGACATTTTTATGTAATTTTTTTTTTTAATTTTATAATTTTTAATTTCTCTGTCAACTCAATGTTTTTTTCTTTTTTTTATGAATTTTACTTTACTAAGCTAGATTTTTATACATGGTGAAGGGTATATATGATTCGGCATAGCCAAATATAGCACTCTTACTTGTTTTCTGTAAACTTTTTTTATATTTCGAGCAATACGATTACAAAAGGGTACAAAGCACGAATACATCAACAAGTAGTGACCTTACTAGAGCACTTCGTTGTACCAGAACTAGGAAATTTGGTTTTGGGAAGAAGGAAAGAGGGAGGAGTACTTATGGTTGGTGTTTAGTTTGCCCTGTGGGCCTAAGGACCAATGTTGAACTATAATTCTTTCAAAATATTTCTGATTAAGTTGAGATACTTTATATCAAGTTCTTTTTCGCCCTAATTTAATAATATTGAAATGGATGGAGTTTGATTTCAACAGGATGCTGCGATATGTATATAAAATAGCTCATGAGACGTTAAACGTTTAAAAATTATCTTCACTTTCTTTGTATCAATAGATTAGATTTTTCTACCGAAGATTATATTATTGAATTGTTTATTGAGAAAACTTTGAATTTATGATTTACATATTTATGTTGATAAGCCCGCATTCCCCGGTTCAAAAAGGAAGCAGATAAAAAGCAATATTTAAGAAATTCAGTCACATTGTTGCAAAATTGTCATATAAAAAACTGGCGAATTATGTCTTCGTAGTGCCTTGAAGATCACTTAACTAATGTACTTTTCCATGTGAAACCCTCTCCTATGTAACCAATGTTTAAATAGAGACGAACACAGTTTTAAACTTTTAAAGTTGTAATTAGCTACAGTCAAAAATAAAACTTTCATTGCTTAACCGACGGTTAGCAGAAAGCAAGAACAAATTTATGTGACGATTATTAAAGTGAACAACAAACAAAAGCCTTTTAGTTGTGTGTAGACTTCTTTAAATCGACTTAATACAGATTAAATTATAAGTTATTTCTCGCATTCAATTTTCTTAAATAGAATGATTCAATACATGATGCTTAGCAACATAAATCAAAGCAAATAGAAACAAAGAAAGTTGATGATGGGTGTTCTGATACCGAAAATGCTGCATTACATTCTGCAAGTATTTAGCTATTCCTGCTTTCTTGCAAAATTAACTCAAGAATTTGCAAATTTTTTTTTTTTTGTTAATAAAAAAAATCAAAATGTATGTGAACTGAAGCCGGATTAAAAATTTTAAAATTAAAATTATTATATTAAATTAATATTAATGTTTGAAGCACGTCTTGAAATTTTAAAACTATTTTTGGATTTGTTTGGAAACCATAATTTTTTTCTAATCAGAAGTATAAATTCAAGTTTTTAATTTTGGCAGTTAAGTGCAACGTAAACAAAAATCGCCGAATATTTCTTTCTCTTGTTGTTACTTCAGAAAAAATCTCTAAAACTTGATTTTAGTTAAAAACCTCCATTTTAACAATATGTTTTTTTAATTTAAAGATTTTGTAGAAAAAATGTGTCTCTTAAGAATAAATTTCTCACAAAGCAGACATAATGTCTTAGCTAGAGTTGCTAATAAGAAATTTCCTAGTGGGGTTTTCTTTAATTTTTGTTTTGAATGTTCATATAAATAGATGTGCATGTGATTTTCATGTTCATGTGATTTTGTTTAGTGTTTGGAAATTTATTTTTTTTTTACTAAAATTTTTCTCAAGGGAAATTATGTCAGCAAAATGTAATTTAGAAGTTTACACAAAAAGGGTTTTGTATTTATTTTAATTAATGATGAAATAATTGTGTTTGTTATTTATTTATAAATGTAAATTTATTATTTGCCAAGATTTATTGGAACTTTTTATGTGAATGATATATTCAAGAAAACAGAGTAATTTCATCACAAATAAACCACAATTGTATGTTAATTTGAAACCAACAAACAAAATGTTGCATAAAAATTGATTGTATCTGTAATATAGAACTGGTATCAAGCAATTTAAAAAACCACAAAATATTAAAATAAAAAGCCTCAATAAACCTTGATATGATTATTTAAATAAAATGAATAGTAATTTTGTAAAAAAAAATATTTTATTACAAAAAGTTTTCTTATATTTTTAAGTGTCTATTTTTTTGTAAATGTCTGCATTTATTTTTTCAAACTGTTTTTGTTTTTGGTGTTGCTTTTTTTTTTGGAATGGCACGAAATTCCTAGTTAAACAGAAATACATCTTGAACTTTAAAGAAAAAATAAAAAAAAATTTAATTCAAACATGTTTCTCTACCCACTTGCGCTAGAAGCCATCGGCAAACATTCTTGGCCGCACCTCAACTTGATAGCATAAAATTGGCATTAACACAAATATCGTCACCTTAAAAAAAAATAACTGCATCTACATGCTTAAAATTATTATAGGTCACCTTTAATATCTACAGTTAAATACAACTGAAAATAAAATATGAAAAAATATTAAGATTAGTAAAAATTTCTTTTTTAATGTGTTTGTAGAAACCTCCAAGCCCACCTGGACGTCCGGCACCAGGTCCTGGTCCTCGTCCCGGACCCAGATTACCACCAGGAGAGCCTGGACCAGTAAGTATTTTAAAAATCAACAGTATTTAAAGAAATTATCTTTAGATTTAAAAAGACACAAATTGAGTTGTTTATAAAAATGTTGCTAGCAACATGTTTAAGAAAATTTGTATATTAAGCAAATATTTGTAGGAACCAAATATATTTCGGTACAAATACTATTTTTGTTAATTAATATAATTTGTTTTTATTTCATATTTAATAATTTAGCATCTTTTTTATTTGGAATAACTTACACAGATTTTTTATTTTTTGTTTTTTTTTTTTTTTTGTTTTTGCTAGGACCACGTTCACATGCCTGGAAATCCTTATGATTTTGAATATGCCGTTAATGATATTGAAACTGCTAACGATTATGCTCACAAGGCTTCTAGTGATGGCGATGTGGTTACCGGTGAATATCGTGTACAATTGCCAGATGGTCGCATGCAAATTGTGCGCTATACAGCCGATTGGAAAACGGGCTATCATGCCGATGTCAGTTACGAAGGTGAACCTCAATTCCCTCAGGGACCTGGTGGCAGACCAGGCTACAAATACTAAACTCTATTACGAACTTACACCCACTCACACACACACACCCACAACACACTCCCCTATTTCCAACATTTCCTACACTTAACTACTCAATCAAACTCAATCTCAGTTATTCTCTTTGTTGTTGGTTGAATACATAGAGAATAATATTTAACAAAAAAAAAAAAAAAACAAAAACACGATTAATTATAAAATTTACAGGTACAATTTTGCTTAAGAATTTGTTTTGTAATTTATGCCGAAAGGTCGAATGTATAGAGTAAAGGAAGAAAACAGAATAATTTCATTTTTGTTGATTTATTTAAATTTATTATTATAATTTTATAATTTTATTTTATTTTAATTAAATAATAATTTTATTTTCTTTGCATTTTTGAGTGATTTTAATAATTTTTGTATTAAACGTTGAAGTAAATAATTAAAAAAATTAATAAAAAATTTTAGTTTTTTAAACACAACTTACAAAAATATTTTTAATCATCTGCTGCAAAGAAAAAAAAAACAATTTAATTGTGAGTATTTCTGATTTAAATTAGAAATAAAACAGAAAAAAACCCGGGCCTTTAAATTTGATAATTTTTCATTTATAGATTACTGAGATTTTTTTATTCAAAAACTGGTTTGAAGGTTCGTTAATTCGTGAAATCACCAATGGGGATCACCAATTTTTTATAAAATTTATTTTTTAAACAGTAAAGTAAAATTTGCATTATTTGTGTAAAATATATTTATTTAGTTTATTTAGTTTTTAAATTTGTTGGGGATGAATCATTTGAATTTGAGCATTTTTTTATATCACGAGCTTGGAGGATGTTTCAAGTTCTTTCGGATTTTGAATATTTTTATTTATTTTGTTTTCTTTTTTGCCGTATTTTTTTTTTAAGTAAAATTTTGAGATTTGGCAGATAGTTACTTCAATTTTTCGTTAATAATATTTTTTATTAAAATTTGCCAACTTTGGGTGAAATTTCGATTCTATCGTAAGTCGTGTGGTTACTTTTTAAAACTCCACTAAGGGGTTCTAAGTTTGTCTTTTCTTTTATAATTTCTACAATATCCATTCCGACCCATCCAGTAAAGTCTGAGTATTTATGCGATTAAAGCAACAATTAAAATATAGGGTTTTTGTAAGGTTGGTTTATTAAATTTCCACCAACAATAAAATGCAAACAAAATTAAACAACTTAAAACAAAAAATATCAAGGTAGCGATGGATGTAAAAAAATTAGGAAACTTTAAAGTTTTGTTAGCGCTCAAACTGAATGGTGAATTACTCCACATAAAATAACAATAAATTTTTTTTAGTTAATTTAACTCTTTTAGATAAGTTTCACTGTAAAAATTAAAAATAGAAATGTTTTTTTAAGTGTTTTTGTTTTTATACTCTTCTGCAAAAAAAGTGGAAAAAGGGTAAAGGGTCATTTCTTTTGTAATTTTTACAATATATATTTCCAACCTTATAAAGTATATATATTCTGAGTTCATATGCATAGAGATGTCCGTCTGTCCGGCCGTGTAAGTGTTGCAAATAACTTTGCCAGAGCCTAGATGAGCTAGAGAAAATTTAAACACGCTAATCGATCAGACATAATTTCGAAAATTTTACCACAATAAAACAGCAAGAGGAGTCCATGTCCTCCGAGGCAGAGGGCAAAACACCACATCTGCCTCTAATTTTTCCATGTCATTTGGAACAAATTTAGTTAAGTGAAGTAACTTCATTAAAAAAATAAAACAAATATTGAGTGAAAAATTTGTCACTCGCCCATACTTTTCGAGTTATGGGCCTCTGAACTTTTTATAGAAAAGTACGATTGTGCACGATATTTTTTTAGATATCATTATGGGTATCATTTAAAAGCTTTTGAAGAGATCTTTTAGGAAATACTAAAACGTTTTAAAAATGCTTAACCTATTAAGAGCCGATGATATATTTTTTTCTTATATTTCAATTTCTGTCACCTCAATATTTGATTTTTTTTTTATTGGAGTAACTTCAATAAACCAGATTTAGAGTTTAAATTGTTCATCTTTTTGGTACATTTTATGGTTCAAATCCTGCACTCGATGTTAAGCTTTAATTGTGATTTCTTTAATTACAACTTCTGAGTGAATTAATTGGTAAACATTTGTGTTTTGGTCGGCATGTATTTTTCAAAAAATAAAGATTTTCAAACATTTTTAAATATTCAAGAATTTCGATTTTATGTGAGTTATTTATTTTATTATAAGTTTTTGATATTTTGGAAATTAAGTTTTTTTTTTCAACGTATTTAAAAAATTTTTACTCTGGGGCAAAATTCATTTTTTATAAAAAATTTTATTCGATTTTGACAATTTTAAACACAATATTTTAAAAAAATCTCCATAGTTTGATGATACTTCAATTTTTTGGTACATTTTTTTAAATTTTTACTCTCGATTGGTTTTTAAAAATTTACGTGAAAATTTATTTTTTTTAATTTTGAATATTTCAGCGCATTTGCAATGACGAAATCAATGTTTTTTATTTTTTTAATTTTTCAAATTTGTGAATAGCAGTCAGTGGTTTGGGATGAAAGTGAGAAATCTTGTTGGAACTTTATCTTTATAAAAACATTTCTGATTGAAAAAAGTGCCATTGTGCTTTAGTCAATTTTTCCTCAAAAATATTGTTATTAATCGAATTAAAATTGCTTAAGTAACTTTTTTTCAATAATTTAGTTTAACTTTAATTTGTTATGGTCACCAACCATTGCATTTATTCAAAAATGCCAACAATGTATCAACAAGTTTTTTTTCAATTTTATTTCTTTCATTATTACTGGCCAAGACACTGACCACCACATTTGTATTGACACGCTCTTTAACAAAGTAAACACTTGTTTTTTAATTTATTTATTTTTTTTATGTCACTTCTGTTACCCAGCGATAGCAACAAGCTGTTTATTTGAATATTTCTTCAGGTGGATACGATAAATTAACCGACAAGTTGCCTTTAACTGCATGGCTGGCTAATGTGGCAGACGTCATAGCAGACGCCACACAAACAAAAATGCAAAAGCGTGCATGCGTGTGTTATCGCAAAACTTTGTTAAAACTTTAAATTTTTACTTGTAAGTGTTAATTTGCATTTCTAATGATTTGGATTATGTAAAATAACACAGTGAAATGAAAATTCTTATTCAAGTGCTGCTAAGCTGATGAAAATGACACCTGTTGACTGCGGTTATTGTTTTACTGGCAGCATGTTAACAATGACAAAAATTATTTCTTAAGATTTTTGGTTTTGTGAAATAGTATGTTTTGAAATCGATAATTGTAATTTATTTTACAATTTGGATTACATTATAAATAATCAGGCAAAAAAAAATTGTAATTGTCTTACAAAATTTTTGACACTTTGGTTAAAGATTCTTATTAAAAATTTGCAAAACATGTGGCAGATAACAAATATTACCAAAAATTATATTAAAAAAAATAAACCCCACTGCTATAAATTTATTATTAACGACTTAGTAGTTTCGTTTAATGATTTTTAAATTAAAAACAAAAACAAAAAGAATTTATATACAGAAGCTAAATGCATTGCGGTACTTTTATATCTGCCTACTTAAATATTTTCTCTTTTTTATGCATTTAAACTATTTACTACATTTTATCATTTTCTGTTCTTAGTCAATGCTTAAACATATTCTATGCGGTTCTTGTCTTTGCTTTGCCTAACAACTCTATCGAATTTTAACATATAGATGGCGCCTCTGTACTAAAAACAGTGTTGTTTTAATTAAATATTTTTTACGATTTTATTGTTAATTTATGATTTTTCAATAAGCAACAAGGGTTTAATCCAGCTGTTCCTCATTTTAAAGAGGTTGTATCTTAACTGCAAAAAATTTTAGTATCAATTTTAAAATTGAAAGATGTTTACTTTTGGTAAATAAATTAAGAAAAAATAGTCATTTTTAATTGCAAAATTAAAAATAATAAAATAAAAAAGCATTTTGTTTCTATTAAATTTTGCCGAACAAAAGTGAATTAAAAAAATATTTTTTTAAGTGAAAAGAGCTTTTTATAAAAAAAACATCTTTTTTATATCTGAATTTTAATGGTTACATAATCATAGCGCCTTAGGAAGTGAGAAACCCTGAACAGAGGATATTGACGCCAGTTGAAAACGTGCGCGCTGCGTTTTTTATTATAACCTGCTTCGAGATAAAGTAGCAAACAGACATATTTTTTATGTGTGGTATAGTTTATAACAGGGGTTCTCATCAAATTTCTGCTCACGGACCCCTAGTAAACAATTTTTTTTTGCGGACCCCTCTGAAGCCTAAGTTCAAAGTAAAACTTTTATTATTTTTGAAAACACTGTTTTTATGGTTCTTTATGCGGACCCCTTGGATGGTTGCTACGGACCCCCATTTGAGAACCGTTGGTTTATAACTATTACCAACAACTCAGGGATGGCAAAGTGGATAATTATTGTAATTTTATATAAAAAAAAAATTATAAATAAAAATGAAAAAAATATTTTTTAACTTATTTGTTGTTGTTATTTAAATGATAAAAAAATTAATAATTAAATTCAAATAAAAAGTGTTTTAGCGCAACTCGAACTTGAAAGTTAGAATTTGAAAAAATATAAACGAAAAGGGCAAAAGCAATGTAGTTAAATATGTGTTATAAATTTCTTGGTAAGTTTAATTGATCGTGCGTCAGTACGGCTAAGCGACGGAAGCGATTTTAATGGAATTTGAAACACTGCTAGATATTTGTGCCCCATGGTAAATAGGGTATTTATATAATTCTTTTTTGAAATTGCATTCGTGTCCATATATTAAAATTCTGTTTCTGCAAGTTTTTTTTAATGACAAAACAGAAGAGAATTACATGAAACGGTGAACCCGTTTCTATTCTTCTTTTCTCTCTCACTCACAAGCTCAAAAGTTTCGGAACAAAAGTTGCAGTATGGACAGGGACTTACAATAATCATTTAATTCTAATTTAGTTCAAATTTGTAGCTGCTTTTAATTTCTATGAAGGGGTTGATAATTTGTTTTTTTATATGCAAACAGATGGCGCCACCTGCATTTTAAATACTAACAGAAGGTTCTATTATATAATTTAATAAATTTGTGGTTAATCGTTTCAAGTTTTAAATACTTATAATTGCTTGAGAACGAAGTCTAGCTAAAATTTACCTGTAAAACTTTTTAAAATATTGCAGTGTAAAATTAGAATTTGGCCTTAAAAACGCTAAACTGAAATACTAGCATGAAATTATTAAATTCCACAGTGCGAACTATAAAAGTAAAATGATCACAACAAATGAAAATTAGCATAACAAAAAGGGGAAAAACAATATATTTTTTTTAAATTTTTTAAGTGATCACAAATGATAGCCTTTTCCCCAAGTTATCGAGATAAATGGCTTTTCATATAAAAATTAGAATTTTTTCGTTCAAAAAAACTTTTTTTTTAATTTTTTAAGCAATCACACTTCTCATGAATTGATTATTTTTTTCTACTTTAGATTTTTTTTTTATTAAATAAAAAAAATTTGAAGATTATTTAAATCAGATGGTAAACATGTGATTTCAGCTACATTTATAATAATTATAAGTATTTAATGTATAACTTACATTTCGATTCAAAATTCTCATGAAATGACCAAATGTTGGTTTAAAATTTTTTTTATTGATTGTATTTTTTTTTCATTATCATTTTTTGTTGTTTATCTCAAACTATATAAATATAATTTCTATAAAAAATAATTATAACTAAACTAAAAAATTGGTTATCTCAAATTTAAATGGATCAATAATTTTAAAATTTATTGAAAAAATATTTTTTAAAGTTTTATGTATGTTTTGTATCTATAATTTGTTTCTCTTCTTGTTTTGATTAATTTTTATTAACGCATTAAGTCTAAAATATTATTACACGTAATAACTAAATAAAATGTAAAAGTATTAATAAAAAAATTACTTTGTAAAATAAAAATAAACAAAATGTTGCATTATTTTCCCAAATTTGTAATGAAAAATTACTTTGTTTTAGCGCTAGATGCGAAATCAATTAATAATATATTTTATTTAAAAAATATTGCCTACATTGAGTTACGATGTTATTTGATTTTAAATATTTTATTTATAAGGACAATAGGTGTGTTTCAAAGACTTAAAAAAAAAAATAAAAATGAAATTGTTTAAATATGAAATTATAAAAAAAAAAGTTCAACAACATTCGAATAATTTTTGTTTGTGTTCGTAATATTAATGATATACAATTTAATATAATTATTCTGCAGTATTTTTATTTATTGTTGCCATTAAATTATATTGTAAGGAGTGAGAATTCTTGTCTCAATGATTGCTGTCACCACCATTACTGCCACCGTTTAAGCGGACAGATCTTCGTCGTGTCATAATGCGTTGGGCAACTACCACACCGGCTTCGTTTCCAATGGCCGTTGAGGGTTCGTTATTGGCTAGATTATCATTTTGTGACGAGGACTCTTCATTGGCCATGCCATCTACGGCGTTATCTACAATGGTAGTATTAGTTTGACTACTGCTACTGATGAGTATTTCATTTTCATCTACTGTTTGCATAGACGGCCTACGTGTGGGTGCTGGTAGTACCCGCAATTTTGATTTTTTGGGAGGCAATGTTCGGGGGCAAGCTACCACATTTACGGCAGGTGTATGTGTCATATTGTTACTTTCCAAAGCAGAATCGCATTCATAGTTACGTTTTCGTGAAGCCACTGTACGCAACTTTGCTCCAATAGCTCCACCGTTACCCTCATGCGTAATTTCCAATGGAGTTTCTTCGGTGCCATTGAAATATGCCGTTGTCGTTAGGGTCGTTGTGCTATTGAAATTGTTACGCAGGCATGTATTTTCCTCTGTTGTGTCCATAGTGGTTGATAAATTTTGTTCGTTTGTAGTGGCAGATTGTAAGGTGTTATCGCTAAAATTTGTGCTGCCATTAACTGCTGTAAGTTGGTCATCTTCATGATATTCGTTAAGATTGCATTCCTCCTCCTTAATTGCGGTGACAGCTTCATTGTCTGCATTTGTCGTCAGGCCTGTTTTTAATTGATAGTTTTCCTTTTCAAGTATTTGTATGCGATCTCTTGTAGTTTTAAGTTCTTGCTGCAAAAATAATATAGTACTTTGCATACCCTCGACATCTTCATCAAGTTCCTGAAGAAAATCGTCAAGTTCTAAGGTGGCAGAAAACGTTTGTGGATGTAAAAATAAAAAACTTGCTTTAAGCTTATTATGACTCTTTACCTGATTGAGATTTTTTTACTTCCTCGCTGAAACTTTTTTGCATGGCTAATTCTGTTTCCAATTTTGCTAGACGACCGTTGGAAGTCATTTTGCCTAGTTCTTCATTCTCCTGATAAAGCAGACGGCATTTAGCCATTAGACGTTTACCCGTATTTGAATCTGGTGTAAATTTCCAAGCCGCTAACTCATTCTGAGTTTCCTCTAATTTGGACTTTGTGGCTTTAAGTTCTTTCTTAAGCTTTTCAAATAGTAAATTTACAGCTGGATCCAATAAAGCCGATCTCAAAGCAACAGCTGAAGGAGCCTGTGCTGCTTTATACTCAGCTATTTGGCTCTGCAAAAAAATATACAAAAATAATTTTTGTGAGGCGTGAGGCTTTTTTTATTAAGGTAATAAAACCTACCACATATTCCTGAAATTCCTGTTCCTTATTGGCCAATCTTCGCATAAGTATCTTTTCACGTCTCTGAGCATCGGCATATTGTTGTGTAAGTCGTGTCTGCTCCACTTTAAGACTCTCAATTTCATCTAAATCACCAGGCAAATAAAAAATATTTCATAAGTTTAAATTCTTTAACAACATTAAACATTTTAAAACTAAAAACAACACACATACATTGAACAACATTTAAAGAAGCATTAAGGACACCTTATACCGGCGGATAAAACGTATCAATAAAAGTGTTTAATAAACTTAAACTTGAATTATGTTTGCCATTACCCTTTACAAATACAAACAAATTGGATCAACATAACATTTTAATTTTTTTTTTATTTATTTAGAAAAAAAAAAAATTAGTTCAATATACGAATATTCTACTAAAATAAGTGACTTTTTTCTTTTGTTTTTTTTTTATTCTTAAAAAAAATTCAGATTTTTTATAGAACTTTTAAATTAATCAAGAAGTACTTTTTTAAACAGCAGCAGATGTGAATGTTTATCCAATGCAAATGTTTGTTAAAATTATCCGCCGGTGTACAGTGTTCCTAACAAGCGGTTGTGAAAAGAAATTAGTGTTTTTTTTAATTTTTTTCTATTCTCTTATCTCTTTCTTCTCTGTACACTGATAAGAAAATAATGTATTTAGTTGTTGTTGTAATAAATAAGTGATTAAAAACATGTATAAATATACATAATAAACAAATATAAAATGTAATTCTCTTTTTGAATAATAAATATTTTGGTGGATTAAAAACAAAATACGAAGTCATACCAATAATTTGCATTCATTCGCATTCGTGTTGTTGTTGATGATGTTGTTAAATCGTGTCATTTTGTGCGATAGATTTTTCTTGTTTTTAATTAAATTCTTGTTACAAAGGACTGTTGCTTGATGATTAACTCCCGTACGTGAGTTAAAACCAACGTTTGATACAAGAGCGTGCATAACAATTATAGATTTGAAAAAATTTTTTTTTATTTCTTTTAATACTTTGTTTCGTTTTGCAATTCGCCAGAGAGAGAGAGAGATAATTCAGATTTTTATTCATATATAATTGCATAGACGGATTTAATTTTATAGAAAAATGATTTTTGTATCAAAAATAAACACTTTATATATTCTCTCTCTTGGACTTTTTTTTATTGAACTCACTTATATATTTTTTTATTTACATCGTGTTTAAACACTTCATGCTTGAATTAATTACCAACCGAACACATTTCTTATTGACGCTTTGAGAACTTCTGCTTTAAAATTATTTAACCTTCAAAGTTTATATGTTGTATTTAATTTTTAATTCTTCTTTAACTATTTATTTTTTATTTTTAAAATAAGTGCATTTGTTTAAAAAAACACTTTATATTTGTATTTTTGGTTATAAATGTTTTACATTGTTTTATTTTTTTACATCACAAATAAAATGATATTATCATCAATAAATATAAAGTACAGATTACATTTTAAAATCTGTTCCAAAGGCAACTTTTATTATTTTTTTCCGTATTCGAATAACGCTAATAATTTTTTAAATTTTTGTTTCTAAAATTTAAAATATTTTTTAAGTCGTAAAATTTACTTCTTTACTTTTGAAATAAATTTTTATTTTAAAATAAATCTGTAACAAGGAAAAAATTACCAGTCCCAAAGTATTTGACGAAAAACGTACCCAGTGACGTTTTGTTTAAGTCGGAGTCTTGCAAGATAGGAAAGAAAGAGAATGTCACAAATATTAGTTTTCGGACGAAAAATATAATAAATTAAATATACTCCGAAATGAAAAGTGGTATATTATTCAAAGGTTGTACCTACAGATTCCCATTCCCATTTAAAAAATATCGTAAAAATGTTTATTACTGAAGGATGGATAACACATATTTTAGAAGTTAAGGGACAGAAACTTATCAAGACGTTTATAAATTAAAGGGTGTTCCTAAAGGTGTTGTACCTTTACCGTATAATAATTTATCTCCTGAACCAGTATAGGCAGTTCCTTTCAAACTGAAACTGATTTATGATGGTGTTGTTCTATAAAGTACATTTTATTCTATAAAGTACATTGCTTTGTTTGCAAACGGCTTTCGAACAAATTTCTATATCAGAGCTGTAAATTAATAATTAATTTTTTATTAATTCGCAAATCATTCGTGCACAAACACAACAAAATGAGTTGGATAAAAATTGAGTCAATTGAAATGAATTTGGTAAAAATAAATTGCAATCCGTTTCCAAATCAAATGAATTTGTACAATAAATTTATTCATTAATTCATTGCTTCACTTTATTTGTAAGTCTAATTATCCAATAAATAAATAAATTGCAATTCGTTTTTTAATTCTGGACTGTAATTCATTTAAATTGAATTGATTTTGAATTAATTCATAAAAATTATAAAAAAATAGCAATTCATTACAAATTATTCAATCCCCATTTTCTTTCTTGATCTTCGACCATTCAATATTTTCAGTTTCGAAAGAGAAATTGCTATTTTCAGTTTCCCTAGATCTACTCTTAAATTTGATTTATTGCAATTTATTTAAAATTTTATTAATTCATTTGGAAATGAGTTGCAACTCATTTTACAAATTCATTTGCCTAAATCGTTTGAACTGATTCAAATTTTATTCAATTCTTTTGTGTTATGAAAAGAATTAATTCAAAATTTAGTTAATTCGTAACGAATTAGAATTAAAAGAGAATGATTCATTGCAGCTCTCTTCTTAATGAAAATTTATTTTACAATCCAAAAATGTTCCTTCGTATATGGAAAAAAGTATTAAAAAAATTAAATTAAATTAATTTTAATTTAATATTTGAACAAAAAAAAATTATAGTTTAAGTCGGAAAACATTATTAGAATGCGAAAAAATGCGCAATTAAATCGATAAGTATTTCCAACACCGAGCTACACTTCTTCTTAAAGAACGAATTCACGATCCTCGAAATCAAGATCTAAGGTTTTTTGTCGTACGTCTGAAGGTAAATCTCTTAAATATTGATTATGGTCTACCAGTTTTAATGACCTTATGATAGAGCGTCAAACAACAAAACTCAAGAAATGTACATCCCAAGAATTCCTTGTTATTAGTGTGATTTTGAGAAATATAACTTTATACTTTTATCCGTGGTAGGCAGACTAGGTATAGGTATGCTCTCTTGACTGTTTAAAAAATATTTTTGTTTATTGCGAAAATTAATTAGTGTGAAAGCACTCAGTTTTAACGATCTAATGGTACTTAAACAGTTGTTAGAACATTTTTTTGTGGAATTGAAAATTTTTAGTAATGTTAACAGAACTCTATAATAACTAGGTATCTATTTAAAAACACATTGTTTTAAATTTGAATTTAAGTCTGGAAACTTCTAGTATTAAATAAAATTCTACATTACGCACTCATAGTCTTTGGGCAAAAGGAGAACTATTCTACAATTCGTATGTCAAAATTTTATAGTTTTGTCAAAATATGTAAAACAAGGTATTAGTTAGACAAAAAAATTTTATGGCAGAGTAAGATCATGCATGCTTTATAATGTCTAAAGTTTACACAAATGTTTAAGTCATCTACACAGCTAAAATAATAAATTACTTCTAACAAAGTGGATGGAGAGCACACAAAAATTTGTGTCATATGATCGAAATGTTCCACCGAACCTTAAGACCCAATATTATTATATCATAGAAACTAATTTTTCAAAATAAAAAAACATACCTACTAATTCAAATGTTTACTGGGTAGATGTGAACTGGTATTTGTGTACAATTTAAAGGACTTTATGACTTCCAAGTAACAAAAAATCAACCTGTATATCAATTATATAAAAGATACAGTTTTCATTATATTCTTGCATAATTCGAATTATTCTAATACTAAAACATGCGTGACTAAACGTACTGGTTTTGAATTGTTTAATAAGCGTCTTTTTTATAAGCTTTATAGGTATTAAAGTTTTGACTAAAAATAGATATCTTTAATAACGTTAGTAGGTATTTATTTTATAAAAAAAAAGACATTTTTTAACTGTCACGTTTCTTTTGATTCAAGTTAAATTAAAAAATAAATATTTTATTGAATAAGATGAAAATCTTGTTACTAATGCTGCTTAAATAACTAATAATAATTTAAGAGATACAAATTAAGTGTTTTTTTTTTTTTGAAGAACAAAGTGCACTTTTTTCAAAATTACTATACAAATTTATGCAAAAACAGGTAATTTAATATATTTTTAAAGAGAAAAAAACACGAAACGCATTTTAGAGCAACAAATTATACATTTTTATCATAATTTTGTACATTTTTTACATTAAAATTTTTTAATTTTATTATATCTTTTGTTTTTTATTATTTATATTATTATTCTTTGTTATGATTTTTTCCTATTTTTATAGAAATGGAATAAACAGAACAAAAAAAAAAAAAAATGAAGTATACACACTCGCGCACGTATGCCGATTATAACCGGCTTAAAAAATTGAACAGAATATTTCCTCTTTTGGAACGAAGCAAAAGGGGAAGTTTTGAGACCCACAATGAAAAAAGAAATTAAACGAAAACAAAAACAAAAACAAACAGTGTAAATATAATTGATAAGTCGACGAAAGAAACTATGCACATTTTTATTTTTATTTTACTTTTGTTTCGTATTTTTACATTTTTCATCTTTTAAAAGTTTTTTCTTTCTTATTTTTTCTTCACTTTTTGAATGTTTTTTTGTAACACTTTTTCTTTTCTTATGAATGTTCTTCGTATTATTATACATATTTCTTTATTATAACTTCAAATCAACATTTTTATTTCTTTTGTAGGTATTATAAATTCTAAATATTTTTATTTTTTTATCATAAAAATCACATTATCACATTTACTTAAAACTAGGTGTAGGGAAAGAGGGAGAGTTATAAATTTATTATATCTTTACATTTTTATATATTTTTTTAAGTTCTTAAGAGTCAATAAGAGTGTTCGCTGTCAAATTGTTCAGATATTATAAGTCTACTACAAACGATATCATCTTAGTAACAGTCTGGGCAAAATTTAAACAATGTTAAATATAAAAAACCACAACACCCAAAGATTAAGTAAAAAGTAAAATCAAAATTAAATTTTTTAAAAATGTTTACTTTTGCGAAAATTATATTTTTTGTAATTTTTACATTTTAGAAATTTGGCGCACAAAACACACACAAAAAAACAGTTTTTATTATCAAAATTCTTTAAGAATTTCTTAACTTCATTTTATTATTTGTGAATTCTTTTATTTTTTATATTTTCAAATTTGTTTCTATTTTGTTTTTATTAAATTTCATAAAATTACTTGTTTGAAAAATATACCTTCGAGTAAACGATGGTGCTGTTCAGCTGCAGCAATTGCGGCAGCAGCAGCAACTGTATCCTGGACATGCGTTTGGGGTAAAGGTGGCGATGCTGGCCTTGAGGCCGCTTGTTGTGATTGAATATGTTGCTGCTGCTGTTGTTGATGCGTGTGATGCGGATGATGATGTAGATGATGATGATGGGAATGCGACGTATGGTGATATGTCGCATGATGGGCGTGATGGGATGTAGTGGGCTCTTCTGAAGCCGAAGGAGTTGGTGAAGCTGGTCCCGACAACACACCAGCATTATTAACCACCGAGCTACTACCGCCTCCCACAACGGTACCACCACTCCCAGCTGTATTATGTAAATTTTGTTCATATTGCTTAGACATTTTATCGTAACTGTTCATCAAAGGTCTTTGATCGTCCATAGTCATTGCAGCGACACTCATTACAATTATTTAATGGCAAACTAATTATTATGCCTTGAATTTCAAAATCCTTAAATAATGCCTTCTATAGTTTGTTGGTAGGCTTACAATAGGGTTTTATATTCGGTATTTTGTTTTATTATTTTGTGTTACGTTTTAAACAACGAAAGAAATTGGAAAAAATTATCTCGTCGTCAGAATTTTTAAAATTTGCTTTTGTAGGTTGCTTCTTTTCTTCTTCTTCTTCAAATTCGATACATATTTTTTCGCTATACAATTTTTCTGAGACTCCGCTAGACGACACACTACCAACACTTTTTAATTAAAAATTTCACTTACTTTTTGCATAGATACTTTATAAACTTTTCACTTTTCATAGAAAATGTTTGTTGCGGCGTACTTTTTCGATAAATATTAAAGAAATTTAGCACTAAAAACGCGTTTAATTATAATTTTCACATGCAGTGAAATTTCGTCGCGTCACAACTTTTCTAAGAAAAAATTCAATATGGTGGACAAAAGAAAAACAGTGTTGCATAAAAGCTTTTTATACAATTCAGCAAATCAGAGCTGTATATATACATAACCAACATAAGATATTAATTTTAGGTGATTGTAAACTTTAAAAACGAAGAAGCAAAAAACAAAACGTGCCCAATTATTATGGTAAACAAAACAATTCTGATAAAAAATGTCTTCAAAAATTGTTATAAATAAACGTCTTAAAGGTTTATCGCGAGAAGAATTAGATAAGCTTTCAAAAAATGATCTAATCGATAAAATTTTGCAGCTGGAGGCTTATAATTTTCAATTAAAAAATATTTTGCATAAAAAATTAAACAATGACAATAACAAATGTAATAACAAGCTACTTGAAGAGTTGGATGAACTCCAGACGAATTGTGCAGTTCAGTTTAATCAAGAGAAGAAAGACGCAAGAAATGATACGGATGAGTATACTTCCTGCGATAAAATATCCAAAAAAAGAAAATTTGATTTCAGCAAGTAGGTACAAGAGAAAAAATAATAATTCCCATAACCTGGAACCTCTTTTAAACATGCAGAAGCTCTCGTTTTTAATAAAGAAAAATTGTATTTTTAGATGCCCGAAACGTCATGTATTAATGAAGTTTTTATATTTTGGCTGGGACTATCAAGGCTTTGCTTGCCAGGAAGACACCAACACCACTATAGGTATAATATGTATATCATATTGATGTTTTTTTGAATATTATTTTACACATTTATGAATTTCTCTTTTAGAACATCATCTTTTTAAAGCCCTTACACGCTGCTGCCTCATTGAGACTAGGGCTACTTCTAATTATCATCGTTGTGGTCGCACAGACAAAGAGGTTAGTGCTTTCTGCCAAGTGATTTCTATTGACTTACGCAGTAAATTTCCTGAGGAAAAGCAATTCGATGTGGAATGTTTGCAACAGGAAATAGATTACTGTGGTCTTTTGAACCGTATACTACCAAAGAATATCCAATGCATAGCCTGGATGCCTTTAAGAACGCCCGTTTACAGTGCACGATTTGACTGCATTGCCAGGACATATAGATATTTCTTTCCCAAGGGAAACTTAAATATTGAGGTAAGAACACTGTTGTTAATAGCTTTAAGCGAAATATTTACCTAAAATATTGCATGAAATACTATTTAACTTGTTTTTTGATAAACGGTAATCACTATTGCATTTTTCATATAAAATTCATAATCTATAATGTGTTGTCATTGTCCTGAGAATGAATGACTGAAACTGTTATAATGACAATACAATGTTGGTTGTAAACCTTGCTAACGGAACTGCATTTATATTGCCATTGTAAATACTGGGATGTTATGCTATTTACTGTGCTGCCATATTATTATTGCTTTAATCGTTTTTTTTTTTTTTCAAAATATTTTGTTTAGGCCATGCAAAAAGCTTGTTTGTTATTACAACGTCATGCTGATTTTCGTAATTTTTGTAAAATGGATGTACACAATGGTGTTACCAACTATATGCGACATTTACAATCAGCTAGCATATGTTTGTGTCCTAATCAATCCGAAACTGAGCTGCAAGGCTATGCTATGTATTACTTACAAATTAAGGCTAATGCTTTTCTTTGGCATCAAATACGCTGTATAATGGCAGTATTATTGTTAATTGGCCAAGAGAAAGAAGAACCTTCAGTTATAACTGAACTTTTGGATGTGAAAAATAATCCTTGGTAACATAAAACGCAAGATATATTCTAATGATTATATAAAAGAAAATTTTGATTTTTTTAGTAAACCTCAATATACACCTGCTATTGGTTTGCCCTTAAATCTATTCCACTGTGAGTTTCGCAACAAAACATGTCGCACAACACACGAAAAACTAGAAACTGATGAACAAGAAATCATTAACACAGGTGGTGAAACTGTGGAAATCTCTGAGGAAAGTGACCTTACTAACTGGTTGTACCATGAAGAAAATTTACAAAAACTTGTTGAAAATGTTCAAAGTGAATGGACACAGTTTAGCATAAAGTAAGTTTGAAGAATTTTATAAAACAAGTCAGTCGTCTTTTAAAATCATCCTGAAATAGAGCTTTTAAAATAGAAAACTACATTGTAGTAATTCAATTATCGGATAGACTCCCTGTAAAATTACAATACAGATCGAAATTAAACAAAAAATTATTCTTACCGTTGAGATCATGCTCAATCACTCACAAAATAACTCAAAAGTCACTAAGTGAATTAAGAAGTAAATTCATAAAAAAACATTTACTTTATGTTTAATTATTGCAGGTCGACCATGATACGTAATGTTTTATTTGAACTGGAAAATATTTTAAAACAAAACTTTATTCATTCTAAAGATATTAACAGCCAAGTCTTACTGCTACAAGATTGTGTTAAGCCCCGTCAGTATCAGAAATTATTACATCGTAAAAGATGCGGTATGTAGACTTTATTTTAGAAACAAAACAAAACATTAATTTTAAATTTTTTTATTTTTTTTATTTCGAAACCAGAAAGTTTAAAAAATCGCATTGAACATTTTGTAAAAAAACAACGTTTAATTGTTAAAACTGAAAAATCATCCAGTAGTTCATCCATTTTAAATTAATTATAGGTAAATATTTATTTGGTTTAATAATGAATGAATAATGAATTTTATTTATTTTTTATTTTTTTATTTTACAATTTAAAT
This sequence comes from Cistogaster globosa, assembly GCA_937654795.1. Classification (NCBI taxonomy): domain Eukaryota; kingdom Metazoa; phylum Arthropoda; class Insecta; order Diptera; family Tachinidae; genus Cistogaster; species Cistogaster globosa. The sequence goes on from OW569407.1 coordinate 3,536,212, forward strand.
AGATTGTGAATAACTTAGTTTAAACAAAGAAACATTTTATTAAAATCTTAAACAAAATTGCAAATTTTATTTATTAACATTAACATTTTGTACGTGTTTTTGTTTTTATTTTGTTTTTACTTAAGATCTTCAATATAATTTTAACAATGAGAATTTAATAAATTAAAACATTTATAATTTATTGCTAAATAGAAAATAATTCTTATAAACATTTTTAACTGTTAAAGAGAAAAGGGTTAATAAATAAAAGTTATTATTATAATTAGCTCTGCTTATTTAATACATTTTAAATTAAAGAATTAAAACTAAAAAAGTGTTGATTGAAATATTTTAACAATATCTAACAGAATTAATATTTAAGATTAGGCCTAGATTTTTTTAAATTTTGTTTTTGATCTTAATCAAACTTTAATAATAAATTCTTATAATATAACGTTTTAAGCTCCCATCGATTTAGCTTTTTGTAGCCTGTTGTAACGTATAAGAAATTGTCAGTTATTTGAAAATGTCTCATTTTGAAAATTTTATTCACTTCAACTTACTTTCTTCGTAGTAATTTTAATTCTATAGCACCCTCACGTACGTTTTTAAATAAGGCTATTGTTTCAGCATGACTCATACCTTGTACTGAATTGCCATTAATTTCTAATATTTCATCTCCTGAAAAAAAGATAATGAAAGTTTTTGGAATTATTTGCGATAGATTACATGTTTCAATTTTGAATTTGTTTGTATTTAAATTATAAATGAATGTTTTGAATTTTATTATTCTTGATAAGCTTTTTTTTTAGGTTCTGTGTCTATTATGTAGCGAAGAATCAATGATGGTCTATCAGAATGAATGGTTATACAATTCCGTGTGTTCAAACTTTAAGAAACTCCCTATTAAGGTCCTGAAGCTATTTCCAATGCTTAATCTCAATAGTAGATTTTTTGATCATGCAGGTTTACGATCTGTCACGCATGACAACCTTAAACCATTCTTAACCTTAAAATTTGTCACTCTCATGACTACATTATTTTTTATCACGTACACTAACGCCTTGTCAGTTATGAAAATTTCAAAATATATCCTCTTAACCCCTTTAAATTAAAGTTTTTTTAGACTACAGTTTTTGATCACACACAATCGCACTCTGTCACGTATGAAAATTTCAAAATATTCCTCTTAAAGTATTTTTTCTAAAACGATTTTATTCAATAATTTGTATTTTTAGCTCCTCGCACGATATCACTACGAGTACTTGGGGGCAGAAATTTAAAAGTGCTTTTTGATAAGAAGGGTTGATTTTACCCCAAAATAAGAATTTTTAAATTTAAATTTTTTTAAATTAACCTTTAAATACTAAAGGGTCGTAGCACTTTTGAAAATAAAAAATAGTTTAATTACAATTAAAAATCCTAACAAAATTTTAAACTGTTTTCTTCTTTCTTTATTGACTTGATGTTTTAAATATATCACCGATCTATGTTCCCTCAAACAATTAAATTTGTTAGTATTGTACTTTTAAGCTGAAAGGTAGACATAATTTTCTTTCTGTAGGTAAATTTCTTACCTGCTTGTAAAGTTCCGTCATCTGCTGCCTGTCCAGAAGGAAATACAGTCTTAACAAAAATGCCCATATTTCCTTTTGGTGAATCACGTCCACCTACAATACTAAAACCTAACGATTTCATGCCGGGTCCCTTGTAGAATGTCACTGTTTTGGGAGTGCCACGACGAGAGCCTAAATAAAAAAAAAAAAAAAAAATAAAAAATAATTCCACAAAATTTTTAATTATAAATTCGATTGGATTTTATTATAATTAAAACTTAAGTGTTAATTATGTTTCACTCAAATTTTAATGGCAGTATGCATAACAAAAACTTATCATGAGCTTTAAAAAAAGCAACAACAGATTCAAAAATCATACTAATTTTTAGTGTTGAACCATGCTGAAAGTCACACTGCCCAATACCGTATCTCTGGCCAACCTCGTGTTCAGTTTTTGTTATGCATACGGTCTAAGTTATTAATTTTTTTTAAATGGTGATTAATCATAGAATAAATGACTTGGTTAAAGAGCAACTTAAATTCTGTTTTGATAAATACATTATGTTAGAAACCTAAGTTTAACACACAACTTATTTTCCATTTTGTTATTATTTTTTTTTTTATAAAAGCAAAAAAATTAATTTCATTTTTTTTTTCGAAATAAGCGAAAGTTGTTTAGAAATGCCTTCACACAAGTCAGTATGTTTGAGGGTAATTAAAACAATTAAGAGTGCTATATTCCGCTATGTCGATTCTTATAATACCCTTTACCGTTTATGTAAATCAAGTGTTAGGGTGACAGAGAATTAAAAAATAAGAAAAAAATTTTAGTACTTTTTAAAATTTTACATAAAAATTTCGTCAGCTCTTAATGGGTTTTTGGGCATTGATGGGCGTTTTAAGTATTTCCTGAAAAATCTTTTCAAAAGCTTTTAAATGATACCCATATTGACCATATTGACAATTGAAATTTTTTATGAAAAGTTCGAAGGCCCATAACTCGGAAAATATGGGCGAAGGCTAGTTTATTCACTTGATGTTTTTCAAACTGTTTAATTCTCTAGCACCTTATATTATTGTTTTTTATTGTAATTAATTGTTCCAAATGATATGGAAACAGTAGAGGCAGGCGTGATGTTTTGCGTGCTGCCTCGAAGGACCTAAATCGATCTTGCTGATTTTCAATAGCAACATTTTCGAAACTATGTCTAATCGATTGGCGTATTAAAATTTTCTCTAGTTCATTCAGTACCTTGATAAAGTTGATTTCAACACTTACACGGACAAACAGATGGACATCGCTAAATCGACTTCCCTATGCATAAGGACTCAGAAATGAATTGTTGAAATTAAAAACGCAATGACAAACTTAGCATTTATACCCTAATTCCAACTGTAGTTAAGGGTATAAAAACAATTGCTTGCGTCAAAGAAAGTCTTTTTAACACTTACCATCACTCATTGAGGCTTTGATTACCTCGGCCATTTCATCGTCGTTAATTGTTAGTTTGACAACGGGTAAAGATGGTCGATGATGTTTTAACATGGCTGCCGATGGAGAAGCTATTGCCGTTGTTAAATATGACCGATTACCCACTGCTGTAGTTGATGGAAAATTAGAAGTGTTTGTAGCGGAAGCATTTAAAGAATAATGATGTTGATGATTGTATTTGGTTAAATGATTAAAGGTTAAGGAATTATTACTAAAAGGCTTTGGTTGCTGAAGATGTTGCTGTTGTTTGTGTTGTGTAGAAGTTGTTGCTGATGTTATGTTAATTTTGAGATCCATTTTATCAACTGTTTGATGTTGTTGTTGAGCATTTACAGAAGTAAAACGTTCATTATTACTATCGCTACCTCTACAACTACCAGTACCTCTACCATTACAACTTTCAATGTTGTCATCTCTTAAATGACTGACATTATTCGATAAAGCGATTGTTGTTGGTGCTAGTGCTGGTGCTGGTACTGTTGTGGATGTGTTATTTTCATTATTGGATTGATTTTTGTGGGTATTTGTATTTGAATTAGCATTAGCATTAGAATTAGTATTTTTATTTAAACTAGAATTAGAATTATTAAAAGCATTATTATGGTTATTGGTATTGCTGGTGCATTGATTATTAGCATTTGCCGCTGCTTTAGCAGTTGTTGTTTGCTTGTTAGTACTATTTGGTTGCAGGAATAAACTTAAACGTGACGAACTAAGGCGAGAGTGTGCAAAACGCAACGAACGATAATGCGAATTTGAGAGATTTATTGAGTTGCGGGTGTAGTGGGTGCGAGCAGGAAAGTTTGGTGCCGCTTGACTACCATCTACACTATCTTGACTGGTCGGACTAGGTTTGCGTGTTTCAATGCTTAAAGAAGAACTGCGATTACCGGTTGCATGGTCATCTCTTTGTTGATGCGTGTTTAACGCAGCTCCCTCAGAACAGCGCTTACGATTCAACAATTGCCATTTCTCATCATCGCTTATCGTATGTGTTGCTAGCGATACACTCGCCGATCGATTATTATACACAGGTATATATTCGTTTGGATAAAGCATAGGGGTTAATTCCAAATTGCGCTGACCTGAAGAAGAACGTGCTCGACGTCTTAAATGCTCTAAAGCGGAAGCATCCATAGAATGGCGTGGTGTTGAACAACGTCTGTGCTGCATAAGAGGCATAGAAGGGGGCATTGGTCCTAAAACAACATTAGACGAAGAAATTACATCCAAGGATGTGTTTATGGTTGTATTGCTTGCCAAGGACTCATTATCATCGTCTTGTTCTCTTTCATGTTCCAAGGCCATTTGTAAACTATGTAAATCATAACTATTTATACTGTCCGTACTTTGGGTGCGTTGGGCATAACTTAAACGTTTTCTCGCTTTCGCTAAATATTCACTTCGTGACTGGGGCGGAGGTGGTGGTGGTGGTGACGTTGTATCTGCAGCTAAAGATTGCATAGAACTATACATATCAAGTTGCTGTTGCGTTACTTCCATTTCGTGTTTTGATGCGTAGTTTGCGCTGGCTGATGGGCCATCAATTTTGATTTTTGTATAAAAATCAGTTATTGTATGTATCTCATCATGGGCTATGACCAAATCAATACAATTATCGATGAAAGAACTAAGCAAACGATGAACCTCTTGGAATGACTGTATGCCACGTAAATGATTGCCATTAACATTGACGATTTCGTCTCCCAAACGCAGGCGGCCATCTCTACAAAAAAGAAAATAAGATGAAAATGAACCCTTGAACCACAAACAAAATACTTATTCTTGACTTACTTTTGAGCCATACCATACGGATCGATTTCGACAATCAAATATCTGTATTGCATTTCATTATTACTTGTTTGTACCGTCTTTGGTGACAGCACCAAACCTATGTAATCCTCTTGGCATTTCCTCTCCAGTTTTACCTGTCTAAATCGACGACGTATGGTTTCAGTTTCGTAGTCATAATTATAGCCACCCAACGAAACTGGACCACTAATGGTGCTACAAATGCTATTTAATCGCAAAGCATTACAACCGTTAACTCCGCCTCCCAGACCCTCTGAGGAGGTTAGCGATATCAGGGAATTTCTTTTTAGTGTGCCCGAAGCAATGGATTCTGTATCTCCATTGGAGATACCAAGACTATTGTTTAGGCGTGTGATGTTGTTGCCACCATCACTATCATAACCCGATTCATTTGAACTTAGACAACTACTTAATCTTTGGTAAAGTGGTTCCCAGTCCTTGGAAGTAATGCTGTTGTTGCGTGACACATCACCACTACCGCTACTGTTTGACTGTTGCGATGCCTGCATAGGTGAACAATTGCCAATAGCACTATCATCCGAGGAATAACGCTTTATTAAAGAGTCATTCCGATAAATCATTTTTCCAGAATGATTTGGTGTAGCGCTAGCAATTGATAAATTATCAGTTAATTGGCTAAAGTCAGTTTCTGCGGCAGGTAAAATGGTTGAGTTGCGATGTTTTGTTAGAGGAGAATTAGGCACGTGCAGAAACTGTTGCTGCTGCTCGGCCAATGTATGGAGACTGGATAGCGAAGGCTGCTTAATGACGGAGCCATTATTTTCTTCTGGTAACACAGATAGTCTAGAACGCAGAAAAGCATAAGGAAAGGCACTACGCCTACTATTAGCATCTGCAGGGTTTTGGGGTGATGTCGTTGAAGCTGGTTCTGAAGCAGAGTTTTGGGGCGAAGTTATAACTAGGTGACCCACCTTTGCGATATCATCACAACTGCTTGACTTTACACCGGCACTGGCTATGCTACCACTACTGCCATTAAGAAAATTTGAGCCACTTTTTGAAAAACCGCTTATTGATTGTCTTTTCTGGGCATTGGCTAAATTCAAACCGTCACTAGGATCATCACACTTCACATAGGAACATGTAGCCAATTGACTCGTAGAACTACTGCGATATAAAGAACCTGTACTGTTTTGATTATTTGGCTGCTCGGCCGCTTTGACCAGATTGTGAGATTTATGATTCAACATGCCCGTCGAGCCAATGCGATGAAAGAAATTTTTAATCGCTTTTGTTTGGGTTCTTTGTTGGGCTACATGTGTGGGCGTACAACAAGCTGATACTGAATTAGTTTCTGTTATTTTGCTTTGCACCTTTGTGGTTTGATTTTTTTGCTGTTCTCGATTTTTTATGGTTTCTATAGGACCAGATTTGCACTTTTTCAAAGTGTTTGTTTGGTAATGGGATTCGCGGTTATTGGAGTTTTGATTTAAATTATTATTGCTGCTGTGATTGATACCATTATGTTGATTTAACGAATTAAAAATACTCCTCAAATCTGAATGAGACTTGTGAGTAGTGTTCGCATCTCCTCGTTTCAAGATATCCAATTTGCGACTCATTCGCTTACCCCAAGTGAAAACTGAAAAATTATAAAAGAAGCTGTTAATTTATTTATCGCTCACAAAATTTTACATCGCTTATAAATTCTTAAAATTGAAAAAGTTTTTGGAAAATTTTAACTTAAAGCTACTAAACATAAGTTTAAATAAGTATTTTTATAATTTAAAAATTTCTAATAAAATATTTTTAATAACAGCTCTGGTTTTGTTATATTATTTAAACTATCAGTGCAAAGTGAATGTTTATCCCGCCCTTTTCTTACAAGAAATTTCGATTTGCTCTGTATTTGTTAATGAAATAATTTATGTTTGTCCTCAATAAATTAAATTAAATATAGATATATATTTTTATAATCAATATATTTAGCTAAAAGGTAATTCATATAAATTATCTCTACTTATGTATATTGTACATAATCATAACGCTCTAATAAATTTTGACGCCTTTACACACAAAATTAAAAAAAAAAAAAAAAAATCACATAAATTATCAAAAGGAAAAGAACAGCTTTAGCAACAACAATAATAAACAAGCAGAAAAAATTGGTTGTTACAAAAGAACACCACACAACAGACCACAAGTCGGAAGCAAATTCATTTATAGGTTTTCTTATGAATAGGCAACACCAAGGCGTTGCCAATAAGCTTAACTATCAACACCAATCAATATTGAATTAGCAATGTCTAAAACAACAAGTAAGAAATCCTTTTACGCTGATGCTGTTATTTGTAGTTTATGCTAGTTGTTAGTTTATTGTTTCTCTTTCCCTTATACTGTGCATATACATAGCTGCAAGTTTTATCTTCCAATAAACCACAATAAAATGATGACTACACACACAACCGTCGATGATCAATGCCAATGGCAAAACAATCAACATGAACACGTGCCGCCATAAGGAGTTATCATTGTACTTTATGCATTTGCAAACGACTTTACTTTCTTTTCCTCTATAGTTTTTTCTGAATTATTATAGTGATATAGAGTACAGTCAAGGCTTTTAAGCTCTTAAAGCTAAGGGGGATTATAAACAAGAAAAACTTAAAGAGACAATCTAGTTTTGTTTTATACTCTAAACTTTTGTGAAAAATCATAAGAAAAATTCAAATGGTTCAAAGATTTGACACTTTAAGTTATAGAACAAGACAAGGTGAATATGAATTGGATACTTATTATAAGTACTTGAATATTTTTAAATATTATTAGGGTAGTTCAACTCCTTTTTTTTTAAATACTACAAAGCTATAAAAACTAAAGTTGAATTTACTTTAAAATGAAGGTTATTTTTGTTGTTTTCATACCTTTCGGTGAAGACCGTCGTCACTCACTGGCTGTTTATTTAATACGTTTGGCGAGCACTTTCGCTGTGAAAACATCAATTTCAAGCCGAAAGGTAAAAACAGTATCATATTTACTGGCGAATCAAATCCGGTTATTCTTGTTCTTACAAAAACAATTTGCGCCATTTATTTAGATTCTGATTGACGTTTTTAATTCTTTGTCTTTCAATTTAATTCAAATATAATTTTATTGCGACTCTGTAAGAAAGGGCGTACTCCGTTAAAGTCGAATCAAGTACTTAAATATATGCGGGCGACAATCGTCATTTTAATTTAAGGGGTTAATAAAGCTGCTCTGAAAAAATCTTAGGTCTGCCTTGGAGTAATTTTAAGCACAATTACTGTTTTATCTTGTTTTAGAATCAAAGCTTTTAATTAAAAAATTTCATTTGTGAGACAAAAATTAGTTGAATTTTCTCCTCCAAGGCACAGTGAAATAAATTTAATGGTGTTTGTAAAATCATACGATGTAGAACGGCAATTATAGATTGGTTTCACAAACTGTATAACATGTGCTATCTTATTGTTATATGACTTTTCTCCAAAAAGGGCCAGCACAACTTTAATGAATTGCAATGCAGTATGAAGACTCTTTCCAGTTATTCTTAAACTTACAGATGATTTCTAATACCGCATTTAGACTAGGCAATTTTTCATGAAACTTGCATGAAATTTTTGCTTGTTGGTGAAGCAAGAGGAGTAAGCAATATGGTATTACTGGGATTTTGAGGGGATATTATTTTTGCTTATGTTTATTTTTAAATAGCGCAAATCGCTGCAACTTAAATAAGGAATTGAGAAAAAAATGCCTCAAAAAATTGCATAGTGTAAATCTGGACTAAGTCGTTAATGTTTTTACAAACTTTCCAGCAGACAAAAAGAACTTTAATGCCTTAAACACTGACATATTATTTTCAATTGTTGCAAAATTATTAAAGACTAAATTGAATATAAAACTTTATACTTTTATATAAAATATAAATATAAAAAATTTTTTTTGAGCCCTCCTAATTTGCATACACCAAAATCTATGTGGAAGAGTGAAAGATGTTCTTGCATGAAAGACTACAAAATAAAATAAAAATTCAGAACGAAAAACTCAAAATCCTAAAAGAAAAACAAAACGAAAAAAAAAACAAAGTTGAACTATTCATGTGGATGGAATTCAAATCAAATGGTACTTGTGGTTTTCTTTGTTGCAATTGCCTTTGCAGTTGTTGGGTTGGATGGATTGTTGAATGAGTTGTTGGTTGCTGGTTGTTGTTGTTGTTATTGCTTTAAGAATGGCACTCATAAAATTGCAATTACAATAAGCGTCACATAAAGGTGTTGAGTTTATTGTCGATTTACATTCGCTATTTCTTGCACATAAGTTAAGGGCAAGTCTAAGTACAACTTTATAAAATCATAAAATATTGTTAGTGTTTTGTAAAAGGTTTTAAGATTTTTTCTGGCAAAAGTAGTGCTGAGCGGAATTGTGTAAGAAGTCAAAAAAAAAAATTCTCTCCAATCCCAGTATGCAAATTGTTCAAACTACTTATTACTTAAGCAAACATGCATCTTTTACTAGATATTCAATCCGGTTTTACTCCTATTTTTCAAGCCAACTTAGCTACGACTACCAACACCAATAGCCTACAGTAGCTCATTAGCGCAGCTATAACACAGTTGTTTGCTTCTGCCTTTGGACACTCCAGGAGGCCTGTAGAACCCCTAATCCTACTTTTTTTATTTATTAATTAAAGTCTATGGATATAAATCCTAACAGACCGACAAAAAATTATAAAAAATTTACTTAAAAAAAAATCAGAAAAATCGATGAGATTAAAAAGTTCTTTTAATTGTTTGCACATTCTTCTAAACAAATCAGCATCTGCGTAATTTTTCTGGAAAACTTGAAGATTTACCGGTGTCCAGTAGCGATTAAATCGTCGAGGAACATTAAGATTTTTACTGCTTAGAAGAAATTCTGAAACAACATCACCGTTTATTAATTTCTTTCTATTCAAGACTCTGTTGGGATTTGAACTCATGATCTTATGTTTAATAAATAAACTGACACCTCTGACACGTTCTCAATATGTAAAGTTTTCAGATCTTGTTTTCGTAAAAATATTTGAATCCATTAAACCTTAAACGCAAACAATGAAAGATTATGTTTCGACTGATATATGTAGTAGGCAAACAGCACAGCAGTAATTAAAAAAAAAAACCTTTACACTGGCTGGTGTTAAGAGTTAGAGAAAGAGTCGTATAATCAAACTATGCGACAATTAAGGATTTCGCCTTTAACAAAATATGCAATGATTGTGCACAAATTGAGAAAACATACGGATGAAAATTTAACAGTCGTATGGCTCTCCTTGATTTTCGAAATTTTTAAAAGACAATTATGAACTATTAGGTCAGGAATGCATTTTTCTACAAACCACCCAAAACCCTTTAAATTTTAATTGTATAAACGCTAAGAAAACTATCGTATGATTTTCACTATCATTTTTAAAACATGGATGAAATTTTATATTATTTTCTCTAAGATTTTACATTTATCTTAACCGCCCTTAAAAGCTGAAATTAAAACAAAATTTATCTGTGGCAGGACCCTTAAAGGATTGTTAAATAAATTTTGCTTTCAAATACTTCATTACATACTGATAATAAAAAAATAAACGGAATATTTTTTGAAGTACATAAATTTTAATTTTTTTTAATTTATAACCAACCACCAACTCCTTTTATTGTTAACAGTAAATGTTTTATGAAATTAATAACTACATGTAGTGGTTGCTTTAGTATTTTATTATATTAAACTATTCCTATAAATTTAAAACTGCTGCCACAAATTAAACATTAATTACAATTTTACACTTCTTAAAAAACCGTTAACTAATAAAAAGAAAAAAACGGAATTTTCTTTATAAACATCTTTAAGTACACTCCTTTAGACAAAGTTATTGTTGTCAGGAGAATAAGAGTGCTATATTCGGCTATGCCGAATCTTATATACCCTTAAGCATTTATGTAAATCAAGTTTAGTGAAGTAGCTCCTATCAAACAAATAAATATTAGTTTTTTTTTTTAAAGAGAAGTAGCACTTTAGGCAATAATGCCGTAACCGTGTTACATTCTTTAGGAAAGGGATAGATGAGAGATAAGACCGGTGGTGAAAAGAGAAAGATAGATATGGCCATTTTATTAGTTATTTTACTTCGCCGGCGAATATGCTATGAAGAAGTACTGACGAAGGAGGCTGCATGCTTAATGTTATTTCTGAATATGTATTTATGCCATTAAACAGAAAAAAAACATTTTTTATTTTTGGTTGTCGCAGGAGTTGAACCCTAGTCAACCAGGTTTGTAGCCAACGTGTTTACCACTTCGACTACAGCAGTTGAGAGAGATATGAAAAATAAGAAGAGAAATATTACGATATATATAATTTTACATAAAAATCTCATCGGCTCTTAATGGGTTAAACATTTTTTTTTTTAAATTTATATTTCCAGAAAGATCTTTTCAAAAGCTATTAAAAAAATACCCGTATTAATGTCTTGAAAAATATGGTGCACAATCGTACTTTTCTATTAAAATATGGGCGAGCGCAAATTTTTTCACTTGATGTCTTGTTGTTTGATTTTTTATTTTTTTTTATTGGGAGTTACTTCACTTAACTACATTTGTTCCAAATGATATGAAAAAATTAAAGAAAGGCGTGGTGTTTTGCCTGCTACCTCGAAGGACATTAACTCCTCTTGCTAGTTTTCAGTAGTAAAATTGTCGAAAATATGCCTGGCCGATTGGCGTATTTAAATTTTCTCATCTAATTCCTTGGCAATTAGATTTCAACACGAGCACGGACGGACAGAAGGACATCGCTAAATAAACTTCTCTATCCATAAACACTCACAATTAATATACTTTACGCGGTCGGAAATAAATATTTTAGCAATTACAAACGCAATAGCAAACTTAGAATTTATAACCTTCTTCCACCTGTAGTGAAGGGTGTAGAAGAATAAAAAGGCCACGTTATTGGACCCATAACTCGTTAGCTAAACATAGTTATTATGTTAAACTATATTTGATGGTTTGATATTTTTACCACTTTTTCTTTTGTGTTATTGTTTATACTTAAAAAAGTCTTCCTTTAGTTTTAGTTGTTGTCGCTGTTGTTGCATTATCCATACTGAGAAGAATGATCATAAATTTTTTTTCAAATATGTGGAGGTGTTTTTTTTTTCTATATTTTTTATTATTTTTTTGCAAAGTGGCAGACAGACAGACTCTTTGTCTGGCAGCCTTTCACCGTCTGTTTGCATTTGCTAGAGGTTTTTAATAACAAAGAATTCTTTCATATTTTCTATCATATTACATTACATTTCCTAGATCATTATGATGGTAATAATATTTGCTAATATATTGTTAATGTTATATTAAATGCCTCCAGTGTCAAATAAAAACTAAAAACGTTTATAATTGCGAAAATGTTAAAAATATTTGCCTTTAAATGTGCTGATAGGTGATAATAAAATTTTATCCTATAATTTTCTGTTTATTTAAACTAAATGCCAAAAAGTTTGTCATTATTATTTTTTTAGAAGTTAAAAATAAGTTTAAAGCAAGTTTTATTACATTGATTGCAAGAAAGAATGCTGTTAGATAATTTAAAGTTTATTGTTTAGTAAATGTATTACATTAATTTAAGCACTTGAAAAAAGGATCTTTTTTTATATCTAAGGAAGCAAATTTACTATTAGAAATGCAACTATTAAAAATATTTTAATATGTTCAAGGCGAATCGGTATGAGGTAAATGCATTAGCTCATGCGGCCTACGTATGCTCGCCTTTTTGTTGGATCTATTTCACAACTGAACCGAATTTTGCAAGAGCAAATTGCTTTTAAAGCAAATTCAGTCACATGCTATGAATTCTCCTTGAATGTAAAAAATAAATGTAATAATACATTTTAGCATCGATAATTATTCGTATTTGTAAGGTGTAAGCAAGTCGAATAATGACAAAATAGATCAGCGTTGCCGTTTTAGCGACTTTAAAAAAAAATTATTTTTTTCCTGGTGTTTGGATTTATAGTTTTTTCTTTTTTTCTTCTGTATATAAGTACACTTTATTTTTAAAAATTCTAATTTTCCAAATTACGCTTTAATGTATGACAACTAATCATCGCGATTTACTCGTTATTATTACGTCGTTTAGATAACATTTGCAAAAACAATTTCTTTCAGCCGAAGGATAGTGAAAAAGAACTTAATGTAGATGAACAGTTTGTAATTTCAGAGTTGTTGGCCTTTGAATATCCTGTGGCTTCCTGGCAGAAGTCATTTTTGATATATAAAGAATAATTTTAGAGACAAAATATCACGCAGATTCCATTACAACCGGTTGAGCACTTAAAAATTAATGATTTTTTCCCTTTAACCGCTCTAGGTCTGTGTATTAAAGTGTCATAAAAAAAATTCGTTTCAGCCTTTGAAGCTCGATTAACGCACAAACAAAAAAAGTATAAGTTGTGTATGTAAGATTCAGTTTTCTAGTGAAAGCAGTTTTTGTTTTTTAAATGTAAAAATTTTTTATTTCTTGAAGGCATACGTAAACAAACGAGGAAAACGGAACGTTTTCTTCCGCATAGCTTTTACACTGAAAATCCATACCTAAACAAAACCGCCAAGGCTACTTAAAAACGACAAAAACTGTATGTAAAAAAAAATAAAAATAACTTCCCCGATAATTTTTACATGAATAACAATTCAATTTGTGTTGTGTAAATTAAAATTTTATATAAAAAACAAAAATGAATTATTTGAAATTATATTTATTTTAAATTGTTATTAAACGCCTTTTAGAAATTGGATTTACCAATTGCAGAGTTGCCGTTGCGTTGCCGCCACGTTATTTCGTTATGCTACATACAAAATGTAGGAGCATGAGAACTTTTGACAGCAAAAAAAAAACGATTTCCCCTCTTCTTTAAATATGGCTGTTAAAAATAAATTAATTTTAATTTTGGTTGTTTGAATCCGTTTTTGGAAATTTTTTTTTTGATTTTTTTTTTTTTTTTTGGTCCTAGCAATACTGGAGGAGATTGTTGTTAAGTCGAATTATTTTAAAGTTTGCCTTTTTTTAATATGAAACATGTTGAATTTATAACAGGTGTAAACATTGAGCAAATATTTATCAGAGTGTAGTTTGACAGTTGATTATTTATTATTTTTTATATATAATTTTTTTTAATGTTGTATATTTTAAACCTAAAGAATTATTTTAACATGGTGCTAGAAACTTCATATAAAAATTTGATGTAGATTTTTTTTAATAACAGGGCTTAGCCTTTCCAGCGATGGTGAATATAAATGAATTGGCGACTGCCACCAAGTTTTCGCCCTGAGTGCAACTATTTAATTTAACTATTTAATTCTGTGGCACCTTAATATTTTCGTTGTTGTTGTCTTTTTTTTATAAGAGCTACTTCACTAAACTAGATTTACATTCATAGGATTAGGCAGGGTCGAATATAGCAATCATGGCGAAATCATGTAGCAGGTGGTGGCAGTGGCGCATTCAATCGACGCTGATTTTTTATAAATGAAGTTTGTCATTTCCTGCAATGGCAAAAATTATTGAATTATTTCATTCGATACTGCCGCCTCCTGGTGCATAATTTCGCCATGATAGCAATCTTACTCGTTCTTTGTATTTTAGTCAGCGTTTTTGACACACTCAGTCCAGCAAAAAATGGTGAATTCACTTTGCATGAAAGAAATATAATTTATTAAGATTCTTACAAAACTGCTACTTGGAAAGAACCTGAAAGCGTCTGTTCTTGTATTAATTAAAAAATACCGTTTTATTCGGCAAATATTTTCACACGTTTTATTTTAATTCGAATATGGAAATCTTTTTTAATTTAAAGCGAAATTTAGTTTCTACACTTGTTGAATTTTCTTAATTCTCATATCACTTCCACTTTGTATTGCCAAATTGTTGAATTTAAGTTTATTTTATAACTATAACTTTTTGCGTGTACAATATTTTAAAACTATTAAAGCCTTTTTCAAATGTATCAACGATTTACGAAATTCCTTAGAATTTTTATTCTTTCTACTCCAAATAATCAATTTTCTTTCTTTATTTCCATGTTTTTTTTTTTAATCGTAATATTCGTATTCGATTCGAAAAACAATTACAATTATATAAGAAAAATCCTCACGTACGCACAATTTAATGGTCGATATTATGCCATGCAGTTCATGTTACTTGCAAACAGACAGACAGACAGTCAGGTGGACAGACATTAATAAAGCAATCAAAACTCATAGTCTTATCTGCTTTTGTTATAACAATCATAAAATATGGTTCACATACATAATTTTATAATTTCGTTTATGTTTTTTTATTTCTTTCCTCATTCTACGTTAAGCTTCAATTTTTTTTTAACAAAATTTCAGCAACAAGAAGATTGAACTAACAATTGCGCTATGTAGAGATAAGTACTTTATAAACATTTTTGTTTTCTCATAATAATTTTTTAGCAAAGACAACTGTGCTGTTTCTGTATTACAGGCGATTAACTCGTCTAAAAATTTGTTTTCGTTAAAAAACTGCTTTTTTGGTAAAACAAACAAATATTTTCGTATTTGTATAAATTTCTTTGTGAAAAAAATTCTACAAATATTTTTATTAAAATTTGTCTTTTTCTACATCAATTACGTTGAAAATAATTTTATTAGAAGATACAAAAGGATATGTCCGCTTTCAAAATTCGTAGCCACAGGTTACAAGAGTAACTAACCAACTGCTCAACAGATTTCATTGAAGTCCTTTCTTTGTGTATGTAAGACGAACAGACCTAATATGTTAAGGTGAAACGCCGTGCTGGTGAGATCAGAGAGTCATTTTATCTCCAAAATTATTTAGTCGATTTTTAAATCGGTTATACTGTGATAGCGACGCATATCTTGAAATTGTTCTTTACCTCACCAGTGCTTAGATTTAATTCAGGCAAAAAACAATTTTGAATAAAATATTCTTTGCGTGTAAAATTAATAATGAAAGTATTTTTTTTTTTGGTTAAAAAATTAGAAAAATTTTTTTAAAAAATATTATTCAAGCTATTTTCATTCAGTAGCGTTTATTAACGAGCTTAAGTGTAACAAAAAAATAACAATTTACAAAAAAAATATTATTTTAAAATATTTTTAAAATAAATTTGTTGGTGTTCAATTTCGAATAGAAACATGAGTTGAAATTTTTTTTTCTTTAGAAAATATATTTAACTAATTAAATCTTCAGTGAAAATATTAAAGCAGTTAACAAAAATAAATAATTTCGTTCATTTCCAAAGTTAAAGTTTTAAAGCAAAGTTTTATGTTTTAAATTAACGAATGGTATTTTTCCTGCAAAAATATTAATTTGCTGCTTTGTTTGCAATTTTCCAAGTGCTCATCAACGTACTTTTTATTATAATTTTTACCCATTGTAGGGTATTTAATTTATATGTTTTATATTTATCTCTCTATTTGAAATTAAGATTTTAATTTCAAAATTGTTTTAATGCTCATTTCCATCAAAATGTTTAGCTGTCATAATACGACACAATAAAATTTGTGTAGATATTTGACGTATTTAATGACAAGTCTTAAATATTTGTCAGCTTTTTTTATCAAATTCTTTTTAGCCAAGCTGGCTTCAAGCTGAAGGTATTAAATTATTATTTTTTTTTTCTCTCTTTTTTTCATTTGACAGCCAAAAAAAATTATTTTTTCATTAAAAACTTGAAAAATGAATTTCAGCTTTAAACAGCTTTTAAAAAATACAAATTTTAAGTGTCATTAATGACACTAATTAACTTATTATTATTTCTCAGTTCTTTTAAAGTTCTCGAAACACATCTTTGTGTACACATCTTCTTCTAGTGTTTAAATCTGTTATTAGCTGTTTTTCCATGTAATGTTATTATTAACTTCCCCATATTAAATTGTCTTCTTATTTAAACATTTCTTTTTGAGTTTTCTATTGCTGTTCAAATAAATGTGTCATTAGAAGTATTAAGGAGAAATTGTGTAAATCATGGTTGGTAATTTGATACAAATTCGCTAGACTTAAATTCTGTATTGATTTTAAAATGACTTTTTTATACTTCCTTGTTATAATTTCTTATAATTGGCACAGATTAAGGGAAAAGGTTGCATGAGTTGCGTTTAAATAGGTTGCATTTATTCCAGTATTAGTTCAGTGGTTTTGTTTTTATGTTATAAAACATAGATTTCACTTAAGTAGAAAAAAAATTTTAATAAGTATGGAGAGTAAGAAAAAGCATTGAAATTCCCATAAACTTCGATTATCATTAGAAAAAGGTAAAAAAACTAGTTTAGTAAAATAACTCCAATAAATCAAAAAAACAAATATTGGGGTGACATAGAATAAAAAAAATAAGAAAAAATTTTACATGAAAATGTTATGGGCTCCTAATGGGTTAAGTATTTTTTTTTTTTAATTTTGTTATTTTCTGAAAGTTCTCTTCGAAAGGTTTTATATAAAGCCCATATTGATATCTTAAAAAATTAATGCAAAATCATACTTTTCTATGAAAAGTTTTGGGGCTCATATCTTGGAAAATATGGGTGAGCGCCAATTTTTTTTGTGTGTTTTTTTTCCTATTTTTTAATTCTCTATCGTCCCATATATATGTTTTTTTGATTAGTGTTACTTTATTGTTCCAAATGATATGGAAAAATTAGAGGCAGGCGCTGGTTTGCTTGCTGCTTTAAAGGATATGGACCGATTTTGAATAGCAAAATTTTCGAAATTATGTTTGAATGGTTTGGCTTAATAAGATTTTCTCTAGTTCATCTAGTGCCTTGGCAAATTTGATTTTAAGATGGACAGACAGATGGTATCGCTCAATCGACTTTGCTATGCATAAGAACTCAGAATATATTTATTTTATGGGTTCGGAAATGGATTTTGGAGAAATTACAAGCGGAGTTACAAACTTAAAATTTATATCCTTTTTCCACCTGAGGTGAAGGGTTAAAAAACTGTTTGTAAAAATTTGGAAAGATGCGTAATTGTAGAAACTAAAAAAAGTCTACAGCAATACGCTTTTTATTTTTAGAGGAACATTTTCGAAATTATTAAAAGACAATATAAAATGCTATTTATTATTTTCGTTAAAAACAAAACGGTACTTTAACCTTTAAACTTAATACTAGCAGCGGTAAGATAAAGAGGCGATTTATTATGTCAAGGATCACTCTGTTTATATGCCCATACATTAAAATAATTATAAGGATTTAGTATGTAAAATTGGATATTGAAAAGACAAGTGTTTGTAAAAAAGCATTACAAATTGACTTCCTATATTCTCACACTTAACTGCTTAAAGTTCTTTGAAAAATATTTCCCACTGCTTTCAAACCATTTAATGGCCAAAATTTATTACAGCCAAATGGTAGAGACGATTGAAAAAAGAAAACAAAATATTAATTATTATTTGACTTGTTTACAAATAAAAAAAAACAAAAACCCAACTTACCATTTCGAGCACTGTTTGTCGCTGTAGTTGCTAAAGTGTTTGTGGTACTTGCGGAAGTGTTTGAAGTTGAAGTAATTGCTGTTTTCTGCTCATCATCTAAGACCACCACGGGTACAGCAGTCACTAGCTTGTAATCAGGTAACTGAACTGTTAACACATGGTAAAGAAACAAAAAAACAAAAAACAAGCTTTATATATGACGTAACGTATAAAGATTAAATAATAAATATGAATACTTAAAATAAATAAATTCTTTCCAATTTAAATATTTGAAAGCGTATCAGTCATAATTTAAACTTTGCTCAATCAAGAATATTTTTTTTATTACAAATTATTGGTTTATCTTTTTTATATTAAATTAAAATGATGAAATATTTTACAATTACTTTACTTTTTCTTACAAATGAAGTGGAGGCCAACTCGTCGAACACCACCAGTTATGTGGATATTTTAATGGATAAATTGCAAAATAAACAACTTCAAACAGCTGAGCTTTTTTTAAAAAATATAACGACTATTGAAACTTTATATGAACTCAGCATAAAATTATTAACACTTGAAAAACCTTTGATAAAATTAATGTTTCTTAACTCAATAAATAATAAAAACTACAAATGGCAAGAAAGTTTAGAAGTAAATCAACTTGTACAGCTTTGGAAAGCTTTAAAGTTGGACTTAAATTTACTAGATTTCAAAAATATGCAATATTTTTTAAAAGATATAGAATTTTCTATTATAAAAAAATCTGCTTTGCAATTAAAAATGTTTCTTATGCAAAAAAATATTAAAAGCTTTGAAAAGTTAACACAAACTTTAAGCATTTTAACATTAGAAGTTTTAGTTAAAACCATTAAACAAAGTTTAAAACAAACTTATGGTTTAATATTACACTCAAAATTATTAAAACGTTTAAATTTATATGAGAATTTAAATGTTACAAAAATTATATATTTTATAGAATTTTTTAAACAGCTTAAAGCTCAAAAAGCTTTAAATATAAACTTAAGCTATAAACTAGCTTTAAGCTTACGTTATTTATTAGAAAATTTTTGTTTTTCTAATCAGCAAATAAATTTCGAATTAATTAATCTTCAACAACTTTTATCCTTTAATCTTAAATTGTTAGTTTTTAGTAAAAAACTGTGCATTGCACCACAAAATCTTACAACTTGGTACTTAAATGGCTTTCAAGAAAACAAATTCAATTTGTCTTTAGCTGTTGCAGACAATGTAGTTTGGTCATCTTTTATTTCAAAGAATCAATTAATTTTGCAAACAAAATCTAAAAATTTGGAAATATTTGTTAATTACAATCAAAATTTAAATGATAATTTTTATGATTATCATTTGAAACCAGCAACAGCAAATACTTATAAACTTCTTAAATCTGCGACTAATGAAATTTTGTGCTTGAAAGATATTGAAATTTTTTGGCAACATGCTTTGGAACTTGATAAATCTAATTGTTTGTGGATTTTACATAATTGTACGAGTTTAAGACGTTTCTTTGTAAATGAGTATAATTAAAATTAAATTGTAATAAAAATTTCCTTTTTTATATAAAAATTTTAAAACGAGTTTTTTTTTCTTTAATTTAATTTGTTGCATAGAAGTGATTAGTGTAAAATGTTGCTGTTAAGTAATTGTTGGTAATTTAGTTGTCTCTTTTTCATTTATTGTGCTACCAAATGTGAAAATTTTTGCAAGTGTTTAGAATTTTTATTTCAAATTGTTTTTAGACATGCAAGGTTATACAAACGAATAGGTTTTGTTATTCATGCTTCATTTTTTTTTTACTTTGGAACACACAAGAAATTAGCTTTACATTACTGAGAGGTACATGTATTTGACTTTCAGTGTTGCCGAGGAATAAAGGAACTTTAAGGTAATTGTGTTTTTTCCTTGTTGCTTTTAGAGTTTAAAAAATTTTTCAGTATAAGATTTTCTATACACTTTTAAGCGAGAAATGTAGGATGAAAAGCTGACTTTTTCGGACTTTTCTGAGGTTTAGTATTCCTTAGACGTTTATATATTTTAATTAAAGCTCATATCATGAAAATTTATTCTAAGGAAAAAAAAGAGGATTTTTAAAGTTAGTGAACAAGAAGAAGGTGCAACTTTTGTTACTGTTTATTTTCGTTCTAAGGTTTTGAAGAAGCTAAAATTTTATTATTTGTCCTTTAATCTTAATCTGCCAAGGACATACTGTTCTTATTACTAACTTTACGTCCGATTTTTTGTTTTAATATTTTTTCTTAAAAAATGTTAACCAGTTAACATTATGAGATGACATAACTTTTCTGCCAGCTTGTGTTAGAAAGAATGTCGTAAAATAAAGTTTGCCATGACAAATTTAACAGTACAATTTTAGTAAAAGGCGTTTTTGGACTTTAAGCTTTAAATGAACTTTAAAAGCTTAAATAAGCTTAAAGCTTTAAAAATTCCTAAATTAATTAATTTGTCTATTTAAAACATAGCTGTTTCTATAATATAATTTTAAAGCTTAATTAGCTTTAAAGCTAAAAAAAAAATAATCAAAACTAACTTACCATTGGAGTCCATTAGAGACATTGAATTATTCTGCTTACTGTTTCCACTTAAGTTAAGACTTCCAGCATTTTTAGAACCATTTGATTTTTCATATATACAACTACTTGAGGAAGAGGTATTACGATGTTGCGGCTTCAACAAACCACTTGATAATGTACTTTTATTGGTACCTTGTGAATACTTTTGGTATTGGCCATTGGGCACAGTTATATCATGGCTACTGCCTCCATAATTAACGAACAAAGAATTGGCCTTGTGACTAAAAATATGTACACTGGCAGGTCTTTGTAAAACGGCATCATTTAATGAAGCCACGGATAAAGCTGAGGGTGTTTGTCGACCGCTACTGCAATAATTCACATTTTGCATGTTTTGATAGTGTATGCCAGGCGTCGAACATTGCTGGGGTGACAGAGAATCATTACTTTTAGGCGATGTTGTATGAGCGGATGAAACTAAATTATTGCTGGTATTATTCGACAGGTTAGTTGGCGGTAAGCCGCTGGTACTTAAATTCGTACAACTTAAAATCATGACGGGTGAATTATCGTGTAAGTCGGGCAAAGATGATGAAATGGTTAATGAACCACTTATTGATTTTGTTAATTTTGAGGCACATATTGCTACCGATGAATAGTTATTGATTTGGTTTTGTGACGTTAAAGGATTTTGTGAAGTATCAATAGATTTGCGCGTCTTAAATAGGCGCATGCTTCTAATATTTGCACAAAAGTTCCCACAGAACTTAATAGAGCTATTAAACGCTGCAAAATTGTTGTATGGAAATCATTATCTAAAAAAAAAAATTATAAATAATTATATAGTTATATTTAGTTTGAAATAAACACGTAAATATTATGCTTAAATTATCTTTAAAATTGTGGCATGTTGTCTGTGGTTTTTGTTTATTTTTATTATGAAAATAATGTTTTCTTACTGATTGGCAGTTAAATAATTATAGTGTTTGTACAATTAACATTTTCAATAAATAAAAACACTTTTAAAATGGCTTTATATACACTTTTATACCCAGACATTTGTATTTGTAGCATATTATGGAGGTATATGTGAAGGTATAAATATTAGCTAAAGAATGTTTTTCTGGTAGTTTTATATTATTTATTTTTAATGGTTGTTGCAGGTGTTAATTGCAAGTATGCAATGCAAAAATGCTTGAAGGTTTATTTAGCAATCAAATGAGTTATTAACATCGCTTTTCCAAAATATATTCAATTCTTTGTTTAAAATCTTTGTTATATTTCAAATGATTTTTGTGCATAATTTTATAAAAAAAATTATAAAAAATAAAAATAAATTTGCTTAGAAAAAATTTTTTCTTGACAATATTTTACTTTTGAAAAATAATTTAAATTTAAAATTGCTTAAGTTGAGCATTATGTACATGCGAATTGCGACTTTGTAGACATCTGGGCAGACAATTAGTTTTTACAGGGGCCAGAAAGTAAAGCAAATTAAAAAAAAGAAGTAAGAGTGCTTTATTCGGCTATGCCGGATCTTATTCGCCCCTTATCAAAGATAAATAGTGGGGTGACAGAGAATTAAAAACAAAATTAGTTCAATATATAATTTTACATAAAAATTTAATCGGCTCTTAATGGGTTAAGCATTTTTTTGTTTAATTTCTCTTGAAATGATATTCATATGATGTCTTGAAAAATATAGTGGACAATCGTACTTTGCTATGAAAAGTTCAAATGTTCATAACTGGGAAAATCTGAGCGAGCACCAATTTCTTCTCTATTAATTCTCTGATGCCACAATTATTTTTTTTTTTTTATAAAGTTACTTCACTAAACTAGATTTGTCCCAAATTATATCGAAAAATTAGAGGCTAATTTTCAATAGCAAAATTTTCGAAATTATATTTGTTCGATTGACGAATTAAAACTTTTTCTAGCTTATCTAGTTCTTTGGCAAAGTTGATTTCAATACTAATACGGACGGACAGACGGACATCGCTCAATCGACTTCGCTTTGCATAAGAACTCAGAATAAACTTTATGGGGTCGGAAATAGATATTAAAGAAATTACGAACGGGATGATTTAAATATTTTTCCACCTCTGGTGAAGGGTATAAAAAGGAATTATCAACGAAAAAAATTAATAAATCCCAAAAGAAACCAACAAGATTTAAAAAGTTTTGTTGAGCTTTGCAGATCTCAAGGTTGCATTAAAATGCATTTAAACATTTTGAAATAAAAATGAAAAGAGAAGAGGAGAGAAAAAAATTAATGAAAAACAACAAACCCTATTTATAGTCAAACCATTATCTTAAAGTAGTAAAGCAGCTCAGAGAATGTCAAAATGTCTAAAGCTTGCAAAATAATTTAATATTTCGGAAATCGAATTATTGTTTAAAGATTTGCTACGCTTATTATTTCTAATTAAAAAAACTGTTTAATTTAGCTGACATTATTTAAAATTTTTAAGCCAGAACTTTAAAAAGCTTTTAAATTAACGACCATTGCATCACTTTTGATTGTAGTTGAAGCAACATAATGTGTCGTATGCAATTGGCGCTTACAAACATTTAAATCGACTTTGATTATTGAACTAATCCTTCATAACTTTTATTTATTAGAAAATATTTACGAATAAAAAAAATAAAGGAGTAGAAAGGTTTAGAGTACCTCCTTCCCCCTAATCAACTTTGAAGTTTCTTAGTAGGATTTTATTTTTATCAAATCGTTCATTCCACTATTCTCATTTGCCTTTCAACCCATAGATTTTAATTTGAGCATCATATCTGCTGACAGCAATTATATGCCTGAATCACTGCTTGAAAGCTCGGTTTAACCGACTTCAAAAAAAAGAAGGAGGTTATCAATTCGACTGAATATTGCTTTTTTATGTTTGTGCCTGTAGAACTCAGGCATTTCTGAACCGATTTTTAATTTTTTCTGTAATTTGATAGATTCTGCTTACAGATTGGTCCTGTTTTATAATCAGTTCATAATCTTAAAAATTAAAGGGTGTCCCTATACAACATACATTTTTTAAAGTGAATTATGAACCGTAAAGTGCACTTATTTAAAATCTAATAAAAGGCGTATTTCTATAGCTCCCAATAACGAAAAGTAATACAAAAATAAAACTAAAAATTAAAGGGTGTCCCCATAGGTGACTTTTATGCGCCTATATTTTGAATCGTTATAGACAAACGCTTGAAAATTAGACAGGATATAGATTACTATAACCGTTATAATAACAAGTATAAAAATTATTAAATAAAGGGTGTCCCAATAGTTAAACTTTTGAACTGTTATAGACAGACCCATAAAAAACCTGCACATCTAAGTCCGTTATAACAACAAGTATAATATTTGAACTTAGAAATTAAAGGATGTCCCCTGATGTAATTTTAGCTACATTGCCCCAAATTTAAGTATATTAAGAAGTATAAATATATAGAATTAGAAACTAATCTTTCGAGAAGTTATAGACCAACGCTTAGAATTTAAACACATTTTGTTTTACTGTGTTAGCAATAAAAAGTGTAAAAAATAAAGGGTGACCACATAAGTGCTATTTTTTTTTTGTTTTTTTTTTTTTTTGTTTAATCTGAATTCACATTTTTTTTCTACGACACATAAAAAACTACCGTTTTAAAGAAATATTATTTTAAGTTTGTTTGTTTTGAAGTCGTTTTTTTTGCAAGAAATATCTTTACATATAATAAAATATTAACGGGGTCATTTATGTACATGAAGGAATAAAAAACACCTATATTTGAAATTTTTGTCTGTCTGTTTGTGTTCGCATCACGTAAAACCTGCTGGATGGATTTAAATGAAATTTTGTTATGAGGTCCTAAGGGACCTTGGTACAAATATAGAATAAATTTTATTTCATAAAAATATGTCATTTCTTGAGAAACTAGGGATACAAATTTGAAAGCACCGAATTTTACCGGGATAATAGTACTGGAGTAGTTGTCAATACATTTTATTTTTGTAGATGGAAAGTTTTTAACACTATTTACAAAACTGTACAATAAATGCTTACAAGAATATATTTAAGAATATTAGAAATGATACGCAGACGAAGTCGTGGTCATAAATAAAATGTGATACATTGTGAAACTTTACCTAAACTTAAGAAAATAATAGCCAAAGTCAAAAGCAAAAAAAAAATTGCATAAACCTCCTCAAAATATTAAAGGATAAAAACTCCATATATGTTTTCTAATTTTAATTTTAAGTTTTATTTTATTTATTTATTCATTTATATAATTTTTTATTTAGTAATATTTCAAAATAAAACACAATTTTGTTAAAGTACCTAATTAAACTCTACTTCTATTAAAGGAATTAAAATAATTATTTCCTTAAAAAACTTGAATACTAAAACTGTTTCTATTTAATAAAATACCGTAAGTGAGAATTTTTCTGTTACTAATGTAGTTACAACGGTACCTTAAGCCAATTAGAATTTTTAATAAAATCTAATATTTTGCAAATTAAACTAAACTTGGAATTGTTCTAACAGTTCAGTTTGTTTAATTAGCTAATTTCCAAACATAAACAACAAGCTTAAATTATTAATAAATGCAAAACCAAAACCAGTTTTGAAACAAATTTGCATGCAAATTAAATTTTCCCACATTAGTATAATTTAAATAACTAAAAGCAATAAAAAAAGACGAAAAAAATAAAGAAAATACTGTAAATTTATTTCCAGTTTAATTCGTAAGAAAGTATATTAAAAAAAATAATTAAAAATTATGATTACATTTTATATTGTAAAAAAGTAAACAAAGAAAATGTAAGTCACCCAGTATAATAAATTTCCATGAAATGAAAACAGCCAGAGAAATATAAAAGAGAAAGAAAAATTTAGTTGACCGTTACAGTTTATTGAAATTTAAAATATGTTGACCGCAACAGTAACCGAGAAAATAGATTTCTAATTTTAACTTGATAAAGTGAAAACTCCACTTTTTGCTGCTTCCTTCTCTTATTTTCCATTTCAATTTGTGGTTTTTTGTTTAATTTTTTCAATTTCCATATTTTTTTAATTTTTTTTTTTAACTTGGCAATTATTTGCTCTAGTGGCTGTTTTAAAATGGCAATAAACTATATTGCATCTAAATAATTATTTATTTGTTTAGTTATCAAGTTTAAAAATTAACAATTAGTTGTTAACATAATTTTTATTTTTTTATTTTTTATAGAAATTAAATGAAAATTAATGTTGTATTTTTTTATATAATTACAAGTAAGTATTTGAATCTGATTTTATTTAATAATAGGAAATTTCAATACATAAATTAAAAGACATGTGCGTGCTTAATAAAAAAGCGCTATACTTTTTTTCGCTCAGTGTAATTATAACTGATAATTAAAACATGTGTAGCTTTCGGTATAATTAAACAAGAATTATTTTAATCGTTTCTTTTTTAATTTATTTTGTGTTTTAACTTGTTGTAAAGGCGTAATTAAAGACAGTTATGAAATTGTAAATGTATGAATCTCTGTTTGTTTTTTTTTTTTGTTTGTTTGTGCGTCAATCACAAATAAACGACTGAACGGATTTTAATGTAATTGGAAACGCGGATAGATATTTGTCCTCATGATAAAATAGGATAATAAGTGAAGAGGGAAGAAAAGGGGAAAGTGGGCATTTTTATGCTTCTAAATTATAAATAAAGACAAGAGGGCAAATGAGCAATTTTATGAACCTTAACCGATCCTAACAAAATCGAATTCTTAGGACATATAAAATATAGATATCTCCTGATTTATAAGATCCACGTGTTCGGAGTAGAGCCCTATGCTTAACAAGGCATGCAGTGCCTAGAAAGGCCCTAAAATTTGACCTAGGCAACGCCAGGTTCAATAAGCTAGTATTGAAAAATAAAATGAATAAAAAATCAGTAATATTTTTTCGTTGAAAATTATTCACGTAAATTCTGTATTCGCACATTTTTTATTCTTTAGCACGAAAATTTTTTGTTTCCTTTCTTAGTAAAATTATCTGAATATTTATACTTTATAAAGATATTTTAAGTGATTCCTTTATAACAAGTGGTAAACAGCGAAGAATATGACAGCCCGCAATTGATTGCTCCAGCTCGACGAATTATTTTTTTTTTGTTTATCGATTAACGACAAACTCAACAATAAAAATATTTTATAGTATTTAATTTAATAATTTTTTTATGCTATTAGAGCAAAAACATAACTGTACTATGGTCCCTGTAACAATATATGGTCGGTAAACAATTTGTAGAATTGCTAACATATCATCCAAATTATTTTCTGTTCAAAGGATTCTTGAACAATTACCAATGAACCAAAAATAAAATTAGTGATAACGAACTTTTGTACAAATTTAGAAATGAATGCAAAAAAATATCTGCTTTTGGATACTAAGCAGAGATATGTTTTGCTTCCTTAAGTGTTATTTTTATATTACAAGTGATCCGTTAGAGAAGTTTTTATGAAAATCACTCAGTTTTTTTTAGTTTTTTAAAAAAATTTTAACCGAATCGATCGCTTTTAATACTGAAACAAAACCTTAAATTTTAATTTATTAATTGCTGACCACTGTAAAAGGTAAAGTGAAAGCAAATTATTAATGGTTTAATCTTCTTGTTTTTTTTTTAATCTTGAAATACTCTTACAATCTTGGTAGAATTATTATTGTTTAATTACACTTTTTTGCAGATACATGTTGCTACACATATTCGTTAAATCATACAAAACTCATGAACCCATTAAAGAATTTAACTTCCTTACTTTCTATATTCCACTGTAATGTAAAGTATATAAAGATCTTTTAATCATTTAACAGTTCTTAATAAGATTTTAATTATCTCATGGTCTTTATAACTTCCGAGAACATATAAAAATCATTTAAGATTAATTAAAAAACCATAAAATACAAACCTTTCAAAACATAATTTACTAACTTGAAAGATCATACATACATACATACATTACTACCAACACACGTGTATATGTAAATGCCTACAGCAAATGGAAATAAATTCTTGTAAAAAAGTCAAACAAGGAAAAAAATTACACAAAACTAACAAGCCCATTTTAAAAGCAACAAATTTAATATCCAGGAGCTACTTTAAATGTCTTAAGGCATTTATCAATTAAATATGAGAATAATTAAATTCCTTAAGCATGAGACAGCAAACAGGCAAATAAAAAAAGTAGTAAACAAAAAAAAAAAATGAAGAGAGCGAAAAGGAATAACAATTTAAGATTCCTAACATAAATTGCAGCCAGGGATGTCAAAGTGGGCAGCAAGAAGTCACTATTTCTACTTTAGAGGCCTAAGACGTGAGCAAGATTTGTTTAAATAAATTTGAAAAAATAAAAATAGAAAAAGATGTTGTAAAAATGTAAGAAAATTTTATATCTAAAAGAAGGACACACAAATTTATTCAAGCTGTTTTACGAACATTTTTTCGAAGCCTGCAATATTTTTAAACCAAAAATTTCATAAAAACTTTTGGAAACTTTTATAAGTTTAAGCGAAATAAAAACTTTTTGTTGCTTTTGTAAATATTTCATATTTTATGCTAGAAGGCAAATGAATTGCAGTAAACATCAAATTTTCGCTTTTAGGTCAAAAAAGTTTTTTTAGGGGGGAAAATAAAATATTTTGAAAGCTTAAAAAGATTTAAAGATTTGTAAAGGGTTCTTTAATCAATCTCATTGCATCAGAAAACATTTTTCAAAATCGAAAAAAAAAGCGTGCATACCCTAGGGGCCGGACCGAAAATACGATAAATAAAAGGCCTCCTTAAAAAAATTAAATTATTAAAAATCTCAAGATTTCTTATAAAAACTGGAATTTTGCTTTCAATTTTCAAAGTTATCAAAACGTTTTGATACATTTTTTAAAGAATTTAAGTTAACAGTCAAAAATATACCAATTTGAAATACCTGAATTAAACTAATTTTACAAATTCAAAACTTAATTTTACTGAAAGAAAAAGCTTAACAAAAATAAATAAAATAAAGGCCGGCTATTTGTTACTGTTGCAGTTATTTTGTGCAAGCTGCACGCCTACATTTTTGTCTTCGTGAGAGTATGTGAGTGGAGTTTTGTTTTGTTTTGTTTTTTTTTTTGTTTTTGCTGTTGCAAAAGAATGCCCAGAAAGAAAACGAACGTGTAATCATAAGAATCTTAGCAACAACAAACAGTTTGTTTGGATATGCACACACAAAACTTAATTTACTTATAAACCAAAAACAGCAATAAAGCAACAAATAAAAAAATGTATCAAGTTAAAAGTTGCAAGGCAAGCAGGCCTTTTTTTTGGATTTGTAAAGTTGGCAACCTTTAAAAGAATGCGGACTTGCCAGTCTGTCAGTTAAAAAAAAAAAACAAACAGACAAAACCAAATACTGAACACCTCTTCCTTCCCTCTTATAACAGCTCATAGCCATTACAATACTAAAAGTCTTTTGCAATAAAAGTCCTAATCGCAAACAACAACAACAACAAAAACAAAAATCATATTTACAAAACTCTACAGAAACACACAAACATATTTGCTAGTATAACACAAGCACTTTCATATACATATATGAAAATAGCCAACAACAACAAAAATCTTTTAAAAATATGCAAGAATTGTAGCAATTTCAAACAGCAGAAAAACAACAAAAACTTTAACTTAAAGCGGCTTTTAAACTCAAGTCTTTGCCAGTTTGTGGTTAACGAGGTCGGTTTCAAAAATGTCAATAAATAGTCAATAAATCTTTTAAAAAAAATATGGCAGCTTTTTTACCCCAATTTTACTTAATATCTTCGTTCTCCTCTTTACAATAAGAATTGTTTAAAAAAGTGGTTTTTAATTAAAATTTTTAAGTTAAAAAAAAGAAAACTATTCGGTAACGCTAAATTATGAAAAAACAATCAATTCCTATGCCTAATCATACAGTTTAGATGGTGTTATGATCAAACCTTATTTTCCTTATCGTCAAATATATATTTTTTATTTTGATTTTAATTTGTGTCTTTATCTTCTGTCAATACGACTCTCATCTTTTTGTGCAAAATTTTGAGAAATGTTTGTCACATTTAAAGCAGTCGATTCATGTTTGATCTATGGCCACATAATAAATAAAGCATATTTTTGCTGCATGATGCTCAACGGTTTTATATGGAGTTTCATAGGAAAATAAATTTTTGAGAACCAACTGGGGTTGAAAACAATAGGAACTGATTACCTAGAAATGAAAAGCCTGGCCAGATTGTGGGCAAAAGGCGGTACGTGCCAGAACTATCAAATTTATACGCGATCGGCATAAATTAAGATCGTCACAGTAGTTCTGACATGATTTTTTTTAAGATCTGTAAGAGACTATAAAATATGTATATTCTGAGTCCTTGTGCATAGCGGATTTCGTTGAGCGATGTCTGTCCGTGTTAGTATTGAAATCAACCTTGCCAAGGCACTACATTATCTAGAGAAAATTTTAAAACGCTAATCGATCAGAAATAGTTTCGAATATTTTGCTATTGAAGGCGAGATCGGTCCATGTCCTTTGAAGCAGCGGAAAAAAACCATGCCTGCCCCGAATCTTTTCATATCATGAATTAACTCTAATCAAAAAATAAATATATGGGGCGTTAGAGAACTAAGAAATAGTAAAAAAAACGGCATACGAAAAAATTGGCGCTCGCCCATATTTTCTGAGTTATGGGCCTTTGAACTTTTCATATAAAAGTACGATTGTGGACTATATATTTTTTTTAATATCAATATTGATATCATTTAAAAGCTTTTAAAGAGATCTTTCAGGAAAGTATTAAATTTAAAAAAACGCTTAACCCATTAGTAGCCGGTTAATTTTTTGTTTAAAATTTTATAAAGTACTTAATTTTTTTCTTACTTTTTCATTCTCTGATATTCCAATATTTGCATTTTTGATGGGAGTTAATTGTTTTTATTTTTGTTTGCTTTTTTTTTTTTGCTTTGGAGATCAACCATGCATGGAATCTTGCTCATTTATGTTAGTCCCGATCTTTTCTAACAGAAGCTCTTGTATCGCAAACATCACTTGATTTTTCAAAGTTTAAAAATCTAAAAATGTTAAACCGGCCTCGTATATTCTGTTTACGTTTAATCTATATTTACGTATGAAAATAGAGTCTCAGTTTACTAACAGCAAGCAGGCATGTGCGCCTTTCTTATGTTTCCACTAATATTGTTTTCGTTGTAGTTTTATCATTATTTTTTATTTATTTTGTTCGCATAAAATTGTTGTGGTTTTGTTTTAGATCACACTTTGGTTTGAAAAAAAAAATGCTCTTGGTTGGCTGGTTTTTAAAAAATGCATGCCCAGCAATATGCATCTCAGAAAAGAAGCACACAGAGGGGGAAATCAAAAACTCCAATAATAAAATCAAAAGTAATTTAAAAACTCTATTTGCATATTTTAGAACTATTAAAACTTGATAAGATTTGGCGGTTTGAAAAATTATAATTAATAACGTTTCTAATAAATTTGAATTTTTTTCGAGATAAGAGAATATTTCTATTTAATGTCAAATGGGGTTGGTTGCCAAAATTGATTAAATTGAACTTATTTTGAAAAAATGTCGGTTAAAATTAGAACACATTCTTCTAATACATAAATAGGTGCATACACTGAATCCTGCAGCAATTCTATTGGAACACAATAATTTGTAGATCACTTTCAAAATATTTAAGATTTTTTAAGGAAAAAATTTTAGTGGAATTATAAGGTAATTTTTTTAGTTTATAACAAATTAATTATTTTAACTCCGGCTCAAGTTCACTTTTTGTTTTAACCTTAAAAATTTTTTAAGAAAATTTTATTGCAAATGCTTTCGAAGGTTTTTCGAAAAAAGGCAAGAAAAAAGGGACACCGGCAGAATGTAATGCTTTTTTTTATCGCTACATCATCAGGATTCTTTGCATCTATATACCATTGGTTGTGTACATTGTAAACATCATTTATTTAGCCAACTAATTGTAACTAAGAATAAGAACAATATTCCTAAGCAATCAATATTAATTCCATTAGACGAAGTTTTAAAACAAACCAACGTATTTCTTCGTTTTTCTCTGTGCAAATCATCATATAAATTTGTTTTTGCTTTCTGTTAGCCATCGTTATAACACTGAATGCAATTTTTATTGTTTCATAATTTTTTCGTCACAACATTGCAGATGCTGTATCATACTGATTGTTATGAAGGAAGTATGAATGCGCGCTGTGCCTTGCGTGTGATGCAATTTTTCTATGAAAAAATAAGTTCAACTGTTTGATATAACAAATGAACTTTAGTCAGGATTTTTTTTTGAATACGAAAATATTCTAATAATGTTTACATATTTAATTTAAATGCGCTTTAATAAAAAAATTAAAAAAATTCTAAAATCGGCAAACCAATAAAAACTAAAGCTGTGTTTCAACAAAAGCGTAGAATACTCTTTATCAGTTTCTAATTATTACTTCGCAGTGACTACATTGATCTTGTTAAATTTTTCATAGTTAATTTTTTGCATTGTCTTTAAACGCATCAAAAAAATGTTGGCGGTAGGCTCGTATTTTATTATTAAGTTTTGACCAAACCACTTGAGAGCACATCCCTTTTTGAATTGCAAATAATTGCTTACCTCCTGAAAAGTTTATTTGAAGGCGTTGTCTTGGTGAGAACTCTAAACTAGAAGCATAATAATTTTTTATTTAGACACCTAGAGACATCTATAATTCATTCCACTCATTGCATCTTTTATAATATTAACTCCGTCCATACCTTGTCGCGCAAAAAATTCCGGCACAATAACGTGGAAATTGAATTACTAACTCGTGTGCTTCCATCCCTGCCTTTTAAAATAATCTTAATTTATAATATTTCTGTGTGATTTTTAACAAGTTTTTTATTTTAACACTATGAATTGTGTTTAAAGTTAAAAATATTTTGTTGAGGCAGCAATTAAGACCAGACTTTCTTACCTGATAGGTAATAAAACAATATTTAATTCAAGATTATTTTTATTAACTTTAGATAATTTTGCCTTTGATTTTGTTTTTTTAATATTTTTTTTCTCAAAAACCCTCATATTTTGAAGGTTAAGTAAATCGAGTAGGAACACAGTCGAACTAAAAGAGTAATCCTGCCTGATCTCAAGATTTGAGTTATAGATTCGCAACAAGTTTTTATCTAGAAATTAATTACTGAATTATTAATGTCGATTTAACACCTTGTCAAGAAGATTATGCCTCCAAAATTAGCCCACCTCGCTAGCATCACTCATATTCGAACGACTTGTTATTCGATTATATTTTTAAAAAAGACAAGAAAAATAGCAATATTTTTACTTCATTAAATTTATTAAATTGTTACTTATATTTCACATATTATTAAATTTTATTATAACTACACTTAACATTATATAGTTAACACTTCATTATTGTTTTAATTTATAATGTTTAGTTAATCTATGTGAGAAAAATCATGGAAAATCAACAAACAATTCAAAATAAGTTCAATGTATTTTTTTTTATTTAAATTTAATTTAAATCATAGCAATTCCTCATTTCAACAATTAAGTTCATTAAACCTCATATAAATGAAATAAAAGTAATCTGGGCATGTGAAGTAATATTTTTATTATCATTGTTTTTTTTTCTAAGGAAGAAAAACTTGCTACTTAATGATTAAAATTTAAGACGAAATTTATTATTGTATGCTAAACGATTAAGGTGCGCGTCAAAATGATAAGGTAAATTTTTGTTTTGTTTATGCAAAAGGTTATTGTATAATAACGACATGTTAAAATGCTTAATACGGGTTTCTTTCTATGGCGTGTATGCAAACATTGAGCCTATGCTCTGAATTTTTACATAATTTGTAAAATTTAGGCAAAAATGGGAATAAACATATTTTAATGAATCAACGTTCATAGAATAAGGCTAGGTAAATATATAGGTTGACATATTTGGTAAATAAAATTTATGGCTTGATCTGCCTTGCCCCTGAAAGAGTGTGGTTCACTTATACAACCAAATAAAATTACCTTCAAACTCGAACTAATTATGGTTGGATTTTTTAAATTTTTTTTCAACAGAACTGGGTTCTTAAGATTAGAAAGTAAAAAGGCTTAGGGTCGATACTATGTTCAGGGTTTATTTCTTAGTCTCACATTGGCCTATGTGTTTAGTTAAATTCATCAACTTTACCTTTATTTTGTAACAAGTCTATTCCCAGTTAATGAAATTGAATCAATATTTCAATTTAATATTTTTTTTTTTATTTTACTAAAATTGAAAGCTTCAGCAGCTAAACCTTCTTTAGTAAAATGTTGAAAGCGATTCCTCTTAAGATGTAAAAAATAATTAATGCAACATGTCCTTAAAACATTTCTAATGGTGAATTCCAGCTCCTTGACATGGAGTTCATAAAAGCTGTTATCGAAAATAGTGACTAAGTTAAAAAAACGGAAGAAAATGGTTATTTCATGAACAGCATTAATCTTTTTTTGCAAAGGCAATTAAACAACAAAGTTCCCTAACACTTCAACGCGTAGGGTATGTTTAATACACAAGTCATTACTAGCAAGGTCGTTTTAAAAAAAAATATTTTTGCTCAACTTCACTTTACTAAATTAAACTTCACTTTAGTAAATTATATTCTTGAATTTGAAAGCTTTAAGATAATTAAGCGAAAAAGAATTTAAAAGATTTTGAATTTAAACAATTTAAACTTTGAAGCAAAAATTGTGGTGTGTGTGTTGTATGTTTGTGTATGAATGTAGTCTCTTGATTGTGTCCATGAGTCACAGTTTATTTTAAAAGCCGGTGCGCGACTACTGTTTCTTATCTTCAAGCTGCTTTAAATAACGTCGCTGTGGAGACTTTATATGTTCCGTTTTAAAACAAGAATTGATATTTTTTATTTTCTTATTCCTTTTTTATTATAAGAACTATGAGTTAAAAATACTCCTATCATTAAAACTAAAAATTATAACTTTTTTTCTTCAAAGTTTTTATTAAACGAAGACAATACAAAATTAATGAACATTTTTGATTATAAAAATACTACCAAGAACCGTTTTTATCCTCTTTATAAGTTTTTTTAATTTGTAAATAACTAACGGTTTTTGTTAACTCATTATTAAATTAAAAACTTATCATCAAAAATTCGTAATATCAATTTAAAAAACATAATCAAAAATTCCTGAACCGGTTTTAATTTTTAGCTTTGATCTAAATCAAATTTACACGAAATTTTAAATTAAATAAGAATTAATCACTAAATAGAATAACAAAATAAATAGAAGAAAAAACATTTTTACTTTTAATGTAGCAGAGATGGGAATGTTAGTACCCTCAACTTAATTTTACAAATTTTTTTTAAATTTATGAACAGAAAAAATATTAGCTTTTATCACTTAATTTTACGAATTTCTATCAATTCACCAGCATTTACAGGACATGAAAAAAATTAATTGCAAACGTTAAGAGAATTTTTTCGAAAATTTTAAGTTTTTTCTTATACCTACTTGAGAAGCTGTCTGTATATAACGCTTAACTTGATATTTTGGTATAGAGATTGCATCAACAACTCAAACAGTTTTTTTTTTTTATTTAAATCATTATTGTTAAAATATAATGAAAAACTTTTTCAAAGTCTTTATAGCAACGCCCACACATTTTTTATTATTTATTTTATTTTTTTTTTCCTAAAAAAGTGAAACAATTTATTATCAGTCTGTGCTTAATTTCTAATATTACGATTACAGATC
The DNA here is from genome assembly GCA_937654795.1 of Cistogaster globosa. NCBI lineage: Eukaryota > Metazoa > Arthropoda > Insecta > Diptera > Tachinidae > Cistogaster > Cistogaster globosa. Next base: position 3,571,849 of record OW569407.1, read on the forward strand.
TGCGAAATAAATTATCAAATTTTCGTACAATAAATTTGGTTTTTCGACACAAAAAAAAATAAATCTGAGCTTTGGAAAGATTATGATCGTTCGTGTAACAATGGGTAAATTGTAAATATAAATTAGCCTAGACTTTTGTACTTTCTTTTGTAACCGATTGGATTTCTTTGATTACTTGCTGCACTTAAAAATATTTCTAACCCCTGGTAACAAAGCTAAACAATATCAATTCTGTTACTGTATAAGAGTTTCAATACTTTTTATCTGGAGTCCTTGTATATTTGATATTTTTTATATTAACAAATGTCATGGATAGAAAGTAACATTTCAACAATTTTAGTTTTCCCATACCTGATGATGACACTATGAAGAATATTAAACAAAAACAAACTCCTGCAGACACTGCATCACTAACACCAATAAAACTCTTTTTAATCGCTTTTTGCTTTCTAACAATAATTAATATTGCTGCCGTTTCTGGCTCATCAAATGCATAATGTTGTAAGAAAAAACAACAACAAGAACAAAAATCAAGTAAAAAAAAAATATAATGTTGTCAAACAGGTGCAGCAACAACTAATAACAATCAGAACAACAGCAGAAGTAGAATTAACAACAGCGAGAGAGAGAGAGGGGTGTACACACAAGCAGCAACAACAAAAAAGAACGTAAATAGTTAACATTTTAAGACAGAGGATATATGTTGTATGAAGAAGCATTAGCTTCCATCATAAATATTTAATAAACAAAAACAACAAAATTCTTTAGAGATTTTGTTTTTCTTTTTTTGTCCGATTATTATTGTTGTTGTGTTTACTGGGCCACACTGTGAAGGTCAGCAACTTTTCAGACAAAAAAAAATGCACGATAAAAATATAAGGAGAAAAGAAAGAACACTGTGCCATAAAATGTATTCGACATCGTTGTTGTCCACGAATATCTGTTCGTTTGTCTGTCCTTCCGTCTGTATGGGTTGTACACATGGCTGGATAGTTGTTTTGAATTTTTACTTAAATAATTTATTAAAATAAAATGATAACAACATGTGGTTTATGTGCTTTAAATTTCAAGCCATTCATGGCTTTAATCAGTTCTTTAGTTTTTTGTTTTTTAATTATTTATGTACCGTTGTAAAGCATAATGATAACATAAAAATAATGTTAGTTTCATTATCTTGCCAAATATCACACGAGCTAAGTCCAGTTGTAACTTCTTCATACCATTTTTTGTTTATTAACTTACGGTATTTTTTTAATGGTTTTTTTTGAACTTTTTTAAGTGAAAATAAATTGTTATACTGACGATATAATGGATATCTTTAAGAAGCCAGTAAAATATATTTTAAATTTGGTTTAATTTAATAGATTAATCTTAGATAAATTTAAAAATCACACACACACACACACACAAAAGTTTACAATTAAAGTTTAAATGGTTTTAATATACAATAGGAGCGTAATTAAAAATTCTTGCGATCTCAAAACGGGTCGTTTTATCATAAAAATTAGTTTTTATAGGCGCTTAAACTACAATTTGGATTTTGCTTGAATAAATAAATTGTTTTTTAAGTTAAATATTTATTTTCTTCTTTTTTGTTCGAACAGTTATATTTAATTAAGCCCATTACTGTGCTTCACTAAATCTAATTTCATTTGTAATATTAACGAAAACAATGTCATAAAACCTTAACAATAAAAAAACTTAAATCAAGTTAAATTTTGATCAAATATGAGCCGTTTATTTTGAAAGTGGCATAAGTCACTTTGCTTCTAAGCTGAGGCACATATTTAAAGGATTGTGTTTCAAAGGTTTATAAAAGCATGAAGGGTTAATCTCGAGAAGATATACGTGCACTCATTGATGCTCATTTTTTTCTCTAATAAAAACTTCGGATAATATAATACCGTAGCAGCTCTAAACATTTATTTATTTATTTGTTATTTGTTGTTTGTTATTTTTTCTTATTTTTTTTATTTTTATTTTTATTTTTTTTTTTATGTGAAAAAACGACTTATGCTACTTTAATGACTCAAACTGATAGATATCTTTTGTTAAATAAAATCTGCTAATTTGTCTTAAAAAATTGTTAAGAAATTAAAATTGATTAGCGAAGCCGGTGTTGATTATACCATAGAGGAGAAAATTCTTGCGTCCGGCCGAAGTCCGTCTATGTAAAAATCTTTGGTAAACGAAGCCGCTGTTGTTTATAATATAGAGTAGAAAAACTTTGCGCCCAGCCGTTTTAAGTGCGACATTATGACACTTTTGTAAGTGATGCTCTTGAGTGCAACATAAAGTCTACGGCCATTATGTCTGTGGACACTATGACATGTCAACGTAAAAGTAACTTCCTAAATAAAGTTAAAGTTAATAATTATTCTTAGAACTAACTGAACTAATTTATTTTAGTAAAATTATGAATGAAAACATGTACATTTAAAAAAAACAGAATTTTTGATCATAGAGTTCGGATTTATGTCCTTTTGTTAATAAATGAAAAACAAAAACTCTTTGTTGTTTTTATTTATTTTTGAACACTCCAATATTTCAATCAACTTTATTGGTCATCTGCAGGAAAATTTGTATTTATATTGACTAATTTTCAGTGTCTCTGTTGTTTATGCTGTACACTTAAAAAAATAGTAATAAATATTTATTAATAACTAGGAGACATGAGAATAGATTTTTTTCAATATTTTTTTTAAATCAGTTTTACATGATAATATTATTTCAAGTTCTTGAAGTTGGATACTTTTAATATTTTTTTGTTATTTTTGGCGTTTTTCTCTAAGTCTGAGGGACACAACAAAATTTTTGCCATCCTTTAAATAATTATATTAACTAAAACCTCTTGATAATAAACGCAAGTCAAATTGATAGATAATAATTTTTGTTTTTAATATCTCGCTAACGGCAGTAAGTATTAAAGTTATAATTTGTTTTACGATTGGAATTTAAATAAATTTTTAATTGATTCAATTAAAAATTTGATCAAAGTTTCAAAGATTGGTTTCATGGATTATTTAACTGGAAAATTTTGCATTTAGCTTTTAGTTGAATATATAATTAAGTCAATTAAAAATTTGATTAAAATTCAATCTAAAAATGAATATTACCTTTAATAGTTGCAACATATATCGATATTAAAGCTAAAAACATATTTTGTTTAAATAAGTTTAATATTTTTAATAAAAAATTAATAATTTATCCAACAAATTGTTTTATTTATAATTTCAGATTATGCAATAACGAAGCTTGATTCTTCATGCTAAAGAAATTGCTTGAATATATTTTATTTTCTAGATAATTTATTAATAATTTTTAAAAACTACTATTAAATAATAAATTCTTTTATCTAGAGTGAACCAAAAACTTACTTTAATATAGTGAAATGGGGAGTATAATTATTATTCGCGATAACATAATTATTATTCTGTTTAATCCTATAGATGTTTTGCGTAAAAAAATGGAAAATGAAATATATGGAAGAAATTATATTTCTTTTTATTTCTTTTTAGTCAGATCTATACACGATCGAGAATATCATGACCTGATAAGTTTAAATGCATTTAAAGCTTAAGAAAATGTATTTTAATATATGTCACGATTTCTGCTGCAAAGCATCGACGACATTAAGGGAGTCTTAATCTCGCTAAACAACCCTCATTCAGAAGTCGCCATCTAAAGAGTGTGCTTTAAGTGAAACTGTGTTGGATATTTTGCACTAAAAAAATGTGCATTGCAACTATAACATTTTATAAAGTGTCATATTATTTTACGTTATTAGAAGACACAAAATACTGAGTTTAATGAAAGAGCTTTAAAATAGCTGAAAGCGAAAAATATCAATAATAACTAACATATGTATAGTTTGTAATTGTTTTAAAATATTCAAAGTATCTTTATTTCTTTGAAAAATTCCTTTTTTTTTAGTTGAGAGCAGTCATGTATGTGTAACGTATTGTGCTCTCTTTTTGCAGAGTATTTAAGTGATTGTATTTGTATGCGAGCCCTTGCGGGCTTGCTTGGCGATCATTGCTTTATTCTATATTTCTTAAACCTCTTCATGTTCTTGAAAATATTTAATTGTTGTTTGAGTAAAAATCCATGTATGACATGTCAGTTATCCCAGATGACCCAAGCTTCTTACTCTTATTGGTTTTAGTTACTATGGCAAACAGTTCTAAGTTTAAATGATGGTTTATTTTGCTTTTAGGTGCATCGAAAACGATCTTTGTGGTTAATTCACGCATTATAGAAAATATTGTTATAATTTAGTTGAGCACTTTCATGATCGTACAATGAGCGAATAGTGGCATGTTGCCGGATCCTACGTATGTAAAGAGTTAAAAAAAATCAAGATTTTATTAATTCGAAAAATAACAGTTCATAGGAGAAAAATAATATTTTAATCGTCACTAGCACAATTAATCAAATAAATTTGTACAATAATTTTATTTGTACAAATTTGAACTTGACAATAATTTTTATCACAATTTATTATCACAATTAGTTTATTTTGACATAAACGAACTTGGCATAAGCTTTCTCTTTTGCAATAACCTTTTACTTTCTTTCTTTTTAAATAAATTGAATCAGAACCTATTTTATTATATATTTTATTTTTCATAGATTTTATGCAGAAAACCTTGCAAAGGTATCAATATTAAAAGTGTGAAATTCTTTAGCTTCACAGATGGATGCTCTTGACACTGTTGTAATGTTTACTTGTCACACTTTTGTTGTTGATAGAAACTAAAAATACAATTATTATCGTTTATTCTCATAACTTTAAAGTAAATAACACCAAGACAATTTAAGATACAGATAATAAATATAAATTTGTTTTATTTCTTTTTGTGGTCTCCAACAAATGTTGTTAGAAAAATGTTAATTAAAAAATGTATTCATAAACTCTTAGAAATGTTACAAATAAATAAACTATAAAATATGAATCTTAGTATGTTTGTGTATAAATTGCAAGCCAAGTGACATGAACTTTATTTGATTTGTAGTAAGAGGGCTATAAAAAATAAAACCAAAAGCAAACTTTAAATGTTTCTGTTTTGTATTGGTGTGTGCATAAAAAGTGATAAATATCGCATGTGATTTCGTTTTTCAAGTTTGTTTTTTTTTTTTTTGTTTAAACAATGCAATGACACCATCAGTGACACTACTAATCACAGAAATTGAGTGAATTGTTTTCGCTTTTTGTTTAGTTGTCAAAAGCATTTTTTGACATGCAATAAGACAGCAGCATGTCACAAATAGTTTGTCATTTAACTTCAGAATTGAGTGTGTGTGCTTATTTGCTGCTGGCATGTTGGGATCAAAAAACAAGATTAAAGAAACATTTTTGAAAAATTGTGATTTGGTGTAAATCTTAAACGATTAATTTTTATTTCCTTTAAATATTTGTTTCGCTGAAATAAGAAAAAAAAAATATAAAAACTATTGTTAAATATATTTTGTAGTGGACATTATATTTAATGGCATCTCATGTTCATTAGCATTAAACCATATAATGACCAGTGACCATATTATTTTTGTTATTTTTATGAATTTGCTTTTTGTTCTTAAAAAATTTAATCACTGGCGCCTTTTTTTAGTTTTTTTTTTAATCCTCGCTAATATGAATTAATCGTTGTTAAACGATAAAACAAGTGTCGTGGTGATGCTTCTTAGACCAAAATATTTTATTGGTGTATTCTGGCCCTAACACTTCTTTTTTTAATAGGAAGAGTTTGCTGAAATTTAACGTTTTTCAATCTTCGTAAAAGTTTCATTAAATTTGTTTATTTCTTTCATTGCATTTGCAATGCTGCCACGTTCTTTTAAGTTCTTTCAGGTGGGATGAGTTTATTAAAATTTAAATTTTTTAGTTCTAGATACGTTTCCCTTTCTAACGATATAAGATATTTCAGATTTTAAAACTGTAAAAAATTTATTTATTTATTATTATTTTTTTAACCCAAATGTTAAATATTGGATCCACTTTTTGTATGCTTAAATAAAAAACTAAATTTTTTTCCTAAAAAGTGGGAACAGTTTTTAAAATTCTTTGATCAAATGAAAATAGTAATACTGTAACACTAAATTATTACTTTAAGTTTTAAGTTCTTTTCGGGTGGAAAGAGTTACAAAAGTAGGAACAGTTTCGTTTTCTAAAATAAATGTTATTTTGAATCAATATAAATTTACTTAAAATAATTTTTGATTGAATACCCTTAAAGTGGTCTTTAAAATTGACAATCTGAAAAGTGGGAAGAGTCCTTTTTTACGATCATAGAATATTTCTTAAGTTCGAAGTGCTTTTATTAAAAAATAGTAACTTTATTTTTACTTTTATAGATTCTATATTTATAATAAACTAAAAACTTTTTGTTTAACTCAAAAATTAAGCTTCAAGTGAAAATCATTTCCTATTTATCGTTTCGGCCTCGAAAAGGGTTAAACCGAAGAACACTATTTTGAGTGTTCATTTTAATGCTATTACTAAAGATTGCAGAATGTGTTGTTTTTATTGTTAGTTTTTTTTTCATTTCAACATAATTTGTTGTTGTTGTTGGTTTAATCGTTTCATACTTATGTACGTATTTTGTTGCAAATGAACATATGTTGACCATTAACATTGACATTGTCTTAAAAGGTGCGCCTTGCGCTTTAACATGCTGTCGGCTCAAGGATTCAAACGACAATTCATGCTTTAGCCATAAGTTGTAATTCTATACTTGCGTTGCTGTTGTTGTGGCTGTTTTTTAGTGCAAAAAACATTTCTTAATAAGACTACCACTCGTACCACTTTCACGACGACGATGACGATGATGACAACAACTACCGCAAAATAACACTACAACAATAAGAAGGCAAAGAAAATTTATACAAATGTTTTTCGTAACCATCTGCAAAAGGCAACAAATGTGATGAAGCAACAATACCAATAACAAAAGACCAAAAACAAACAAACAAAAGAAAATAAAGAAACTTAAACTTTAGCAAAATACAGAGAAATATACGAGCACAAACACATAGAAATGATGAAAGACATAGAGAGACAGACAGAATGTCGGAGTAGAAGCGGACAGACAGCTTTACATTTAGAAAGAATAACAACATTTGTTAGTGTTGCTTCATTTAACCAGGTGTCGACACTGATCTGTAATGACAATTACAATATTTTGTTGCGCTCTTTGGTTAAACATATTACAACAACAACAAATGCAGCAGCAGCAGCATTAGTAGTAATAGCAACATAACATCATATTCATTTAGAAATCTATGCTAAAGCAAACTGCAATAACAACAATGCAGTTAAACTACTATGCCAACAATATTTTTAATGTTTCTTGAACACTAAACAGCAATAAGAAAAAACCATTTTTTATATATTAAGAAAAAAAATAAATAAAAGCAATCGTACACTGATGATTTAACATCATATTAAAGATGCATGCCTAAGATTTAATGTTCACTAATATCGCACACCTCTATTAAAGATATTTACTTTTAATACAGAAAATAATAAAAACAACTGATGCAACCAACTACAACGCATTAAGATGAATGTCTCTTTTTTCTTGTGTCATTACATAAGAATTTTTATGCTTGTTTTTTTTTTTGTATTTTTATTGTTGTTATTGTCTTGATAAATAAATAAAACTTAATTGCCGTTTATATACGTGTTGTAATTTCTATATTAAACGTTTCTCGCTTTTATTTTTTTCTTATTTCTCTAAAGTTAAATGAACTTTTACGTTTGTTTTCTATATTAATTTGCTTTAAATTTTTTAAATTTTGTTTTGTTTTTTAGTTTAGAACAAAATGTACTAAATAAGTTAGTTGACACTGCTTAATTGATGAGCTTTTTGTGAGGGAACTACGTTTGTTCTTGTACCCCCATAAAAAATTGTTTCAAAACGCTTGCAAATTTTCATTGAAATCAACAATAAAAAATTAAATTTTATAATTTACAGGCATGTCACAGATTCTGATTGGAATGATGATTAACCATTTCGATCGCTTGTGCTTATTCATAAAAAATGGCTAAATCTTCCTAAAATTAAAAGAAAATCGATTTGACTTAAGAATTGAATAGAGGTTTTTGAAACTTTCTATTTTGTGAAGAATGAATTGTGGAATTGAAATCACTTTCGATGGAAGTTAAGTTGTTTAGCACACATTACTCATTATTTTCAAAATTTTGAAAGCGATTTTTATTACAAAATAAGAATATTAAATTTATACTAAAATTTAGTTGTTTAAAATATGCAAAAATTACGAAACATTTTTTTAAAGAAAGGAAACGATTTCTCGTTTATCGTCAAAATGACAATGAAAAAATCTAACTATCATTCAATGCTAATGATTTTATTTTAATTATAATTGTTTCAGCAATGGTAATGACATTTTAATTAAACCGTTTAATAACTTCTTACATTTGGAAAAATGTAATTGTTTTTATGAAGATTATTTAATGAAACTTTTAAAAGAACAGCGTGTAAAAAATTAAGCCTCAATCTTTTGTAGATGAATCTATAATTGAAAACCTTATCAATTTATCTATTTTAAATGAAAAAGGTATAAAATTTTTTGTTCCTGCTAGAAGATGTTATTACTTGCTCGAAAACATTTTTTGTTATTAAAAAGCCATTTTAAAATATTGCTCTACTGTAAATGAAGATGTGATTTCAGTGTATAGAGACAGGCAATACATTGAATAATGACAATGAATTGAAACCATTTTATCATTAGTCAATGGTAATGAATTTGTTTTTTAACTAATTATCAATGAAATATTTTCATTAAAGAGCATTACTCTTAGTAAAAATAATTATGAAGCTAAATAAATCATTAGCATTATTTGATATTCAAGGCCAATGAAATCGTCAATTAGCAAACCCATCGAATTAATTACTCCTTTGTATGATTCTCCACAGGAGGGTAGTCATGTTCAAAAAAATTAAATATTACAATAGACGGAAGAAAAGGAAATTGGTCTAATGCTCTTAGTGCAAGCGTAAAAAGCAGGCTTCCTTAATATTTTTAATTCGATAACAAATATGTGATAAAAATTAATGAACATAAAATAGAATAACAATTATGTTAATTTTGATACTAAATGATCGCTTTAGAACAAATGAAGATTTTATGAAAAAATTAAAAATAATAACAAATACAGCATTTAGACGATGACTTTTTCATGATTCATTAAAAACAGATGCAGTTTGTATTTTGTATGAATTATTTCACACGAAATAATTTTTCATGGCATTAGTTGGCTGTAATTTTTTTTTTTTAAGGATTATTGAGAAGTAACCGGAGTAAGAAAAATTACATGAAAAAAGTTTTCAAAGGATTAATAATTTTGTGTCAAATAAAGTAATCATGGTTTAACACTCAGGGTGAACTGTCAGAAGAAATCCAATCCAACTGCATTGAAAAGTTAAAAAGATAAAATACAAAGCAACTTTAAAATAAAACTGAAAAAAATGGCTAGAAAAATTTTTCTCGCGTAAATTTGAATATTATTTATTCTCATTTCTTTTAACACTTATTGTATTTAAGTCCCCGTACAATAAAAATTTTACTGATACGTACTCCCGAGCTTCATCATTGCATAAATGAAAGTAATTTTAAGAAACAAATGTTTTTATTTTTTCAGATAAAAGAGCTTCCATAATTGGAAAAAAAGTAGCAACAGTTCTTTTAAAAGAATCATATGAAGACTTGTCTTTAAGAATTTAATTCAACAATTATCATATATGCTTCAATAGTAAACAAAGCACGCACGCAAGTTTATTGCTCGTTTACATTGAATTAATGAAAATTTACGTTCTCGCGTTCCTGTAATTTTGTACTTTTCTCTCCCGGCGAAAGTATATTTTGTTTATTCCCATTTTATCGAACTTAAGCTAGCAAGTACGAAAACAGAAATAAATATTATTAATTTTTTTAAATAAAACTTTTAAAACAATACGAATACAAATTGAAAAAAAATTAAAAACCATATTTTTATTGCAACAAATAAACAACACTGAAAATTTACCGATTATACATCAAGGAAAGATCAAGCGATAACGACGTTCTAAAACTCATTGTAAAAGTCATCTCAAGAGTTTCTAAAAATTAATAAAAATTTTACTGAGCGTTAAAAATGAAAATTTTAAAGTTAAAAATAGAGATAATGAGTAAAGAAAGAAATAAAACTTCTTTATTTTGTTTGACCTTTTTAACATTAAATATTAAGTAAACAATCCAGTTTGCAGCCGTGTTGTTGCTTTTTAATAATTTTCAATTTTATTTTTAATATTTTACTTAAGTATTAGGTAGCAACGTCAGGGATGTAACAGGTTACAAAAAACAGCAAGTTTCTTGTTAAGTGAAATATAAGTGGCCGCAAGCCTTGATTCTAATTCATACGCATGCTTCCCAAGGGTTTAGCAAACAAAAGAAATAAAACTGAAATTGTATGAAAACTAACAAGACCTACAGGCTGGATTATTTGCTTATTATTGAATGTTAAAAAGGTCAAAAATAAAACAAAACAATTCTTATTTCTTTCTATACCCATAAACTTTTTCTTAAATAAGAAAAAAAATTTCCAATTATAACGTTCAGTAGAATTTTCATGCATTTCTATATGTTTTTTTCAAGGCATAAATGTTGCTCTGTCATGCTTAATTATTATGATTTTATATGTTTTGTTTTTGTTCTCTGTAGTTTTTTTAAACAGAAATGTTGCGCTACAGCTTTTTGTATTGTCAGCCACATTAAGCCAAAGGCATTATGAATCTTAATGTCCGCATCGACATTCTTTTTATATGAGTAGTAAGATTTCTCTAATGGTCAATAACCAACAATACTAAAGTAGTAATCAAAATTATTTAAGAAAAACCGTTTTATAGAATTTTTGACTTGCATTTTCTTGTATTTTTAATTACAGGTTAGAAAAATTTTATGAAAAAAAAAACAATTTTTCCATTCTTTTTTCTTAGAATAAAAATCACTTTGATCTCACATTGACGACTTTCTATTTGTTGCTTATGTTGTCTTCGAAAATGTGTTGATTACTCCTTTTTTTTCTTCTAAAGTTGAATGAAAGTTGTGTCAGTATTTGAAATATTTTTCAAAAATGAATAAACTCAATAACTGACAATTTGAATGTTTATTTATAGATTTTTGTGGTAATAAATTAAAAAAAAATACTTAATGTCAATTATTGATCAATAAAGCATTTGATAAATTTCTAATCACAAATATGGCGAAAGCTTTAAGGCAAACAAGTTTGTCTCTTAAGTCTTTTGTTTTATGAAAGAAATGTAAAATAAAAAAACAATGTTCACAGGATTTGTACATAAATTTTAAGAAATCATGGGACATTTTGTGAATTTATATAAATAGTTTATTATTTTTTTTTACTTCTTGAATTGCAGTCGGTTTTTGGAAATAATTGAAAAAAAAAAACAGAAGTTAGAGTGAAAGGTTGGTTCCACTATAAAAAGGTATGTGAATAATATTTGATTGAAGTTCTTGAGTGTTTAAAAAGATTTCTGAACTTTATTTTTTAAAATTATTTTTATATTCCATAATTCAAAAAACATTTTCTATTTCAAAACTTTCAACTGCAGGTGATAAATTTTATTACCAACCAAACATTAGTTAGAAAAAACAAAACACATTTCTTTTAGACATCTGCATATGGAAATGTCGACAATAACAATTTTGTAATAATTTGATCAGTTACAAAACAAGCCATAAAAATTAAACATTAAATGTTACACAAGCACAACATCTGCATTACACAAATTGTTTACTATAAAAGCATCGATCATTATGATATGATTCAAATGGTAGTGGCTTAAAAAAAAGTAAAATAAAACTAACCTGCAATTGAGATGTTGAAACCTAATACAATGGCAGCATTAAACATTTTTATATGGTCTTTAGACTACAACATTTTTTAGCCATTACAAAACTTCTTCATATTAAAAAGAAAGCATTCGTTTTGAAAAAAAAAAATAAAATATTTTTCTAATTTTGTTTTTTTTTAGAGTAATTCTTTCTTGTCAAAATATTTATTAAAAAGTAAGTCATTTCTTAAAAAGTATTTTTTTTAAGCCATCCTCTTAAATACTAATCTGTTTCTGTTAATTAATGACTATTTACCAACCCACCATATTGTTCAAAGAAATTTATTATAAATCGCTGTAAACTCATTTATCTTCACTTTTAATTGAAGTTGACAAATATATAAAATATTTTTTGTTTCTGATTATGAAATTGCTTTCCTTTTACATGTTTTAAATTGTAATAAATGTTTAGTTATAATTAAATTGAATCACAAGTTGCAGTTTGTTGTTGTTTGAAAAAAAAAGATTGTTTCTTAACCAAAATAGGTGGACGACGGTAGCTGGTTCAAACATCTTTTTTGCTTTTTTTTTGTACCTGTCTGTTTGTTGTTATTGATTAGTTCTTTAAAGGCATTGGTTAGTGTATGGCTTTGAAGTTATAAAAAAAAAATAAAAACAAAATCAAGTTTTGTTTTTTTTTACTAGTTATTGCTTGAAAGAGAAAGAATTTTTTAATAGCTAACTAGAGCATGCATCAGTTATTAGTTAATTGTATAGCCAGCAAGCAAAAAAAACTACGAAAAAAAAATAGTCCAACAAAACTTGGACTGCTTCTTAGTAATCGAAAATGTCATTTGATTACAAAATTTCTTCTGTTTGAAAAAATAACAAAAACTCAGACAATAATATGAAAACATTATCGAAATATATATATATATATATATATATAAGTACATATATTTTTTTAATTTGTGATTTTTTAATTGTGATTATCAAAGCGAATTTCTATCGGTAACAAAAAACGTTTTTAGAATCAAACGAATACAGTGAGAACTTTAAAGTTAAAAATTATTTAAAAAATTTTCGATATCAATTTTTTTCACTAACAAAACCTTTTTCGATAAAAAAAAAATTCGATAACAAAATTTTTTCGATAACAAAATTTTTCGGTAACAAATTTTTTCGATAACAAGATTTTTTTATCAAAAAGATCTCTAAAATTAATTGCCTATAATATGTAATTAAAAGAAGTATCGATAACTTTTGTAAGATTTCTTATCAGAATATACGACATAAATTCCTTGTCCGATTACTTGATATATTGTATGGCTATCAATCTAATTATTTAAAAATCTATTATAATGTGAACAACTCTAATGAGCACTAATCGATAACAAGATTTTATTAATAAGCATTTGGTAAGGAATTCCGTAGCTTTTGAGGAACTCTCAATGTCAAATTATTAATGAATTGTAATAAATATCCCTAAAAAATTCATTGATGATTCGATTAATTTGAAGAAAAATTTGTCGATAATAATAATTTGCAATAACTCGTCGATAGCAAACAATTCTTGCTTAAAATTTGCAAGCTTTTTTCTTTAAAATTGCACCGATTTGTTGGTCTAAAAAATCGGTTAACTTATTAACGATATATCGATAATATTTTCTGGTACTTTCGAAAAGCCTTCATATCATTTGCTATTTCTTAACACAAAATATTTAAACTTAAATATTAAAATATTTAAACTTATCTTACTACAAATTTAGCAGTTTTAGTACAATTTTCTTTAAAACTTTATTAAGTTGCTTTAGCAAATTTTTTTTCTTTACAAATTTAAAGAAATCTGAATCACAGCTTAAGTATCTAGTAAATTCATCAGTGTTTAATAGAGAACTGTTTCATTAAAAAACAAGATTATAAATTTTTTTCCAAACAAGTTTGTGTCTAAAGTCTTATAAATACTTTTCTTTATTTAAATTTATACTAAAAATAGACACAGTTCTAAAAAAAATTATTAAAAATTTAGCTAAATTAAATGTATACATTTAGCAAAAAAAGAAAGAGCAAAATGAAACTACAAATTTTAGCATAAAAAATAACTAACATCTTCATAATGTCATGCAATGTCCAAGTTATAATAATCAATGTGTTGTTGCTGTGTTGCTCAACAACATAAAACACGAACACTTAACAACCATTAGAAGAGGAAAATCTTGTACAAACTGAAGCACGTTTAGATGTTTTATAAAGATTTTTGTCTTCATGTTTTTGTTGTAGTTATAATTGTTGTTAAAACTTTTTTGCTAAAAGAATAAGATTGATTTGCGTCATGTTACCAAACATGTCTAATAAGTGGTCATGTTAAAAAATTACTTATAAAAATACAGTAGCTAAAATAACACAAGCCACTCCTCTGTCCAAAGCACCAGCAAAAAATTTTTGTATTTTTTTTTTTATAGAAAAACAAACAAAAAACACTTATAAAACAGAAAAAAATTAAAAACATACCTTTTGAGACTTAGAATAGCAATAACAACAACATACTTAACAACAAAAATAAAAAAAAAAACACTTTAATACTTTAAAGAGTTCCTAAGAATCTAACGATGTATATCCTTTAGTGACTTGAAAACGCTCACTTGCACAAGATGACGAAATATGAAAAAATCCAAACAAAACATTCAATATAAAAGAGACGTATTTGGTTTGATAACTCCATTTGTGGTCAAATGCACCGAAGCACGCTTGAATGATGAATTCCCGCGAAATTTACTCTTACATACAAAATACATATAGAAACACTTAAATGATGTTTAATAAAAAACAAGAAAAAACAAAACAAACAAAAAAAAAAGAAATTTTAACATTGAGAAAATACATCAACAAAACAGCAAAACACTGGTCAAGAAAAGTGTTGTTCAAGTTTATAAAAAAAAACTAACGTTAGTACAAAAGCGCCAAAGAAAATCATTTATTTTATTATCATAATTGTACGATTGTTGGTCTTTAATATTTTTTATACGGTGTTGCTATTATTTTAACCCAACCACTCAATTAGCGCCATCTAACATGCAACAAACATATCCAATTAATGATATTGCTACGAAAAAAAGACTGACAACCCTGTGTTATTGTTGTCAATTTGTGTGTGATAAACATATGTAGCTAAAAAAGCTATTACTTCAATCACTAACAAGTAATTTAGTACAGCTTTCTACTAGTTTAATAAACAGAACACTATGAGTTCAAGTCCCAACAGATCCTTAAGCATAAAGAAAATAATTATTTTTGATGAGTAGCAGCGGCGGTTAAGTTGTCAAAAAGAGAATTATTGAGAAAACGGCAGTTCAAACCTTTCTGGAGTATCGATTTTAAAAATAAAAGAAGCAATTGGTTATAGGGGCCTGTATGTTACAACTGCATATGAGAGGGTATTAAAGCGCCTGTCTAATAAAACAAAAGAATAGTATGCAAGTCTTAAAGAAGCATTAATAAAAGTGAAAAGTAACATCGTTACAACGTCTGGCAATTTTGGCAGGGGTGACCAATTGATTAACTTAAGAAAACATGCCACCGAATTTCGATGGAGTCACAGCGTATTGTGGTATGATTGACTACAAGCGATGGTTGTTAAAGAAGACATCTAGTAGATCAAGTATCGCCCGAGTCACCACAGAATTTTGTGGTGTGAATGGCTGCATAGAAACGAATGTTTAGTACAAGAAAAAAAAAAGTCAAAATTTAACCACAGAAATACAAGACAAGAAGAAAAAGATAACTTTCCAGCTACTATTTGCAATCAAAGAAATCCCTACGTTTGATAAAGGAAAACATATTAAGAATTTTTTACTTTTTCAGTGCACCACAATGAATGAAAATGTAAGTCTTGATTCACACTATGCAATTTTTTAGGGCATTTTTTTTAAATGCTCTATTTAATTTGCAGCGATATGCGTTATTTAAAAATAAACATAAGCAACACTAACATCCTTTCAAAATTCATACAATACCATCTTGCTTACCCCTCTTGCTTCACCAACAAACAAAAATTTTATGCTAGTTTTATGAAAAATTGCATAGTGTAAATGCCGTGTAACTCTTAACTGGTTTCACTTGAAAGCTCTCTCGTATTTTTCGGGCTTACATAGAGTTGTTAAGGTTGCATGTCACCTGGGTAAGTTTTTTATCTATGATCAAACAAAAATCTAGCAAATAAAAATTTTTTATTCGGCTATGACGAATCTTATATACCCTTTACAATGTGTGTAAATCTAGTTTATTGAAGTAGCACCAATCGAAAAAAAAACAAATATTGCGGTGACCGAGAATAAAAAAAATAAGGAAAAAAATTTTGTACGATATATAATTTTACATAAAAATGTCATCGGCTCTTAAGCTTTAAGCCTTTTTATAAGATACTTAAGATCCTCATAACTCGAAAAATGTGGGAAAGATCTGTTTTTCACTTCATGTTTTCTTCTTACTTTTCTCTTCTCTATCGTCCCATGTATTTCTTTTTTTGATTGGATTAACTTTACTAAACTGCAATTTTTTCCAAATGATATGAAAAATTAGAGGCAGGCGTGATGTTTTGCCCACTGCCTCGAAGGATATGAACCGAGCTGATTTTCAATAACAAAATTTATGAAACTATGTCTGTCGTATGTTTGAAGATGATTGGCGTATTTTGATTTTCTCTAGATCATCTAGCGCCTTGGCAAAGATGATTTCAACCCAAACACGAACGGACATACAGTCATCGCTAAATCGACTTCGCTTTGCATAAGGATTCAGAATAAATATAATTTATGGTATCGGAAATGGATATTAGAGAAATTACAAACTTATACGCTTTTTCCACTTTTTGTGGTGGAGGGCATAATTAAACACAATAATTAAATCTGATTATTGTTTTTAGAATATTTTGTTTAATATAAACAACCGAAGGTTTGTGACATCTGTCAGACTTATACCACAAGAAAACGCTAATATCAATAGTTTGGTATTCAAAAGGTTGTATGACGTTACACTTGTTTTAGAGGGTCTAAACTATTTGTGCCACAAACCAGCAACTCTGATCATATTAAACAAAATACAAAAATAAATAATGAAACAGAAATACCATTCTTAAGAATAAAAACGTTTCTTATTTCAACATTTTTTTTACAATTGACAGCACTAACTTGTTAGTTAAAATCACAACAACAAATTGAAGAAAAAAACTCTAAAAGCAAGAAAGACTATTGTTGCAGTTGGCTGCAAAAAACGAAACACATACTTTAATAAATAAAAAAAGATACAAAAAAGCAGCAACGCACGTGTTGCAATGTTGACCATATGTCAACATTGTTGCTGTTAAAATTTTTTTTATATTGATTTGTTTTATTGACGTTTGTTTATTGCTTATTTACTGCAAACTGTAAATACAACAATTTTAAACCAAATTTGGTAAATTTGTTTTGTGCGTTATTTGGTTTTCTTTCTTTTAATTTCTTGTCTTTAATTTTATTTTATTTTCTTTAATTTTATTTTATTTCTAAATATCTTGTTGTTAAATTTTTTGCATTAATGTTTTAG
This sequence comes from Cistogaster globosa, assembly GCA_937654795.1. NCBI lineage: Eukaryota > Metazoa > Arthropoda > Insecta > Diptera > Tachinidae > Cistogaster > Cistogaster globosa. The sequence continues at coordinate 3,589,278 of OW569407.1, forward strand.
TTAAATTGTTGTTCTCTATATTTATATTTTTGTGCATTGAGATTTATTTTTACTTCTTTAAAACTGTATTTTATTTGTATTGCAAATTCTACAAATAAGGTCTGAGTAAGTGTACAATGGTGAGAGTTGCATACTAATCGTGGTATGAAAGGCAAGAAAAAAATCATAAAAATTATTATGTAAAGAAAGTTAAGGTAGTTACGACCCCAGTCTCAAAACTATTCAATTAAACGTGTATGTATTAGCACTATAATAATAATTTTTTACGTTAGAAATTGTGTTAAAAATATTAGGAACTTTAGGTAAATCTTAATATTTGTACCCTTATTTTTATATTTAACTGAATGAATTTTTCATTTCAACGTCCGGATCTGACTGTTTTTGTTTATAGATTATTTTAAAAGAAATCTTTTTCTTACTATATAAGATAATTGTGAAACTAGCCTCGTTTACACAAGCAAATATTTTAAATATTTTCGCTGTATTAAAACAAAATAAAATAGTTATTTGTTTAAAAAAAAATTTTAATATTTTACTTGATATTCAATAATTTTAGTTTGTTGAAAGAAAAAATATATAAAATAAAAATTTTTGAAAAATTGTGGTCTTGTCTGACCAATAGCAATAAAAAATTAATCGACATATTATTTAATCCATTAATTTTATTCTTTCTACAGTGTTTAGTTTTATTTTTTCTTAACAAATTATTTGGCGTTCAATTTATCTAGGTAATATTGTATGTTTATATTATTGTTGTTGTTGGTTAACAACATACCAATCAAATCACGTAAAATTTAAACAAAATGATCAGGTGTTCGTTCTTTAATGCATACAAACACATTCAAACATAAATGTGTGGAAATAAATATTTAACTCTCCACCCGGCTTGGCAAGCTACTTTGGATACACAACTAAATATAGAAACATTTTTTTATATTTTTTAACAACATAAGCAAATGTTACCATATATACAGGTATTTTAGAAAAATTAAAAAAATTTGAAAATAACAGAAAAAAACTAAAGTTTTAAAATAGAAAAAATTAATTTAAATAATAATTGCGTAAAAAAGGTTTAAACTTAAATTACCAAATATTTGTTAAGGAGATAAAATACTAAGAAATCAATCATTAAAATATTAAAAACGTTAACAAAAGAAAAAACAAATAAAGCGCGAAATTTTTAAATTTATGAGAGTTTGTATCTTAAGTCTTTTGTTTGAAACTGTTTAAATAAACAATTTAGTAACGATGTTTTTAGCTTAAGTCTTTTGTTGCAGTTGAAATAACACACATTAAAAAAATTCCTCATTGTTTGCAATTTGTCTGTCTTGTTCAAGAAATAAGAAACAATTTTTCATATTGTTGTTAAAAGTTTAAATAGTAGTTTATCCAAACAAATTATGTGTGAAAATATTTAATTTAGAAAAAGAGCTGATAAAAATAAATCTTTAAAATTTTTTATTTATAAGATTTAACAAAAAAATTTGGAGTATATTAACTAGTAGTAATATGGTTTATTATAGCATATTTGAGATTTAAAATTATTTGCGAAAACTTTCTTCGTAAATTTTTTTAATTTATTCAAGAAAAATAATATTAAAATTAAACCGAATTGAAATTAGCTGTTTTATTTAATATACTGGAATACTTTAAACTGTTTTTTTTTTAATTTTCTTAAAAATTAAAATTACTTTTAAAAATTATTTTAAAAACTTTTTTTTTTATAAATTTTCTTTCAACAAACTTAACTAAATTATAACTTTATAAAATTTTTAAAATTTTATTTTATTTTAATTATTTTTATTTAGACATTTTTTACATAAATTGCTTGTTATCATCATTTATTGCAAGGCGTATTAAATATCAAGTATAAAAAGCTTTAAAGTTTCTTAGAATGGCTTGGTATAAGTGTTTTGTTTTTATTTTTATTTTTTAAATTTAAAGAACACTGTGTTAAATTACTTACTTTTTAGGATTATTTAAATTAGTTTACAATAATTTCCTTCCAACAAAATGTCAAATACTGTAAAAAAATAAAATAAAAATCAATTAAAATGCGAAATGAATGTATTGAATAAAAAGGAAATTAATTTTTTTATTTTTACTTTTCAAACGTAACTCAATGAAACATATTAAATTAAAGTATCAATCATATGTTAAAAAATAATAAAGTTTTGATGAACAATGACAACAAGAATAAAAATTGATAGTTAGAACTTTCTCTAACTAGAAACTGCAGGAAATCCGTTAAAATGCTTAGACAAAAATTAACATAAAAATATTGTATTAAAAATAATAAGACAATATAAAAATTAATATAAAAAATAAGAATTATTTACAAAAGTCATAGCTATTGCTAACTAACCAAAGCTTTAGGTCTTTGAATCATTAAAAATAGAGAAAATAAAAAAAGAGAGATTTAAAGGAAAATAAAATGGACTAACTTGTTTAATTATATTTATGTGAGTATTTATATTTTACTTTTCACGACTATCTTATTATTATTATTAAACCAAACTAATTATTCTTTTTATAGAAATGGTTCTGCTTGTTGGTATAGAAATTATTGTTAATAAATGAAAGTTTATTTTTTCTCTGAAGCATAAAAAATGATGAAAATTATTACAAACAGTTTTTTGTTTTTGTTTTATTTTATACTAAGGAAATACTTTTTAATTAAACCAAATTTTAGCACTAAATTTATTTAGTACATGTATTTATAGAATTTTTTATGCTCTGATATGCAACGTAAGTGGAGCAGGCAATTATTTGTACAATGAGTTTTCACTGGATTTTTTTTTTTTTTTTTTTTGTAAACAAACAAAAAATATTATTTGAATAATAAGAAGTTTTTAAATTTCTTAAACTCGAAAAATATCTTGTTTAAGTTTATTTTTCTTACAGGTTTAATAACCCGACCAACAGTAATAGGCCCTTACTAGTTGCTAATACATTTTCAAGAGAATTAGAAACGAATAAAGAAAAAACAATATGAAAAATTTTCAGTTTTAAGCATCTGCCAGCCGATGAAAGGTAGAACTATTTTTCTCACTGTAGTAATTTAAATATTTTTAATTTTTGAAATTATTAGTCGAACTATTACTTTAAAATTTTTGTGTTGATTTTTTAAGAAAAAAAAAATTAAATAATATCATCGCCTTATTTTAAGCGCTACACCCGTTAGCGGTATTTTTTCGAATCTGTCTACCTTAGGTTGAGCTTACTGTGACCATCCTCTATTTAAAAAGCTTATTTTGTAAATAAGAATACGTAGAATATTCATTATCATTTAATATTAAATTGGTTAGACAAAATAAGCACACAATTCGAATCTTCAAGGATTTACATAAAAATTTGTTAGAAATTCTTGTAAAAACATAAATCGAATTAAGAAAAAAGTTATAAAAAATGAGTTTAAAGCGGAAAAAATCAAAAATACTTTCTGCAAGTTTCAAAAATGTACCTTTTGTTGTTTAAAAAAGAGGAATACCCCATTATGTTTTCTTGCATTATTCAAGGTTCTATTTGTTTTTAGATTATAATTTTATTAAATTTTTAATTGTTTCATTTATAGATTTAATTGAGAAGTAAATAAAAAATTTTAAAATAACTTGAATTTAATCAATAATATATTTAATTAAAAAAAAAGAAAAAAATCTTTGAGCATATAATTAATAGAATCAATGAAAAAATAATTAAATTACAATCTGAAAACAAATAAAATCTTAAATAGATGCAAGGCTTTTTTCTGTGTAAATTTTAATTCCCCGTCTGTTTCTGTTCAGAAGGTAAAGATAGAACAATATAGGCCAAGTTAAAAGCGCCGAGGAAAAAGTACCCCTTTAAGTTATAAGTTTCTTTTTTATTGTCAAATATTATCTCCGAAATTTCAGAATTATTACAAATTTTATTTTAAAAGGTACTTAATGTTTGTTTGGATGAGAACATCCTTTAATTCTTAAATTTAACTGTTCAACAACTTTTTAGGTTTTTTGTGCAAGAAAAATTTGTCAAAATGAGTAAAAAAGTAACAGTCATAAAACTTGCACAAAAATAAATTAATTTCTTCTTTTTGAAGCTGATTTGAAAAAATGTTTCTCAGATTTAAAAGCAAGTTGTGCTGCAACAAAAGCAGATTTGAGCATCTGTAGAAGTAAAATAGCTTTAGTTTTATTAAGCCACTCGTTCAGACAATATCTGCAGTTTTGCCACTAGAGAATTCACTTTATTTATAATTAATAAATAGCTACTCCCTGCTTAAACAGATTTATCCGGACTCTTTGTGGCAAGTTAAAAGATTCACGTTTTTACCTGCTTCACTGTCCCTTTCCCTTTTATGTGCTCTCAATTTAAAGCAGGGATTCACGTTACGCCTACTGCACTAAAGCTGAAAGGCTCTTGCAATTCTGTACTGAAACATACTAGCAACTAAGCGTGAAACAGCCACCGTACAAGAATAATATTAAAAAGTTCAATTCTCTTTGAATGAGTCTGCTTCCAGGCGACAAAAAAAAATTAAAAATTTTATTTCTGATACTACAACGCGCTACTTGATACCTTGATACCTGATAAATGCAGTAATTAAATAAATTAGAAGGTCTGAATTATTTATTTATAAACATGTAGTAGAGTTTTGGATTATTTCTGTAAAATAAAAAATTAAATTTTAATTTTAAAATAAAAACTAAATTTTAATTTTACTAATTACAAACATTTTTATGGCGCCTCTGAAAACAAGGGGCTTTAAAACCATTTTTCATAACTCTCATAACCTGACGCTTCTTTTTCATATGACTTTGGTATTAAAGTTCAAATTTTTCTTCCTTTATACAACTTTTTTTAATAAAAAATGATAAAATCAAATTTCTTTTGTTTCTTGCTTAACTGGTTTTTGTTGTTGCTGTTGTGTTACAACATATGTTTTTTTGCTAATCATATCAACAAATTATGTCATAAATTTTTTAACATCAAAGTCAACAATTAAACCACCAACATAAATTTTGTGTCTTCTTTTGTAAATTAAAACGAAATGTTAAGGCCGTAATATTTCTTTAAAAGGCAATTTATAATATAAAAAAAATAAAACTAAACAATCATACGTACATAAGCAACGTTGAAGTGAAAGTGAAATTGACATATTAGCAACATCCACTTTATTTGGAAGTCAAAATATTAAAAAAAAAACACACACACACACTCACACACATATAAAATATTTAACCAAAGTGTTAACACGAAAAAAAATCATCAAATATTTAACTGCATTGCAATTATAAAGATTATTAAAGACAAAAAAAAAAAAAACCACACAACAGAAATTTATACCAAAAACATTATAACCTCGTTTTTAATTATGAAAAAGAAAAAAAAAACTCAACTACCAATTTGGCATCATGAAAAACAAACCTCAAGTGGGTTGTTGTAGCTGTTGTTGTAGGCTTCAATTAATTAATGACGTTTTTGTTTTTTTTTTAACAAGTTGTCAATGACAAAAATTTTATAGTTTTCAGTTGTATGTTATTTGTTGAAATATAATAAACTCCATATTGCTAAAATAAATTATAATAAAAGAAGAAGAAGAAGAAAAAAATCAAATCTAGACTGAATGACTTACGATTGCAGAAACAACAATGTTGCAATAGTAGCTAATCAATACCTTATAAAGAGATTTGATTAGCTTTAAAAGTAAAACCGCGACCTGCTGGCAGCACATGTCATTTAAATTAATTTCAGTTTAGTACTTTCGAATTTTTCGAATCATCTCGAATCTTAACATCTCGTCCTCTACTGTAGACTCTTAGGATGATAATAGTATTTGTAAGGATATTGTGACTACATGATTTTCAATTCTTAAGCGAGTCAGGGTATTGACATCTCGCAAGCTGTTTTACACTCGCAGGAACAGCAGCAATGTATTTGACAGATCTAGCAGCTTTCTGTTGATGTTCGTTTGTTGGCAAAGTTAACTGTTAGATCTTGACGTAATAATTTATCGATTAGAAACATGAAGGATGTAGACTGCAAGTTCTAATTAGTTCACAACAGTAAAGTACACTTTCAGAAATGGAATATTTAGTGATGCCGAACAAGTAGAAGAGTAGTAGAAGGAGGCAAGAAGGCAATCAAGTTGAAATTTTTTTTTTATTTTAAAGACCCAAGGCCAAAGAGACCATAAAGCCTCACAAGATACAAGGAAAAATTTCAAAGAAAATTAAAGTAAAAGAACAACAATTGTCGGTTGAATTCGAAACCAAATCCGAAAGTCCAACATTCAATAAAGATTTTTAGACTAAAGACGGTGGAAAGAGGATAAGGAAAATATGGATGACTGTGAACTTGGATCGAAAATTTCCTGGGCTAGGAACTTAGTTTTTGAAGTTTTGGAGAGTAGTAAGTGATCAGAAAGTAACGAGACAAAAAACTATAAACGAATTTACATATAATAAAGGGGTCTTAAGCTATAAATCAGCGCTAATGTTGGGCCACAAGACATCTTTAAATGTTATCTTTTGAAGATTAAAATCAAAGAAAAGTTTAATTGTAGGCTGTGTCTAGAAAAGATAGAGTGATGATTCAGAATATCCAGTACATCTCACTGTACAAAATCTCTAATGGGAATCCCAAAGGTAATTCTACTTCATAGGCTGGCAGTTTGTCGAATTCGTAAAAAAGTCGGCAGCCATCAAAAAAAATCAATCAAGTCTAATTAAAATGATAATAATTAGTTCAATACCTCTTCTTGTTGCAAGAGGGTTTTATATCATCAAGAACCGATAAAATTAACTTAACCGCAATAAACTGTATGCGTTCGTTCTCCTTGATAGAGATACCATTAATTTGAAATTATTTTTCATAAGAACATTGAATTTGCCATAAAAGCAAATTACAGAAAATAAATATTAAAAAATTTAATAATTTTCCAAAAAGATTTAAAAAAAAATATAGACAAACTTTTCTTTATGTGGAAAATATATTTAATGAAATAACTATTTTTGGTGTTATAAAAAATTATTTTTCTTTGATAACTTCATCCAAAATTTGTGCTTAACAAGATTTTAATTGAAATTTATTTCTTTTCTTTAATATGAAAATAAAATTTTTTTTATTAATTTATTTAAAAAAATCGACAAAAGGCCAACTTATTTCTAAAAGAAAAATTTCCTTAAGATTGGTCACCGGTTCATAAAAATAATCACTGGGCTCATTTAGTTTACGTTTAGACCTTTTTGATGTGTTTGTGATAGAAAGTATTTTAAATTTTTTTTAAAAATGTTCAAATTTGGCCAAACAAAAGATTATTATTATGTTTTTGATTTTATTTCCAAAAACTTAAGTATAAAAAAAAAAATTATCAAGAAAACTTATTCATTTGCTTAAGCAAATGTTCTCAAGTTTTTTGCTTAAGTCTTTTGTTTTATAAGACAAATTTCAGTTATTTTTTTTTTCTGTATTTTTTTAAGTGTATTATCTAGAGACAATCTATTTAATATACAAAAATAAAATCTTAAATTTTCCGATAATTTAAAAATTATTTAAAAATTAAAATTTTAAAAAATATTTTATCTCTATTTATCATGATGATGATGATGTTGTTTATTTAATCTGAAGTCATCTATGCAGAAATAGTATGCTGCCAGCGTGTAGACACTAGGCAGACAAAATTTATTTACTTTTTTTATAGAAATTAAATATGCAACAAGTAAACAAGATTTCTTTTAGCCCCACAAAAAAAATCTTTACTTTACAAGATTGTTTGTTTGTTAGTTCCTTACGTTTATATAAACGCTATTTTACTATTGCAAACTGAAGTGTGTGTGTGTGTGTTTATTTTAAATAAGCATTTTTATTTAACCGAAAGTTAAACAAACTGAAAACAGCAATAGCACACAAAAAAATTTCAAACAAGAGAAGAGGTTTCTTAAACGCTTTCATTTGCTTTCGCGCATTACAAACAACTGCCAGTGAGTAAGTGGTGGCTGCTGACACATCAACAGTTAAAGTTTTGCTGCTATGGACAGAAGTAGGTATCAATGCAACCGAGCATTCATTTTGTTTAGAAATGAAAAGTAGTTTTTCTTTAAGAGGTTTTTCACGCAATTTTCAAAAAACAACACCTCTTAACTTTAAAAAAGTTACCGTTACAGCGCAAAATCAAGCCTTAGACTGACTAACAAACTAACTATGAAACTAAGTATCTGTGCATTTAAATAAGTATCTTAAAATGAAAAATGTGTGTTTATAATCACTTAAGACTGGCTGACTGGCTGGGTAGCCTATACAATTCAAGCTGTTTCAGTTTGGCTTACAAGTGGATTTTTTTTTTTTTTTGCAAAATTATAAAAATGGAAAGTTGTTGTCGTTTACAGCTTGTGTTATGTTTACCATTATTTTTTATCTATAACAATTTCAGTTTCAGAGGATTTTCCAGTTTCGCTTTTTTTGGTTAAAAATTCAAAAACAAAAAAAAAGATGAAATAAAAAACTAGAAATATTGACTGACACTTTTACAAATGTGTTTTGCTCAAAAGCTTAATAATTATTATTAAATATAAAAATCTTTTGGCTAAAAAAAACAATAACCAAAACTTAAATGTCTAAAAAATAAAAATAATTAATAACTCTTCATGCAACGGTATCACTTTAAAGACTTTCAAACAAATTTGCAATTTATTTAAAGCATGTTTTGTCTTAAATTATTTATCAATTGAAAAAAACAGTTATTTTTTGTTTTCTCGCAATAGAAAATGATTAGTTAACTTTTTTTGTTAACTGTATTTTTAAAAAATAAAGTATAAATTTAAATAAAAAAACAAAGATCTTGCTACAATAAAACATTTTAAAATGAAACTTCTTGCAGTTTCTTTTATTAAAGCAAAGATTCACCAAATATACGGAAATTATAATTTTGTTTCTGCTTTTATAGCTGTGAGTTAAAGTATTAACATAATGACCTCAAGTAATTTCGTTTGGCTTAAAAGCTTAAAAACTAAGATAAAACCCAAAAAGAAATAAAACTTTCAAACAAAGTTGAATGCTGAGGTGCTCATTATAAGTTACCCAACACAAAAAAGCCTTAATGCAACAACAAAAAATTGTGCTATATATTAATAAATAAATAAAAGTGAATTTACAATGTTATGACTTTAAGGAATGTTGTTACGATTGTCATAAAAGTTTTGTGGTAAATTATCTATAAAAAGAAGTTCTCTGTATTTAATAATAAAATCACTAAAGTGCATGAAAATTTCATTTCATTTATGGTTTTTGTTGCCTAAATGAAAACAAAAACTTATTAAATTTAACTTTAAGGTTTCAATAAATTTTGAAATGTAGCTAAAAACAGAATTTTTATGGATTTTAGCGCAAGATTTGTATAGTCAGGTATACAATCTGCAACGCTGAACTTGATGCAGCTATTAAAAAATGCATGCTGATTTTTTAGTACAACTCATTTTTAGCAGAAAATTTATTTGTTTGTTTCTTTTCTTTTTTTTTTTTTTTTTGTTTTGCAATACAATGTTTTTAATCGATAATTAAAGCGTCTTGTATTGCAAGAAACTGATTTTCTATTACTCGACAAAAGGCAAATTTTCATAATCTCCTGGGTGGCAACACAGATTAACTGTTAAACAAAAAAAAAAAACGGTAAAGAGTGCAACAAAAATTGATTAGCAATGAAATGGGGATGTTGCCAAGCTTAATTAATCTAAGATTAATAAATTTCAGGATTTAAAATTTTAAACCTTCTTGGCGGAAAACAATAATATTAAAAAAATCATATAACCGAATACGAACTTGTTTAATGTTCATCATAAATTTATTAAAGTTTTGAACTACCGACAAAAAAAAAAAACAAATCAATATTTTTATGAAAATTAATCTATAATTTATATCAAAAAAACCAACTGTTAATTAAAAAAATTAGAAATTTTCATGAGCGATTAATTTTAAAATTGCGAATAGCCGTTAAACATATAAAAAATCTTGAAAAGAAGGTTGCAGAAGTAGTCAACTGTTTTTGTTATAAAGCATACTATTCAGTTTACTATTTTGTACGAAATGCCGACAAAAGACCGGGGTTATAGAATCTGTCATACGTTAAACTTTGATGTATTTAACTAACAAGTCAGTTAAAATACATATTTTTTATGAGCGATATTACCATCTGTACTTATCCGTCAATGAGAGATACAAAATTTGGTTAACTTTTAACGTACATTGAATACTTTAACTGCTATCATTTGCTTCTTCTTCTTATATTGTTTTCGCTCTGGCTGTGTTTCAATTGTATTCTGTAATTTTAATAAAATAATTTTGGTGGCCAAACTTTGATTTAATATCCGTCAGCAAAGTACTCATTGTCCCAACCTCATTCGTCGTTACTTTGTATTTGGTTGAATACGTCAAAGTACAGCGTATGACAGCTTCTTTGTGCCCTGGCCTTAAGACCGTTTAAAAAAACAGTGTGAAATAAGTAAAAATTAAAATAACCAAAGTTTGTTTTGTAAAAATTTGAAAAATGTTTCTGGCATCATGTTTTTTTTTTAGCTGCAAAATGTTTCTGGCAACATGTTTCTTTAACTGCATAATAATATAATCAGTACTTATTAAGAGCCAAACTGAAGTCAACATCAACAAATTTTGCGTATTTAAGAACAATAAAAACGACAACTTTTCTTATGAAATGTAGTAGCGGCACTTGTAAGTCTTTTTTTTAACGAAACAAAAATGGAGCACTAAGCAAGAAAAAATAAAAAAACATGTAAAATGCTTCTGGCAACATTTTCTTAAAACTAAAAATAAGTAAGGATTATGCAGACACCACACTCGAACATAAAAAATTTTGTCGGTGTTTTTAAATGATCAATTTAAGGTTTTTAGAAAAAAATTATAAAACAAATTTTTCTAAAAAAAATAATTTTGGTTTGGCCTTGTTAAATGTTTTACTCTAAAAATCTAAATTAGTATGAAATGAGCCCTTAAAAGATTACTTTTTGTGATTTAATGATTTGTTTGAAATTTGACATATAGAAATCGTACTAAAATCTGGTTTTTAATTTTTCTTATTTTTAGATTTAGCAATGTTACCATACTTAAGAAATTGACAAAAACAGCAAACAAAAGTTACTGATATTCATTCAATTATGGACTTTATTTTGAAGGCCTATGTTTTTGCTAGAATTTTCAAACTACTTCTGTTTCAATATTTATTTCTAAAAATCAAACTGAGGTTGATCTGTTTAGAAATTTATATTGCAAATTTTTCAACCGCTCTTTTCCTATTCTAATGATATTTTTAGACCTAATTCTCTAAAGGAAAACAAACAACTCTTTAAGATTGAAATGCTAAAGCAGAGTTGCCAGATTCTTTTCCAGTCGAATCCCTAAAATGAACATTTTTCCTTATAAATTCCCAATCGAACTTAAATTTTGTAAAAATGCAAATCTTACAAAAAATCAAAAACCACAAAATTATACAATATATTAAATTATAATTTAAATTTATTCATTCTTTATATAACAATTTTATAAACAAAAGCTAAAAAATTTCAAAACCTTAATTCATAAAGTGCAGGGTATATAAAATTCATCACCACCATATACAGCAGTGTTAGTTGTGTTTTCTTTTTTATAAAAGCAAATCGCTGCAAAAGTTTTTATTATATAACAGAAAATTTATAAATGAATGAATATATTTTATCCAAAATATAAAAAGATATTTTTTTATTGAGATTTATCTTCAACAGGTTTCTTTTTTAAATTGATAACGGTTTCACTGAACATTAATAACAAAAAATGAAAGATAGTTTTGTTTTATTATTAAATTTTACGCATATTGATGAACTATTAAAAGTTTATGAAACAAGACATGAATATGAAAAGCAACAAAACAAACTATTCATATGAAAATAATCAATAAAGTCTAAATGAAATTTTACTTTGAAATGTGTATAGAAACAAATCATTACACATGTAAACCACACAATAAGCGATTTGAGGCCTAGTAATAACTTTGTAAGATTTACAACGAATTAAATAATAATAAAATTTAATACTCTTTTATTTCTTTTTCTTTCTTTTAGTGTTTTTTTTTTCAAATTGTGTTTATAAATTTAATTGGATGATTAAACTTTCAAACTTTCTTTAACTAAAGGCGAATGCAAATCAATCAATAATTTTTTGATTTTTTGTTTATTTTTACCAAAATTGTTTATATAATTGGTATAGCAAAGATTGTCATTTAATGTGTTAATATTCATTGTGCGTTTTTTAATTTTTTTTTTTTTTATTTAAGTTTTTTTTAAGTTCTTTAAAGTTTTATGATTAAATATGCACATTAAATTTGATGTCAACATCATTAACGTGTATTTTTTATATTATTGTTCTTCTTTGAAATTCTTTTCTGTGACGTTTGAAAAAATTTATTGAATTTTTTTCTCACAGTCATATTTAAGGGTCATAACTGCAAGTTTTTTTTATTTATTTTCTTATTTGTCTTGTGTGAAAAATTTACAATAAAATTTTTGATACAAAAAAAAATTAATTAATTACAATTTAAAAATTAGAGCGTAAAAAATGCAGCAGAAAAATGAGATTATTAGTTTTAAGAGTTCAATAACGTGTGCCATCCATCAATATAAAAAAACCAGCTGCAAAAAATGCTGATGAAGGATGTAGCGAACCAGAACATACAGCATTACATTCTGCTGGTGTCTAATTTTTCTTTTTTTTCTTTAGAAAACGTCCGCATACATTTGTAAAATAATTTGCCTTTCTAAAACAGATTTTTAGAAATTAAAAAATGAACTTAAGCCAAAAATCACTTTCAATTCATTTATAATATCCACATTTAAACTCCTAATTTTATAGAAAAATTAAAAGAAAAAATTAATCATCATTTGAACTCACTGGGCTATGACGTTCCTACCACAATTTTATTTTCTCTGCGAAAGATCCAAATCTCATTTGACCAAAGATTGTAAATTTAACAGCAGTTGTACCAAATTTTTCCCCACGAAACATGTAACGACGTCAACTGAGTTTTTGATAATGAAACAGAAGAAGACTGCAAAATAGTTTTTAGGATAAAATAAAAAAAAAACTTTTATTTGGGGAATTTAATCCAAAAAATTTGCTAGGGACCGTGAGTTTTTTTTTATAAAGAGAAGTAGCACTTCAGGCAATAATGCCTATTTAGTTATTTTCGTAACCGTGTTACATTCTTTAGGAAAGGGATAGATGAGAAAAGAGAAAGATAGATATAGCCATTTTATTAGTTATTTTACTTCGCCGGCGAATATGCTATTAAGAAGTACCGACGAAGGAGGCTGCATGTTTAATGTTAATTCTGAATATGTATTTATACCATTAAACAGAAAAAAAAACATTTTTATTCTTGGTTGCCGCAGGGGTTGAACCCTGGTCAAATTCACCACTAGCGAGGCGTTAAGTTTACAACTGATAAGTTTTTGCCCTCCTTTATTTGGGGCAAACGTAAAATAATTTTCAATTTTTGTTTATGCAAGTAAATTTTCAAAGTTTTAATGTTGCTGGGTTAATAGTGTATTATAGTGCGGGGTTGCCTTGAGTTATTAAACAAGTGATGATCGACTATATAAAAATTCTATAACCAGGTGGTCAGAATATGATCATCGTAACAATATTTTTGCCTTTAAAATAATTGATTGATTGCGTGAAAATGCTTAATAAAATCGTAACAACCTTCAGAAGCTCAGAAGAACAATTTCAAATATGTCACGAGGTGACAAAATAGTTTGTTATTATTCCTGCAAGCTAAATATTAAATCGGACTTGAAACAATTAGATACGTATGCAGGAACACATCTACTATGATTGGAATGTCGTCTTTTCCAAAACTACCATTTATATTTGAATATCGAAATTGACGTGAGTTCTTTCACTAAAAGGATTTTTTAAACTCATTTTTTATTTACCAGTTATTTATTATCTTGTCTCTGTTATTATATATCTCACTCTTTCTTTTCTATTTCCCTGCATTCTTTAAAGTTATTTGTTTTTATGTGTGTGGTCTTTTATTAAAGACATTTTTATTTATATATTTTTTTAAATCAATACCAGTTATTTACAAACAAAACAACAACAAAAATAAGAATCTTAATATTCTATGTGTGTTTTTAATTCAATTTTGTATTGACCCTTTATTTCATTAATAAAAAAATATTTACCAAATAATTTCTTTCTTTCTCTTTATATTAATCTTTTTTGTAGTGCCCGTATTTGGCTAAAGAATTTGGGGAGTAAACATTTATCCTTAGACTGACATTTTTATGCGTTTTAAGACTTTATGTAGAACACATTAATTTAAATAAAGTTATTAATAAAGTTATTTTGCCAAAAAAAGGCAAACTGTGGTAGCCATCATGGTGGGGCTTTTAAATATAAAATGATTAATAAGAATAATTGTTTCATTTTTTTTCTTGTAGTATACTCGTGCCAAAACAACAACAATTAATCAAATAAAAGCAAATTTTCAAAAAAAAAAAAACTTGTTTTAAATTAAAGGAACACGCACGTACGTTGTAATGTTTCATGGCAAAACTGAGACTCAATTGTCTCAGTGGAGACAGTTAACATCCACTTTTTATACAAATGAAAAAAATACTGCGTTTATGATTTGTTCTCTTAACGGCTGGTATGAGACTTAAAGTATTCAATATGAATTAAAATTTGTAGGTTGGACAGTTTAATAAATACAACAACAAATAAAAACAGATTTTTTTTGTGATTTAAACACATTTTTGAAGTTTTCTCAAAGGGTGAATATAATCAGCCTCTAAAACAGTCATAATAAGAGATATCGAAATTATATCGAAATTAAAGATGGAACTTTTTTTGAAGTAGCAAATAAGTTTAAATAAAAAAACAGAGAAAAAGGGGAGATCACAGAATTACTCGATGGGGGTGAATGAAAAATATTTGTTCTCTCTTAAATCTCTTGAATTTTCAATGTTTGCCACTTCCCCTTATGTTTAACAGCATCGAAGTTCTTTCTAAATTAATAAGGCTTCTAAAGTAAATATTTATGAAAAAGTCTTTATCATTATGACACTTAAAATATAATTAAAGTTTAATATTTTTCTAAATATTCCTAGGACGCTTAGGGCATTAAAGAGGAAGAGTTAGGCAACAGTTGCTATTCCATATCCAAAACTTCGTTCGTCCATAATTTTCCGAATATCTATAGATTTCATAATATGTCATTAGTT
Organism: Cistogaster globosa; assembly: GCA_937654795.1. Taxonomy (NCBI): domain Eukaryota; kingdom Metazoa; phylum Arthropoda; class Insecta; order Diptera; family Tachinidae; genus Cistogaster; species Cistogaster globosa. Next base: position 3,604,526 of record OW569407.1, read on the forward strand.
CTTTTGTTTTAAAAAGGATCAGGAAAATATCGTTTCCTGCTTTACAAAAATCCTTATGGCTACAAATTAAACAACTTTTGCCTGCTTTAATCATTAATTTCTGTTATATTGTTCATTCTTCATCTCTGTGAACGTAATAATCCATATTATGAATTTGCTCAAAAGCGCTTATTCGCCCCTTTTTTTCCGGTTACGTTTTCTAACCGAGCTACACAACAGTTCCATTAGTTGTTTAGGGCCTGATTCTTTAAAAAGATAACAGCTTCACATATTTTCTCAAAAATCGATAAAAATTAAAACTATCAGATTTCGGATTCGGTCAAAACAAATCACAAACGAGATAGTATGATAATGACGGTTGTTGACTCCAAAGAGTCGGTTCAAAAAAAAAAAAAAAAACAAGATGGATTATTAGCTAACTATGGGGATAAAATTTCTGGGATACGATGGGCAAAAATCCTCCCTTATTTCCTTATTAATGTAAAACTAATAAAATTTAAGAAAAAAAAATTTTTTACTGGAGTAAATGTACAACTGAATATATATGAGCAGTGGTTAATGTAAAAATCAACGAGTTGACCTATGTACTGATAACACAGTCGATATATTCTCTGTATATAGTCCTTTGTTTTTAGATAAATAAAAAAAGCTTCTTAAATAAATAAATTGCTACCAAACTTCCCTAGATATCCCTCGAATTTATCAACTAAACATGATTTTTTTACCATTCAAATTTTTTTCAGTGTATTTCTTAACATTTATTTGTTATCAATAAGCTTAAAATTAATATTTAGTATTAAAACTGCAAATTATGCACGTATTTGTTTAATCAACTTTTATATGGCAGCCAATTACTTTCTCAGCCATAATGATTTATGTTGCACTGGATGTTAATATGGTTGCATATTAAAATGTCAACAAAAATTATGATAATTTAACAACATGCACTTAAAAATCTACATTTATAATATTTTATAGCCAAAACGTTTTTACTGAAGCAAAGAAAGAAAAACAGTTAAATGCCCACTAGCAAGGCTGCAGCTGCGGCTGCGGCTGCAAACAAAACTGAGTTCAAAAAACCTTAAAAAACCTGACCACAACAAAACGAGAAAAGATTAAGCTTTAAAAAAAATCTTTAAATACACAATACATAAAGTTTATTAATGTTTAATAAGCAAAACGTTTTTTTCCTTTTCTGTTTTATTTTATTATTATTTTTATTTTTTTATTTTTTTGAACTCGACATTATTAACGAATATTTAAATTTTTTAAGTTACATGATGATTGTGATGAATATTTTCTTTGTACATTTTGTTGCTCAATCATTTCTTGATGAAAAAGGTGTTGTTTCATCTTTTGTTAAAAAAATACATTTCATTAAATTTTATTCATTCAGTAATTCATTCATTCATTTACATCATTTAGTCATTCGCTTAGTGATTTGTTAATATTGTAATTGTTGCTAATTTATTTGCATTAACTAAATTTAATGAAGTTAAACAGTCATCATAATTTATGGGAATATGAAACTCTATAAAATATAATTATGACATCACACGCTTCTAAATAGTTGCAAGCAAAAGAGCTGTGAAATATCTAAAAAATAAATAAAAAAAATGTTAAAGTATCTGATTAGGACAGGCAGCTATTAAAATTGTTTCCTAAGGTTCGGTCCCCATAGAAAAATAGAAAATAAAATGCTGCGCTAGTCACCCACCTAAAATAATTGAAAATCCAATGATATGATTAAAAATACGACCACTTTAAAAATCTCTAAGATTTGTGTTCAATAAATTTAAACCAGGTACTATTTGATTAAAAATAAAATATTTTTATGGTCATTTAAAGAGGACTTCAATGCAGCGTTGGTATTTAGATAACAACTAAATGACGGAATTAGAAAAAAAGAAAAAAAAACTCTAATTTGACTATTTAATTCCAAAAAAAAATTAGACGCGCGTGCTGTGTCCGCTTTAGAGATATTAAATAAAAGTTATTAACATTATCGTACTATATATCGAGATTATTAAATTAAAACACATTTGAAAAAATTTAGCAGCACCAATAACTAAAGGCAGCGTTTAAAAAAGCGAACAATTTAAAATTTTTTTCTATTCTAAATATTCGATTCTGTGATAATTTGTTTATCCTAATTTTTAAGTAAAAAGTTTTGATAAACTTTTAGAGTTTTATTCGCGATTTTTTTAATTTAATAAATTTTTTATAAAATATTTTTAAGGTTTTAATTTTTGTATTTAAATACTGTGAATACACCTTTTGTTATTCTTTTTTTATAAAAACAAACGTGATTGTTTGGTTAATTTAATTTTCATATCAGGTTTAACATTTTTTGTTATTTATTTTTTATTGTAGTTGTAATTCATACAAACTACTTACTTGCGAACGGAAGTTTCAACCACTTACAATCGTGAGCTTAACAATTTTTTTTCCAATACGATTTCTATTTATTGAAAACTAAAAAATATCACAAATAATAAAAGTGATTTTTTATTTAAAATTAATATTGAAAAAGTAAATAAAAAATAATATAAAATGATTTTTTTTATTATTTTTCCATTATTGTCTGGATTTTTATTGAACCTCCAGGGTTTATCTTTTTTTTCTTCTTACTATCAATCAATCTTTAATTAAATCGCCGGCTTTCTGTTATTTTGCTTGAAAACATTTAGAAAAATATTAAAGGTCTGTCTGTTTTAGACACTTCAGTTTCATGTAGACTAAAACCACTTAAAAGTTGATGGCAGAAAGTTATTTGATTTTGCCAATATTTGCGTTTTAGGTTCTACTAATGATTTTTTGAAAGCTTTTTGGAAAAATCTGAATAAACAAAAAGTAAATCAGCACTTTCCTTGGTTCTTTATGTATTTATGTGAAAAGAATTATTAACACTTTTAAAATTTATTGATTACTTCAGTTTATTTCTTAACAAAAACTTGCTTCAGATCTCCTTCATAAAGCAAAGTATATTGTTTATTCAAATTCGCGAGAATAGTTTAGCATCTTCACCTTTTTCGCTTGAAAAATTAGATAAATAAATAATGCTGAGAATATTACGATTAAGAAGGGAAATGTCATTTTTTTTTAACTTAAAATGTTCAATTCTTCATGATTGATTACAGTTCCTAAGGTGTTAAGTATAGTTCATATAAATTCGAACTTGGAAAAATGTTGCCAGGTACATTTTTCTGTTAATAGACATGTTTCCAGAAACTTTTCGACCCTTCATATAATAAACACAGCATGACATTTGCAACATTATTTTTTATTTAGTTCTCACAATAATTTTTTTTTTTTTTTGAAATGTCTGATGACACAAAAGCTTCTTCAGTTTTTCTCTTTAAATGCATGAAAATGAATATTCAACTGAAAACTTGGAATGTATAATCTCTTTATGAACAGAACCTAAAACATTTTTGCGGTATGGTCACAAGAACCACAATATGCTCACCTTAGAATAGAACAAAATGGAATAGTATAAAGTAGAATTAAATAGAACAGAACAGAAGAGAAGAGAAAAAAGTAATGAATAAAATAAAAACAGAACACTGCAACATATATGATCTATTGTGTCTTCTACCGGTTGTTAGAGCACCTTATTTAGACCTATTCTTCTGAGCAATCTCAGGATTGAAAAATATGGTCGTTAGAAATATGTGGTTGTGATGTACAAATTATAGTTGTATAAAACAATACATAAACGTTTGATTATTTTACTTAAAAAGTGTAACACGGTTATATTTATAATCAGCAATTTTATTATTATTTAAAAAAATAATATAATTTGCCTGCAACCATTAATAATATTAATAATAATAAGTTAATCATAACAAGCTGCTCTTAGATTATGATTACCACAACTATGTTTTTTCTTGTGTATTGCAAACATATTTTTACTTTTCTTAATTTCTGTGTTTTTCTCTTATTTTTAATCTTATGTTTAAATTTTCTTGATTACCTTTTTCTATTCTACAAAAAATTCAATTTCTTAATAAAATTAATAATATATATTTGATTTGTGTAGTATTTTTAAGATAAAGATATGACCACTATAAAAATCTCTACTATTAAGATTTGTGTTCAATAAATTAAAACCAGGTACTATTTGTCTTGCGATTAAAAATAAAATATTTTTATACTCATTTAAAGAAGACTTTAATGCAGTGTTGGTATTTAGATGGCAATAAAATCAATTAATTAAAGTGTCACAGAATTAGATAAAAAGAAAGAATTTTACTTTTACTAATTTAACAAAAAAAAAAAAAAATAGACGCGTGTTCTGTGTCCGCTTTAGAGAGATTAAATAAAAGTTATTAACATTATCGCACTCTATATCAAGATTATTAAATTAAAACACATTTGGAAAAATAAAGCAACACCAATAACTAAAGGCAGCGTTTAAAAAAGAAACTGGCAGCGAACAATTTAAAATTTTTTCTATTCTATTTATCATTAATCAAATTAAAACTCATTAAGACACTTTAGCAAAAAAGAAAAAAAAAGAGTAGAAAGGAGAAAATTAAATTTAAAATAAAATGAAAATTGTATTAAAATAAATAACATTGTGCAGTTAGTTTTAAAAGTGAATTGAATTGCAAATGAATTTTAGATTTAGATAGTTGTTATTGTTATTGTTTTGCAACCATAAATATTTATCGTGGCAATAAAAAATAATTTTCACTTGGATGTTGCTTTTTCTTAGTTGATGTGACTGTAAATGAAAGTTGTATTGCCTAATAAATGGGCTCCCCTGGGGATTTATTTTCAAGTAAATTAAAAACTACAAAAGTTTATTTGATATAAATGAATTTCCCGTTTTATGTCCAGGACATTCAAAGAAAAAATATTTTTTTGTGTTAAAAACTTAAATCTTTAATTTCCGGGAGAAAGGTACAAACAAAGGAAAGGAAAGGTACAAGCAAAAAATTCATTATATAATTTTGAATTAAAATTAAAAAAAATTAAACGATTTTATAAATAAAGTTCGTACATTGTATAAATTTAGCTATTGTGTTTAACATCCTGAAAATAAACGTTTATTTTCTTTAATGGCCTTTTTATTGTTTCAGCTAGTTACTGCAAAACATTTTTTATGTTTTTTTTTTTTTTAATACTTAAAGTGTTGTCAGTCCAAAAAGTAACAAAAAGCTCTGTTTTTAAATTAAAAAAAAATCGAGGAAAAAAATATTTCGTCACCCAGTAACTCTTTCTAGTGCAACAATGTTGCTTAGAATATGATGATAGCAACATCCCACAACCTTTGTTTAAAAATCATTTTGTACTTACCGCCATTTTTGCATTTTAATTTTGCATGAAATAAAATAAATTATTAAAGCAGTCAAAAATCGACCAAAGAAAAGACGAAAAAATATTTAAAGCGTCTGATTTTTCATGGCTCAACCATAGTATTTTATATATTGGCAACCCGCTATATATAGAATAGCAAAACTTAATTATTTTTGGAATAAAAGTGTTTTCTACAAAAGAAAAAAACAGGTCATTAGAAATGAAACCCTACTTTCAATGCCTTACGATGCGACGGGTACAGAACTGTGATAGTAAATAGCGTCTCAACTACAGATGAAAATTATCTTTTAAATTGTTAACTATTGGGGTTTTAAAGCTTAAAAATAAAAAAATTCTCTAAATTTCGAAAACAGCCCAACCGATTTTGATATTAATTTGTGAGTGTGTGTTCAAAACCATTTATTTTCAATAGAAAAAGAAAATTATTCGCATATGGCAATAGCGTTCTGACTTAATGGGAGATATGGTTTACATGAAATTTTTAACAAGTCTTAGACCTGTTGGACCTTCTTAAAAAAAAATAAACCCATTAATTTTCTAAAAGGCACTAAGTTCTTGAGATTTACAAGCTTAAAAACAATCTCACAACTAAAAAAAAACCCGATAATAAATATTGACATCGAATCCTCTAACATCCTTCTTTAGCGATCTTCCCATTTTTCCACTTAAGTTTTTTCAATACATGATTAAAAAGCATGATTGACAAAAAAAAAATCCGAGCCCAAGCCTCATTAAAATTGATCATTGGTTATATGCATACAAAATAATTTCGACTTATAATAATCATCATAAAGCTTATTTAACACAATTAAAATTTACAACAACTTCATTTGGAATTAGAAAACAAAGTAAAGAAAAAAGTCGTGGTTCTTGATCTTAATATGTTGCATTTATCTTTTTAATTTTAAATAATAGTGTCGGTATGCATAACAAAAACTTAGCATGAGATTAGCACAAGTAACGAAACTGAACAGCGTTTTATAAATTAAAATATGGAATAATAATTCAACATTAAAAATTTAAACTAAAGTAAGATTTTAATTTTAATATAAAAAAAAATAATTTTTGTAATAAATTTTAGAGCTGCTTCATTTTCCTATTAATGGCTGCCTCTTAGCATAGTTAAAGACAGAGTTGAATATTTTGTTTAACTCTCTGCGAAAACAGTACAGTAACTTTTGTTGAAGACTGTTGGCACGTTATAATGAAAAATGTTTACACAAAAAACAAAATGTTCATTTAAACTGGGGCTACAGCAATAAAAATATTTTACTTTCTTAAAACATTAAACGTTTACAAATTGTTTTATGTTTAACTCATTTTTTTTTTCATTTTTTTGCGGTCTGCTTTTTTATTTTTTATCTTTTTGTTAGTTTTATGCCTCAAAACTAAAATGCCTCCCATATGTCAGCAGCATTTAGGCGGCAGTAGCCATATGTATTTACGTTTATGGCAGACGTGATAAGTTGTTATTGAAGTTTAAGTATTTGGGTTAAAAGGTATTAAAATAATTGTTGTTAAAAGATACTTTTCACATATTTTTTGCAGTTTGTTAAAATACCAACCAGGCAGGCAGGCAGTCAACGGCTGTTTGTGGAAAATACAACTTTCTTACATTTTGACGAAGGTTAAAAATTTTTATTTTATTTATTTCTTTTTTGACAAGTAGGTTTAAATGTTTTTTTTACGGTATTGTTACAGTTAGTTGGGGATTTTCTTAAATTTATTTTTATAATTTATAAATATCAGTTCAAGATGATGTCATTTTTAATTAAAACCTAAGATTCAACTAAAACTTTTGTGTGTTATTTTTGAAAACCCCTTAGATACGGTCTGATTATTAAAATATTTAACCAAAAAGAAGTAACCACTAATTTATAGAAAAAAAAATTTTATCCCAAATACTTGTTAAGAAACATAACATTTATTATAAATCGTCATTCATAATGATAAGTGTCAGGAAAGTTTATATTAAAAATTTTAAAAATAGTGATTACGCTTTTTCGGTCAAATATTTGACTAATCTCACCACACTTTTTAACCTATAAATATTAAATTTAATGAGAGAGCGTTAATTATCTTATAAATAACACACCCAACGGGAAATAAAGACTTAAAAATTGTACATAAATTTATATAAAATTTTTATTTCAATAAACAAATTGTTAATTTAGTTTTCTCTCTCCCATACGCCAGCAATTCAAAATCAGCCAGATGCGAGTCAGACTCAAGTACAAAGACTTGGAAATTAAGGGTGTCTGTTAATCGCGGATCAAAATGTTAGAAAATTAAGAGTTAGACAAAAAGTAAAACGGTTCTTAAAAGAATTTTTAACATAATTTTACCCCCGGAATGGAGAAATATTGTGAGCAGTCGTGTGATTTATTCCAATTCACAACATTTTTAAAAAGTGATTTCTCGAGCGAGTGGCTAGAGGAAGAGAACTTTTTAAAAATGCTATTTAAAATGAAAAAAAAAGAAATCCCCAGCCAAAAAATTCACCGAAGCATTAAGCGACTATAAAAAATATAAACGGCCTTAAGATATATTTTTCACTGTTAGTTTTTATGAGGACGACAACTTATATTTAAAAAAAGGCACCAAGGATGTATTAAAAATTTTAAACGTTGCGAATTAATTTTTTTTTTATAAAAATAAATAAGTTTTAGCAAAAGACCCCGTTAGATCCAAGAAAAAATTTCAAATTCAATTTATAAACAATTTTTTTAATTAAAATTTTTAACTTTTAAACTCTAGTTTGTTCCAACTGTTTTTGTTTTTTTTTTCTCACACAAAAAATTTATCTCTTTTTTTTGGCATAATTTGGTAAGAGCAATACTTCAGATTTATAACATACCATCTTTTCATGCAATTTTTATTATTTCTAAGCGAGAAAATTTTTCATGTAATCGAAATTTCTGATTTCAAATAATACACAACAAACAAACAACAAAAACGATTTTTTTATACGAAACACATACAACGAACAAACACAAAGGAAGGTTAAAAATAGCCACTCACCATTCGGGTTATATTATTTTACTTACCCTGTTTGCAAACAAAAATTTCATGAAATTAGTTTCATGAAAAAATTCATCGTATAAGTCAGCTTTATGTAACAGTACTAAGTACAGAAAGATTCTGAGCAGATTTTCTTAAATTGTTATTCAGGCAGCTTTTATCAAAAAAAGTTTTAGTAGAAAATAATCAAGAAATCAAAAAAGAGAGGGTGCGGCGAACTTGCCTTCACTAAAATCTTATTATACAGAATATACTTTTTCTTGTGTCGATCTTTTACCAGAAATTGTATCAGTAAAATAGCAAATTTGAATGGTATTATTTTCTAGACATTACTGTCTTCAATTGGCAAAACGTTTAATTTTAAAGCGGGGAAAATTCAGTACCACTCTCCCGTTTTTAGTACTTGCTGCAGTATTAAATTACTTTTATTTAATATTAAAATACTAGAGGTAATTAAAAATTACTTTAATTTAAAAAAGAAAAAAACAAACCATGCAACACCTGTTGCATAAATAATATTCATTAGTAAGTATTCTTAGTTATAAAAAAAGTACCATTTTAATATTTAAATATTTCACGCTTGCCTTACAGTTCACATTTACATGCGTTTACTTTTACCTATCCCCGTTCTAAGGCCTTTTGACATATGAAAATTTCTTTTTCCTGTTTATGCACATTTAAGATTTTTCTTTTATATTGTTCTCCCTAAACAGAAATACTTAAAATGTTCTTTGTCTAAAGTATTTTCTACCACTTCTTGTCACAATTCCAAAAAAAAAGAAAAGAAAAAATAACAGCTTTTTCAACAACAGCAACAAACGGGAGCGTCATATGCCACACGTTGTTTATCTTTATTTGTGGCAACATATTTATGTACGGTTTGATCAGCTTTGGAAATTTTAATTTTTTTAAGTGCCGCTTAACGCCAAATAAATCATGCCTTGTTAAATTTCTTGTTTTTTTTTTGCTTTTTATGATTGATGTAAAGTAATTGAAGAAAAAAGGAGAAGCGAGTACTTATTCGGTTAAAAGACATTCTTAAATCGGTTTTGATAGTGCTAAAATATTTTATTAAAAATTTACAAAATTTTTTTTTTATGAATTCTGAGGGCACAACTAAAAATGTCTTTGAAACGTGATTATACGTGTTTTTTGTATTTTATCGTTTTTTTTTTGTCTTTTTTAATAAGACCATTTTTTAATATTTATTTTAATTTCTTTTTTATTTTTTTGTCACTTCTGACTGCAGTTGGGAGTTTCATATACAATTCGTTGCTTATAGTTACGTGTTCGAGTACAAGTTTGTTCTTCTTAAAGATCAACGACACAAGTCACATATTTGCCTTTGGTACGATGTACACATACAAATGTATTACAAGTAATAGGAGAACTTGTAAATACATAAAATTATATTTATTTATTTTTTATTATTGTTGTTGTCATGTTTTCATTGTTATTCTCACTAAAAATAATTTTTGTAAATATTTATTCTTATAAATTCTGTTTTTTTTTACTTTAACTACAAATCTTTGTTGGAGGTAGTTTGAGTTTTTTATTAAGAGACGTTTTTACTGCACTCAAGAACACCTGTTTTGAATTGAAAAAAATTAATGTTTCCACTTTTGTAGAGGTTAATAAATTTACTAATAATAGAAACAATTTAATTGTAAAATATTTACGATTGTTTAAAATAAAACACAAATATAAAATATTGGTTACATACGAGGCTAACTCAAGTACACTACGAATTGATATTAAAAAAAATTTTTTTGGAAAATTTTTATTTAAGTTTGTTTAAAATCGGTTACTGGAAAAATTGATAAAGCAATTCGAAAGCGAATTTGTTAGTTTGATTAAAGATTTATTAGTTTAAATTTAGTGACGACCAATTATTTGTTTTTAATGAATCAATTAATATATATCTTTGACATTATATTTATCTTAATTTATTTTTTTTCTTCACACGCTTATATTATATTCATTGTATTAGAAAACTTTAAATGAATATTTTTTACAAAATAAAAATTCTGAAAAAATTTTTTTGGGGTTTTTTTTTTCATTTCGAGTAAAAAATATTTTATTATAAAATAATAAATTTTATTAATTTTTTGATTTCGGTACGGAAAGTTTTAAAACTTAAGAAGTATTAATAAATTGTTTGATTAATTCAATGTAAGTTTTAATTGAGTTAAGTAAAAAAATTGTTAATAGAATAAAACTTTTAATCAAAATCTTTTAAATCAAAATTCTTTTTAAAAATAACTAAAAGCAATTGTTAGCTACAAAAAAATTTTTTTTTTGTTTTTTTTTTCCATTTTGAGAAAAAAAATTTAATTTAAAATAACAAATTTGAATAATTTTTCTAAGTTTTTTAATTTTGGTGAAGAAAATTTTTAATCAATTCAATGTAAATTTTAATTGAGTTGAGCAAAAAAATTGTTGATAAAATTCAACTTTAAATCAAAGCTTTTTACATCAACATTTTTTTACAAAATAAATAAAAGCAATTGTTGGTTTGGTAAAATTTATAAGTTTTTTTTTTATAATTCGATACGTTTCTCTACAATATTTATTTAATTAATAAATTCAGGGAAATTTGTAGAATATTTTTTTTTATAAAACTGAAAAATGGAACGACATATGTTTTAATCAGGATAATAAAAATCTTTATCGACCGGATATTGCATAATGATTTTTTCCATCTGCGCTTTTGTATTCGTTTGAAAACATAACAACAGTAGCTCTGAAATATCAAGGTCAGAGTAAAAAAGAAATAAAAAAAGCAATCTTTAAGCTCGTGCCGTTGCGGAAACAAAAACTGCACGTTTTGAGTTTCGAACTATTGCCGCATTCCATTTATTTTACAGATTTATACTCCAACAATGTTCTCTTGTTTTTAAACTTAAAAAATAAAATCTCAGCTGAAAACAAAATTTGATTTAATAAAAAAGTCTTTTTGGCAACAAAAAACTGTTTTAAAACTTATTAACTGATAGGATTGAATAATTGGAAATCCCTGGAAAAAGTTCAGTCCAAATAATTTTTTTTTAAAAAGAAAAAGGCTGACTCAAAAAATTTTGTTCTTATTAAGATTTATTGCTTTTTCACGAACAAAAGCTTAATTCTTGCTAATTTTCCTTTGGATTGTTTGTTGGGAATTCGATTTTAAACATTTAAACAGAGAGAAAATAAAGTTCGTAGTGCAAGAAATTTAAATTTAATTAAAATATTTTTTTTAATTCTAATTTAAAAATTCTAAATCTAAAAAAATACAAGTTTCATTTCAATCACACTTTACTTCTGTATAAACCTAACGTTCTGTATACACATGTTTGTAGGATGTTAACAGTTGTGTCGAGCGAATGTGACATAAAAATATTCAACATTGTACTTCATACTTCAAAGTGTAAAAAACTAAACGTAAGTTAAATGAAATAGTGATGTTCATAAAAATAATGAAAATGATAATTATGTTAAGCGAATAGTGGTATTTAACAGAACCTACACACATACTAATATAAGTACGTATGTATGTAACAGCTGAGTACATATTTTATGTTTACCCTGTAGCTGTGGAAGCCTTTTAAATGAAATACTTTTACAAGATATGAAAAATGCAGCACTGAAAATAATTTGCCAACACGTATGATGTCAGAAAATAATCTGACTTTGCCTTACAATTCTCCAAATTGTAAAACACTCTGTCTGACAGTTATCAAAATATTTTTCAATTTTTCTAGCCATCTATTTTTGCATATTGTCTGATGAGAATTTGTCAGAATTGAAGCAGACAATCTTTACTTTATTTGTTATTTTGTCAGACGTTCTTTAGAATTATCAAAAAATCATTTATACATTCCTTCAGATTTCGTATAGAATTAACACAGTGAGAAAATACTTTCAAAATTCCTTAGAAATTAAGTTGCGCTTTCTTGTCTACCACTCCATATAATTTTTGCTTCGTTAACTGAACGGAATAGGATACCAATTCAATGGATTATAAAGATTGTTTGATCGATATCTGCACAAAATAATAATTTGGTGCAGTTAAAAATTAGACCACTTTATTTACTCAAACGTGAATGTAAAAGTTCTTAAAAAAATTAAAACAGAATTAAAATCTCTGATAAAGTATTTTGTCTCTTTTGTACTACAAAGGGGCTTCATTTGTCAAAACAATAAAAATTTTTATTTAACAATCAATTGAAGCAGGGTGCCTTAGTAAAATAATACAAATATATTTTCTTAAGTGTTGCCATGTTCCATGGCGAAATCATATACCAGGTGGTGGCAGTGGCAAATTCATTCATTTTTGCCGTGCAGGAAATGTCAAACTTCGTATATAAAAAATCAAAGTCAAATTTTTTTTATATTAAGTTTATCATTTCCTGCAACAGCGAAAATGAATGAATTCGCCACTGCCACCACCTGGCTCATGACTTCGCCAAACCTTTTTCAAATGTGCATGTTAAAAAGTTTTACCATTTTTTTCATATTCAAGCCCTGTTATGAAAAGCTCAAAAAAAACTAAAACGAATTGTTAAAAAAAAAATTATTTTATTTTATAAAAAAATATAAACGTCAGCTGTTGTTCACTACATCTTGCTCTTAGAAAAGGGAATTTCTTAGAAACAGCATTATACTTTTTAAAACAGAAAAAGCAATATATATTTTAATAAGAGAAAATCCCCATAAGGCCGATTTTCGCCACAAGACTTTTTACAGGGGGCATAAAATAAAGGCTTACTGTCTATAGAAAGTATGAATTTATTGCAAAAAAAAAAAAAAATACAAGAAGTTTTACAAGGTTGAAGCATTTTTTTGTTAAACGAACACGTTATTGTCTTTTTAAATAAAAAGGGGAAAAATTTTGTATTTCTTATAAAACATTGTTGCAGTTTAGTCGGATTTTTTTTCACAAAAACTAGGCTTTTACACTATTACGGTACACAAACCAATAAAAAAAAAAACAACAAAAGAATTACCAGGGATGGTTATTTGTTATTAAATAACAGGTGCCATGAAAATATATTCATTATGCAGTAACAAATAGAATTTCTAAGTGAGCAGTCTGTTTTTTTTGTGTCTTTCAAATATAATAAAAATTTATTTGAATAATATAAAATAATTTTAAATAATTATAAAAATTTGAATTTAATTGAAATTGTATTTAAGTGTAGTATATACGCTAACGAGTCGGTGTTTATATCCGGAGTTTTTCTTTTGTTATTCATCGTATCGCATATAATAAATTATCTTTTAAAAGTTAAAACTAGAAGCTGGTAAAAAACTTTTTATACTATAATAATGAACTCTAAACATGGGGGCAATTTTTTTGCCCCCCTAGATCCAGATCCAGATCCTGCTCCCAAGCGGAAAAAAGTCACAAAAGTAGACATTAACAATGCAAATATTTTCCCCAATTTAATTACAATACAAAAACCTAAAAATTACAATCCTAAATACATTCTTATTAAAAGTAATATAAAGGATAAAACATTAAAAGACTTTAACATATTTTTACTCTCGAAAGCATTAGAGTCAATTACTTATGAAAAATTAGAAAAAGTCTCTTTTACACGTGATGGTGATTTATTAGTGCTAACAAAAAATGCAACTCAAACAAACAAATTTCTAAAAATAAAAGAACTTATTGGTGTGTGTCCTGTTACAGCCAGTTTGCATCCCACTCTTAACACTACTAAAGGAGTCGTGTTTGCCCCACTTCTAAAAAACTTGTCTGAAACAGAAATTACAGAAGGTTTAAAGGAACAAGGAGTTTTAGAATGCCACAAAGTTAAAAAATTTATCGATGGTCAGCTTACAAACACTTGTCTACACATACTTTCGTTTGACCGCTTCACGATCCCTACTGAAATCAAATTAGGTTTTCTAGTTGTAAAAGTCTCTCCATATGTACCACAGCCTATGCAATGTAAAAACTGCTTCAAGTTGGGCCATACCAAAAAACACTGCAAATCGGAACAAAAATGCGAAGTCTGTTCCTCTAGTATACACGATCCGATGCCATGCTCTAAAGTTGAATGCGTAAATTGCAAGCACGAACATAATGCATTAAACAAAAACTGTCCAACATTTAAAAGAAGACAACTTATTATAAAAATTAAAATTACAAACAACTGCTCTTACAATGAAGCAAATCAAAAAGCAAACGATTCAACTGAAACAGTTTCAACGGAAATACCGAGAGAGTCGCTTGAAGATGCAATAGAAAAACGCAAAAATAGAATGAATCAAATTGCTAAACATTTAAAAGTTACAACCTCATCTGAAAAACAACAGGAAAAACCAACTAGCTCCAATAATAATACCTTAATCACAGATAAATCCAACGAAAGTTCACATAAGAATAAACAAGATGGCAGTGCTCTCCTAAATCAATCTTACCCGATCAGTCAAGCTACAAAAGATAATGTAGAAAATTATACTCTTAAAAATCAACTACTGACTAAAAACGAAGGTATTAAAACAAATATTAAATTTATGAAAGAATTTGCAGTTGATAGTATAATCCAAACAAACAATATGGATATAAACTAATACATAAATTTTTATATACTTTGATATTCCACTGGTGATATGCTTACTTAAATCTTTCCAGCATATTTTTAAAGGTATTGCTGGAGTGTATCGTTATAGTTTTAAATTTAATGGCCCTTAGTATTCTTCAATGGAATATAAACGGTTACCATAACAATTTACACGAACTGCAAATTCTTGTTAACAATAAGTCACCAGATGTGATTGCATTACATGAAACCCATCTTAAATCAAATACTGTCAAACTAGGAAACTATGAAGCTATTTGCAATTTCAACACATCTTGTGCTAAAGGTGGTACTGCTCTATTAATAAAAAAATCAATTCAACACAAATCCTTCACACCTAACCTTGGCTTCTATTCTGTTGGAGTTAAAATTGAAGCAGTAATAAAGCTTAGTATAATATCTTTATATGCGTCTCCATCACAGCCCATCACAAAACTTGACCTTGATTTACTTAATGATTGCATCGACTCCACAACATTAATTTTAGCTGATTTAAACGCCCATAGTCCTTTTTGGGGTTCACCATGCTCAAACCGTCGTGGCAAATTGTTAGAAGAATTCTATTTACAATCTAATCTAATTGTTCTAAACAACGGTTCTCCTACTCACTTCTCAACCCACTCTACACTAACACATGTAGACATCTCACTCGCAACTCCCTGCTTATATCCATTTATTACATGGCAGATCGATAGCCAACTACACGGGAGCGATCATTTTCCTATTTATATCGAAATCACCAAATCTAACAATACCAACAGATGTATTTCAAACAAATTTTTCAAGTTTAAAACCGACATCGCAAATTGGCAAAAATATCAAAGTTTAGTTAACCACAAAGTTTTTAATTTGCAATGGACGTATAATAGCAATAAGGATGCAGCAAGACTAAAAAAAATTCTTATCGGATCTGCAAATGAATCTATTCCCAGAACCTCTTCTTGCATAAAACGTAAACCAGTGCATTGGTGGAGCAAAGAACTTGCGCAAATGCGGAATACCAAACAATTCTGCTGGTACACATTTAAAAACTGTCCTACACTGGAAAATAAAATTGAATACAGGAAAGCTAACGCGGTTTTTAAAAAACACGCGAAAATTGCAAAAGCAGACTCTTTTTTTAAATTTACTTCCGAAATTAGTCCTTCTTCTTCATCTAAAAAAATATGGTCAAAGCTTAACATGTTACAGGGTAATAATAATAGACTAACAATAGAGTGTATAGATCATTTAAACTCTACTTATTCGGAGCCTGATAAAATTGCAACACTATTTGGTAGTGTGTGGTCTGGACAATCGGGTGATCGAAATTTCTGTCAAAGTTTTATAAATAACAAAAACTCTATCAACATTGCAATAAACTACGACCCACATTCTACTTCAAAATTCATTGAGTCTGAAATTACCTTATTAGAATTGAATTCAGCGCTTAATTCTCTCAAAGGAAAAACACCTGGTTTTGATAAAATAAATTACCCAATGCTAAAAAATTCTCCAGTTTCATTCAAAGAAGTTTGCGTGAAACTATTCAATAATATAATCGAGACTGGTAATATTCCTCAAGAATGGAAAATCTCAACCGTCATACCCTTACTGAAACCTGGCAAGGAAAAAAATAAACTAGAGAGTTATAGACCAATATCTCTTCTACCGTGTGTAAGCAAGTTATTGGAAAAAATTATGGCTAAAAGACTTTGGTGGTTTCTTCAAAAAAACAAGCTCATACACCCAAAACAGGTAGCTTTTAAGACCCGAAAAGGTACAAATGATATTTTACTTTATGTTGATCAACAAATTACCAAAGCCCTTTCATCTGGTAATCACCTCACCATCGTATCAATGGATTTTGTAAAAGCCTTTGACAGAGTAGGCATTCATACTATCGTTTCACTGCTAAAAAATTGGCGTATTGGACATAAAATGCTTAATTATGTATTTAACTTTCTATCCAACAGAAAATTCAGAGTAAGGATTCACGGTTTTCACTCTCCTGTTTTTCCATTATTCAACGGCATTCCACAGGGCTCTCCTATCTCAGTGATATTATTTCTAATTGCTTACGAAAAAATAAACGGCATCATTTTAAAACACCCCACATTTCAGCATTGTATGTATGCTGACGATCTTTGCTTAATTGTAAAACAATATAAACAAAAAAATATCGACCTAGTCAAAGTTGATAATCTCATCGATGAGTTAACAGCTTGGTGTGATGATAATGGCGCTATGATTTCGTTTGAAAAAACTAAAGCTATCCATTTTTGCCGAAAAGTTAATTGTTCACAACAGACATTATTTATACGTAATCGTGCTATAACTATGGTAGATCAAATGAAGATTCTAGGTTTAATCTTTGATAGTAAATACAACTGGAAAGAACATATATCATATCTTCACAAAGCTCTAGAAAATCGATTGAACCTTATTAAATGTTTATGTGGTATAAATGCAAATTCTCATCCGAAAACCATAGTGAATGTTATAAAATCATTGATTGTTTCAAAAATTGAATACGGTCTGCCCTTCTATGGGCATGCTACAAAAACATCATTAAGCAAAATTCAAACCATTTACCATGCCGCAGCAAGGTTTGGTATTGGAGCCTTTAAAACCACACCAATTTTAAATATCTTAGCAGAATCCGGATTACCAACGTTCGATAACTTAATAATCTTTAATACTGCTAAACTTGCCACTAAGATACTTGTGCCATCTGAACAACAAATTCTGCAATTCAATCCTAAGTCTAAGCGTAATAGTAAATTAAAATCTGCAGTTCAGCGTATAACAGAATATATAGAGTTAATTGGCATTAGCTCTTTCCCTAAAAGAGCTTTTATTTGTTTGCGACCACCTTGGCATCTTCAACAAAATAGTATTGATACCTCGCTATTAGCATTTCCTAAAAATTCTACTACAGTTGTAAATTTTATCTCCCTATTCTTACAAAAGAAGGAGGAATATAAACAAAATGGGTGGTTGTTATGTTACACAGATGGGTCAAAGTCTGTCAATGGGGTCTCTTACGCTTTCATTGATGATAGCTTTAACGTTATTCAACAAGGCCTGCTACATTCGCTCACTCCAATTTTTATTGCGGAAGCTGTTGCAATCTTAAAAGCCATCAAATGGATTAAAAATCAACGAAATAAATATGTTATCTGCTCTGACTCTAAATCTTGCATAACAGCTATACAAAACTCTACAAATAAAGATGATATTATTTGCGAAATTAGAGACAACTTAATTCGTTTTCCACACAAAATTAAGTTAATGTGGATACCTGGCCACTCAAATATAGTAGGAAATGAAAGAGCTGACACAGCGGCTAAAGAAGTACCAAAGTTACCAATGATATTACAACTTACCCAAAATAAAATGGTTATACATTCAGCTATACGTGATTACATTCATAATAAACAAAATATTCAATGGAGGTCTTATATGCATTACTATCATCAATTTAATCCTTGTTGTAAGGCACCAGCTTATCCAGTAGGAGTTTCTAGAAAAGCTTTGCAAATATATATACGATTGAGGCTCGGCCATAGTAGATTAACTCACCAACATTTGATGGAAAAAAAACAAACACCAAAATGCCTTTTCTGTCCCGAACCTAAGATGACGATGCAGCACCTAGTCAACGAATGTCAACACATCTCTTCAATATGTAATGTCAATAATATATCATTCTTTAACTTACTTCTAAATATATCAAAAGATAACGTTAATAATTTGACAAAACTCTTAAAAACTTTAAATATTTATGACAAGATCTAATATATGTATTTATCGCCTTTAGTATATAGTATATGTTAATCCTCTGTATGTATTCATATTTAATTTTTTTTTAACAAAGAGCCGATGGCCCTAGCAGCTAGTGCTCGTAGTACCTAATAACTTTTTTATAATTTATTATTTCTTAGTTATTCATTAAATAAATAAATAAATAAATATTCATTATGACTTTCAAAACTACTGGGATGTTATAAGATACCAAGTAACTTTGTATTTCTGATAAACTAGGAGTTAATGTGTGTGTGTGTGTGTATGTGTGAAGAAATATAAAGCACTATATTGTAACATTGGCTGTGTGTTAATGAGATGATGGAATTTTCATTTAACTGCAAGTACCACATTATTGATGAAGGAATGTGGTTCGCATTGTAAATTGTTTTTTGCTCTAACTCCCCTTTAAAGAAACATTTTTGTTGTTGAATTTCATTTCAAATTAAATTGAAAATGTTTTTATAACAACAAATAGTTTATATAATTTATAAAAATGGTCTTGAGTTAAAACAAGCAAAATAATAAAAATAAATCGATTAAATAGAGAAAGAAATTTCTTATAAATGAAAAACTTGTTGGATATAAAATTTTTTCCCGTTTCAATGTTATAGTTTTTTCTTTAGTTGAAACTTTGAAAAGCTTTTAAAATTGCTGCTATTTATTTTTAATTATCCAGCTAATGAGCATTTGAGATATTTTATGTTGTTTTCCTCTATCTGCAGCCTCTTAATACGGCCTACTAATTAAAGTTTTTTTTTAGCAATTAATTTAATAACCAGCAAGTGTGTATGAAGTATAATTAAACGTTTGAAAATGCTGGTCAAGGTTTGTTTGCACTTTCTCTTTGACTTATTTACTCATAAATGTATGAAAATAATTTGGCAACATAATAATTAATTTAAGTTAAAAAACTAAAAATTATTTGAATGCAAAAGAAACTAATTATTTAGTTTTATTAAAATAAGAAGTTTTCAAATAAAGAAAATTTTGTATTATAAAACAAAAAAATTTAAAAAAAACAAAGAACATTAATTTCGTTGACAGATTTTTTAGAATTTAAATCTTTATTGCACAAAAAAAAAATGTTTGAATCTATTAAAGTAATTCGTTGTTTCACATAGACATTTAAATTAATATTTAATTGTTTAAATATTAAAATTTTATTAAAAAATAAACACGCAATTTTCTAATTAAATTATTAATTAAATGAGTTATATATTTTAATAAATAGAAAACCATTTTCTAGTTAATTAATAATTCATTCAATTAAAAATTTAATAATATTTTAATTTGAAAACAATTAAACATTTAATAGGTATAAAAACATTTTTCTGCACCATTAAATATGTTTTCTTTATTCCTAAAAAAGTTTATTTAAAATCAATTTACAAACTTTTTAAAAAAATTTTATAGAATATTTATCCTTTAACGTTTAAAGATGTAACAAAGTTCTGCAGGAAATTTTTTGTAAACACTAAAATTAATATACAAAAGTCAGAAAAAAAAAATAAACCAAATTAGTTTTGCGCCAGGAGCCATTGTCAAGAATTTAGGTCCCCAAATAATTCAAAATTCTGAAACTTAACCGAAATTTAATAAAAAAAAAAAACTCTGACCTTCGAGGAAATGATTTATGGTCAATTAGAATTAAAAAATGAAAGACAAATAAACATTTAGACAAATTAAAAAGCTTAATGGCCAAATCATGTAACAAAAATCCCAAAGCTGGAATTTGTATAGTTTTTCTTCATAAAAACTTTATTTTATCCGAAATAATAAATAAATAATCGATTATAGGTTTGGAATCTAAGAAAATATTGTCTACATTTGAAATTTCGTAAAACAAATAGGTTGAGTGTGAGCGCATCCAGGAGTGACAGATTAAGTAAATTTTCTAAGCATTCTCATAATGGCGCCTTTAAAAATACGGGGCAACAATTAAAGTTTTATACATTTTTAAAATTTTAAATTGAGAATAAAGTGCAGACGAGATTGGGATGCAGTTTTTTTATTTTTAGTTTGACAGTTTTTGAAGAAACTTTGTGAATAAAGTGGCCAATATTTAAAAAAAAGTGAACTAATTCAAAATTTTTACAAACAACTCGTTAAATAAATATGATAACTGTCCTCTTTATACTAAGATTTGAAGATCTTTTCGGCGGCTATTAAACGTACAAACATATTTTTAATCTAACGAAAAGCAATAAGTAAATTCGAAATCTATATAACATCCTTAAAACTTTGGAAACTATAAACTTCAAATAAAATACTTTACTGCTTCTTAAGTTCTCATTTGAGTAAAGAAAATTTAGGAAAAGAAACGATTTCCGAATAAATTGACAGAAATAGCAGCCAGCCAAATGGCCATAGGAACTAAATAAACTTCTTAGCATTTTAAAATGTTACTTTTTCTCTTTAATTAACAGTAATGTATCGCGTCAAAAATGCTTTTAACGTAAAAACTAAAATCAACTTGTAAATAAAATTCTATTAAAAAAAAATTTATTAATAACTTCAGTTTAAGCTGCAATTAAACAGAACAAAGAAATGTTATAATTTTCTCTTAAAAATTTTTAACAAAAGTAAGTGTTAATTTTTTTGTTTTAATTTACAAAATACTTGTATAATTGTGCTTAATAAATTTATTATTCTGTCGCTCGAATTTCTATAATTTATTGAGTTTTTATATTCACTATTTCGTGGCAGCAACAAAAGCATACTAAAGAGTTTTAGCCAACGTAAAAAGCTGTTTTAGAATAAAGTTCAAAAAAGTTAAATGCTTTATATGCAGTATAAGTCCGACTGCGTTTGTTTTTGGTTGTTTTAAACAAAAAAATTTTTCATGTTTATATTTTAATTTAATTTTATTTTTTTTTATAGAATTTCTAAATAAAGCTTTGGGTTTACTAATTTTGCACATTTTCAACATGGTCAGTTGTTTTTGTAAAACTTCATTTGTGTGCTTTTTTCCGTGTTGTTTTGAATTTAACTTTTTCTTTTTACAGCTTATTCTTCTTTCTTTGTTGAATTGTTGCTCAATTAAATGTTCAGCCTTAAGTTAAACTATTACCCAATTATTTGTATTCTTTTGAACTTAAGCATGCGTGTAAGTTTTAGCATATTAATGTTATTTTTTTTAAATAAAGATAAGTTTTGTTTATGCTAATTTACCTAAATTGTAACAAGTTAATATATTCATTTATATTTCAAAGATTTAGTCACGTGTTACTGCAATGTACCTGCAAATAAAAAAAAAATTAAAAAAAATTATTGAAAGCGTAGAATATGAAATGTTTTAGAAAAAAATATAAATCATTTAAAATTTAAACAAAATTATTGGGACAGACTCCGAACCAACTAGGGTAGCTAATATTGCTTTAAGGTACCTGAAAAGTTTCTGGTGGAATAGAATTTGATAAAAAATCTAAAAATTTATTCAAGACAAACCCCTCGTTGAATCGATCGCCTAGCGAACAGAGTTTAAAAACCTTAAAAATCCGGAGTGTAATTTTCCCTTAATCTATTCCAAACTTTAACTGTAGAATGACTGTTACTTACATCTTATAATACCGTTAAAATTTTTCCATCCACACCTTGTGTTATGTTGGTCCTTGCAATGTCTTGTCGGGATTACATGGCCTTTAGTCGCAATAATTTTAACAAAGTACCGGTTAAAAAAACCACTTTAATAACTACCGGGATCATAATTTACTTGTACTAAATGATGGTTCAGATTTCTAATGCTTAAAAACTAAAGATATGAATCATTTGCAATTGTTATGAAACAAATCAATTGTTGTCTTTTCAATTATTTCAAAATATGTCTCAAGTACTTTATTCGCTTTAAAAAAAACGCATACAAAAGCATGACCAAATGGCACACGATCAAATGGTCATTGTATCTATAGAAATTTATATATTTTTTCTAACAGTTTGTTGTTTAAATAAAATTTCTTTTACAATTTCCTACATTTTCTTGGCAATTTAATTGAAAAAAAGAATAACTTTTTCAATTATATTCAAGTATAAAGAAGAAGAAGAAACAAAAAAAAAACATTAGAAAAAGAAAAATAAAATAAAAGAAAAAACAAGAAAATCTTTTATATAATTTTAATAATTTACAGCTGCATTTTAAGTTGCATCTTACTAAATCAAAACAGCAATATAAACTTCCTATAAATCGCAATGCATCAGCATCATTTCTTAAATGCTGATGATGATAATGATGATGAAGATGATTAACAACATTAGTTTCAATTGTGAGCTGGTCACTATCAATGCAATAATGAACACAATACATTTGTATTTATGCATTTATTTCAATTTTATCTTAATCATTATCATTATTATCATCAGTTAAGCTCGATTAACAAGTGTTTTATTTATTTCATTTGCTATGAATAGCGACTTATTTAATTTCATTGCTTTTCTTTCATTATTTTATTTTTCTTTTTCTCATTATAACTTTTTATCTCAAGAGATCATTTATTCTATAAAATTCTTTGTTATAAATATTTTTCCTTCTTTCATTATTACAAAAAAAATTTGAATCACTGTTATTGTTGTTAGTGAAGATGTTTTTTGATCATCTTGTTGTATTCTTATGCTTAAATTATTTTAAAGTGCGTGTTCTAAATGCATTTTATAGATCATCTTTAATATTTAAACAACAAAAAAAGCATCAGTGTAGAAGATTAAAAAATGTGTTCTTATTTTTAATTGGATTTGAAAAGAATAAATCGCTCAAATAAATGCATATGTATCTCTGATTTCATCATTTTTCTTAGAAAAAAACTAATTAGAAGATTTTATGTGATTAAGATCAGTATTTCAAATCGTTTTCATTAAATTGAGATTTTTTTATAGAAAATTTCAGAAAATTTTTAAGAAAGTAAATTGTAAAACTTTAATATAAAAGTTTTTGCTTTATGATTAAGACTCTGCCAAATACTTCATCTTTTCTAAAAATGGAATATTATATCTTAGAAATTCGACCACTTAGTTGATTCCAATATAGAAATTTTCTTGCTAAAAATAATGTAAGCATGTTTTTAAACATTTTTCTATAACCAATATTTGTTACACAATGTCGATTGCTTAGTGGTGACATATTCATATATGTATGTACATATGTGAACAGCAGAAAGCTATTAGATTTTTAAAAAATTAGTCGTCTTGAAAATCTGTGGCATAAACTTAGTTTTTTATTTGTTTTTTTTTTTATCAAAACTGATATTAAATTGAAAAAATAATCATAATTTGTACTGGTATTTAGAAAGAATTTAAATCTCTTTCAAAAATATATTGCCAAAAGTACTTTAATACTCGAAGTGATTTAATACTCAGAGTAATGCACAATTAAAAGTACCGTTTTATTACATTGGTAATGTATTGCCCAGAATTTTGTAGTGCTTAAAGCTTTTAAGTACTCAAAGTATTATTTTACTCAACTAGCTGTGCCCACGACTTTGTTTGGGTATCATTTCTAATTTTCTTAGAATTAAAATTCAGAAGATTTTAGAAAAATGTGCTTTAAAACATTTGTTATAGAGTTCTGTAAACAGTGTTTAAAATTTTCATCTACAGAAATAAAATGTATTGACAACTGTTATAGTACCAGTACACAAGTAAAATTGGTTGCTTTCATTTTTATATCTATAGTTTCTCTACGACATGACATATTTTTATAAAAAAAAATATTCTATATTTGAACCAAGGTTATAAGGGACCTCCTCACAAAATTTTGTTTAAAACTATCCAGCAGTTCTTACTTGATGCGAACACAAACAGACAGATAGTAATTGATATTCCATATCAATATTCCATATCAATTACTATCTACACGAACATAAAACTTAAAAAAAAAAATATTTCATGTACAGATGAATTATTTTGATCAAAGTATTTTATTTAGTACTGTACTAACCAAACTAATGTACTGTCCAAATTACTGTACTGTCGAAAGTTTAAAGTTTTTTAATAGTCAAAGTATTGTATTATTCAGATTATTATGCTGTTCGAAAAATTTTACTATTCAAAGTACTGTACTGTACAAAGTATTGCACTGCTTAAAGTAATGTCCTATCCAAAATACTATATTTGTACTGCCCAAGGTACTGTACTGTTAAAAGAACTTGTTTTCAAAATACTGCGCTGCTCAAAGTACTGTATTTCTTAAAGTACTGTTCAGTATATGTTTTAATTAATTAGACAGAAAGCAGATGTGTCTCCAGATTAGTTCCTGGCCGGTTGTTACCACGCCGAAAACACTCACTTTTAAAATTCATTTCCGAACCTAATAAGCTTTCTCCACAACAAATAAAGGGAAAAGCTTGAAACTATAGATAAAATCTAGACATATTTATAAACCATATCGGGTGTGTTTAGCTGGTAATCGTTAAAGTAAATTCCTTATAATTTTCTTTATTACTTTTGAAAAATAAAGACAAACTAGTTATTTTCAGATCAATCTAACGGTTTTATATTTTTTTATTTTCATTCAATTGCACTCGGCACGCTTCCTTGGTCTGATCTGCTAGAAATATGTAATGTACTGCAATAATATTTTCTTGATTAAATTTAAATGAATTAAGACTTCTTGTAATTAGGGATCGCTTTTTTATTTTTTTCATTTTCAACATTAAGATTTTTTAAACTTTTTGAGTGCTGCAACTGCGTCATGCTTCACGATATAAAAGAAGATTTCCTTACCTAAATTTATAGAACATAAATTATATACTTTCATTTGATTCAAAATGTAAAAAATCTTGACTGGGGCATACGTTTTCTATAATTACCTGGGCACTTTAAACAGAAAATCAATCCAAAATCTTACAGCCGACTTGTATTCTTTTAATATTTAAAATATCCCCACAGATCTTTAA
Source organism: Cistogaster globosa (assembly GCA_937654795.1). Taxonomy (NCBI): domain Eukaryota; kingdom Metazoa; phylum Arthropoda; class Insecta; order Diptera; family Tachinidae; genus Cistogaster; species Cistogaster globosa. The sequence goes on from OW569407.1 coordinate 3,630,114, forward strand.
AAATAAATTTTTGATTCATACATTGTAGCCGTTTAAAAGCCATTAATTAAATGTAATTAATTCCATACAGTGCCTACATACAAATATCTACAGACAGGTACATATGTATGTATGTATGTGTATGTATTAGTAATCTACCGGTAGCTTTAAAAATGTAAGATCAGTGATGTACTTATTTTTGTTATTCATTTGCAACAATGTGAAAGTCAAGAAAAAAAATTAATGCCGCCAAAAGCATTTATGTCGGTCGAACGTCTTCTCATTTGATTATTTGTCCGTCACCAGCACACTTAAGTTGATCAGTGGCATGTCCCCATCATTATCCCCATCATATTGCAGTTATCTGTTTATATGCATACATACATACATCATCATATCCAAGCACATAATTTTACTAGACAGGCGTTTATCTTAAAAATGTATCTTTAGAAAAAAGAACATATCGTCTTACTTTTCAACACAATAGATACCATATATTTCGTTCAGTTTCTGTAACGTTTATTATCTTTCTTCAACTTATTTTACTCTATTTAATAAAGAATATCAACTTTAAAAAAATAATTCTTCCAACATTTTAACTGTTAATTTCTATTTTAAATAACATAATCTTGAGTAGAAAAATCATAATAAAACAAGTTGTCTGTAGTAGATTGTCTCTTAGCGATTAAATTTGCAAATACGAGGTGGTAAAATATCATTAAGTAAGAAAGAAAGCTTTTTTTCTGTTTGTTTTATTTGGCATTAGTAGCGGATTTTTGTTTTAGTCTTGTTATGATAATATTTGTTGGCATTATGATCGTCAGAGATGGAAAAGTATGCAAATAATTGAATGGTTTTTTTATTTTTGAAACTAAGAACTTAAACTAGTGTCGTAAGTCGCTCCACAACACTACACTAAAAAAATTTATATTAAATTTAGGAATTGGTTGTAATTTACATACATGGAAGTAATATATTAGGTAGACTAATTAAATGACGATTTCATTAGCATTGAATAAATAATGCTCATGATTTTTTAGCATTATCATTATTTTCACTACTGTTAATGCTTTTTAGTGAAAAGGTTTCATTAAAAAACAAAATCATTGCCATTAACTTAAGACTAAATGGTTTTAAATCATTGTCATTAGTCATTGTATTCCGTGTCTTTGTACAGTAAATACACATCTTAAATTAAAGTATACCATTATTTAAAACTGGCATTTTGTTTGCGAAAATTTAGTGAAATATATGTGTTTTAACTTTCTCAGAAAAAAATTAAACATTATGGGAACATGTTTTTGTGATCGTGTAGGTTATAAGATCTGCTAGAGAGACTTTATATCTCAGATATAATGTTTCACACGTATCTCACTTAAAATTAATAAATAAAATATTCAAATAGAGATTTACCTACAAGAGTGCTAAGATTTATATACTTTATGCATGTTTTTTGAGTTTTCGCGACCAAAAATTTATGTTTTATAAAAACAATTATTTTTAATTCAATTATATTTAGTAATTCAACGATTTTATTGAAATTTCATTTCCATTAGTAAAAACAATTATAATTAAAATAAGATCACTAGCATTAACTGGAAGGTAAATTTTTTCAACAGTAATGAAAAAATCCCAAGTATAGTAATTTAAAGCGATGTTCCGAGAAGATTTTAAACTCGTCTAAAAATGTATTGCCAAAGCTCTACAGTGTTTAAAGTACGTTACTGCGCAAAGTACTATATAAATCACAGTAACTTGCTTTTTAAAGCATTGTACTGCAAACGGTACTGTACGGTTTTTAATTAATGTACTACTTAAAGCACTGTACTCTGTAAGTACCTTAAATATTCTACTGTCTTAGGTACTACACTGTGAATTATATCATTAAATAAGAACATCTACGGACCAATTAAATTTCTTTAGTTGCCCAGGTCTTTTGAAATAACTTGCTTCATTCCACTTACCAAAGCTTATATGACCCTTACATAATATCTTATTAGCCAAGTTATTCTTATGATTTTAGAAGCACAAGCGCAGATATATATCTCGATATAAATGCAGCTAAAATTATATAATTCTCATTCTATGCAAGGACTGCTTATTAACACACACGTTTTTCGTCAAATAAAAATCTAAACATACTCATGTGTTCGTATAGTTTTATTACTGAATATCACTAGTTCAAATTATTTTGCTTAAAAAGAACATAAATAATATTCGCTTTACTTAATGTGGTGGTCATTCCATAAATAAGAAAGTAAAAGTGCTTATATACCCTTCTTCTTATATACCCTTCTCCATCTATGTAAATCTAGATAATGAAGTAACTCCAATCAAAAAAGCAAATATTGGAGTGGCAGAGAATTAAAAAATAAGAAAAAAAATTCAGTTACTACATATATTTTATTTTACATAAAAATGTCATCGGCTCTTAATGGGTTAAGCATTTTTTTAAAAATTTAACATTTTCTTAAAAATTTCTTCAAAAGCTTTAAAATGATACCCATATTGATATTTTTAAAAATTTGATCATTTCCGAGGCCCTAACTCGGAAAATATGGGCGAGGGCCAATTTTTTCACTTAATGTTTTTTCTTACTTTTTAATTCTCTATCGCCTCATATATTTTTTTGATTGAAATTACTTCATTGTTCTAAATGATATAAATAAATTAAATGTAGGCTTGGTATTTTGCCCGCTGCGTTGAAGGACATGGACCGATTTTGCTGATTTCCAATTTCAGCTCTTTCGGCACTATGTCTGATCCATTGGCGTATTTAAATTTTATTTATTTATTTATATATAGTTCATTTCCTGCACAACAAGACTAAGTCTTATAATTACAGTACAGGATTTTGTATGTGTGCAAATGAGATCTAATCTAGTGCCTCGGCAAACGGACGGACAGACGGACATCGCTCAATCGACTTCGCTATGCATAAGAAGTCGGAAATGGATATTGTAGAAATTACAAACGGAATGACAAATTTAGTTATACCTTTTTCCACTTTTTGTGGTGAAGAGTATAAAAATGTGTGATAGCAACTATGAATTAGATGGGCTCAATCGAATAAAACAAATGAGTTATGTTAATGGCGCAACAATTACTTCCAGTACAATAACAATCAGTTTTAAAGTGGAATCCACCACGTTTGTTCTTGATGACAAAACAATCAATACCGTGGAAAAGCCAGCAAATTTAATGCAAACTAAATTTTTTTTTTAAGTTTCTCTTTTCAAAATTTTTAAATTTTTTTAAATCCTTTAACGCAGTCACAGCTCTAAGAACCTTAATATTGATCATTTAATTCTTTTAATTCCCAACTTTTTATAAAAGTAAATGATATTCTATGTTTGGTGTATCTTTAGTATGTTAGAGAGAGGAAAACACCTGTTGCACGACACTGTCGTTTTGGCTAAGAATCATTTTTATCAAACAAGACGAAAAAAAAACTTTTGTTTTGCTTGTATTTTTATGTAAGTGCATGTGAGTGTGTGTGTGTGTGTGAGTATAGTTTTGCTGTTAACCAGTAGCTTAAATCTTATAACACCCTCTTGAAGTACAAGTAGCAACTCTTACAGTTTGTTACAGTTTTGCCACATTATCTTAAGGCTTGATTTGTTGTTGTTGTTGTTGGTTTTTATGGCATGTATATACTGTGTCTTCAGTTTTTCTTTTCTTTTTTTTTTTTTTGTACCGCCACAGGATGTTGCTGATGAGTTTAAAAGTTTATGGCAGTGGGGTATGATGACTATGTCAGTTGATTATTTTTATTATTTTGTTGTTGTTGTTGTTGCTGTTTTAGTTACAAGTATTTGCTGCAAAACATATGAATGTAAATTCAAGCTTTCAGTGTGTATTAGCAACAAACAAAAAAAAAACATGTAATCAAGCATAAAATTTACAATTTGTTGCTGGCTTTGTTGTAATATTTGTTTGTGTGTGTTTGTGTGTAGCAATGTTATTTTAGGCTACAAATTACTATGATTTTAATACGCCTCAAATTAAAACAACAAAGAATATAAAAAAACTGTGATTAATTTTAGCATTTCTATTCTGTATGGAAACATATTTAAATGAATTGAAGAAGAACATGTATCATGCCTGAACCTATAAAAAGGGTTTTATTTTTAAAAACAAAAAAAAATTACTCAGGCGTTTAGTGTTTGAATTAACTTATTGTATGAAAAAAAAAAAAATAAATAAAAGTGTTATAAAAATGTTGTTGTTATAATGTATAAACATTGCTGGAACCTGAAGCAATGCAACAGTTGTCTTTTCAAAATTGCCATAAGGCCCAAATAAATCTATGGCGCACAGTTTGATTACCTCAGTGCATGTTTTAAGGTGCTCGGGTTGTCGACCTACAGTTTAATTACTGATAAAATCGTAAGAAAAAAAAATAATTCAGATGACTGTTTATTTTGCTTTTTGAAAAGATACAAAGCTATAGAATTTTTGTCAAGACATCAATATTTTGGCTGAAGCTTCCACCTTAAAAATAACGCTTGTTATATGAATTACTAATTAATAAACTTAAAGCTTGCTTAAGTTTATGCCGAAGATGCCAGATGGTAAAATAGTCCTCTTGTCAAAATATCAGTATTTATTATTTAAATATGCAGCCCAGTTATAAATATTCTAACGGAATTTCTTTCCTGCAGAAAATATTTTTCTCGAGAAAAGATTTCTCCAATTATGAATTCCGTGGGAACAAAATAATAAAAATGTGGCATCATCGTAATAGAAAGGGAGTTATTTTGCTTATTTACATACAATTTTTTTTATAATTCATAATACCTACTTTTTTGTCCCATATTCTATTAATTTTCCGCAGAAAATCAAAAGGGGAAAAATCTATAATGGGAGAAAAGGGGAAAGTGAAAGAACTCGCAGGGAATTTTTGTTAATAATTGGGCTGGTAAACTGGGTTTTAAGAGTCTATTTTTATTGCTCAGGCCTCTTGCCTTATTTTAACCGAACATTAAAAAGATAAATACATTCAAGGGGAAACAGTTTCAAATCAAACTTCGCATGTAATGAGGACAATTATCAAAGTCTTTTACAAAAATGTATTTTAATATAATATCTTATCTACAAAATATTATTTTAAAAATTTTGTTTTAAAAAAGTTATTGTTTTATGTTTATTGAACATTAAGGTCAATATACAGCTAAAAATGACAACATTTATCTACTAACTACTTCACTTCCTTTTTGGCTATTTTCTTTACGAAAAGTAAAAAGAATAAACAACAAAAAGAAAATTTTTGTAAAAAATAGGAAATAAATAAATGGTCCCCATTTTTTTCCTCCCTGATTAGTACAAGAATTTAGGATTCTTCCTCATCTTCATATGGATAATCGGGAACTGTATAATTCATCTCCATTTTACCCGTACCGAATATCTTAAATAAATCGAAAACAAAAAAAAGTTGTTAAAATCTTTGAACTGTTTTAGTATTAAAAATGAAAACCTACAAAAAATGCACTGCCAATCACAGCCACAATGCCTGTTAAAAGAATTGTTGTATAACGATTATTGTTCTTTTTATAGTTTTCTTGCCAGCTACCCTCTGGTATAGGCAAGTCGTTCATAGTTGCATGCTCTCCACCATCTTTAAATTTTGCCTTTGAACTCATTTGCATAAGGTCTGTTACAACAACAGAAAACAACAACAATAAATAAATAAATAAAAAGACACATTAATGCGTGAATTTTAGCTAATTAAAACTTACTGGGTCGTCTCAACTGTCTTATCGCTTGCCTTCCTATCGAATTTAGAGCAGACATCTTCGTTAAAAGAATTCAAAACGACAAATTATAAATATTTCTACTTAAGGTAAATAAAATTTCGAATATATTTTAAATACTTGAAGACTTGAAAACAGTTTGAGCGACAACAATTTCTAGGCTAAAAGTTAAAATTATAAAATTGATAAGCCAGCAAACATATTCACATTCTTAAGAAAACATAAAAAAATGAAATAAACTATAATTCACAATAAACTAAAATTTTAGAATTATGACACTGCGTCCTAACGAGCAATTTGTTTGCACATGATTAAAACATCGGCAGAAGAGTAACAAACATTTGTTCATGTTTTTCTGTGTGGAGAAAACATAGCAATGTTCATGTCTTGTTCGTTCACACTTTTTAATATATTTTTCTTTATTATTCTTCTTTGTCAATTCCCATACAATTATATATGAATAGGAAAATGTTCAGGCTTTTTGGTTTATATAACGCCTTCACTCAATGTTTTGTAGAATTTTTAAAATTAAAGGTACGTTTGATGGCAGATATCTATGTCCGAATAAATGTTCTGAACAAGAACATGACATGGACAACGATGAAATTTTTCAATGGTTGAACAAATTAATGGCTCGTCAAAATGGCGTGTTAACTTAATTTTACTAAATTATTTTTCTTTAGCAGTAAAATGCTTAGAAAAAATCGCGTGTTTTCTTCAAAATCATAAAATTTCGACTATTTGACGAAATACGTTTTTGACAAAACTTTTATTTATTTTAGTTTAAGTACGATTTTCGGTTGCAATTTAAGATTCTCTCTTAAGCCTAAAATTTTTTTTAATATTCCCAAGTTAAATGGCGATTTTTGGTAAGCTAGCGATTTTTGGTAAAATAGCAACTTTTGATTGGGTTTCGATTTCTATTTAATTTTTGATTCTCTTGTGAACTTTCTTAAAGTTTTGAATTTTTGGCAAACGGAGGAAATTGTATTTCATCAAAAAATTGTTATTTCTACTAAGCAGAGAATCGGTAGGTCGAAGAGTTTAGAAAATACACACAGATCATACACACCCATGTACTGTTCGAAAGCAACATACACATATTTTTTATGTGTGTTTTTGTGTGTTTCTAAATTTTTTATGTTGCCCAGCACACATATATGTTTGCATTGATTTTTAATATTTTGTTGTTATACGAACACGCGTTCGGCAAGAGAGAAAATATATGAAGTTCGTCAGGTGTATCGAACACACGATTGGTGTACAATACACACGATTGATTGTATTTCTAAATAAAACTTTTGGTGCTACAACAACAAACACATAACTGATATATAAATTTCACCAAATAATTAAAAATTAAAGAATATTTTATAAGTTAATGTAGTTATAAAAATAAAATATTAAAATTTAAATGTATCTTGGAAACCGTTGGTGAAAAACTCCTGAAATTTTTAGCATATAAAAACTAATGATAAAAATCTTCAAGGTGAGAGGCAAAAACTCTTGAAAGTTTTAAAAATCCTAAAAATACCAAGATACCAAACATAAAATTGCCAAAATGAAAAAGCACTTAAAGGAACAAAAATGACGAAATTACGGGATTCCAAACTTAATTCTTTTATTAGCTTTAGCTCTCAGAATAAAGTACGGATATAATTGACGTGACCCCGTGACATAAAGACATAATTTTTTCTGCATTTTTTATTTGTACAGCCAAAACAATTTTATTTATAAAGTTGTAAGAATCTCGTTAAAAGCAAGTTCAGAGTCATGTCAATATTTGTCATTTGCTTGAATTTAAAATGGTGCAAGCTCAAACAGGTATCTGTTTTAAGTTACTGGCTATTGATTTGCTTAACTCGTTACGGTATTTAAATGAAATTTTAAAAGTGTTTCCAATTTATTTTAATGGTAAAATACACGCGAAACTGATAAGGTAATATTTTTTTTGGCAAAAATAGAAATAGATTTACACAAGGCGAAGCTATTTTCGAGCGGTAGCAACGATGAATTCAATCATTTTGCTAAACTTCATATTAAAAAATATTTTACCAATCGCAGCTACCTGATAACTGATAGGCGTTGAATTTTTTATTATCGCTCGCTGGCTAGAATAAATCAATAATTGATTTTTTTCTTTTGTCACATTTTTTTAAAGCAATTTTACGGAACAAATTAAGTACCGAAATTCACTGACACTGCAAATTATCTTTTTCTTTTCAACCATTGCCTGTGTTCACATTTGAAAAATTTCAAAGCCAGCAACCTGAAAATATTATAACGAAAAAAAAAACTCAAACTTAACATTGTTGTTGTTATTCGTATTAAGTTGTGAAATGTTTTTAAAAAACAGAGTTAATATAATTGTTACTATCCTCCACCAAAAAGTGTGGTGTCCGCGTGTGATAAATCAATACGAAAAGGCAGGTTATCTGTAACATTTGGAGCAGTTTCCATTACTTTGTTGCTCTTTGTGCTTGTTAAAAAAAAGATCAAATTCCACAACAACAAAATAATTTTTGTTGAGTGTCCGTGACGTTTAAATTGTTAATTAAAAATAAATACAATATTTTCTGATTAAATAATTCTTTGAATTAACTGATCTTAACACTTTGGCGTTTACTTTAGTCGCGCTTAATACAAATAAGAAATAATTGCATTAACTCTTGTTATAAAGAAAAAAACCTTATGGCAAATTTTATTACAAGCAACAATGTAGAAAAAAACTAATAAATTAAGTAATAGAAACTTGAACTCCCACTTAGTAATGTAACGAGTAGTTTAACAAACTTGTTTTGGAATATAAATATTATTAAAATATTTTGATATAAATTATGTTAAATAAGAAAAATTTTATTTCAAACATTATTTAAAAATACAGTTAAATTTTATTTAATTTTTTTAGCTCCATTTTATATTAACAAACAGCCAAGATATTTGTATAACAAATAAAACAGTTTCAACTTTTATTTGTTAACGAGCTTTAAATTTGTTGAAAAGTGCCTGAAGAAAAGAAAGTCATAATTTAGCTCAGAAATATGTTTTGTTATTAAGACTTTTATTTTGAAGTCACTTTAAAAAAACAACACAATTAAATTGTTTTTTAAAATTTTATTTTTATTTGAAAAAGTATCCGAATATTTACGAGTTTAAAATATGCTATGACACCAACGCCAATAAAAAAAATGTCATAACATTAAATTTAATTTTTACAATTAATTCTTTGGTTTACAATAAAATCAATGAAGGTATTTTATTTTGTTTTTATAGATTTCAACATTTCAAACAAAAGCGTATTGTCGTTTTTAGAACTTTAAATAAATCATTGTTTCTTTTCTCTTAACTTGACTGAGCAGTTTTAACAAAACGTTTTGTGGTTTATTTAAATAAGAATTTGTTTTTAAAAACTATTTTGTTTCTAACAATAAATTAAAGAAAAAAAAAACTTAAAATTCTGTGAATTTGGTGTCATTGGGACGTTTCATATAAAGAGCTCTAAATGAAACCAATAAATTTTTTTGAAGACAATTGTAATATTTTGAGGAAAATATGTCATTTAGATTCTTTTTTTTAGAGTGGACATCAATGAAGAACAAGCTTTTAATTTTTTTTTAGAAACTAATAACATGCCAGGCATGGGAATATGAAATATAATTATAGGTTTTTTTCATAAACTGTAGAACTCGTGAAGTTAAAAAATTTATTTTTTTCTATGTAAAAAAAATAGTCGGCAAGACACGTCAGTGTCACGTTTGCTTATTATAGAATGGAAGACATTTTGTGTGTCTAGTTCAGAGTTTACTCAAATATTTTTGTCACTTTTCCATTTAACTTCTTCCCCGAATAAAACTGTGTAGCAAACAGGGATCTGTCATTTTACATCGCAAAAAAATATTTAAACTAGATCTTAAAGTATTTTAATGTGACAAATAATTAAAAGCGATATTGTTCATTATTAGTGGACCCCTACTCAGTCATTAGGTGATTCCTCATCAAGCTAACGCTAAAGTAAGCACTGTGTGAGTGGAACAGATGAAAAAAATTAATAGATTCACACGGATATTTATATGCGTGTTCAAGTCATCGAAAATTTTGGAATGTAAATATTAAAACTGTTACTGCCAGTCCCACGATGTCGCAATCGTTCGTTCGTTCGCACAATTACATTCAAAACAAAAACAAATTCTTGAAAATTGTTTTTGTTTTGAATGTAGTTATTCGAACGAACGATTGATTGCGATATCGTGGGACTGGCAGTTAGAAAAATTAGCAAGTACGAAGTACCCAACCCTAAAACCACATATCGTCGTCCCTGGAAAGTGGATTCTCTATGTAAAATTTTGGTTCAATCGGCCTAGCCGATTCTACCCCACTGTGCACTGTGGTGATTTTAATTACGAAAAAAGACTGAAATTTTCAGCTCCACGTGGTTATACAGATTTTATTCCCAGCCACTGGCACTTATTTTCGAATTTTTGCAACCTCGAAAACCTTATAATTTGCCTCTATTCCGACCATTGGTGTAAAAATTATCGACTTGGAATTTTTTTTAACTGCTCCGGTTAATCCTAGATTATTTTATATTCAAGTCGATAAAATCAATCATGCCAACTGTTGCTTATTTGGTTCCCAAACTTGAATTTTATTTTGAAAATGTTCTTATAACGCACTCACAACTCATATTGTACTTAATTGAAATTATCATAGCAAATGTCCCAGTTTAATAATCGCTCTCATTCTTTCGACCACAACTAATAAATAAATTTATTTACAGCAAAATATCACAAGGTGTAGATAAAGCAGCAGCCTGGTAGTCACTGCCAATAATAAGAACCTACAAAAGCCATTTGTAAAAGAAGTAAAAATTTATTAAGTATTTCGGCTTAAAGTTTAACTCCCAATTTTTAAGAAGGTTTATTAAGCTTTTTCTTATTTTACTACTTTAAGAATAACAAGAGCCAAAACAAATATAAAAACCAAAAAAAAAAAAATTAAAAAAACACAAGAATCAAGTTTAAATATTCCGTTTTCTTCTACTTTCTTCAACACAAATGTTAACTGTCTTAATTGCAAGACAAATAAGTTATTATTTACAACCATGCTCTACTCAAATCATGTCACGTTTTGCTCCAATTTTAAAACATGTAAATTGTTTTTTTAAACTAAAAAAAATTAAATAATTTTGTTCTTCTTTAAGTTTTTACAACGAAATTTTATTACAATGCTAAACGGAATTTTGTGATAATTTTACAAGTTTATGAACAAAACGCATTAAAAAAGAAGAATCAAAAAAAAAAAAAAATTAATAAAAAAAAAAATAAAAAAATCTTTCCGTTAAGCTTAATCATCATTTAGGCATGCTGCTGAAGGCGGGCATGAATGCAGCACCACAATCAGCCAATAACATTTTAAGCATCATTCTAATAACAATTTCACCCACGTGCTAGAAAACATTAAATTGTATCTATTGAGTTGAAGGTATTAAATGTAAATTTTGTTATTTTATGATATGGCCGTAATAAAAATGAAATGATAAACAACAACAACAAAAAGCGATCAAGCGAGCCAGCTAAAGATCTTTGTGACTCCTATAAATATTGATTTAATGTTTTTCATTGTTATTGGATTTGGGCAAAATGCGCTCAAAGTCACTAACAAGTATTTTATTGTACGTTTGTTATGCTTTTAATAATTTAAAAAACTTAAAGTGGCATTGGGACGTTTTACATTCACATTCACGTTAAAGAAAATATTTAAAATGCCGAGTTTGGGAATTTGAAATAAAATTATGTATTTTGTTTCGTGGACTGTGGAATTTGTGAGCTTTGTTTTCCTAAAATTAACTATTTTTGGGTTTGAACATTGTTGCATTTAAGTTTTGCCAAAAATAGTACTTTTTTAATTTATAAAAAGCTTCTTGTTACATGGCGAGTTTTTAAAGATACTTTAAAAAATAGTCTTTGAAAAAAGATACTTTTTCATTTCAAAAAAAAATTTTTTTTTTCAATGGTACTTTTCTATTTTATTAAAAGCGTCTTGTGGGAGAACGGTTTTTAAGGTACTTTTTAAAATTTCTGTCTATTGTAAAAGGAATTTATATCAATTTCTTACAGCACACGTAATTTCATAAATTTTTACTGTTTTAATTTATTTAAGTAAGGTTTTTAAAGGTTCGTTTAAAAACTTGAATTACTTGAAAATGGTACTTTTTAAAATTTTTTACAAGCTTTATAATTTTTGAAATTGGCACTGTTTAAATTTATTAAGGTGGAGTTTTCTTATCGAATTACTTGAAAAATATACTTTTTTAAACTTTTTTTTTACTTTTAAAACGAATTTAATAATAAAAGGTACTTTTCTTGAGAAACTAAAAATTTACTAAATTTTTTAAAAATTTATTTTCTTTAATTCTGTTATAAACTTCTAGCCAAAATTAAATTAATTTCTTAGCCATAGCTTTTTATAACAAAATATATAAAAAATTTTATATGAATATGAATTTAGGGAATTTTTAACATTTGGTACTTTTCTGGGCCTTATCTATGCATTTATTATTAATTATGATTATTTTTATTGTATGACAAAAATAATTCATTATTTTCTGCACGAAAATTTTGAAACTAATATTCAGTCAGAATGCTAATAATCGTACTTCTGAAAAGGTACTTTTTTATTCTAAAAGTACCCTTTTTCTTTTTCTAAAATTCTTTTGAAAATACAAAAATCTTTTTTGATTGGGTTTCTTTGCAATAATAAGTTTTCCTGTGGTAGGTTTGGTATCTAGCTTACGCTAGACGTGCTTAAATAGTAAAAGTGTACTGATGGTATTTGTAAAAGGTACGCTACATGCATTTCGTGCTAGTTAATATTTTAAAATTTTTACCAATTTAGGTTTAATTTACATGTTGTAAATGAGAAATATTATTAATGGTATTCGGTTAGCAAACTTAATAATCTGGCAGCTTTGCTTCTTATAATCTGTTTGTGCTAACAAACATTCTTAGTAAGAGTAAGTAAGAGTTAGTGTATCGGTTCAAATACTTAAAAAGCTTTTTGCTTTTTTAGGAATTAAATAAAATTAATATGAATTAAAAAAAAAAAAAAACAAAATAAGTGAGTGTTGCAATTTAAGTTTAAGTTTATTGACCACAATTTGATTTTAGTATCTATTTTTGTTGTTCTTTTTTCGGTTAACACTTTCAAGCTAAAAAACTAAAAATATAAATTTGCTTAAATAATTTCATGTTGTTAGTGCTTTGTTGTTGTTAGAACTAAAATGGTTAAGTATTTTTTTTAATGTTAAAGTATTTATCTAATTTATATTGTTGTTGTTGTTCAGTTTATTATTAAAATATATTATTTTTGGTTGCTGTTGGGTCTGTAGGCTTCAAAATTATGACACTTCTTAACAAATACAACAATAACAACAACAACAACAGACAAACTATCTATATGTGATCGTTATTGTTTTTGTGCTATTTGTTGTTGGTGCTGGTGCTGTCAAAGATGATGGCAGTGTTGTTGTATCTTGATGTTGACATTTAAAATATCTTAAAGCTACTTAAGCTTTAGTTGTCATTCTTTCTTAAATGGAGTCTTATATTTGTTTTGGTTTCTTTTTACTTTTCTTTTTATTTTTATTCTTTTTTTATTTTTTATTTTTTTTCATTTACGTTCTTGGCCAACAAAACAAACATTTCTTTACTCTTTTAGTTTGTGCAAAGAGATAACAGACCCCAAATAAACAAAAACGGCACACATACGAGGAGAGTCCAAAATTTGCAGTTCAAATAATAAAACTACGAGTTTAAATCACGCAAAAAAAAAATGCGGAAAAAACTAAGTTGACTTTTACATTTGCAAAAAAAAATTGATAGATAAAAATTATAATTTTTTTTTTATTCTCCAAATTATTTTTCTAAGTCGCCAGGGAAATAAAATACACAAAAGCAGTCTCGGAAGATCTTAGACCGTAAGTTCGAATCCTATAATTCTAATTTAACAGATGTAGCGTTCTCATACTTTCTCATCTCTCTCTCTCTTTCAATCTTTTTTGGATAACCAGTATTAATTAAATAAAATGAGTTATTTTTTACCAAGTCGACGAGTGATGCTGTAACGGCCCTCGTAAAGTTAAAATACATGTATATTTGTATAAATATAAGTAGAGTGCTGTTGCTGATTCTTACAATTCTTTATATGATGGATGCTTTATTATGTTAATTTAGTCATGTTGCTGTTGACGATTCTGTATTGTGGCTGCTGCTGCTACAGCAGTTGCTGCTTCAACTGGCTGCTCTTGTTTAAAAATGCATTTATTCTTAGAAATTTTATGATGCTGTTGTCAAACAAAATATATTTATCTTTATAAACTCGTAATTTCTATCAAAATGTACTACCTGTACATCTAACTACAACATCATAGAAATTGTAAACAAAACTGTTTTTATTTATTTTTTTTTTGTTTCGTTTTTATCTTTTTCCCCTTTTATTTCAATTAAACCAACAGTTCTTTTGTTTTCTTTTATAAAGAAATGAGGTTGAAGTTATATTTATTGTTTTATATTTGACAAATGATAAGATATGAAAATTATTATGAAAATTACATCACTAAAGACGATGAACTAATTAAATGTTAATATCTAAATGTTTTAATATTTTAATTAAAAACTAATTTAAATGTGATCATAATCTTAATAACCAATCATTTTTAACAACCAGTCATTAATAACAAATATTGAATATTAGAAAAAGAAAAGATTTAAAGGAAAACTATATTTTTTAAATTATTTTCTTAATATCTCAAAAACTAATTATTTCCTTCATTACTCTTTCACCGAAGTCTAAGAACTTAAACTATTAAAAAAAATCTCCGAAATATGAAGTTAATTTTTGTGATCGTTTTATAGTTAAAAAATAATTTAAAAACTTTTGAAAATTCCTTTAAATCTGGTGAAAAGTGCCAGTGTCAAAGTTATTATTCATTTATTATAAAAAGAGCACTACTCCCTAATGCATCCAGCGAATGTAACACCTGCTTTCTTGGCTGACATGTGGCCTTAGCGAGATCGCAATAATCAACAAATCATGGTTAAGAAGGAATCTGCTGAGGGAGGACATAACATTTAGAACGGGTATTTTTGTTTCACCCATGATGTTTTGTTTACTTATGACGTCAGCAGTTCAGCAGACGTCAGCAGTTCATATTTATAAAAAAGTTTTTATGCTAGAATAGAGGTCTTATTAGAGATGCTGGGAATTTTACTCTCTAAACCCATATTTTAACAACTCCCGGTCAACACAATCAAGACTTAAAAAAAGATGAACATATAAGAATTGCTGCCAAAAAAATTTTTTTTGGTTTTGGAATACATGTTTTCTTTTAAATGATTTTTTTGATCGATTCTCGGACTTGTTTATAAATTTTTTTTACAATTAAACTTATGTGTTTCAAAATCAAAATAAAGTTATTTTAAATAATTAATTTCGTTTAATTTATTAAAAATTTTATTTGGTCTCAGATTAAAATTTAAAAAAAAAGCTTTTATTAATTCAATTATTTGTCTAATTAAAAAATTATTATCTTTTTTTTAAATAAAACATGTAAATAATTTATTTTCAATTATTAATTTTTGTATTTATTTTTTATTAAACAAATAACTTAGTCAATTACCAATTTAATTAATTAATTAAATTTCAATCTCAAAATAAAAACAAGCTCTAAGAGGTGCAAAATAATTTTTCTGGTCCAAAAAATAAACAGCCATGTTAAGACATGAGCAAAATAGTAACATTAGTATTCTGTACTTGACATTAACATGATAATAAAGTAAACGTCTGTCTCTTGTGAACGGCACACACATGAACAAAAGTCAGAAGGCATAATCAAGATTAATACAGACTCATCTGATAATTTTACAGCCTTCTGTTTTCTTTAGGCTCCTAAAAATTAAATAGATAAAAGTTATCATAGTGAAGAAATATGTAAAAGAAATTGCAAAGACTTTTTTCTCTGTAAATAAAAAGGAAAGTGAAAAGTTTTTAAGCAGAGATTTGTAGCAAAAAATATTAATTTATCATTTCCAGGGGGAGGAAACCCACTAATAAGTGGTATGCAACTAGATCTTACAATGTGGATATTCTCTAAGAGACCCAAGAATGTATTTAAGCTATTAAGCAAAAAATGTTTCCTAAACACAATGAAGGTACCTTAAGCGTGGTATCAGCGCTGGTGTCTGGATACAGTCACTTTAAATATTGCTAGAACATGTAATGACCAGTTATATACCATGAGGCTAACAATTGTGTGTATTTAATATTTCAATACTTATTTTTAAGGCCAATACCTCATTGAGTAATTTCATTTAAAAAAATATTTGATTATAATTTTAATTATTATTTAAAATTATTTACGAGTATCAGTATATAAATCAACCTAATTTGTAGTTACAGCTGTAATACTTCAATTGTGGTGTTGAGTGCTGCTGTCTTAATTGATTTTTTTTTTCTTTCTTTTCTTAAATAAAAACTCATTAAAGCTGAAATTTAAAAAAGAAACAACATTAACAGGTGTTTATTTAAATTTGTTTTGATTTTGTTTATCCATTGTGTCTTACATTCATATTTTACAAGTGTTTTTATGATTTTGAAATGAATTTTAGTTAAATTTGAGACACAATAAGACAATTTGCAGACAATACAAGCATTTGGGTAATAAAAAAATAAACTATAAGAAATATAGTTTTTTTTGTTTGGAGATTTTATAAGACCTTGCACGAATTTTAATGTGTTTTTTGTTTAAAATTTAATAAGAAAAAATCTTTCTGTCTGGTCAAGAACAAAGCCAATAATGGAGTAAAATTGCAGTTAGTTTAGTAAAGTAACTCAAATAATAAAAAAAAACAAATATTGGGGTGATAGAGATTAAAAAAAAATAATAACAAGTACGATATATAATTTTATATAAAAATGTCACGGGATTGGAATGGGTTGAGCATTTTTAAAAAACTTTAGTATTTTCTAAAAAATCTCTTCAAACCATGTTAAATTAGATCGATTCAAATTCTCAATTTTGAAAGAAGATTGAAGCCGATTGTCACAAAAAGAGAAGAATAAAGTTTTTTTACCTTTTTAAGGTTAATATTGAAATATAATTAAATTTTTAATTGTCTTAATTAAATATTTATTTAAAAAAATACAATATTGAAAAAAATTAAAAATTAATTTTAATCAAATAAAAACTTTATTAAATATCAATCTGAAAGCAAGAAACAATTTTTTATGTTAAGAGATTGACTGAAATCCGCGGTGTTCTTCAAATAAGATTGATACAAGGCGTGAATAAGCTACCACGTTTATATTTAGTGAGTATCAATTTCAAACTATGTCTTTGATAGTGGCTTTCCTTGATTACAAGCACGTTTCTTCTGCAATTTAAACCTTCAACACAACCATCACAATGGTCCCCTTTTCAGGATTTATGTAAAAATTTCTTAAGCTCCGGCATTATATCTCATTCTCTGGATAGAGCTTCTAAAGCAATATCGAGAGTTAATTTGTTTTAAATTTCTATCGATGAATTAAAAAAATTCCAGCCACCGTTAAACCAAATGGACAGTGTGATGCGTTATATGCCCGCAAAGGCGGTAGGCCATTTGTTTGATGCTATATTCCGTTCACTAAACATCGCTATGCACTTTATGAATCAATTAAAGTAAATATTATTCCGAATACTTCGAGGACATTACATGGTAGCGGTGTCTTCCATATCAAAAAAGAAAATGATTTTTATTATCTTAAAAAAATACAAGAGGCTTTTTAATGTTGAATTAAATACTAAAGTACTAGTAAATAATAAAGACAAACATAAGGTCCATAAGAAAGTCGATACCAGATGCCGGTGTATTTTAAATCCGAAATATCTCTACTTCGTTTTGTAAAATCATTTGCTCTGTTGTTGCAAGTGAATCTACAGGGAAACCCTTAAAAAGTTTATAGTATTTACCAAAGTCTAGAGAGACTCTAAAAATAGTGCTAGAACACCTTAACCAGAGTAAACTATTAAAAAAATTAACAACTAACGAAAAAACTGTGTTTTGTATTTATTCTAAACTTTTTTTGATTTTCAGCATTTATTAATAAATTATATTAAATTAAATGTGAGTTTTATTTAAATTAATCTTATGTAAGCCACAGATAATCATAACATATGTTAAGTTCTTTAAAGACTTACCTTTTTTAAAGAGTTACAGGAATCAGCAGAATAGTAAAATTAATTATTATTTTTATCCCATATTAAACAATATTTCATTCTATTGAAAATAAATTAATTATTTTTTCAGTTTTTCTTTCTTTGCGGTTTGATAATCTTTTTCCCTATTGTAATTCGTTTTAAATTAACAAAAGCTTAAGTTGTTGTTTGGAAACGTACATTTGTTATTAACAAATTTGTTATTTTTATTTTAAATTCACAATTACAAACACACGCACTCACGTTGCTGTTATAAATGAAAAATAACAAAAGTTTTCTTAATTAATTTGAATATTTTTGTGATCATTTGAGCAACTCATTCATTTAATAAATTAATTAATTCTTTCATTAAAACAAAATGATACCAAGTATTAAAAATAAAATATTCGTATATTGCAAACTATAAAAAATATTATTTCTTTTAAATTTTATTACACTTTTAACATTTTTTTCAATTTCGTTTAATTTCGCTTTTTATTTTATGCTTTTTGGTTTTCTTTTTAATTCTTTTACTTTATTTTTGTGGTAAATAACAAAAACAATAAAATGAACAGTGCTAATAAAACAAATTGTACGTTGTTGTTGTTTTTTAATCAAACCGTTTTTAGTTTGGAATTATATTATTTATGAGAATTGTAAAATTAACACATTTCGTTTCTTTTATGCTTGCTTTTTGTAAATAAGACTCGAGAAAAATAATTAACAAAAGTGCAAGGCAAACATTCAGAGAAATTTTCTAATTGAATCATGAATATGTTGCGCTCCACCGTTGTAACGTCTTTAAAGCTCCACCGCGCGTTTACGTCTGACATTTAAACGATGTGGTGAGTTTGTTAAAAGACCTTTGTATAGTTTATAATTTGTTAGTTGACAACATGTTGTATTTTGTTTGATATCATACTAAAAATAGTTGTTATTTCTTATGGTTGGATGCAAAAGACAGTGGTATACAATAGTAAAAAAAGCTATTAAAATTATAAACTGTTTTGATATTTATTTAAGACAAAATCTTTTTGTTAAATTTGTTAATTCTCCTAATGTCGTCGTAAGATCGAAGATTTTTGTTGCATAAATAATATTACAGTTATTTATAAAATTAGCCATCAATAAGAAAGAATATTTCACGAACTTGCTTCTTTTGCTCAGTTATAACATAACACATATCGTTTAAACGTTTCTTTGCGTAGCCTGACAAAATATTTACATGGACGATAATCATAAAAAGGTAAAATTATCCGGTTAATGCAGAAAGAAAATAAATAATTATTATGTTACTGTAACTATTTCATTTGATAGCCATTTTTAGAATAAATCGGTACCTAAAATTTTTCACCGTTCCAGTATAAAACAGCTGGCCGAATGAAAGTTATTTACTACAAATAAAATTAAAATGGTCCAAGAAATAATTTTCTTTTTTTCCTCTTTAACAAATAATATTTCGCTCTGTGCAGAATATCATACGACTTTCTTTTAAAATACAAAAAGTATATTTTTATTACAAAAATTTCCATACCTACTCTGCAAGAGTTTTTCATCTCTAACGCATGTTTTTATAAATTTTTTTTATAATTAATACCTTACAATAAATTTTATATGAAAATTTATTTTAATAACGCTTAACTTATCTGAAATAATATGGCCGCAAGCCTCACAAAAATTAAGAGAACTTACACCAAACTATTCGCTTGTTATGAAAAGCACCATAGCACTGTCATTGAAGAGGTGAATTAATACAATTTTGGTTCTCTGTAACAGATCTAAATTAAAACTTTAAGAGAATTACTCTGTACTGGAGTTTTAGAATTTGACAAAGTATCATTTACATTATAGGACCATTTTTCACCAGTTAACATATAATAAGTTTTGTACTCCTTATGTTTTTACATGACACAATAAAATATTTTTTGTTTTATTTTTAATTCATTTTTATTTATTTAAATATTTAATATTGTAGATTTAGTCAAAATTATCATGACTGAAGAAAGTTTTTTTTTTAAGACTTTACTGGGCTATTCAACAGACACTGTTGTTACCTATCAAACTTTTCTTTTTTTCTTATGAAATTGCTCGGAGACTGATAATCTCTTTAGATAAATTACTTGAAAGAAGTTTACGTTCTATTTAATTTTTTTATACCCTTCATAACTTATTTTGTCATTTCGTTTTTAATTTTGACATACAGTGTATATATTCTGCTTTGTTGTGCATAGCGAACTCGATTGAGCGATGTCTGTCTGTCCGTCCGTGTTAGTGTTAAAAACAAGTTTGCAGAGGCCCTAGATTAGCTAGAACAAATTGAAATACGCCAATCGATCAGAAATTGTGTCGAAAGAGCTGCTATTGGAAATCAGCAAGATCGGACCATATCCTTCGACGCAGCGAGCTAAACACCACGCTACCTCTAATTTTGCTGTCATTTGGAACAATGAAGTAGAGAAATAAAAAAATAAGAAAAAAAGTCCAGTCGAAAATTGCTCTCGCCCATATTTTCCGAGTTACGGGCTTTTGAAATTTTGAAAATTTTTAATATATTGACATGGGTATCATTTTAAAGCTTTTGAAGAGATTTTTAAGGGAATTATAAAATTTTTAAAATTTGCTTAACCCAATAAGAACCGATGGCATTTTTATGTAATTTTTTTTTTTAATTTTAATTTTTTAATGCTCTGCCACCTTTATATTTGTTTTTTGATTGGAGTTACTTTTGACATAGCCGAATATAGCACTCTTACTTGGTTTTTTATATTTATCTATTCATTTATTTATTTATTTATTTATTTTTATTTATTTATTTTTTTTTTTTTTTTTTTGGTAAATATATTTATATGCGTGTGGTTGTCAATGTAAGGAAGGTGGAAGTCGTAGATTTTAATTTTTTAATAGCAATATATGTGTTAAAGGTATATATAACAAGAAGTCATTGATTTAGAACGCAAAACAAAGTCTGTTTGCGTAAGCATTATGCAAAAAGTACGGAATGAATTTTATTATGAATATCGGAAAAATCTTATTTTTTGAGAAAAAATACAGAAAAAATTAAAAACAACTAATTTTAACGATTTAAATGTTATTGGAATCGTGGCAGAAACTTCTATTAAGTATTTTCAAATTATAAAAATTTAAATTATTGTCATTAGCACAATTATAAAATATTTAAAAAGAGGGCTGCAACCCTTTAACGGAAAGAAAAATAAAAAATCCCATAAGAACTAAAGAGTTCTGGGTCATAATCCAGCCCAAAAATTTACTCATATAAAATACTTTTTTTGATAGTAAAAAACAAGGTTTTTTAATTATTTTCAATCTAAAGTAATTTTTATTATTTTACAATTAGTTTTGAAGTCTATTTGTTATAAAACGAACATATGTATTTTCTTTATTATTTACTATTTTAGTTAAAGAAATATGCTTCGAACTTACAACATGTTTGAAAGCAACAGGTGAGCTATTAAAGGCAAAAGATAAATTTATAAAAAAGCAATAAAAAATACAAAGCAGTGTCGAATGAACATGAATTCCCCCACATTAAACTTTTTTTATAAAAATAAAAAAAGTATGAGGTGGTACTTTTCATAATTTTCTAGGTTTAAAAGACATCCATCTCCCACTTGTTGTCATCCGTTTAAGTAACTGAATGAATGCGAAGATATATATGTGTGTGAGTGTGTGTGTATTGAATTTATTGACTAAACGACTGACTAAACGCCTTCGCAAAGTCAAATTGGAAAACTTATTTTATATATTTTTTATCCATTTTAAACTTATTATTAATGTGTTTTTGTGTGTATGAATGCATCTAGTTGGGGTTGTGTGTGATTGTTAAAGCAATGTGTGCATTCAAGTTGAAGTGATAATAAAGTGATAAAAGTATTTAAAACAACAACATTATTTGGCATACATCCAAGCTACCGGCCGGTCGGTCAGTCAGCTACATCATATACAACTCATACACACACTGACTGTTATTTATATTTTTATATTCTTTTATAAAATTGTTTAATACAGCGAAAAAAAACAATGTAAAAAAAATTACGTCCGTAAAGGCCATAGTTGAAGGTAAGTTTTATAGCAACACGTTGACCCAAAAACAGTACGCGAAATGAGAGGAGAAAAAAAACGTAAAGCGAACATTAATTAAAAAGGAAATTCGGGCAAAAACTTTGCGTACGTTTGCCAGTGCTTGTTGGTGCATAAGTGGTTGTGTATCCTTGCAAAGAATTAAATTGTTTTTTTAAATTAATATTGTTTATTAATCACTTTGTGGGTGATACCTTGAAATTGTACAGACTAATTGTTTGCTAAAGTACTTTTTATTAAAATTGTTTAGCATATTTTTAAAATTATATTTTATTAGATTACAACGAGTTCTTAACGTTTTTTTTTTTCCTTTTTTTAATTATATTGTTTTCAAAAAGAATTTGCTCTTTTAACATATTCTGTTAGTAGGTAAGAACATCACAGTCGGTCTCTGTAACACGATCTTAGATTATATATGAAAAATCTAAAATCTACAGGTCTTAAATTCAATCGTATTATTTAATTTATAAAAAAAGAGTTTTTTACGTTTTTTGCAACATTAATGCAACTTCAAAATTATAGCAAAATTTTGAAGGAGTCACACTCCTTCCACCAAGTTAAGTGCCAAAAAAGCAAAAAATTACGAAAACTGTTTCCCTCTGTTTTAACTGACTTTAGTACTTTTTTGGCAACAGCTTTGTAGGCGGATAATGGTTAACTGACTGTTGCCAAGCCTTAAAATTTATACCGAAGCTTATGTTATCATCCCAGCCCTGCCGACGATCAGCTGTTTGCCTGTAGATTTACTAGCAGCACTAATGGAATAAAAACAATGTACTGTACTGTACAGTACTTTAACTTTTTGAACATTTTTTGTCAGTGCGATTAGTACTATTGGATTCAAATAAAAATGATTTATATACTTGACCCGCTGACTTATTTAAATATATCAAGTAACGAAGTAAAATATGAAAATCTTAAAAAAAAATCATTTAAAAAAAAAGAGTTTTGGCTTTCACTGATTTTTGGATTTATCAAATAACTACGCAAATAAATACTACGCAAATGCAATAACTTCTTTATCTCTCAACTTCGTATCTTTCTTTCATTCTTTCTCTTTGTAGATAATTTGGTCAATTGTCAATAGAGTTCAGTAATTCAAATAATGACAAATTTTTTGTTACACAATAAAACTTTAACGATCATTTACTATCAATGGGGTTGAGATTTTAGTAAGAATCTGTATTTTCTAAGATAAAAGAGGAAACGAAAAAAACTACATAATTGTTTTTTCTTTTTTTTTTTCTAGTTGACCACATTTGGAGTATTACGTTTCTTTACGTAAATTCTTAACGAGATTTTCAAAATAGCAATAATTAACTGATACTTTGAAAGAAAAAACTAATTCCCAGATAAAATAAACAGTCTCTTTAAGGTGAACTAACGTTTGTTTTTTATTTTGTATGTTGTTCTCTTGCACAAAAATGGGTTAAATAAAGTTTGTAAAATTCAAACATGTTTGCAAAAAAGAAAATAATTAAATTTTGAGGTTAATCGAAATTTAATGAATCATAATAGAAATCATTGATTAAATTGAGTTGTTAATGGCTAATGGCTGATGGCTACTACAACTATCAATCCATCCTACAACTTTTGCTACATGACGGAATAGCGGATGAGAAACTTTTAACCGTTAAACAAAGAAGCAACAAAGAGAAAATATTAAATTTCATAAATGTCATGTCAAATATGAGAAGATGATCTGTCTGTTGAATATGTTATCAAATGTTTAATTTTTATTTAAAAGGGTCATTCAGCAAAAAAGTTATTTTTTTCTAGTCTAAAATTTATTTGAAAAAGTTTACATAAGAATTAAGAATTTGTATTGATATAGATGTTTTCTTAAAAAAATATATTCCAAAATCAGTTCTTCAAGATTATAATATGCTGCTATTATAATTTAGCTAAAATATATTTTAAAAATATACATTTTACTTTAAGTTTTATTTAATTTCCATTAATATTAAGCAACTCATTTTAAAAGTTTTAAAAATAACACTTCTTTTTTAAGCACTTTTTTCGGTTATTTTAGAAGCCTGAGATATTTTGTGAAAACAATGCTAAAGATGTTTCTCAATATTAAAATTTTGCATATAAACTTTCAAAAATATTTTATAATTTCCGTTTAAAGGATTTAAGGAACAGAAATTATAAATTTTGTTGTTACTTTTATCTAAAAGGGAAGTAAGCAAAGTAACACTGATCCAAAAATATAATATTCGGTGAAAATATACATGAAATAAAAACATTTAGTATGTGACATCTGCTTTATAGTACTGTGCATAACAAATCAATAACATCAATTTAAAACTCTAAATTTTTATATTACATTTTGTTCGCTTAAAAATAAAATCGAATAGCAAAGAAGTAAACAGATATTAAATTTAGTAATAAAAATTAAAAAAAAAATATTATAAATCAATTAAAATTTAACTTTTTCGGCTTTGGTTCATTTTTAATTTAACTTTTATTAAGTAAAATTATTTTTTCAAATGTACGCGGACGTTTTTCCAAGAAAACAAGAAAAATTAGACGCTGGCAGAATGTAAAAAAAAAAATTATTACAAATCGAAGAGTGATTTATTTATATTAAGTTTTTAAATTTATATTTTATATAATTTGTAACTCTGTGAAAAATAGACTTAACTATGATATTAATAATAATTAATATATTTCTTATTAAGGCATTTCAAACAGTTCATTTTTATTATGTTCCTTCTTCAACAAAAGAAACTTTTGAATGCAATAAAGTCGTCTGATTGTGCAGCCGTTAGAGTGTTTAAATATTCATTAAAATGACAGATGCACTACTTGATAATACTTTTCTCAAGGCATTTATTTTACAATTAATAAAAAATACAAATCTTAAATTGAATTATTATTTTTTGTAACCTGTTGATTGATTTTTTTCACATGTTTTGCACACTACTGTGTATTTTTTTTCCTTAAAAATTTTTATAAATTATTATTTTTGACATTTTAGCGAAAAATTTATAAGCTCTTTTAAAAAGCTCTTATTGAATCTTTTTGTTTAAATATCAACCAGTAAAGGAAGTCCCTGAAATAAAATTAACATGAAAATAAAACCCACAACAAATCAATGTATTTGAAATCTTAAATGGAAAATAAAACAGCAAACTAAATAAAATTAAAAAATGTATATTTTTTAAGCAAATTATAACAAAACTATTGTTAATTTATGTTTGCCATATTTCATTTATTTATTATTTTAATTTTATTTATTTAGAAACCATTTAAACAAAAAAGAAGTTTCCAATAGGAAAGAGTTATTTTTTTAAGTTCATGGCAATTATATCAATTTTATTGATTTTAAATATTAAACAATAAATTTCTGTCACCGTGACAAGTTTTAGCTTAAACAAATATACACTGCATTATATTTTACAGTATTCAAAATAGCAGTTACCAGTAAATTCCAACTGATAATGAAAAATAGTTTGCATTATCAGTAAACTTTTACTGATTACTGACAAATGGCAGTAGTCACTAATTTTTGCTAATACTGTAATTTGATATTTATTACCAGTGAATCTTACTGAACACTGTATTTTTTTCAGTAACCAAAAAATGTAAAAATTCCAAACTTAGTAAGATAATAAAAAAACATTTACTTGCACTTGCTGAGCGCAGGTAAAAAAGTGTCTTGAAATCACCTAATTAATTGATTTAAAAATCGTGTTTTTTAAAAGTTTTTTATGAATAAAGCGGAAAGTTTTTCACTGATAGTGCAAATACTTACGGATTTCTTTAAAACATTATTGAAAATGAAAATTAAATTCCAGTATCAATTAAAATGTTCTTTTTATTGTAACTTCACTAGCATGCAAACAGCCTATCAATTGCCCTCTTGCCGCAGTGATGCCTGCACTTGACCAGTTGTCTTAAAAGCCTTCATAGTCGACTTTGTAATATTTGATGGTCAAATAAGGCCAGCAAACATGTGGACTCATACTTGAGAATGAACAAAGGAATTATAAGCTTAAACGTATATATATTTTTTATTTATAAGGCCAGCACTCAGGGGCTGACCAAAACTTATACAAAGCACTTTGCCAGAACTAGGAAATTATTTTAAGAAAACAGGATAAAAAAGTGGTGCATGTGAACATTTATTTTTAATCTTTGCATTCCGAAAGTGACAGGAAAAACCGCAGCAGGGAGTTTTTTTTAAATACGAACTGTTTGGATAAGGAGCGAATTTTATCTAAAATGCGTAGTGGGATTCACTAGCCAATCGGCCACAAAGGAATGCGCTCTTGGTGAAGAATGTGTTGCGCATACGAAATTACTGTTTTCATAAGAGCACATTCCGTTGTAGTGATTACAAAATAGTAGCACACATCCCGCAGTATGTCGGTGCTCCAGTGGTTCAACTGTCACCGATAAGCTTCTTCGTTTTTCCCTGCTCGAGGTCAAGTAACTGCAAAAGTAGTCTTTGAGCTCCGGACCTTTTTATTCTATTTTAGGTTTTGTTATAGCTTCAGCGTCACCATATTATTATTTAAATAATATTTGTCTGTATAGATTGTATATAAAAATAGTCTATTAAACTACTTGGATGTGATTCTTAAAAAAGGTTTTACTTAAAGCCAAACAAATCATATAATAGAAATTTTAGAAAATACCGTCATGGGTAAGAAAACGTTGAAAATACTTAAAGGAAGACATTTTTTAAATTAAATTAAAAATTCTAAAAATATAAGTGTCGTCTTACTATTATAAAAAATAACAAAAACTTAACTAAAATTTTTATGTAAAAAATTCTGGCGGCATGTTAGAGTTCATCAGCTCTTGCGAAAGTTTATACATTGCACTGCGCAAAGTTATTTTGTTACATTGAACATATGTACATTCATGCGTACACATACTATAAAACAAATGGAAATATACATATATGCACCAGTAAGTAAAATATAATTATTTTATGTATAGAATTAATTGTCTATTGTTTGGTATTCCGTTAATTGTTCAAATTGTTTTGTATTGTTTTGATTGTCTTTTGATGTTCAAATGTGAGATCACAGTAAAGAGGAAAACCGAACTTACATTTCAAAAGTTTTGTATTCAAATATTATTAAAATTAAATGCAGTTAGTAATTTTTTGTGAAATTCTAATTCTTATATCCATTTAAATATTTTCAATCATTAATAAATTTCAATTTAATTTCCTGTTTAACCAGTTGAGAAGTATAGAACTCTAAGTTGGCAACACTTAAAAAAACTGGCAGCCATTTTCACAGCTCTCAAGTAATGCTATAAACACAATCAAAGGCTACCGACCATCGACTACCGACTACAAAAGTAGCTGGCTACAAAAATAGCCAAGTCGCCAGCTACTTAATTCTTTTAACGACTACCGACCACTAACTACAAAAAATAAACATCTGTTTTGACATATGTATTAAAGCTAAGCAAAACAACCAAAAAAATGCGCCAAATAAAAAGTAAATGAAAAATGTAAGCAAATGAACAGATGATTATTATTTTTCAATGGTGCCACTATAATAGTTTTTCGCGTTTTTAATAGCGATATTTTATGCATTCATTGTATTGGCAGCACTAATCTGTTTTTTGTAGTCAAGAAAAATAGAAATTAGCCTAAGTTGGCTACGGGCTACAAAAGTAGCCGTGTAGTCGATAGTCGTGTAGCGGCTAAAAGAATTATTCTTGTTTGTTTATATTTATGTTTACTTTAGTTTGGCATTTTAACTTGAAAAGACTTACGCCTGAACAACTTTTCCAAATTGTGCAAATTTATTTTGAAAATAATGGTTCTGTTCACAATACGCTTCGCGTACAGAAGAACTCATTGCTACTGTAGAGCGTAGCGTAGAGAAAAGAATCAGTCCACTTTATTTCGCGGAAAAGTTTTAGTTTGCATGCTTACAAATTCCAACTCGTGTTACAATTGAAGCCCAACACCTAACAAGGCGTAAGTAAGGTCCATGGACCCAAAACATGATTATCGTTGATCCTGATGTTTATAAGCGAATTTTGCTTAGCGATGACGCTCACTTTAAGATGAATAGATATGTATGTCAATAAACAAAACTGCCGTATTCTCGTATTTGTAATTAACCTCAAGTTTATGTTGGGCCACCGTTACAGCCAAGGCGAATAAATATATAGTGGAAGCACTGGCGAATTCGTTAAAATTCGCCGTTAGCCCGAATGTCAAACTACATATAAAAAAAATATTATACAGATTTTTTATATATGAAGTTTGACAGTTAAGTTACCGCCGAAAATCAATGAGTTCGCCATCGCTCCCACCGTATATTTATTCGCCTTGGTTACATCAAGAAAACCTGACTATTTACTGTGCTTTATGAGCTGGTTAAAGTCATTGGTGTCCGCTATAGGGCCATGATTACTAACTTTTTAGTTAATTAATTGCATGGCCATGATTTGAAAGAGCAGTGGTTTGAATAAGACAACTCAACATGCCAAACAGCTCGTATTACAACTGATTTTTTGAAGGAAACTTTTGGTAATCCCTTAGTTTCTAGTTTCAGACCCATGATTTGGATTCTAAGATTGTGCGATTTAACGCTGGTAGACTATTTTCTGTGAGGATATGTTGTCGCTAGTCTACGTTGATATGGTCGAAACGACTGACCACTTAGAGAATAATATTCGTCGCATTATTGGCGATATGCAGCCACAAATGTTGGAAGTTATATCTAAATTATAATGCGAGAAGATTATCTTTCGAGTAAAATAACTTTCATCTCAATTTAAGATATTTACCATTGTTTTATTCCATTTCTAAGTTCCATACGTCTGTAAAAAATACCTTTTAGCAATTTTTTAAGAGTTTGAAGCTTCCTTTTACATGTTGCAATTTTTGTTAAGATAAAATTATTTTAACTTATAAAACGAAAAAAAATATTATGAACTCAAAGCGTTTATTTAAGTCATTTTTAATCAATATTAACTGTTTGGCTTGAAAAAATTAATAACCAAAAGTTAGATGTTTTGTTTTTTCCTAGCAGCCGTATCAGAATTTTAATTATCGGTTATCCAAATGAGAAAATCTTGTTCAATATTACATAAATAAATTTTAAGCTTAACAAAAAAAAAAATAAAAAGTTTTACTAAAATTGTGGAGACATTGCATGTCTATCTAAAACAAAAATATTTCAATGTATTAAATAGTTGCAGTAGTTGTAATACAGTTGTCATTAGTTCCACTTAATGCTTGACTGAATTTTACATTCACAAAAACCAAATTAAAAAAAAAACAAATATTTTACCTAAAAAGCAAAAATTTTAAAAAATAAAACTTGTTTTATAAAAATCTTTTAATAACACAAAAATATGTTTTCTTAACTTAAAATTTATTATTGCCTTGCAAAAACGAAACACTGTTGCTCTAAACTTACAAGAAATTTTAACAAAAAATGCAAATTAATGAAATAAATTTAAACTATCAACACACTTAAGCCAAACTAAAATCATTAATGAAGTTAAAACAAAGGAACTAATAAACAAAGCATATTTTTTTTAAATATGAGAAAAATCCATATTCAAAGCCTCCAACAATATTATTTAATAAGATTAGGTTTGGCTTTTTACTGTTTTTGTTAAATATTTTGTTTTCTTAATTTAATTTATGCGCTAAAAATTTTAGCAATTTATAGTTTTTAAATATTTAAATTAATAATAGTTTTTTAACGAGTCTATAAGTTCGCTAATATACAATAACAAAAAAATGTTTAAACTGCCAAAATAAATTTTTATTCATATTTTAAGATAAAATTTATATCGATTTTGCCCTTTAAGGCAATTTGTTGTCAATATAAAATTTTAAAATACATTAAAAAAAAGTGCCTCGAGCAAAATGTTTTAAGCCAAAAATTTTAAGAACATAAAGTATTTTTTAATGAGTTGATTGAGATGTTAATTTGCAGCTACCTTCATACTGCTAGCGGCAAAGTTACATGAATTACAAACTTACGCCTCCTTTTATGTAGTTAAAACCGGTTTTATAAAAAAAAACCTTTATCAAAAGGATTGAAAAAATAAAAATTTCAATAACGGTAGTTGTCATATAAAAGCAGAGAAATATAAAACTGGGAATAACTGTAATTTTTATTTGTAAGTTTACCAAATAAGTACAATTGTACCAATTTGTCCATCCCCGTTTAAAAGGCATATTTTTAATGTTACTTCGTTAAGCGATTTAAATCGGCTAAAAATATTGTTAATATTGTTAGAAAATCTACGAATCGATTTAATACATAGAAAAAATAAAATTCTTATTTACTTACTGAATTCACAAATGCAAACAATATTTTTATTTAAAACGACTTATTACACAATTAGTAAAATTTAATACTCCAATTCGTAAATATTTAATTAGAAAAAAACAGTGAAGTAAAAATGAAAGATAAAACCAATTAAAAATTAAAAGTTAAAATCAAACAAATGATTGTTAAAAAATTATTTATATTTTTTCTGTGCTCGACAGCAAAATTAAGCTTGAAAAAATTTTAGTAGCGTAGATTCGTCTAAGAAAATAAACTCCGTAGGAGGTAGAGGTCCTTACTGCGTGAATATTGCCGTAAACAAACGAAAATATTAATTTAGGAAATAACTCAGCCGGTTATACTCTGCGTAACTAATTTTCTTTAAGTCTTCTTTTCAATAGTAATATATTTTTCGTCAATATTATGACAAACTTCATACAAAAAAAAAGCATGATTGCTATGTTCGGCTATGCCGAATCTTATATACCCTTCACCATGTACGGGAATCTAGTTTAGTGAAGTAGCTCCTATCGAACATCAAAATTGGGGTGACAGAGAATTAAAAATAAGAAAAAAATTTAGTACTACATACAGTTTTACATAAAAATGTCATGAGATCTTAATGGGTTAAGCATTTTTTAAAAATTTTAGTGTTTCCTGAAAAATCTTTTAAAAGCTTGTATATGACACCCGTATTGATGTTTTAAAAAATTTCGTCTACAATCGTACTTTTCTATAAAAAGTTCAGTGGCACATAATACGAAACAAATAGGCGAGTGCTAATTTTTTCACTTATGTTTTTTTTTCTTATTTTTTATTTCACAAAACTAGATTTGTTACAAATATTGAAAAACTAGAGGCAGGCGTGGTGTTTTGCCCGGTGCCTAAAAAGACATTGATCGATCTTGCTAATTTTTAATAGCAAAATTTTTGAAACTATGTCTGAATTGTAGGAGCATTTTAATTTTTTTTAAGCTCATTTAGTGCCTTGGCAAAGTTGATTTCAACTCGAAGGCAGATAGACGGACATCGCTCAAGGAACTGCGTCATTATTATTATTTTTTTTTCAATCCATTGCCACCCTAATATATATTTTTTTTTTGTTAAGTTTCGGTATAACCAAAGATAGCGCTTTTACTTGTCATATTTTTAATTTTAAAAGAAAAAAGTTCTATTTAAAGAAGTTTATTTTAATAGAATTAAATGAAATATTGAAACCAAAGTTTTTAAAATTCAAATTATTCTAAGCCCATCAATACAATGAACTTTATTGAAGTCATGTTTGTTAAACTATTTTTCCAATTAACCGTTAATAAAACACAAAGAAGAAGAGAAAAGTTAATAAATTGTTTTGTAGTGGTTTTTTGTGTTCAACCTTAGAGGGCTGTAGACAAAATGTTGTTGCAAGTTGAGTAAAGTTTTTATTTTTACTATTAATTAAAAATAATGTTTAACCTGTGTTGGCAAAAGCTCTATAGAAAGCAGATGTTATGTGAAATTGTTGGTATTTTTCTTCTTAGCGGAACTCAAAATAATTTCTTCTTTTTAATTCTTAACAGGGACTTAAATTAAGGGAAAAGTAAGAAATTCTTATGGTTTTTAGTTTCACATGTACAATAAAATTTTATTAATTAATTATTATTTAGAGTATAAAAATAACGCCACAGCAGATTTATTACTAAATTCTACATTTTTTCTAAAACAAAGAAAATGAAAAACCACTTTGCTGTAGCTGGAGGTTAAATCCAGAGCTCCCTGTTTGAAAACAGGTATTTTATATATCATTTTTTTTTTAATTATGTTTTTCTTAAAGGAATCTGAACTTTTTAGCAAACTTTCGAATTATTGATAGTTTCCCTTTTCTATTTTTATTATAAATATTCAGATTTTAATAAATTGGCGTTTTTTATAATTTTATTTTCATAGATTTTTGTGAAAATGTGATACTTTGTTAAAATTTATTTACTTAATGAATGTATGATTATTTGAGCAATTAACAACAACAGCAACAACAATAATAATATAAAAATTATACAACCGTAAGAAAAATAAAACAGCTTGCTTATTTTTAGCAATATCTTCAACATTTGAGCCGTTTATTTTAAAAGTGGCATAAGTCACTTTGCTTTTAAGCTGATGAACATATTTGTATAGGATTGTGTTTCAAAGGTTTAAAGGTATTGAGGGTAAATCTCGAGAAAATATAATGCTTATTTTTAATAAAAACTTTGGTCAAAATAAAAACGTAGCAGTTCTTAAAATATAATTTTTTTCTAATTTTTTTGAAAAATAGTCGGCTCATTTATTAACCGATTTTACTAACCTTCAAATCTCGAAAGTATGTCTAACAGATATGAAATTTTCGTTGGTTGTCAAGGGTCTTCTCGAACCTGATTTGAATACAAACACAATCAGCCAAACAAACAAACGTCGCTTAGCTACTTCCATGTACAGGTATGACAGTTGGTCATTTTGCTTGCGGATCTATTTGCAGGTATAAAATTAAGATGTTGATTCAATTTGAGCTCGTTGACAGACCTTTTGATTAGTTTCTCGCTAAGCAACTCCGTTTAATTTATCATATATTGAGAACTTGTAAGTTTTTGAAAAAAAGAAATGTTTGGGAATTGATCGAATCTCGAATGTGAGCTAGATCTACGAATTGCCAGCTGATGACCAGTACAGTACTGCCATCAGGGTCCTTAAAAACCCAAGGACAATTACTTTTTCATTAAAATTAAAGTATCAAACAGCTACTTTGAATAAAATCAATGGTTCTTGCTGCTTGAAAATATTTTTTTTAAACAGAAATTAATTTAAACCAAGTAAAAGGTCTGTCTGCATTTGGCTGTGTCAAATTTTTTATACCCTTCATTATGTATGTAAATCTAGCTCTTAATGGGTTTAGCATTTTTTAAAAATTTTAGTATATTCTAAAAGACTTTTTCAAAAGCTTTTAAATGATATCCATATTGATATCTAAAAAAAAATATGAAAAGTTCAAATGCTCTTAACTTAGAAAATATGGGAGAACGAATTTTTTCTTTGGATGTTTTTTTATTTTTTAATTCTCTATCGGCCCATTTGTGTTTTCTGATTGGATTGACATCATTGTTCCCAATGATATGGAAAAATTAAAGGCAGGCGTGGTGTTTTGCCCGCTTCCTCGAAGGACATGGACCGATCTTTGTAACTTTCAGTAACAATTTTTTTGAATTAATATTTGATCGATTGGCGTATTTAAATTTTTTTATCTAGTGCCTTGACAAAGTTGATTTTAACACTATAACATTGTTGTTGTTGTCAAACTATTCTCTTTCTGTCTTGCCCATTTCATCAATCAAATTTAGACAATGTTCTTAAGTATGAACATTGTCTAAATTTGTTTTCTTAAACAACATCTCTTTTAAAAAAAGCCTTTCAAATAGTTTGTGTTTCAATTCTGAAATTATTATTATTATTATTTTCCAGCACACTTTTTACATTATTCTTTGGCAAATAGTTTGACTCTGTATTGTTTTTCAAGTAGTAGTTGTTGTTGTTGTTATTGCTGTTACTAGTATTATTGATTAATATGTATGTACATGCTACGAAAAAAGAAATAAAAATTAACAAATATAAAAATAACAGAATTTTCATTACAAATAACTGTCTTGAATTGTGTTGTATGGTGGTACAAGTTGCCAGCACACCTGTGTATATTTAAACTTAAGAAAAACGAAAAACAAAATACCCACAGTGCAGAGTTCTAAATGGTAAATGTACATACATACATTGTTTGGTATGAAGAATATGTTTTGTTAAATATGAGGCACAAATTTAAATAGCGGCTCTGTTTCTCTAAAGCGAATACCAACAGCAGCAAAAACAATAAAGACAATAATTCATAAACAACGATTGTTACACTGCACAAAAAATAATGAACAACAATATTATTGGCTTGAGCTTCAAAAATAATAGAAACTCTTTAAGTTTTATTTAAACATAAATTTATTCTTAAACATTAGTGGGTATGGTGATTTGTTTAAAGTTAAAAAAAAAAACAAAAATGCATTTAAGAATTTTTTCTCTTTATTCGTTAATTCCATCAATAAAGTCAATAACATGCAATGACTTTGATGAAGAAGTACTGTACACAGTCTGATGGAATGAATGAATGAATGTTTGTATGAATGAATAAATGATTTTGCTTGCCAAAGCATAAAATCTGACACATAAAACGACCCGCCTTTTCTTTTGTCTGTGCTGTGTATGTCTGTCTTTATAGCTTAAATAGAAGTGTTAAAATTGTAGACATGTTTAAGCATGTTATTGATTTGTATTGTTAATGTATAATAATTTGCATACAAAAGTAAAAATAGGTTTTTTAATTTTTCTAAAGCAGGCATGACAATTTATTTAAAATCAACAAAACAACTAAATGAAATGAAATTAGGCAAAGTAAAATAAGCCATTTAAGAAAGAAATCATTACTTGGCCATGTTGACAAAATACTACACTCGACTTATTCGTTATGGCAGAAGATTACATCATATACATATTTTCTCAAAGGCCATAAAGCTAAATTATACCAGTTAAAAAAACTCTTCAAAAATTATACAAATCCACACAAATTATGTATGTTTAACATAAAATTTGCAAAAACAATAAAATCTAATGCCCATAATATAGAATTTAAAATGAGTTAATATTTTCCAGTTAAGTTTCAATTCAATATTATTTGTGATAAATTGTGATGATCAGTACATTCTTGGTAAGCATTTTCTGATATTTATTTACAGAAAGGTAAACTTTTTTCTCTTCGAAGTAATAGTTGGCAAGAAATTATTAATTTATTTTCTTCAAAATAAATGAGAATACAAATTAATATATTTAATCGGGCTTTACTTAATTTCTAAGATTTAAAAGAAGCCGAAAAAAACTCTTATACAAAATAAGAAATATTTTACTTTAAAAATATGAAACCATTGTGCAACTTTTCGGTTTATTAAGCAACTTGTATTTTTTAAATTAATTTATTTTTAATAAATTTTACACCTTTTCCATTAATCAGACAAATAACTTTATTCTTATATTACTTAAATTAATAATAGGTTCAAAGCCCATTGTGCAGGTGCATATTTTTCTTAAAAATAAATTATTGCTCAAATAACACATTTTTTTTTAATTATTTATTATTTAAAAAGTTATTAACAAAACATTTTGTAATAATTTAATATTTTAAAGCAGCCCATTGTGCATGTCAGTATTTACTCTGAAGAAAAACAAATCCTTTTTTTATTACTTTATCCGGTCCATAACAAGGCGTTAAAGCGTCATGTATCTAATCAAATTTGATGGCCAAATACAATAATGGAGTCATTGAAATGTGGAATATATTATCGCTGATAAAGAGGATGATTATGCAATGAATCTTGGGACAACGGAGTGATCGGTTTAAAAACCGATGAATTACTATTAGATTCCTCTACTCATATCGATATATGTATATAACTGATCAGTCTTGGACAGGGAGAGAGGCATACGCTTTTAAGGACCATTTGGCTCATGGTGGACAATGCATGGTCTAAGAAGTGGCAATAAAGTTCTTAGGGTCATTAATCTAGAAACTAGAACTTTAAATTTTTAAATTATAATGAAAATAACAATGACTTTTTGAGCAGAACGAGCTGTGGAACAATGAATCGCGGTGCCGCCATGGATTGCAGGCCAAATGATAAGGTCATATCTATTATAACATTGTGGTAGCTGATTCTAAAAGCTTCCATTAAATTAGACCTGGAATTTTTTCAAGGCAAAAGTAAATTAAATCACTATGGACCAATAAGTCTTCGAGTAGAAGTGTGTAGAAATCTAACCTAATAAGTCATATTCATATTCATAATTTAAAAATTAGACCCATTGTGCAGGCGGTGAATTTCAATAGTTACATAAAATGTAAAAATAATTATGTTAAAGCGAATAACCTCTGTGCCAAAAGTTGTTTTTTATACTAAAAACTAATTATGTTATTGTCAATTTAATCAACAGAAATATTTTATAAATCGCTAAGAAGGATTTTTGTAAATCCAGCTCTGCATCGAAAAAAAATTATTTAAATTTTTAATGCAATTATATTTTATTAAGAAAAAGGAATACATAAAAAATCTATATCTATTTATAGTGAAAGCATATTTTTTCGGTTATTATAAAATTATTTAAATCTTATTGTTGTTGTGCTTAATTCTTTTAATAATTTAATTTGAAAAACTTAAGATCTTTAGAAAAATTTTGCAGCTCTTTTCAAATGCAACACACAAAGAAGTGACTTTAAGTGTAACAAATGTAATAAAAACAACATTCTCCCTTTTTACAAAGCGTGTTTTAATAAAAATTTGCTTTCATTGAACAAACCACACAGCAGCAAATATTTTTTCTTTTCTTTTTTAATTCTTCTTGCCGATCTACAGCCATAAACCTTCTTTAAATATGACACCGCTTATAGCTGGCGAGTAACGCTTTTCTTTGTGAAAGGCAAGTTAAGGAAAAATAAAACTCAAACAAACAAATTTAAGTTAAATAAAACAAATAATTTCAAGAAACAAAATAAATAAAAAGAAGAAAATTATTAGATAAATTTCATTTTTCTTAAAACGAAATAGAAAAAAAGATAAGAGCAAAGTAAATATTTAAATTTCATTACAAAATGTCTTTAAACACAAAAAAGTTGGTAAAACAAAATACACTTGTGCACAGCTTACTTAAGAAGTCTTAAAAATCGAGCCGACAGACAATATAAACAAAAACCAAAGAGGCTACAATTGAGTACATCTCCCAAAGTTTATTTTCACAAATATAACGAGTAACATAAAAACTATTTACTGAAAATGCTCTTCAAGTACAAAGACTTGGGAAATTGTAGTTTTTTTTAAAAAGTTTTCTGCATTTTATAAAATAATAAAACTAAAAATAAAGCTTAACTCCGACTTTAAATTTTTATTTATTTATTTATTAATACGACCATACAACACACATATCTATTTTATTAATTGAGTTTACTTTTGCCATACTTGAATAACAAAAAACTAACCATTTAATGCTACTGATTTTCCTTAATTGTTGTTACTAATGATAATTGGATTTAATTGGTTTTAATGGCAGCAGAGTCGGGAATGGCTTTTATTAATGGCAATGCTTTAAAACCATTGGACTATGGGATAATGATAATGATTTTTTTTAGTAATTAACAATTGAAACATTTTAATTAATAGCTTTACAATTATTTAAAATAAAGGTTGTGATAAAAGCATTATTTTTCACAACCATTATATTTTAATTTTATTGACATTACCAGTATATTATTATCGATTATTGGAAAACTGAAGCAAAGTTTCCAATGCAAAGGAAATTGACGATAAATAAATTGATCTTATTACTTACACCCACTTATGAATTTTTCTTTATTTATTTTTTAAATAAATCATTTTACAAAAAAAAAAAACTTTTAAAGGAATTTATTTATCAACATCCACATTCTTCAAATATTTAATAATTTTCTTAAAACTTTTTTTATTTGACATAACCAGGCAATATTTATTTATATTTATCTATTTTTAATGAGAATTTTTTATTTATAAATTTCATATTTTTTTTTTTTTTTTTGTTTTCATTGTTGGAACAATTAAACCGTGATAAGTTTGTTTATTATATTTATTGACGTAAGTAATAAAATTGGAAAAAGCAAAATATAGTGATCAAAATTAGTAATCGTACAGTAAATGCACAGTAATTTTATATTGAAACAGCGCACGTCAGTGTCAAATGATAACAACAACTATGATTGTTTGAAGCCATCCTAAAATTCACACGAAAAAAACGCATAATTTATCAAAAAAAAAACATTGAATTGTAGAGATAAATAGTTAAAAAAAACTTGTTTTATTTTTTTAACGTTTTTATAACAATAAAACTCTTTAAAGTTCGAAATCTTAATTAAAACCAGACAAAAAAACTGACACATTTGAAACTATTTTAAATAGAAAAGAGTTGCCACTGTAGCCTTTTGGGTATTAAATTGGAATGAAATTTTGCTTAGTTATTAAATCTAGGTTTTGGCTTGTGTAAATAGAAACAAAGCTCAAAATAAAGCTTATAAAATTTTTCGTAATTAAATGTGTTACAAAGATCAAGCAAAAATTGTATAAAATTTTTTGTAAAAAAGTCACTTGTGACCCCCAGTTTATGTATTTCAAACAATAAGAGCGTTAAAAATATTTAGAAAAATTTAGAAAAACATTAAACAATATGTTGTGCATTTGTTTAGTCTTTAAATAAAGAAAGCATTGTGGTGTTTTTGTCAGGTGTTCCATAAAATGCAACCCTGATGGCAAGGAAAATATTGATTACATAGCATTTAGCACCTGTGCAACATGTTCCTGTTTACATTTGATTTATGTTGTACAACGTGTACATTAACGTTGCGTCAAATTATATTACTCTAAGACTATGGTAGCCCTTCCTCGATGCTAAACAATAAAACAGCTGATTTCAATACAAAAAAACGAGATTATTAAGCAGACAAACAATCAAAACATAGAAATTATTTTAATTGTTTTTTTTAGGTTTGGAGCAAAATTAAATTCTTTTAAGATTTATCTCAAAAAAATACATTTTTGAAATTACAAAGAGCAGTGACTAATCAAAATAAAAAAAATAAAAATTTCTTTTGTAGGTTAAAAACAAATATGCAAAATAATATAAAATAAAATAATTCAGAGTGCTATATTCGGCTATGCCGAATCTTATATACCCTTCACCACGTGTGTGAATCTAGTTTAGTAAAGTAAGTCCAATCAAATAAGCCAATATTGGAGTGACAGAAAATTAAAAAATTAAAAAGAAAATGTTTACATAAAAATGTCATCGGCTTTTGATGGCTTTAGCTTTTTCTTTAAATTGTAGTCGCTTCTGAAAGATCTCTTCAGAAGCTTTGAAATGATACCCATATTGATGTCTTAAAAAAGTATGATGCACGACCGTACTTTTCTGTGAAAAGTTCAGAGGCCTATAACTCGAAAAATATGGCCAAGTACCAATTTCTTCACTGGATGTTTTTTTTAATTTCTTAATTCTCTATCGCCCCATATATATTTGTTTTTTGATTGGAGTTAAAAATAAGTTGGAAAAATCAGGGCAGCAGTGATGTTTTTGCCTGCTGCCTTGAATGATATGGACCGATCTTGCTGATTCTTAGTAGCAAAATTTTAAATTTTCTTAAGTGCCTTGGCAAAGTTGATTTCTACACTAACACGAACGGACAGACATCGCTCAATCAACTTTGCGATGTATAAGAACTCAGAGTAAATATACACTTTAAGGGTGGGTTCGAAATGGATTCTGTAGAAATTACAAACGGAATGACAAACTTAGATATACTCTTTTTCCTCCTGTGGTGAAGGGTATAATAAATAATAATATAATAAATAATAATAAATAAAAATGTAATGGCAAAACATTTTTTAAACACAAACTGTCATTCTGTTGCAATTTATATTTTACCAGCAGCTGCCTAAAATTATGCTTTCACATTTATTAAATATATAAAACATCATTGCAATATTCCATCATCCTTAAGGTAGGCCTTGATTTTTTTAATTATCGAAGCATAATGTCACCAAAAACTGCAATTTAAACGTGTCACGTTTAAAATAATTTTCTTGAATAAAAAAAACTAGTTTTATTTTAAATGGATTTAATATTATAGTGGTTAAATTTTCACATTGTTGTTGTTAAAACACATGCATACATTTGTATGTGTGTGTTAGATTTATGACAGTATTTTACATTTACGATAAATTTGAGGCACATATTTTTGGTTTTAGCAACATTTGCGCAGTTGGAGCAGATCTTCGTGCTTAAAGTAGTTTGCCTTGAAAGGATGTTTCAGGTCACATGTTGTCTATTGTTGTACATTGGACCAACAACAACACAAGCTCATATGCTTTAATTAATGACCAATGAAAATGTCACAGAAAAATCGTTAAAAAACAACTATATTGATTGCTATAAAACTTCAAGAGATTGGTCAATGGAGAATTGAAAAATTTACAGAAA
This sequence comes from Cistogaster globosa, assembly GCA_937654795.1. NCBI lineage: Eukaryota > Metazoa > Arthropoda > Insecta > Diptera > Tachinidae > Cistogaster > Cistogaster globosa. The sequence goes on from OW569407.1 coordinate 3,670,541, forward strand.
CATGAATACACACATACAATTTGATGGTAAATACTAAGCGTTATTTATTTTAATATTAGTTTACTGTTGCACGTTTGCCTGGGGAAAAACTCATCTTGCAAATAATCGCTGTAATCTACGCAGCAGCGGTAGTATTTCAATTTAATAGTAAAGACATTATTATTTATTAAAAAATGTCCGTTGCAATGGCAATTCGTTATACAACATTCTTTCTGTGAATGAAGATACATTTATGGAATTTATTTAATTAATATTTCCTTTTAGCAGGCATCCAAACGTTTTAAAGCAAAAAAGTTTTTTCTCTTGTTTTTTTATGTTTCTGTAATTTTTTTTTAGCAAATTTATTAATGAATTAATATGAAGTCATTAAATTTTATTGCCACACATTTATTTATTTATCTTAAATATCTATCAATCAATCTACCATTCATCCATCCATCCTTGTACTATCAGTTTGCCATTTATACATTAGACCACAACAATTAAGTCAGCAAATAATTTTAACAAAATTGCATTATTTTTAACAAATGGCCATAACAATTTAAACAACTGGTCTAGTTTACCAAAAATGAATACTGTAGAAGCCATCTACGTGAAATGTGGGGCGTTGCAAAGGCAAAATATTTTGCTGATGGATGTCTTGTCTGTTCCAAAATAAACTCAAACTTAAAAGTTCTTTTAATTTAAGATTAAATACACCAGGCCCTAATTAACCCGATACAAAGGTTTATCTGCTTGTAAAATAGTAAAAAAAGTACCTGAATTGAAAAAAAAAGTACCGGATTTTAAATAAATTACCAGATGATTTTATGCAATTTAATTTTTACTTCTTTTCAGCTTTCGCTAACTTTAGATTTTATAAGCAGTTTGAAGCAAATTTGGAGTAATTTTGTATTTCTTCGCAAGTCATAAGAAGGGTCAGAAATGGATATTGTACAAATTACAAACGGAATGACAAACTAAGATTTACCCTTTTTCAAATTTTTGTGGTGAAGGGTATTAAAAACAAGCTCTCTATAGTTTTTTTTTTTTAACGAGTTACTAATAACTTTAAAAGGTTTTAAAAATATATCATTTTTTTAATAGATATATATTTTTAAAAAAATTTCAGCACAAAGCTAAGCAGTGTAAGAGGGTTTTGCTGTATAATGTGTACTAACATTTTACAGCAAAACCCTCTTACAAAAAACAACTCAGTCAATGATATTTGTGACTAAACTAAGTCAAGTGTTTGTTGAAAACATTTAGCCGGTCATTGATAAGTTGTTTAGTACATAAATATATTACAAAGTAATTTTTATATTAATTTCAAAGAACTGTTCATGTAAAATAAGGTGGCATAGAACTTTGGACTGCAGAAATCATAAACTAAAAAAATGCTTTAAAAGAAGTAAAAAAAGCGTTGTTAAAAACAATTCTTAGCCTTAAAGAAAAATATATTCAGTACAAAGTTCAATTAAATTAAAGTGTAACGATAGGATAGCAAAAGAAAGAGTAATAGATTGTTATTACTTCTAAAGAAGTTATTTGTGTCTGGCAACTTGTCTCCATTTCCATCGTATCAATAAATGATGCAATGATGCCAGACAATTGACATTCAGTGATACATTAAATTCAATTAAATTGAATTGTGGCTTTTAACAATTAAACTTCAAGTCGTTTAGACAGCAGGTTGTTAATTTGTTAATTATTTATGTTTGTTACTCCAGAAATCCGTCATTTTTGATTTTTTTTCAATTTTCTTATACCCTTCCGTTTGCAATTTCTACAATATCCATTTCCGACGCTATAAAGTGTATGTATTCTAAGTTTCTGTTTATCTGTCCGACCATGATAGTGTTGAAATCAATTTTGCAAAGGCACTAGATGATTTAGAAAAAATTTAAATGCGCCAATCGATCAGACACAGTTTCAAAAATTTTGCTATTGAAAAAATAAATATAGGGGGCGATAGAGAATTAAAAAATAGGTAAAAAGCATCTAAATTGGCGAGTTATGGGCCTCTGAAAATTTCATAAAAAAATTATCATCAATCAATAATAAAAATGTTTATTACTATGGCTGCTATAGCTGCAAGAACTAAACTCATAAATTTTAAAGGGTGTGTCACGCAAGACAAGATTTTGAAGTACATGGGGTTATTTTTTGAGCTTAAAAAAAATTTTTTTTTAAATATAACCAGATTTTATATTGCAATATTCGCTATGTCATCAAGTATAGGAAATAAAATTTAAAATTGGAGGTCATTACATCGGAGACGTATTTTTCGTTTCTTTCTTTGATTTCTTCTACAATAAATAGACAAACAAAATTAAAAAGGTTATTCCCATACAGATATGTTTTTGAAAAATATATTCATATAATTTGACCCTTATTAGACAGACAATTGTGGCGACAGACATATCGGATACAAGTATATAAAATAAAATTTAAGCTTAAAAGATGTCCGCTTTTTAAACTGAAAAAAAGACACACTTTTGAAGTTTTAGCAAAGAACGTCTTAGCTCTTCTGTCTATTTTAATATTAGATTGCTTTTTGAAAAAATTAGTACGTCCTAATTGTAGATGAACCCTTTTTTTGTATGTCTGCTTTTGTCTTAATTTAGTTGTGTTCACTCTTCTATTTACCACATTTGTCTCTTAGGTGCCTTTAATTAAAAACTTTAATTGCGAAATTTATTATACAATATTTCATGTATTTGTACTTGTTTTACTACGACAATGATTTTTTTCTTATTTTATTTATTTTAGTAGAAAATTTTTAAAATTCTTCACAAAATAACAGAGTCTATTCAGAGCTGTAGGCTTAATTACATAAAAATCGAGCGTGAGATTTGAAATTATGTCTTAACATTTTTGGATTTTGTATTTTTCTCTCACCTACATGTCATCTATATAACAATTGTAAAACAAATTATCATAAATTATTTATACACACACACACACACAGTAAAAATATATTCACTCACAAGAAATTTTTAAATGTTGCAAACAAGTTGACCAGGTGCTTGAGAATTTAAGAAGTTTTAAGATTTAAATGTTTTCAATTGCAATAAATGTCATGTTTTTTTTTCGTGCGTCTGTCCAAGTGTTAGTAATAACTTGTAAAAAGGAATGCCTACCAAGTCTCATAAATCTTAAAATTTTTTTAAACAATTATATTTTGAAATTAAAAATTTATTAGTAGAATTTGAGATATCTTGAATATTTTTCTCTTTTGGCAAATTATGCTGTTGCTTCTATTGCAGGAAAAATATATTTTTTAAACAAATCTTATTAATTGGCTGATCTGATGAAAATAAAATTTTTTAACAGCCAGTAGTTGCAGCAGAGATATACTCAAGTCCAGTAGTAGTTCTACGGATTTTTGATTTGATGAGCCACTTAGACCAACTACTATTATTTAAGTTATCTCTTACCATAAGTTTTGACAACCCTTTCGAGCACTTAAAAACATTCAAGGTTTAATATTTTAAGATATTTGATGGTCTTATTAACTGACGTTAAAGTTTGCAAAATGTTCTTTAGTGAAGTAACTCCAATAAAAAAATCAAATATTGGGGTGACAAAGACTTAAAAAATAAAAAAAAAATAAGTACGATCTATAATTTTGCATAAAAACGCTATCGGCTCTTAATTGGTTAAGCATTTAAAAAAAGATTTAGTATTTCCTAGAATATATTTTTAAAATCTTTTTAATGATACCCATTTTGATATTTAAAAAAAAATTGGTACACAATCCTGCTTTTCTATGAAAAGTACAGAGGACCATAACTCGGAAAATAAAGACGAGCGCCAAGTTTTTCATTTGATGTTTTTTGATTTTATTTATTTATTTTTTTTTTTTTATTCTTTATGGCCCAATATAACTTTTTATATTATTATTGAAGTTAGAGGCAGGCGTGATGCTTTGCCCGCTGTCATAATCATGCTAATTTTCAATAGTAAAATTTACGAAACAATGTCTGATCGATTGGCATATTTAAAATATCTCTAGATCATCTTGTACATAGGCAAAGTTGATTTCAACCCAAACACGAACGGACAGACGGACATCGCTCAATCTACTTCGCTATGGATAACAACTCAGAATATTTAAACTTTATGGGGTCGGTTCGTTTGTAATTTTTACAAACTTCGATATACAATTTTTCCACCTGTGGTGAAGGGTATAAAAATGTTGATCTGTGCTTGTATATTTTTTTTATTTTTACGTTGAGTGTTGTCCACAGATAAGACTGATTCTCTTAAGAGTTTCGGAACTATTTTATTGTCAATAAGGAAATTAGAAATTCAATATATTTTTAAGGGTGATAAGAAAGAGAGCGCGAAGTGGTGAAAGGTAACTCTGGTACAAAATACCTCTTTATCATATAATATCTACACAACTACAATAGCAATAATTGCTAAATTTAAGAATAAAGTGCAAAGCTGATAAAATTTATTTATTTTTTTTTTTTTTTTGGTATAACTCGAACCTGTAAAGTACCATAATACATTTGGTACAATATTTAAAATTTTAATTTTATTTTCTAACTTAACAATCACTCGGTTAGTTTTAAAATAAAAATATTTTTTATTATTTTTTCTTTTTTTTTATTCAATAATTTCCACATTAAAAAAGTGAGCACGTATAAGTGAAATAATTATGAATTATAACATTCTTAAAGAAATCGATGAGAGGACTAGTTAATCGTTTCAAAACTTTGAGGGAGAAAATCATTTAATTTTTGTTTTTTGAAAAAATTTTTATTTTTTCCCTGTTTCCTGAAGGTGTGGCGAAATATTTAAAGAAAAAAAAGTGCTTGTTAAACTAGAAAATAAAATTAATTATAAAAAAGGTAAAAAAAAAGTTTAAAAAGTTTAAGTTTTTTTTTTGGCTTTAAAAGACTTGTTTTTTATGTTTTGCAATAGCTTTACCACAAGTGTACTTTTATCTAATCAAATAAGTACCAAATCATTATAAATGTTTAGTTTTAATATTCAACATTTCTTTTTTCGATGTTCACACTTTTTGTGAAACAATGTTTTTTGTATCTAAAATGCATTGAAATAACTTGCAGTTAGAAGAATAGGAAACGGTTACTGCTTATACAAATTTGTTATATTTTTATAGGAGAAAATCTAAGTCTTCGCCATTTGTGATAGTAACTTTAATAATTGAGTGCATAGTGAGGTACAAGGCTACCAGAATAGGATCATAAGAAAAGTACTTATTATTATTCTAAGCCTGTAAAAGTAAAAAATTAAAGTAAAAAGACTGTAAAAAAGCTAGTGAATAATGTTACTTCTTGGAACAAAGCAATCATTAATTATCTCTACCATGTCGAACTGTGAAAATGTTAATTTTTTGTTTCAATCTATGAGGATGGAATTGAAAATAATTCTTATTTTATCAAAAAAGTTTTTAACAAAAAGTTTACTGCTAAATGTGTGGATATGCTTTTCAAGTCTTACATTTTTCTCTCAATTTTTGAAAACATTTTGTAAAAAAAGTTTTAATTTTTCCAAAAAAAAAAAAAAAAAAAAAAAACTGATGAATTTCTCAAGCGCAATCAATTTGATTAAAATTGATTATTTATTATTAAATTAGCGGTATTTCATTATAATTAACATTTGATTTATATTAGAAATGCAAGCTAGATGACATATTCATACTCATTGAAAACTCACGCATTTATTTTTTAACAAATATTTGTAATTCCTGATCTAAACGTGTTGCTAGGTTCACCTTCCTTAGCGATGATTTAGCAAATAATTTTAATAAAAATGTTTATTTTCATTTTCACAGTTTCAATTTCAAACATTGTATAAATGTTTTAGTTAGTGCGTTTTAGCAAGAGCTTAAAGTGAATTAAAACTTTATTGGGATCACCTTGATTTAAAGTTAAACGATTTTGGATCAACAAAAATCGTTGTTTGTTAATTATGACTAATTTTGTAGATAAAACATCTTAATTAAAAATAATTTTGGCATTAAAAATTGTTCCTATTTCGTTTGGATTTTTGTTTTATGTTCAATTTTATGTTATTGGCAATTGAGTCATGTAAAATGTGTGTCTTTTCCATAATTTAAGTTGAACAAGTTTGATTTTATTTTTTTTTTTTTTTTTTTTTTTTTTTTTTTTTGTTTATGTGTGATAATAACGATCTGTCACATTAAGTTTATTTGGTTTATTAAGACGATGATTATCCATAATTAAGTGTTTATTGGCAATTTGTTAATAAATGTTAAATAATAATAAACAGCTTGCAGTTATATTGTTTGTTGTAATTAATTTCCAGTTTGTTGCTTTTGTTTTAAATTGATTTTTTTGTCTTAAGTTTGTAAATCCGTAGTGTATTAAATTTTTGGCTGGTTGGTAAATTTTGAGAAATGTGGCCAAGTTATTCTTTAAAATATAAAATTAATTTTAATTATAAACAAGGACAAAGTGGACAATGACACCTTGCAAGAGGTGGACAGAGAGTTGAGATCTTAAAACTCGAGGTCGCACCGGTAAGGAATGATTATAAAGTAGTGGAGAAACCTGTCAACCCTGTTCTATCAAAATAAATGTTAACGACGTAAGCCCAAATTCAAAGCTGAGTTGAGAGAAAGAGAGAGTGCCCAAGAACCAGTAAATGAATATGTAACGAAATGACTCTAAAAGTGAGCAAGTCGGTCAGAGTTTTAATGCGGTTCCATTGAATAGGGAAGAGTGAAGTCGTATAAGCCTCCAAAATATATTCAACCAGGAATCAGCAGCTATTTAATGTCTCACATAACGGCTGGTTTCCATAAAACGTAAAAAGATGGCGATAGGCAGCTACATGCTGACAGGCTCAAATGATGTTGAAAAAGCTCTTAGAATGTTCTCGAAGTACTGAAGTAGAAAGTAGAGTAAAAATGTAGAACTTCTATTTCAACAGTAATGCTAGGAACACAATTGGGACGAACGACGAATTTTTCGTTGCGTATATTCGCCGTCAAAAATAAAACACATTGGTGTATATGAAAATTAACACAACACCGCAGTCGACGAAATTCGTCGTGCGTGACGAACTCTCCGATAGATTTATTTCTATTTCTTACGCCGACGAACGACGACTAAATTGGAACAGGGTTGCCGTTTCTCCTTTCAGCTTTTAAATATATTAAATAAATAAAGTTATTTTTACCTTAATTATTGTTTATTTCTTCATATACATCATTAATCACAATTATTTTCCATAAAATTGCTTTCTAATGGCTTTTTCTTAATGCTTAATTTTTTAACTTTTTTGTTATAGACAGTAAGCAATGTTGTTGATTATAACAGCTGTAACTTTTTCGTCCTAATTGTGCTCACATTGCGAATTTACGCAGCGAACTTTTACAGATGAATTCGTCGTGCAAGACGAAATTCGTCGTTCGTTCCAATTGTGTTACCGGCATAAGACAGCGTAAGGCTGTTGAAAAATGAAATAATTAAATGCAGCCTGCTTCCCTATTTCTCCGCGAAAACTAGTCACGCCTGTCTTATTTCAAATTTTTGTTTCTTTAACGACTTAATAAAAAAAGTTTCGGACCACTCGTATATTGATTGTCATCATTTCTTTAAATGACATACTTCTATAACAAGAATCTAAAAACAAAATTTAGTTTTTATGAAAGAAACTTAAATCTAAAGTTGCTGTTATAACTGCAGGTGTCACATTATTCGTTTGTAACCACATGAATGTTAGTAAAGTGTGGAAATATATTTTTGCAAGAATATGGCATTCGAAATTCCTCTGGGATTTGCTAACAAAACTGCAATAACTTAAAAATTATTAAATTTAATTTTTAACACAAATTAGTCTACTTATAAAAATATTTATTTCTCAACAAAATAAAAAAACACGTTTAAATTAATTACCCCCATAACAAACTAAAAGAATTCTTTTTTCAAAAACTAAAAAAAAAATATTCAACCGAATTTAAAAAAATACAACAGACTACAATCTCTATTTTATAACGTGCAGTTATTTTAAGGTAAAATTAAAAGATTTTTTAAAAAACAATTCAATATAAAAAAAAATAAGATTAACTATGTTTTGAAATTTAAACTGAATTAAATATAAAACATAACATGTTTGTTGTTTTTATTAGTTTTATGTTTGAAAATTAAAAATCCTGCTAAAGAAAAAAACACAAATATTCAGAATTTTTCTCAAACTCTATAAAAGTAAAATGAAAATCAAATTAATTTTATATATTGACCATATAAACAATTGAAACGCATAAACATTTCAAATATGATTTTTGTATTTTTAATAAGTCTGTTTAAATTTTCACGTACAACAACAACTACTTGCAAGATTTTAAAAAGTATTTGAAACAAAACAAAATTTTTTTTGTTAATAAAAGCGGCAAACAATAATGTTCGCTAAGCATTTGATATTTATTTGTATTATTTTGTATGCTACAATTGTCTGCCACCCAATTTTATTGACTAACGTCATAAGACAGTTATGGTGATTCCGGTGTTACAAATCTTTGACCATGTTTTTGGATTTCTCTTTTTTGTTAGATTTTTTCATGTGATTGATTATTCTATTTAAGGCAGTTGGAGTCTTAACAACATTTGCAGAAAGACTTTTAAGACTACGCCTCATTGCATCATTTAAACTTTTAAAAGTAAAATGTCATAAAACTATATTACTTAGAGGGGAAATATACCTCCACGTCATGAATTGAGGGTATACGAGAATTTTAATTGATATTGTTGACATTACTTTTTTTTGTAAAATAGCGCTAGCTACTATTAAAATATCCAAAGTAAAGTGAAGTCATTTTTTTTAAAGAAAATACTTAAAAAATTAAGAGTAATGAAAAATTTTAATTCGGCTTAAGTTCTCGTACGACCCCATAAAGTATTTATATTCTGAATTCTTATGCATAGCGAAGTCCATCTGTGTTCATGTTAAAATCAAGTTTACCAAGGCACTGGATGATCTAGAAAAAATTTAAATACGCCAATTGATCAGACATAGTTTCATGTCCTTTAAAACAGCGGGCAAAACATCACGTATGTCTCTAATTTTTCCATATCATTTAGAACAACGAAGCAACTCCAATCAAAAAAATAAAATTTGGCGCGATAGAGAATAAAAAAAAACATTAAGTGAAAAAGTTGGTGCACGCACATATTTTCCGAGTTATGGGCTTTTGAAACTTTCATAGAAAAGTACGATTTTGCATCATATTATTTTAAGATATCAGTATGAGTACCATTTAGAAAATTTTGAAGAGATCTTTCAGGAAATGCTAAAATTTTTTTAAAGTGCTTAACCCATTAAGAGCCGCTGACATTTTAATATAAAAATTTTTTTTCTTATTTTTTAATTCTCTGTCACCGAAATATTTGTTTTTTTTATTAAAGTTACTTCTGTAAACTAAATTTATTTACATGGTGAAGGGTATAAATGATTCGGCATTGCCTAATATAGTACTCTTCTTTTTAATATATTGATATTTTAGTTAATTTTTGAAGAAAAATTAGACACTTTCAGATTGCAATATAGCATTTAATTGATCGCTACATCCATCCTTAGCATTAGTCGCATCTTTCTGCCTTAGGTTGTGTACGCTGTAAAGTATTCAGCCAACTTCGCTATTAATTTTGAAAGACATTTGTAGTATAAAATGGTAACATTTGCCGAACTGTTATCTTCCAAAAAAATTTTGGAATGATTGTTGTGAAGCAAAAGTAATTTTATTTAAACCCTTATGTTGTAAAAAGAACCAAAGCTTACCCGAATTTTTCCGTTTGCTGCCTCTGCATGATCGTTTTCTAATTAAGACTATAAAATTGAAACTTAATATAAGTTGAGGAACCTCTGAATAATATTTTAATTTAAAATAAAGCATTTTCCTAGAGTTACCTCTTTGGTACTTTTTTTGCACCCTTTAAAGAAACGAATAAATAAAAAATTTATTAAAAAGAATAAAATATAATTTAAACGGTTACTATATTGATTTTATTAGAACATTTTTTGATTTTATTATTTTACTTGATTGATTGATTACAATTCTCATTTAATCAATTTTATTTTTTGTGTTATGTATCTCCAGTATTCTAAACACAAATCGGGTAAACTACTAATGAGCTATGTAAGTGATAGCGCAATGGTCATATGGATATGATTTCCCCATATCAATCAAGAGTACAATCAAGAGTGCAACCAAAATATTTGTTTATGAGAAGTGCAACAAAATGGTATTTTTTTTTTTTGAAAAGAAGAATACAAGTTAAACTTTATTTTATTTTCTAGTTTCTCAAGCACTAGATCAGTTTTTAAAATGAAAATAATCTTTATTATTTTATTGTGTTAAAACAAAACTTAATTTAAATAATTTTATTTCCTGTTTCCTGAAGATGCCACCCAACGGTGTGACGAAATACTGAAAAATAAAAATAAATATTTTTTATTACTTTAAAAGGATGCATTAGGTACCGAGAAGTACCAAATAGTAGTTTTTACCCATTATTCGATTTCCAACAATTGAATCTGCATTTAAATTTCAAGCCTGTGGATTTATTATATCTATTGCCCAGCTTCCCTTAAATATGAACTAGATTCAATTTGTTTGAATGGTGACTTAAAGTAAAAAACAAAAAGAAAAACTCAAAAACAAACACAAGAGCACCAAAAAATAAGAATCATTTTGTTTTAAAACATTTACTCCAGTATTGAAAATTAAAAAAAAAAAAAACGGACAAAAATCACAACTAAAAACTACTTTGTCAAAGAAATACATGCAATTCGAGAAATGATGCGAATTTTGTAGAGAATTTTTTTCTTACGTCCACTTTAATGCGATCAATAATTTATGTGATGTTTAGAGATCGATGATTGTTTTGGGGTGATTGTGCGTTTTAACTTGTTTGTTGATTCGTTTGTGTTTCTTCACAAATCAATTCAATTTTTAGAGATTCTGTGCAGAGATCTCTTGAGTTTTTTGTTTTAGTTTTTTTTTTTTTTGTTTTGTTTTTAAAACATTTAAGCAGCCGTTGTTGTTATTGGAGTTTTCATTAGATTTTCATATGTATAAAAGTAGCGCAAAATCTATGATAAATTACAGTTCAACAAAACGCATTTAGACGTGCGGTCATCTGGAAAAAGCTAAGCTTCAAACTAAACTTAAATAAAATAAAAAAATCTAGTGATTGTTTAAAGATAAACTAAAATTAGTTTTTGAATTAAAGAAAACAAAAATAAAATTATGAAATTTTTGGTGAGAAACGGAAAATTGTTAATAAAACTTATTTTGTGTTAAAAATAAAAAGGAATATTTAACGTGTGTTGTAGATTCTTTTTGCCTTAATTGCCGCTGTTGCTGCTCGTCCTGGAGGTTTATATGGTGGTCATGGATATGGTGGATATGGGGGATATGGTGGCATTAGTTATGCTGCCCCTTCTGTAAGTTATGCAGCGCCAGCTGTCAGCTATGCAGCACCAGCTGTAAGTTATGCAGCGCCAGCAGTAAGTTATGCAGCGCCAGCTGTAACTTATGCTGCTGCTGCTCCTGTAGTTAAGGCGGTTGCTGCTCCTGCTATTTCTTATGCGGCTCCTGCTATTTCTTATGCTGCCCCTGCTCCAGCTGTTGTTAAAGCTGTTGCTGCTCCTGCTGCCACTAGTTATGCTTCCTTCAGCACTGTAAGTTTGAATTAAGATTTCGTTCGAGAATTTTTTTTAATTAAAAAAATTTTCTGTTAAGGTCGTAAGTCATCCACCAGCAATTAAAGCTGTTGCTGTAGCAGCTCCTGCCATATCTTATGCTGCTCCTGCCGTCTCTTATGCTGCTCCTGCTGTTAAAGTAGCTGCAGCTCCTGCAATTTCCTATGCTGCTGCTGCTCCAGCTATTTCATATGCTGCTGCTGCTCCTGCCATTTCCTATGCAGCTCCCGCCATCTCCTATGCAGCTCCTGCTGTTAAGGTAGCTGCTGCTCCTGCCATTTCTTATGCTGCTGCTCCTGCCATTTCTTATGCCGCTGCTCCTGCCATATCACTAGGTTATGGTCACGGTATTGGTTACGGCCACGGTTATGGCTACGGTCATGGTTATCATTAAACTCCTTTAAACAGGCAACTGATTTTAAAAAAAAAATATTAACTACTTGTGAAACATTGAAAGCCGCCGTTTTGTTTTTGCCAATAACGATTTACGCTCTTAGTCATTAATTTTGTTTTTATTTACTTTGTTAAATATTCATTTTAATTTTAAGCATACAAATGGGGAGGTAAGAATATCAGCTCCTGTTAACATTAAACCAGCATTATTTGATTTTGCAGAAAGAATCAAAAATTTTATTTATATTAAAATAAAAGAGAACATAAAAATTATAATATAATTTTAAGCGCTAACTTTAAATTTCAATTTAACCACCTTTTCTTTGCTTCAATCGCACTTATCTTAGATTTTTATTTGAACCCTGTTTTTTTATTCAAATTTATGGCAAGGAAAAAAGTTCATGTTGATAAATGTAAAAAATAATTTCGTTTTAAACATTTAACTAAAATTGATTTCATATATTGTGATTTTATCTTTTAGATATGTATTTAGAGATTTTATAAATCAAAAAGTAACAAAAATAAAAAATTGAACTTTTTTCAAAAAAAGTTGAAGTATTTCATTCCAACATTTGAAATCACAAGTAAGTTTTTAATAAAAAAAAAAACTTTATTTTAGTTAAGCTACAGAAAAGCAAACCATGGTGTCGTGCAAAAACGTTTTTGAAAATAATTTGCAGAGATATTTTGAAAAATATTACCATTAAAAGGAACGGGAGGAATCTAAGAACTCTTTTTAAAAACAGAAAACAAATCTATGCAATTTTTTATCTCATTATTATTAAGCTCTTTTAGTAGACGGCTTAAATTAAAATTGTAGAAAGTTCTCAAAATATTAATTTAATCGTTTCAAATCTTCTTTCTCCGTTCGTGTTTGTTTTTTTTTTTTTTTTTTTAATTTTGAAATAGTGAAAATGAGCCAGAAGCCAAAGGTGATAAGTCAAATAATGAAACATAAATTTTTGCAACTCCTCTATTTTCTGTTTCATGTAAATAACTAAATAGTAAGAAAATATTCTCTATTTATTGATTTTCCTTTTTCTTATTATGCAAAATTTGCACCAATCCTTCACCTCATTGGTTATATAACAATAACTACTTTGACTAAAAGCTTGAAACAAACATGTAGGACCACCTTCATATCCACTTGCCTAAGCTTAAGTAGACTTAAATGCTAAAGAAGATGAGAGATGATATTCGCTTTGCCTTCCTTTGTTTTTTTAAGCTGTTTTAATTTGTCAGTATAAGTAAATTTAAAGACAGCAGGAAGCTGTTTCTTTTACTCTATTTTAAAAACTTCAAGAGTTCTTAGCAAATGGATTGTTTAAAGAAATGAATTATAAAACTTTTTGATCTAAACTTCTTTGCATTTAATTCTTAATATTCTGGTTTTTATAAAGACATGTTGACTTAATTTCATATTTAAAATTAAAACAAAATTGTCGGGTATTTTTGACAATAGAACTATTTCTAAATAATCATCACCAAGTAGTTCCGTCAGGATTGTTAGACAAAACTAAATTTAAAACGAAAATGCTAAATTTATTGTGCAAATAAGAGAAAAGCAATTTAATGTCGACCAAGAAATCATTCGAAATTAATAAAATATGTTTGCAATGTATTTTAGCGCAGGGTGCGTGCGCAATGTTAATAAATCGAAAACCAATCGATTGTCAATCAAGATGAAAAACACATCCTCGAATTTTAGTTAAAAAATTTCTACTGTATATTTTCAATGGAATAGTCAATATTTTAAAACACATGAAATTTTTATTTCACATAAATCTAAAATTTGCTGTTCTGGCTTTCACTTTGTTTTCACAAAGATTTGTAGAAATATATTGTGCAGTTTTAAAAACCATTTTTTTGATTATTTAAAAAGCTGTGGTTTTCTTAGACAAAGCAAAATTCTACAGTTTACAATTCTGAACTTTGATTTTAATCACAAGGACTATACTATTTTCTTTTCTCCAAAATACTTTTCAATAAAAAATGTAAACAATTTTTTTTTGTTGGTTATTGAGTACGAACGGGAAACGCGAAGAAATGCGCAATGATTCGTTTTCACACACACAAATATAAACGAAAAAGATTACATTATGTATATTGTGTTGCTTCCTTTATATACCCTTTTAACAATTTAAGTTTTTAATACAAGAAATTTATGACATAATTTTTTGTGAAATTCTTTTGGTGATTTTCAGTGATTTTCAAGCGTTTTTTCTTATTTTTCTACCCTTCACCACATCCATTTTCGACCTCAAAAATTATATGTATTCTGAGTTCTTATGCATAGTGACGTCGATTGAGCGACGTCCGTCTGTCCGTCCGTGTGCTAGAATTAATTTAAATACGCCAACCGATCAGACATAGTTTTGAAAACTTTGTTATTGAAAATCAGTAAAATCGTTCAATGCCTTTCAAGGCAGCGGACAAAACTCCACGTCTGCTTCTAATTTTTCCATATCATTTGGAACAAATTTAGTTTAGTAAAGTAATTCCAATAAAAAAAAAAACAAATATATGGGGCGATAGAAAATTAAAAAATTAGACAAAACATCACACGAAGAAATTGACGCCGCGCATATAATCCGAGTTATAGGCCTCTGAACTTTAAATGGAGAAGTACGATAAGGCACCATATTTTTTAAGATCTTAATATGGGTATCATTGAAAAGCTTTTAAAGAGATCTTTCAGGAAATACTACAAATTTTTTAAAATGCTTAACCCATTAAAAGCCGATGATATGTTTATATATAATTATAAATAATACTTCATTTTTTTCTATATTTTTTAATTTAAAATTGATTATTATTTTCTCTTATAAACATCTGTATTTTCCTGTTATGATATTTAACAAACCTAAAATAAAATGTTTTACCTATTGCAGCCAATATTAACATTTAATAATAACATTATTTATACAATTGTTGTAAGATCCGAGGGCAACACAACCGGTTAATCGAACATATATATTTGATATAATTAAAAATAAGAAATATATTTTATCTATTGTTGTAAATTGTTCTGACCTTCTTAAAGAACTGAATTAAAATTCTTTCATTTTATAATAATAAAAAACACTTTACATATTCTGCAATTCTTGTAACAAAATAAACCAAATAAATTTGATTTTGAAATTCACTAAAACACATTATTTTAACACAAAAACATGAAGTTAATTTTTGAAACAAAGTAAAAATAAAATATTTGTCCTTTTTATATGGAAACAAAATGTTGATTAATTACATTTCCACTACAAATATCCTTAAACAACCACTTGATTTTACTTAATTTAGTTTTTGAAAAAAAAAAAAACGATTACAAGACCACTGACTTAATTTGCTGCATAGAAGGCAGGCAGGCAGCACCAATAGACAGACAAAAATAAGAATTAATTACAAAAACATGAAAACAATTTAAAATCTGTACTTTAGCGTTTTTAGTTAAAATAAATGAAATAACGTTATGGTGATGATAGTGTTGCCAGATTAGGGGATTTTTCCTTAGACAATTTTTACCTTAGAGATTTTTTTTTGCTTGCCGTATAGTGATGAAATTGGGGTTAAACATACGTCAGGCGAATATTTAGGGTTTCGAAAGAAGAATTAGGGCTTTTTGAAAGATTTTTTAGTTTTAGAAGGATAAAGCAAGGAGTATTTGAAAAAAAATTTCGTTAACATTTAAACAAAACTTATAAACTGTTTCTTAATTTAATTCATTGCAGCAGATACAATTTTTTATTCTGTTAAAAAAATAAATAATTATTAATGCGGCTTTGTTCACGTCGCAGAAAGCAGGAATAAATATATGTGGAGAATAACGAAAAAAGCTTTGGATTGTGTGTGAACTTCGCCTTACCGAATTATTTCTCGTATTTTTATTTGTTAAATTTGTTAGTAAAAGAGTTTACAACATACATAACCTAAAGCAGGAAGATGCAGAGAATGCTATTGAAGGATGTAGCGATCTAGAAGGGGCTAACTGATAGTGGCTAGCAGCTAACTTTTTTAAGATTAACATAAAAATGTTTTTTTTTAATAAATTTAGAAATTCAAAAATATTAATTAAGTGCACATTTTTACCATTACATTTTTGGATGCAATTTTTTTTCAAGTCTCTTAATAAAATGCAGCGTTATTTGTTATTTTAAGGTAAACCTAAACAACAAATACATCTTCTTAAATTTCAAGCCATACTATATTGCTTACCTCTTTTGTAGCACTAAAAACCTTAATATCATGCTGGTTTTATGAAAAATTTCATTGTGTAAATGCCGTATAACATAAGATGGGTTAATAATTATTCATTTGGTTGTAATGCTACAACTAATTTTAAAATTAAAATTATTAAAATAAATAATAAATATTTACATGCACACAAGCATTTTTATTTATACTTTAACATAATAAACTCTTAAAAAATGTAAAATCCTTGGTTTGGGGGATTTTAGGATTAAATTGGTATTGATTTAAGAGATCTTTTTGTTTTTATTAATTTGTATATAAAAAATATTTAGTTTTTTCCGATCAAAAAAAAAAAATTTATTCGTTTGAAATAAAATCCAGGGGATTTTATTATAAAAAGCACAATTTTAAGAGCTTTATTCAATTTTAGGGGAGAGTAGAAAAAAAACATCTGGCAGCCGAGGCTGACAAACAGTTAAAATTAAAACTGCACCAAATATTTGTTGAAACAAAAAAAAAAGATGCAGTTGAAATAAGTTTGAAGAGATTTTAAATGTTTTCAAACATGTGAGTGTTAAGCTTTAAAATTCATGCGTTGATATGATTTTCAATTTTTTTTTTTTTGTTTTGGGGTGATTGAACGTTACATTTTTAAACTTTTGTTTGCTAAAGTTTGAAAATGAAATAAATTGGAAAATCTATTTGGAGAATATTATATTGGTTTTGCTTTGTATAAAAGTATCGAAAAATCAAACTTGAACGATAGTTTAGTTAAATATATTTGATGGTTAAGACATCTAGCAAAAATCTAAGAAAACGTGTAAAGTGTTTTTTTTTATTAATCAAATCCTGCTTGTTTTGTTTATTTAGTATTAAAAAAAAATATTTGTATAATGAAATTCCTGGTGAGATAATTAGTGGCTTTCGGTACCATTCTTTAAGATTTATAACGTCGAAGTAAACTGTGTTTTAGATAATTTTGGCTTTGATAGCAACAGTAACTGCTCGTCCTGGTGGTTATGGTCATGGCGGTTTTGGACATGGAGGTTTTGGCATTGCTGTTGCTCCAGCTATAAGTTATGCCGCCCCAGCTGTTAGCTATGCTGCAGCTGCACCCGCTATTTCGTATGCTGCTCCTGCCATTTCTGCTGCCCCAGCTATTTCATATGCTGCTCCTGCCATTTCTGCTGCCCCAGCTATTTCATATGGTGCTCCTGCCGTAGTGGCAGCACCCGCACCTGCTGTAGTTGCTGCTCCTGCACCTGCTGTTGTCGCTGCTTCTGCACCTGCTGTTGTTGCTGCTCCTGCTCCTGCTGTTGTTGCTGCCCCCGCCCCTGCCCCTGCATTAGTCAAAGTGGTCTCTCCTGCTGCTACCAGCTATTCGACTATAAGTACCGTAAGTGTAAAGAAAAAAATTTGCTACCAACGCTCGAAATTGATGGGTTTTTGTACACAATTCATCTTAAAATATTTGGTTCTTAAATTTTAAAATAAAATTTTTTAAACTTCTTTTATTTAAGGTTATCAATCATCCTCCAACTATTAAAACAGTAGCCGTAGCAGCAGCACCCGCTGTTAAGGTGGCCGCTGCCCCTGTTGCCGTTGCTGCCGCTCCTACCGTAGCTGCTGCACCAGCTATTTCATATGCTGCCGCTGCTCCAGCTGTTTCATATGCTGCTCCTGCAATTTCTTATGCAGCACCTGCTGTAGCTGCTGCACCTGCTATTTCATATGCTGCTGCTGCTCCAGCTATTTCATATGCAGCTCCTGCAATTTCTTATGCAGCACCTGCTGTTAAAGTAGCTGCTGCTCCTGCTATTTCTTATGCTGCTGCTGCTCCTGCCATCTCCTATGCTGCACCTGCTGTTAAAGTAGCCGCTGCTCCAGCCATCTCCTATGCTGCTGCTGCTCCTTCAATTTCCGTGGGTTATGGACATAGTTTTGGTATTAGCGGCGGCTATGGTTATGGTCACCATTAATTTGCTTCTTTGGTTATATTCATACAAAACTGTTTATGAACTATTTGCAACACAATAAGGATTTCGCCAGTTAAGTAATTTTTGCGTTTTTTATATATTTTAATTTTAGGTAAAAAATAAAATTGGTAATAAGTACCAATTTCTATAACTTTAGCAGAAAGAATCAACTAAATTTATTTAATCATTTCAAAGAACTAATTTTATATTTCCTTAATAACGTATTCTAACTTCCTAATGTATGTAGCTTAGAGATTAATATTTTTTTTTTATCTAGAAGGCAAAGAAAAAGTTCAAGTACTTTAAAAACCACAAAAAAAAAAATAATAGAATTTTTGTTAGAAAACAAAAATTTTAAAATTAAATGTTTTAATTTTTTAAAAAAGAACAAATGTTTGGCTTTTTTTTAACCTCAAGTTCATAGTAACTGCAGTTTTATTTTAATTAGCTTAATTTTTTTTGGAAAATCTAATTTTTTTCTTATCTTAAACAAAACAACAAATTTATTTAAAACGTCATTAAAAAAAATCGTATTTAAAATTAATTAATTATTTGTGCACAGAAGAAAATTAAGTTTGAGGTAGATAAATTACAACTGTAATAATAAATATTAAATTGACTATTAAAAAGCAAACAGCATTTAATGTTTTGGCAACTTCTTTCCAAGGATGCAGCTGTACTTCAACATAATCGTTGGACTTAAAAAGAAAAACAAAAACAAAAATTTAATAGTTTTATTACTTTAACTCAAAAACAATTTTTAAACTTACATCTGCCAATTTCATGCACAGCAACAAACGCAGGGGTGAGAAATTCAACAAAGAATTTAGCCAAGGATGTGGTTTTGTTTTGGGAGGAAACAATTCTAGCCACATAATACCAATATGCAGCATATAGCAGAAAGTGGCCACACGTAAAATATGTTGATAGGCCAGCACTATAAGAGTTTTTGATGAAAAAATTTTATTTTTATTTACAACCCTTCTTGTATTGTGTACTAATTGTATTGTTTAACCGCAAATGATTAAAAAAAAACAATTTTTTTTGTAAAGAAAAATAAAAAGCCAAATTTTTCTTATTCATTTGCTTTACAAATTTATTTTGATTTTCAGCCGACTTAAATTAAGGAAAAGACTAAAAAAAACTAATATTAAAAAATTAAACTAAAAACTTAAACAAAAACTCCCAAAGGCAAAAAAGTAATACCAAAATAAATCTAAAAATTAAAGGGTGTCCCCATATGTGACGTAGATTGACCTACATGGGCTTATCTTTTGAACTGTTAAAGACAAACGCTTGAAAATTGGCAGAAGGTCAATTGCTATGACCGTTATGGTAACAAGTATTTAAAATTACGAATTAAAGGGTGGGTCGGTAGCTCATTTAAATTGATTTATATGCCCATACAATACATTAAAATTTACAAAGAACCTGTGTTGTTAACTCCGCTATAACAAAAAATATAATATTGGGTTCATAAATTAAAGGGTGTTCCAATAGTTGATGTAAATTGATGCGTGTGGCCAAACCGTTATAGACATACAGGGAGCTGCTTTATACAAGTCCGCTTTAACAGCAAGTATACAATTTTAATATCGCAATTAAAGGGTGTTCCAAGAGTTGATTTAATTTCTTGTGTGTGGCCGAACTTTTGAAACGTTATTGGCGAAGAGTTGATATTTACAAAGATATTTACAAAGAACCTAATTAAGTCTACTACAACAGCAAATATAAAATGTAAATTAGGAAATTAAAGGGTGTCCCTATAGTAGAAGAAATTTATAATACATATATTGACAAACTGTTGAACAGTTGTAGACGGTTGAAATTAATAATGAGCTGTAGTGCTAAGTCCACTTCAACAAGTATAAGGTTTGCAGATGGAATATAAGGGTGTCCCAATAGTTAATGTAATTTGCTATATGTGGCCATTCTTCTAAGCCGTTATAGACAAATGAAATCTTCTTTGCTCTTCTTCAAAATAAGCATTTATTGAATTGATAGCATTAATCTGATGACAACATAATGAATCTGCTACAGGTCATAGTAATGGCGAATTCAATTGTTATCGCTTTTGCCTTTAATTTCAATCATGGCGAAATTATTTACCAGGTGTTGGCAGCTGCAAGTTTATTCATTTTCGCCATTGCTGGAAACGTCAAACTTAATTTACAAAAAGTCTGTGTCAAAATTTTTAAACAAAGTTTTGAATTAAGTCTTAATTTCTTACACCTATGGAAGTTTATTCGAATGTACTTCCGATTCATACATATAGAAAAATCAGCTGTTACATCAATTTCACTGACAAAACTAAATTTGCGTTAAAGTGACTAATAACTTCATTGTAGCACATTACAATGTACAAACGATACAACAATACAACATTACAAGGAGTTTATAAAAAAAAATTATTTTTTTTAAAAACATAGATGTACTTACTTATATGCGGAACATAGGGTGTTGGAGCATGTTTTGTAAGAAACATCAAACCCAACATTAGAATTAAAATAACAATCAAAATCAAAGCACCACGCCGATAGCCTCTCAATAAAAAGGACAATATAATTAAAATTTGACAAGCTGTTAAAGAAAAAAAAAAAAAACAAAGCAAAATCCAAATTAATAAGGAAACAAAAGCACTCAAACTTTGCTTGCATACCCAATATAGGCACTGAAAAAACATTTTTATAAAATGTACTATTACGTGATATTTCAAATATAACCGATATATCACCATCCATAGACTGTATAATATCCTTGTCGGTAAAACGTGCCATTACACCCTTGTTAATAGGATTAACGGATATTTTATGTAAGTGCCATTCACTAAGAGAATCAACAGTTTCATGTACCAGTTTGTCTATATAAACTAATGGCAACACTTCTAATGGGCCTGGTTGTAAACCAAAGTCTATGTCACACTTTAAATGTTCATTTGGCCAATTTTGTTCGTGATCTATGCACCAGGTTGTAATTATAACATCAGGATAGATTAAAGTAATCGAGCCATTATTATTAATTCTTATCTCATGGTAAAAGTCGAAAATACCATGGGTCTTGCCGGCGGCACTGAAATTTGTTTTGCATTAATAATGAACTGTATATGATTTTTGAAAAGGGAAGGAATCTTACTTGATCACTATTAGATCCGGTGTCCAAATTTCATATTCGTTATATTGGAGTTCTTCGATAAAACTAAAATCTTCGGGTTTCCATTTTAAGCGGTAATCCCGCCAATTCTAAAAAGGGAAAATAATTAGAAAAGAATGAAAGTCTCTTGTGATTTTGGCGATTTTTTTGGTAAAGTGATTTATGTTTTTTTTTTTGTAAAATTAATTCACTCTTTCTGCTTTTAATATTTTGGTGAAATATCCTTAATGATAAATCACTTTAGAAAAAAAAATTAAGGTTTTAAAACTTTAAAATAATAAAAAACTACGTTAAACTGTTTCTAAAATAATAATGAATTGAAAATTGTGGAGCACATAAAACATCCGCCATTTTTTAACAATAAACAACACTAATATTTTTTTGTTGTTCTTTTAAGAACAGTAATTTTTTTATTTTTTACTTGAAAACTCGCAAATGTATGGCAGTGATAAAAAATATAATCAAAAGTTTTTTAAAACTGATAATTTGAGTGCAAAATTAATTTATTTTGATTTTGATAATATAAAACTTTTAAGTCGCTTACCAAAATCAATGTCAATCGCGTCTGCAAAAAACCATGATCATGTTGATAACGAATGGCCGCAATATTAAAAGAAAAATTAACACTCGTTAAGTCAGGCGGAAACGAAGCATTTTCGGCTTTAGCGGTAATATTTTCTATCAAACGTTGATGTGGCGTTAAAGCCCTAACATCGTCTTCAAGTTCATCGGCAAAACCGTCAAACTGGCAATCGTAAAACCAACTGGCCGGTATGTAATCATAAGTACTGAAACTAATGTAGTTGATATTCAAAGGCGAAGCGTCAGTGAAATTCATTAAAGGTTCTTCTTTATATCCGGGTATATAAACCAATAAATTTGCATCTTAAATAAAATAAAATAAAAAAATAGTAACAACAATAATAACATAAGCTGATGTACCCTTCGTTTGTATAACCTCAATGGGTGTGGGATTAAGTATTGATAAAATATTTGGTTCCTGATTAGTAGCCACACGACGACGTCCCATGCTGGTACGTATAGTAGAAAATGAATTAAGACCCGCACCAATGACTAATCACAAGAAAAAACACAACAAAAATAAAACAAAATTAGCACTTTAAAAATATTTTAATTTGTAGTCGTTGTTTTACCTATTTCATAAACACGATCCATTAGCTTGGGATGACTATTAACCGATAATAAAATATGAGCATCTCTGGCTGTCATAACATAAAATTTCAAATGCAACAATTCTGCGCTGGCCAATTTATTATTTTTTAGATTGTGTACGTGAAAAAAATCGGCATAATTGTAGCCCCGATTATTTGGAATGCTATAATGGCGACAGGTATGCATTTGAGCCAAACTCACATTATATTTAAAATCAGCTTTAACATTATTTAATTGTAAAAAAATTATGCCAACTATAAGATGATAAACACAATAACACATTATTATTAAGAATAATTGTTTCTTATTTTCAAGCAACTGCTCTTTACAAAGTCTCAGCGAAAACTAAGTTTTGCTGTAGTTATAGAACTGTTTTGAATTATGGATGAAGTGAATTTTTTTTTGTTTTGTTTTTTAATTTTTATCTTTTTTAGGAGCATGAGAAGTTTTTATCGCTTTAAAACAATGTATTAACCTAGGAAATATTATCAAAAAAAAAATTTTTTTGTTGTTGTTATTAAATGTATTATAGGATAGACGCGACCATGAAAAATATCAAAAAATGTATGTTTAAATAATTTATAATTATTTTGCGCAAAGTCCTAAAAACGTTCTCCTTAAAACAAACAAATAATATTTCTTTTTGCGTGAGATAACTTGTTGTTATAAATTTTAAATCTTATTAAAAGAACAATTTTTAATTTTTTAAGACCAATAAAAAAACTTAACTCTAAACAAAAATAGCAAGAATAAATAAAGTCAAGTTTTTTTTACTAAAATTTGTGTGTTGTTACTTTATATTTGTTAACAAAAAAAACGGGTTTTAAACCACACAAATTATAATTTCAAATTTTTAACGGTTTACACATACAGCATTGTTTTGGTTAACGCCGTCAATATACAAATTTGAGTTAGCTAAGCCGTCATCATATCGCACTTTGTGTTCCTTGTTGCTTCTTCTTTACGGAAACATCAAACACCTTTTAGAAAAGAATTAAAGATAGGAACTCCTTTTTAATTACATATTTTGTAAAATTGTACAAAAATTTATTTATTATTTACATTTATTTTTTTTATTATTGAATCACCTATTTATATTTAATTTATATTTTCTTTAAAAATTTTTTTAATCAAACCTACCATGTATGAATAAATTAACTAATTTTTTTGCTAATAGAGTCCTTTATTAATTTAAAAAATTGCGAATATTTTTTATTTTATTTTTCGATATTTCGGTACTCCTCTGTGTACCATCTTCATGAAATTACAAAATAAGTTTAAGAGTTTTTTGGCATTGTTAAAGGTTCAATCGGCAATCCGACGAATTATTCTCAAAATAATTAGGAAAAATATAATAAGAAATTTCGCAATAACATAACGATAGTTGTAATTTCTTAAATAATTAGTGAATCAAAAAGTACTTTTAGAAATCTTTTTCAATACATATTCATAACAGTTTTTATATATCTGATGAATAAATCTGACAATTATATAGAACCTTAGCAATTAAAAAAATAAAATAAATTCAGTTATATATATAAATCACCTATTTCGCATATCTAATGGTTTTTGCCAACACGCGACAGCATTGTATACAATGTTCAGACCAAGACATATCGATACCAGGTGAACGCATAATCATTTACGTGTATTTTGTTTTTGTAAAAACTAATTCGAGCTGTCAAAAACGTCTAGCAATATGTAAGTATGTATTTCAATATACTTTTAGTGGCTTTCTTAATTTTTATAAATATATAAACAAAAAAATAAATATATATATATAGACCACATTAAACTTTTAAACTTTAAAATAACATGAGTTCTACAGCTTTTTATTTTTTTTTAACAACTTAATTTGTGATAAATGCAAAATATATTCAAAAGAAGTTTATATGTTGAAAATTAAATATATAAAGATAAAATACGTATTAAATCATATAAAAATATTAAAAAACAAGTTCTGTTCATACGCTATCATCTTATATTAATTCAACTTTGTGAATACAAAACCGAAAACAGCTGTGTTGAATTAAAACCCACATGTGTTAGCGCTGCCATACTTTCAACAGAAAGCTAAAGTAGGGTAACCCGCACTTGTGGAATTTAGCGAATGGGGTATTTTATACAAGAGTTTTAAATAAATTGATATATAAATATTTTTATATGCTTTTTCAAACTAACACTATATTAATAAGTTTACTATATTTATTAATTTACTTAAAATATGAAATATATTTCAAGGTTCTTTTCTTTTAAGGTGAATTAACTATTTCTCTTTTTTATAGTATTGCAGTAGAATACAGCGTAAAGTAGTTAATTTGTATTTCATTTTAGATAGAATCTTTTTTTTTAATAGAGGAAATATTTTTAAATTAAACTTTTTAAGCCCATACAAAAAGAAATTTTTCAACTCTCTCCTTTTAATGGAAAAGTTATTGCAAGAAATAGATGCAAGCACTATATTTTTATCAAATTTCATTCCACCGTTTAAATAACGAAAACCTAATTGAGGTAAAATGTAATAAATTATATAAGCACTAATATGGCTTCTTTGAGGAAACCTGTTGAAAACAAATATTAATTTATAAAGAACATTTTTTGATTTTTAGTTTCAAAATTCAATTAAAAGAGCTTTTATCGTAAATATGAAAAATAGCTACTGCGCTCGCTTGGTGAATTATTTTGTTCTAATCAATCCCAGGATGCATAGATTAGTAATAGATTAGCTACTCCTATTTATTATGATGAAAATATAGTTTTTATTTTTTTCTTTATGTATCTTAAAAAAATTATTTTGCTACTCAAAAATACTGAAACATATGTAATTTATTATTAAATATGCTGCGTGGCTTCTACTTTATTCCTTTTTAGCTTAATTTCAGCAATAATTCATCTCTTATAAATAATATTTTAACGATTTTTAATCACTTTAAATTTTTTTATTGGTGGCAAGAAGACAAGCCATTTTTACACTTCCAAACAACCTAGAACTTAATTCTAGGAAATACTTAAACTTCACACCTCAACACAAAATTAACTACTAATTTTGTCCCCGCAAGAAAATGGGTATTATTTATAACTTCTAGTTACGACAACCCTAAACACTGCATCATCTTCAATAATTTAGTAACAAGACATCAGCTGCAAATTAGTTGTTAAACAAATCGTGTGGTGGGAGGTTGTTATTTATCGGAACATTGTTAATTCTTTAGTAGACAATTTTAAATAATCAAATATTAAAACTATAGGAAAAGTTAATGTTTATAATAAAATAATATTAAATAAAAGTTTTCGAATCAAGGCACAAAATTAATGTCACAAAGTACAAAATAAACCTCTTCGGAAAACACAGAAAACCAAATAAAGGTGAGTTTATTTAAAGTGAAAATTAAAAGGAAAAAAAATGTTTAAACAAATATTTGTATTAAACCAAAAACAAATATAACCTTCATTAATAAGGGAGTCACGTAAAAACGAATAAAAAATCCAAAAGAAGTAAAAAAAGAAAGTTTTCTATCTGTGTGTTATCAGGCCAGTATAATTTTTGTTGTCAATGTTGTTTGTTTGATTTTCGTGTTCTGTATTAATTTTTGGTGTTTAACTGCTATCAAATTCTCAACACAGAT
The DNA here is from genome assembly GCA_937654795.1 of Cistogaster globosa. Classification (NCBI taxonomy): domain Eukaryota; kingdom Metazoa; phylum Arthropoda; class Insecta; order Diptera; family Tachinidae; genus Cistogaster; species Cistogaster globosa. The sequence continues at coordinate 3,696,732 of OW569407.1, forward strand.
TACAAACTTAAATAAATGAAACTAGAATGATTAGCTTCTTTGTTCCATGTGGGTTTTGATAGTTTTAGTTGCTGTTATTAAATTTGAGAGGGAAAAAGTTACAATTTCGATTATGCGTTATTTTTTAAATAATTACTATGGGAAATTTAACTGCGAAGGCGTATAAAGCTTTTTAATAATGTTAAAATATATGCATCGAAGTAAAGGTACGGTTCAGATATGTTGAAATATTCGATTAAAGAAGCAAAACCACTACATTTACAAATGTTTCAAACGTCTCAGTTTCAAATGACGATTTATAACGTAATAAATGTGATATCTTATTTTTATATTCAATACGATCCTTAATTTCTTGCTGTTTATATACATTCCACCTGAGGTGGAAAACGGTATATCTAAGTTTGTCATTCCGTTTGTAATAACTACAATATCCGTTTCCGACCCCATAAAGTATAGTCTCTCCTACCGTGTTAGTGTTTAAATCAACTTTGCCAAGGCACTAGATGAGCTACCGAAAATATAAATATGACAATCGATCAGACATAGCTTCGAAAATTTCGCTATTGAAAATCAGCAAAATCGAGGCATCTAGAAAAAAAACACGCCTTCCTGTAATTTTCCATATCTTTTGGAGAATTAAATATAAAAAGGTGATGGACAAAAAAAAAAAGGAAAAATTTTTCAAAAATTATAAAATATTAGAAAAAAGTTATTTGAATTAAGATAACAAGTCGCAAGACAATCTATTACTGATGTATTAAACTATCGAAAAATATATAAACTCTTGAAAATTTAACATTAAAATCTCTATAATAAAATATAAAATGCACCAAAACTGCCTAAGCTTTTCAAAAATCGAAAACCTAATCTAAACCTAATCAGCAAAAAAATTAAAAATTCCATTTCATTTTAATATTTCACACAGATAACCTTAATTTAACAAAGTAAGTTAAAACATATAAAAATCAAAACATCACAACTCCATTTACAATATATAATTTTGTGGAATAACGAAATTATCATTGAAAAAAAAAATTATTTACAACCTAAATTTCTTTAAAAAGCGAAAAATCATCTCGAAAAAATAAATTCACATAACTAATAATAAGTGAATTATAAGAAATTAAAATTCCACAAATAGTCGACAATTCTATTAAAAAAAGCAATTTCAAGTTGAAAATCACTAACTCTCAAAAATTTATAGTTTTTTTTTTTGGGAAAGATATTTTGCTAAAATGCTTGTAATTAACATTTTAACCTCTCGAAGTTATTTTCGTCTAATATAATAAAAATGCATTTTATTTGTAAATACGTTTCGATTTATGCTTTTAATTAAAAAAAAAAAACTTTTTAAAAGTTAAATACTTTTGCGATTTGCATATCCGCTTTATTTCTTGTGTAATGGAATTTTTGGGTTCGTGACATCTAAACTTTTTTTTAGGAAATATCTACGTAGCATTTGCCAGTTTATTTTTCAAATTTTTTTTTAATTATTCTTGCGTAATGTTATGTGACATTTTTTATGTAGGGTCAGTTTTGTTTTTAGTTCACTTTTTTGATTTTTGGACTTTTTTAATACGTACATTTAGATCAACTAAAAATTTTTTTTTTTTAACTTTTGTCTTTAATTTTCTCTCATATTATTCGAGTTACCACACATTTTTACTTTTCAGTTAAATTTAAGTTATCATTTAAAAAGGGAAAGAGTACTATAATTTGAAAAGTCGTTTGAGACCAATAGTTGTTGTGTTTTTTCTTGCACATATAGATAAATCTAACTGCTTTCAAAATGAACAAAAAAATTTTTTGTTTAAAATTAATATTTATTGACTTAACAAATAGTAAATCAATATTTAATTGCCTAAAAATATCTCTCTTGACTTTAGTGCTTAACTTGTAAATAATAAAAAAATAAAAATACAAAAAATTTATCAACATAAAATTTTCGTATATTTTGTCATTTTGTTACATCGGCTTAGTTCAATTGAAATGAATTATTAGTTTTGTTATTTTTTTTTATTTTGTCTAAAAAAAAACCAATGAAATTGACAAAAAAAAACAAAAACAGTTTTGCGTTGGCTTTCCATGAAATAGAAATTTCAGAAAATCAAACTCTTCAAAGTCAGGGCCAAAAACAAATTTCGAGGAGAAAACCAGTTTATGTATTGTGTTGCTTTGTTTGGTATAAAACGTTTCTTTTGTTTAAAATTCATAAAACTTGCGGTTTCGTATTTGTTTTAATTTATTTTGTTTTTTTTTTTTGTTTTTTTTTTGTTCTTTTTTTTTGGCTTTAACCAATTTTGGTCATTTAAAAACTAACTGTTAGTAAATTAAATAATTGAAAACTGCTGTAAATGCAAAAAGTTATAAACTTTTTGTTCTTGAGTTTTAATTTTTTTTCTTATTTTTTTTTTTTTTTTTTTTGTTACAAGTTTTATGCCGAGTAGCAATTTCTTTTTTAATTTACAGTTTGACAGCGCCAACAATATTGTTTAATTTAATATTTTCTAGGGCAGATTTTAAGAAATGAAAGACATCGAAAAAAACACCACGCCTGCCTTAAATTTTTCCATTTCATTTGGAACAGTAAAGTAACAACAATAAAAAAAATACGCTAGCCCATATTTTCTGAAAATAATTTAAACACTTTTAAAGATATCTTTCAGAAAATAAATATTTTTTTTTTAATTCTTAACGCATTAAGAGCCAATGACGTTTCTATGTAAACATTTTTTATTTTTTATTTTTTAATTCACTGTCACCTCAATTATTTGTTTTTTTTTTATTAAAGTCACTTTACTAAACTAGATTTAATACATAGTGAATGAAGGGTATATAAGATTTGGCATAGCCGAGCATAGCACTTTTACTTTTTTTAAGTTTTATTAACACATGCGGCAACAATTTAAGGCTCGCAAACTAAGGAAAAACTTTATCTATTTAATATTTTATAAGAAAAAAAATAATTAAATAACATACAATTTTTTTCAAATTTAAACTTAATCAGTTTCAACGAACTTTTTTTAATTTTTTATACAATATTATTTTTTACTTACAGTCTTAATTCATTTTAACAAAACAAAATGATGCTTTTAGCAATATTGTTCATTGCATTTTTTGCACTTTTATTTTGTGCGTTTTGGTTTGCGAAAACATCCAAAGAAGTACCCAAGTCGTGGTATGAATGGAAAATGGAATTTCGTTATCAATATTTGGGTATAATTGGTTTAATGGAAGATTTTATCTACAGATCGACAGACAAAGTTGGTAAGTTAAAAATAAAATATTTAAGAAAAATTATTGAAAACCGTAATTCCTTTCAGAACTTTACAAACAACCCGGACATATTGCTGTTATAACTGGCGGCAATCGTGGCATTGGCTTAAGAGTCGTAGAAAAATTATTAGCTTGCGATATGACCGTTATAATGGGTTGGTATTTTAATTTTTTCTTTTTTATAAGACAATGCAATTCACTATTTGTGTCTTTTTGTTTTTAATTTTAATATAATTTACTGTCATAAAAACTTTTGTTTTCGGATTCCCATTAGAAGAAACTACTTTTTTTAACAAGTGAACGCCTTAAAATATGCTTTACAAAATTGTTTAAAAACACGTTTTCACTTTATTTTTCTTATAGGCGTTCGTGATCCAAAAAGCGCTGAGGCAGCTGTTAAATCCTTGGTAGATTTAGATAAATGTAATGGAAAATTAATTTGTGAAGAATTAGATGTAGGAAAAATGAGTTCCGTAAGAGAATTTGCCCAAAAGGTCAAAAACAAATTTAATAAAGTGGATATTTTAATAAATAATGGTAAATTTCAGTATTATTTTTTATATTACTTAAACGATTGCTTGATTTTTCTTTTTTTCCAGCCGGCATTATGTTTGCTCCTTACAAGTTGTCCGAAGAAGGCTTTGAGTCCCATTTTGCTATTAATTATTTGGGCCACTTTTTATTACAACATTTACTTTTGTCGGCATTAAAAGCAGCCGGTAAAGAAAATAAACGAGCCAGAATTGTTAATGTTTCCTCTTGTGCCCATTTGTTGGGACGCATTAACTACAAAAACATAAACGGAGAGTAAGTTTTATATCCTCTAAGAATGTTAAAGGAATTAATGTTATTTTAATTATTTTGCAGAAAATATTATTATCCCGGTGCTGCGTATAGTCAATCAAAATTAGCTCAAATAATGTCTACCCGTCATTTGCAAAGCATTTTGAATAAAGAAAATGCTTATGTTCAAGTAATTGCTATTCATCCCGGCATTGTGGACACTGATCTGTTTGAACATTCTGCCACTACTTCTGTGCCTTTTTTCAAAAAATTAATATTTAAAACAGCCGAACAAGGCTCAAATACTCCTGTCTATGCTGCCATTTCTCCGGCTATTGAAGGTCAAGGAGGTTTATATTTAAGTAATTGCCGCAAAGGTTCCATACATCCTGTTGTCTTAAATAGTGACAAATGCGAAAAGTTATTTAATTATTCTTGCGAGTTACTGAATATTAAGAAATTTGGTTCTGACCAATGATTAAGGGATTTGGCTAATGTCTTTTTACCGGATTTGTGTTGAAGTGTGTTTTGGGACTTTTACTTTGTTTTCATTAAACTTTTTGTTTTTATCCACTTTTATTCTGAGAAACATATTTTGTAATATTTATTTTCACATCAATATTGTATTATATTGAAACGTCCATATTTACATAGCTCTAAATAGAAATGTAATTTTAAGTATAATGAATGTATTTATTGAAAAGAAAAATAAACGACAAATTATTATTTATAAAATTTATTTTATTAAAAAGAACTGCACAATATTGTGAACATTTTAAACATTTTCATAACGCACAATTTTGTTAATATTTTCAAATAAATTTTATAATTTTATCAATTTAGCATGAGAAGAATATATAAATATTTTACATTTTAAAATGAACCGTTTCAGAAAATAGAGCATATATTTTGGGAAAAGCTAAATGCATACAGGCACTTCTAAAATCGATTTAAAATGATTTTAAAATCAGATCCGAAATGAAACTTTAGTTTTATTTTAATTACGAAAAGCAGAAAGAAAGACACATATATTTGTCACAATGTTTGTGAATTTAAAAATATATATTTTTTTTTAAATATATTTTTATAAGGTTTTTGGGATCACATTTTTAAGTGTTTTGCTTGTCTTTTAATTCCCCCAGTATAACTTTTTAACAAACAACCAAGGCGAAATTATAACAGGTAAGTATTAGAATATTACACCAGCAGTTTGGGTTTTTTTGTATTTAAAAACGTTAATACATAGTTTAAAATTTATTCCACGATTTGATTATAAATTTTTGCTTCATTTTTTTTTATTTTAGTCAGCGTTTTTTTTTTTTTTTTGATACTCAGTGCAGCAAGAAATATTGAATTCGCCTTGCATACACACACCATGGAATTAACTTTTGAATTGTTTGTAATTTAATTGTTTAATATTTGTTTCAATGAAAAATCATAATGTTCTCTAATTTTGTTACTTACAAAAGCTAATGCTTATTATTATTATAATTGTCGAAAAAACAAATGTTTTTTTTATTCACTTTATTTTTCTGCTAAAATTTTTAAACACTAATTTTATTTAAACATTTGGCCAAAATTCTAAAGTAATTTGTCAAGAAATTTTAAGTTTAAATACTTTAACTTATTACACTAATTTCTTCATCCCTAAAGTATGCACTGTATTTTGTACAATGTTTAACTGTGCTAATGTAAAGAGATATAAACAAAAAGTCATTGCAGACATTAAACAGTGGGTTCACATTAAAAATTGTATTGTTGCTTAAAGTATAACAAAGAAAGCTGCAAAAATAGGAAATAATTTTGAAGCCGCTTAAATAAAAAATCAATTATTCTTCTAAACTAAAATTGAAATAACAAGCAGTTGTATAAAAATAAAAAATAAAAATTTTCAAAAGTACAAATTAAAAAAAGTACGTTTTCAAGCAGTATTTAAAAAAAATAAAATCTTAGCAAGGGGACTTTTAAATAAAAAATAATTTCTTAAAAAGGGCCTTTTCATTAAATAATTTTTATATAAAGTATCATTTTAAAATATTTATATTTTAGAACATCTTGAAAAACACCCTTTAAAACAGTCCTTTACAATAGATGTGTTGATTAAAATTTTTTCAAAAGTAATATTTAAAAAAATTATTTAAAAAAAACTTTTTTGCTATTTAAACTAGAGCCGAATTAAGACTATAATTTTCAAGGAATATTTTTTTAATTTTAAAAAAGTACCTTTTTAAAAACTACTCTTTGTAACAGAATAAATAATAGTGGCCTTTTGAAAATAAATAGAAAAAAACAGCTAAAAAAATATTTCTAGAAACTTTTTAAATGCAGCTTTTTAAATATTACCCTCAAAAAGTACTTTTCATAAAAAAGGGGGAAAACGTTTTTAAATTTCATCTTTAAGAAAAGAATATCGTTTTTTAAGACTAACAATATAAATATATAAAAACTTAATTTAAAGAAATTTTTTTTAATTATAAATGTTTCTCACTAAATAAATGCAAGATTTACTGAAATTCAATTTTCTTTGCATTTAAAATGAAAAATATTCCATGAAAAAAAGTAGCAACAGTCAACCTATATTGCGTTTAATTTCAACACCCACTTACTAACCACTCACCCACCTTAAATAAAAATGTTTTCAAGTGGAAAACATATTGTACAACAACAACTAAATTAATTAACTTGGCAACTTTTTATGCAAATAAACTAAAAAGAACAACTGTCTACTTGTTTTGATTACAACAAACAAGATGTACAACAAGAGAAATACAAATGAAAATGTAAATTATGTTAAAACTGGAAAAGTGCAAAATTTAACAACTTAATACAAATTTAGATTTATTGTTTCTTTTCTTATTTAACTTTTTTCACGGGTTTTTTAGTGTAAGAAATAAATTTTTTGAGTTGAATATAGGAATTTACTAAAATGAAATTAAAAAAAAAGAAAAAATGAGCAGAACTAGTTAAACTTATTTTGCATTAAAACATCTACTTCGAGCCTTTCTGGAAGTATTTAATTCCCCTCCTAAGTCACACTAGATCTGTTTCACTATAGATGAACTCCATAATAAAGTGCATGGAATATTGCAGGGTTGCCTGCCAATCTGCACGTTAAACAGGGGTGTATTTTGCCAATCCAATCTACCTGAACTTAGGTTAAAAAGTTAAATTTAAGATATCAAAAATGTTAACTAAATTCTACATCGTAGATCGAATTTTTATGTCTTTTAATCGTTGTCTTGTCTTTGTAGTTTTGGGAAACTGTTAATATCAGGGAGTTTCAGAAAATTGTCTACATTTTATTGACTTTTTAAGGTTTTGAGAGGTTTGCTATATATTTTTTTGTGGCTGAACGAATAAAGATTTTGTATTAATTTTCAAAAAAATTTTATTTAAAGTTTTTATCATGGCAAAATTATACTAGGTGGTCTCGATAGCAAATTCTTTAATTTTCGCCGCAACGTTAAGTGTCAAACACCATATAAAAAAAATTATACTCAATTTTTTATATATGGAGTTTGACATTTCAGGTTTTGAGCAAAATTAATGAATTCGCCATTGCGACCACCTGGAATTGATTCGCCTTGGTTTTTATGATAAAAAATTTCGTTCAAAATTAAAAAAAATGTTTTTTTTTTTGTTGTTCAAAAAAAGGTTTTGAGACAGTCGCAATCCTAAAAATGATTAAGTCTCTATAAAGTTTTTATTAAAAAAAATAGCAAGTGGTCATGAAATCCATTATTGCTTAGATACTGTAAAACTTTACTTTACGCTATATAAGTGGCACCCTATGACACCTGCAAAGCGCAAGATGTTAATACAAAACTGTTATCAAAAGAAGCGGCCTAAGATATGGAAAAGAAAAACGATGCCACAAATCATCATCGTAGTGCAAAACAGAAGTTGTTTTAAATAAAATTTATTGTTAATTTTATAAATTCGTTATTATGGTTATAATTATTTTATTTAAATGAAATAAATTCTATTATGTAAACAAGTAAGAGTGTTATATTCGGCTATGCCAAATCTTATGTACCCTTCACCATGCATGTAAATCTAGTTTAGAGAAGAATCTCCAATAAAAAAAAATTTAAAAAACAAATATTGGGGTGACAGACAATTAAAAAATTTAAAACAAAAAAAATTACATAAAAATGTCGTCGGCTCTTAATAGGTTAAGAATTTTTTAAAATTTTCTGAAATATTTCTTCAAAATCTTTTAAATGATACCCATATTGATATATTAAATAATATAGTGGGCAATCGCACATTTCTATAAATTTTTAGGGACCCATAACTCGAAAAATATGGGCGAGTGGCAATTTTTTTTACTTCACATTTTTTCTTATTTTTTAATTCTCTATCGACACATATATTTGTTTTTTTTTTCCTTTGTTGGAGTTACTTTTCTAAACTAAGTTTCTTCCAAATGATATGAAAAAATAAGAGGCAGGCGTGATGTTCTGCCCCCTGCCTCGAAGGACATGGAGCAATCTTGCAGATTTTCAAAAGCAAATTTATAGAAACTATGGTTGGTCGATTGGCGTGTTTAAATTTTTTTGTAGCTCATCTAGTGCTTCGGCAGACGGACATCGCTCAATTGACTTTGCTAGACATAAGGACTCAGATTACATATTTTTATGGGTTCGGAAATGGATATTGTAGAAACTACAAATGAAATGACAAACTAAGATACACCCTTTTTCAACTTTTTGTGGTAAAGGGTATAAAAAGTTCACATAAATATTTCCGGGGCGGGATTGGAAGAATACCTCCACCTGCCCGTAAAAACTAAAAATTATAATTTTAATATTATTATGACGTGTGTATTCTATTTCTTTAAATACTTAAATGATTTAAAAAAAACATTTAATGTCACCGCCTACAAAAGGGGGCAGGTCGAAAATGAAAATTAAAAGTCTCCTTGGTCAAAATTGAGGTTTTTGAACTTTTGCTGATCTTTAAAATTTTATTCGCTAAAGTATGATAGACTTCAGAGGTGAGATTAGTTCTTTTAAGAGGAACTTTATTCTAGTCTGATTTTTTACAAACTTTAACAGTATATGACCATAAGAGAAATCTCTGCTAATTAATTACACGACTCTTAACTTTAAGTGATGCGCAAAGTTTGAACTGCCAGGGTTATTATCAATGAACATCTTTTCTGGTTCACTCATCCTCTAATTAGTGCCATTGCTCATGAATTTATCCATTCGTTTGGACGCCCCCATTTGGTTTAAAATATTTATATTTTTATATTTTTTTTTGTAATTATTTTCAAAACAGTTCTTCATTTGTAAAAGTGAACTGCAAATAATGTTCAGATTATTCTTACACCACATAAAATAAATTCATCTGTAAACTACAACTGATTCGTTAAACTTAACGAAACAATTTATTATTATGAAAATGGAGAGGGTTACTAATTAATGTTTTAAGAATTTATTATTAAATTCATTCAAAAGCAATATATCAAAAATGTAAGTTTAACACCTGATTACTTCTGTTTTTTTTTTTTTTTTTTTTTTTTTTGCTCAACGCATATAAATTGTAATAAAATTGTAATTTGCTTAATTCTTGCCTCATAAAATAATATGTATTTCAATCAATTTTATAAATCTTAATTAAGATTCTTGTTACACTTAATCTTGTTCCAATATTAAACAACATTTAAACTGGCGTAAGTAACAAAAATATGCAAGAATTAGTTATTTTATTAAATTTTGAAAGTTGTGTTTTAAGAGTTGGCCTTACGTTTTTGTAATAAACACCCTATGTCAGGCAAAAAAAAAAAAATTAAGCGAATGTTATAACTTTTAACTTGCTGTCCAATAAAAGATACGTTTTACAAACAATTACCTTTAAAAAAAATTCTTCTTTTATAATATACTAATTTAGTTCAACCTTTCCTTACTTAAAATTTTGTTAAAGGTTTTTTTTTTCAGAAAAAAAAATTTTCTTCATAATGAGGTACTTTTCTGAAGGTACTTTAAAAAAATAAAATTCTATAAAAAGTTAGGTCAAAGCCTGGTTTTTGTTATTGCATGTTATGAAAATGTATATTTAAAAAAGATATTTTATAAAAATACTTAGTTTCACAAAAGTACCTATTTTAAAAAACACCTTTTTCTAAAGATAATTATTATTTAAAAAAAAAAATTTTTTTTTTAAGCAGAGTTTACTTTTTCTAAACATTTAAAAAAAATATTTTAAAACGTCCGTTATTATTTGTTTGATTTGTTAATTTAACATTGATACCCTTTTCTTTAAAAATTTCTTTACCAAAAGATTATTTTTCTGTAAATTTTTAAAAGGTACCTTTTTAAAATTATTTTTAGACAAATATTACTGCAAAAGCCATTTCAAACATGTTATTTCTAGGAAAATAATTTTTTTTGAAAAAACACATTTTTAAAATATAAAGTACATTAAAAAAACAACGTTAAAAAAGTACTTTTTTTAAAGTGGCTTCAATAAAAAAAAGTACATTCTCATGACATTGTTATAAAATCCATCTGTTTTAATATGTAATTTTTAGGGACATTTTTCAAACCAATTTTTTCCAAAGCTTGTTTTCATAGATCAAAAAGTACTTTTTCCAAAAAATAATAAATAAATAAAAAAGGCCTTTTGTTTATTTCATTGTGTTATGCAAAAGACGTCTTTTTTAAACTAACTTTTTGTCAAGAAAAAACTCTTTTTTAAGACGTTTTTATAAAGTACCGTGAAATGGATTTCTTAACGGTAATTATTAATAAAGCAAGTTTTTCCTTTTAATCATTTTAGGCAGATAATTCTCAAAAAAGGATTTTATTAAAAAGGATTTATTATAGTTGCTTCATTAAAAAATATTTCTTTGTTAAATTTTTTCTTAAATATGAAGTCTTCTTAAATATATCTTCCATTAAACAAATTAAAAAATAGTATTTTAGTTTAAAGTACCTTTTTTAAAACTGTTTTTGTCTAAATAAAAAGGCATGACCTAAAACCTTATTTAAGGAAAAAGCATTTCATTGGCTTATTTTTTTTAAGTTTTTAACTTTAAATAATTTAATATTATTTTCCTATAACCTAAGATATCTCATTTCAGTGTAGGGTACTCGTTTTTAACAGTTTTAATCAATTTACAGTTGATTTTGATGTTATACATTACGACATTAACAATTAAACTTATTATTTTATTGCTATTATTTAAAGCCAACATGGGGCCATTGCAGGGTACATAAATTAAAAAACCATCATAACCAAAAGACCCACAAAATGTTTAAATCCCCCTTAAAACCATAAATTAAATTTATTTGAGGCATAAAAATGTTAAAAGAGTTTTTACTTAATTTGTGTCAGTGTTGCCAGCAACTTTTAAGGAAAACCAAAAAAAAAATGGTGGAGTGACATGATATAATGTAATGTGCAGTAAGTGCACACCAAAAATTCTCGTTACATTGAATATATTTTGCGGCGTTACTTTATATGTGTTTAACTTTCTTGTAACAAAATATTTTTTTTTTTTAATTTTATGTTGTTTGTTTCTTTCGAAAAAAATATATATTAAATAATCGTTAAAGGCTACTACTGTTTTTCCTACACACTCAAGAAAATGCCAAGAAAAAGTTTGTTACGATGCCACGCTGTTACACAAAAAAGCTCAGCTCAAAATGCAACTCTGATTTTAAAGAAAATGTTTTTTGTACAATTTCTTACAAGTTTATCAAATCAGTAAGACTTTTAAAAAAATCTGTTACATATTTTCTCTTCATACAAACCCTCATATTTTGAACACGCATGCAATTTTTGACAGGTTTAACGACTAAATTTTATTCTGTATAATGGCCTTAGAAATCTTGGAATAATTAATAATAATATTCTGCGTTAAAGGGATGCTTTTGTTATGCTTAGAACTCTCCATTTAAAAAAAAATTTTTTTTTTTTTTATTGGTACATCCGTTTAGTTTTTGTACATAACTTGCCGGTTTTTCTTTTTTCTTTCCTTTGATTTTAGGTTCTAAAATTAGAAAAGGCCTAAACATTCTTATAAAAGGTGATCTAATTATATTTCAAGTTCCATAAAAAATATTCGCTGCCATTTCGCGTCGTCATAACTAACCAGCAGAGAGCAGAGAGAATTTGAAATAAATAAAAAAGTCATTAAAAACATTATTAAATCATCATTCTGGCAACGCTGCACAGTTTAGTTTCTTGCTGTTGTTTACTTTTCTGTATTTTATAAAAAATCTTCGGTGGAAGATCACTTTTTGGCAACAAAAACTTATAAATATGAAGAGGTTGTTGTTAGATGTTGCACGTACTACTAACAGCATGATTTTTTTCCTCTATAATTTTACAATAGCAGATATTTGCAAACACTTCAAGTGTGTGATGTTTTTCACTTGAAATTATTTAAGCTAAAGACGATGATGACTCAAAGCTCAATTTAAAAACGTCATCAATGTGGGAATATTTACATAAAGTTATGTATTTGATGTGTTCACTTTGTTCTTATCCAAAATATAATTCAAAAACATTTTGCATAAATGAGGGTACAGTAATTGCTTTTGATTTAAAAGTGCCTAAAAGGAACCAGACTGAGTAAAAAAACCTAAAGATTTTGTTTGAATCCTAATGCAAAATTATTTGAACAAGAAAAAGAATTGAGGTCTGGCCATTCCAGTTTTATATTTAACCCATAATAAAAATACAGATAAACTTGGAATTGTAACAGACATACATACACAAGTACATACACACATATTTTTTGGCATAAATGTTGTAATCCACATAACAAATTACAAATATATTGCGTTATTTTTTTGCATCTTCAAGTAGACAAAAAACATTTTTGTAAGTTTTAAAATTAAAAAAAAAGATAACCGCGCAACCAAATACAAATAATATGTGTCAAAAATCGTGATCATCCTTTTTTTGCTGCTCGAGCAGACATAAAAAATTGTTAAAAAACGAATAACAAAAAATTGAGTTAAATGCGTCCAATGACAGCGACAAATTGTTGCAAGACATACAATGAACATCATGTTGCATGAATGAATGAAAATGTATATTTTTTATGAACATACTTTTATACTTATGAAGTAATTTTAGTGGGTCTTTAAAAGAATGTACACTCAAGACGAATTCTTTAATGGAAACAAGTCATGGCGAGGTTAATGGTGGCGTACATCACTTTGCAAAGTAAAAAAGTTTATTACTGGTGGAAGAGAACTTTAAAATATTTTGTCAAGGTACTTTTCTGAGAGATATATTTTTAAGAACTCTCTTTTCTAAAGGGCTTTTTAAAAGAGGCGACTTTTTCTATTTAACATATTATTTCCAAAAAAGGATCTTTTGTATAAGATATTTTTTTAAAGTCACGATTTTTAAAGTTGTGCTTATAAAGGTACTTTTTTACTTTTTTTAACCAAAATTTTTTAATAAGTCGTTTTTCAGAAGGAAAATTTTAATTCGTTTTTAAATTTTAATTGGTAAAAGTTATTCTTTAGTATTATTTTGAATGAAGTACTTTTTAAAGGTACTTTTTTAAGGGTACTTTTTTAAACGGTATATTTTTAGTGCGTCAGTTTTTTAATATCCTTCTAAAAAGCGCTCTATTTAAAAGAAATGTTTTGAAAATGTAAATACTTTATTTAATAGATGTTTATTAAAATAGTTTTTAAAATTAACTTTTAATAAAAGAATTACATGTAGAAAATTTTTGAAAGTACTTTTTTAAGTGTACTTTTGTAAGTTTGTTAAAAGTACTTTTTTAAGAGATTTCTTAGAAATGTTTTCTTAAGGCCTTTTTTAAAAAGGTAAAAGAAACTAATTCTAAAGATATTTTTTAATTACGTAAAGGTACTTTTTTTTACCAATATTAAAACAATCTTAAAAAAGTACCCTATTGCATTTGACATTTTTCATAACTTACAGGATCTTTTTATAAGAATGTGGCTTAATTTTATTTAAAGTGAAGCTTAAATTAAAAAAAATCTGTAGACAGAAAAATTAAAAAAAAATTAAAGAACAGTTTGAAATGAGTACATTTTGTTAATATAGACAGGCCCTATCCAAGGTCCTCTTGCTTAAATACAAACTGACGCATTGCCAATGATGTCATTGTAAGTCATAGAAAAGCAAAAGTAGGAAGTATCGTTTTGACACACAAATTTATGATTTATTACATTTAAAGCATTTGACACAAATATAAAATAAATTATTATGCAGGTAATACAAAATTTATTACAAAATAAATTTATGTGCTCTAGTTGTTTGCAAAAAAAAAATAAATAAATAAATAAAAAATAAAATAAAATAAAAAAATAAAAAAAACAATATGAAATTGAAAAGTCATCGTACAATAGAAAGGATGCTTGTTGCTCTTAGTAACAAACTTAAAAATTGTTCACTGTTTTTAAGCTTTCTGGTGATAAATGAATAATATGTGCAATAAATAGCAATAATAAATTGTAAAAATTAATGGTAATAATAATAAAATTAAAACACAGTAAAAAATTTATAAAGTCTACACGAGACATTTTAAATATTGAAGAAAAAGTTTAGAGATTTTTTAATATTTAAAAAGGAAAAAAGAAACAAATAATGGTCGTTTTACAATTAACTTTTTTATTTTTGTATATTTTGTCATAAAAAATAATAATAAAACCAAACTATTTTACGAAAGAAACAAAGTTACACAAAGCGCCTTAATTAGCACATTGGTACAACACTTACTTCAGTAGAGTAAAAGCTAATGCCACTGATTATTTTTACAGAATACATATAAAAGGTTCCAAAAACATGCTCAACCCGTGAACTGCTGAAAAAAATGAACTTGCCTTCATACCTTACCAAGAGAACACAAGGCAAAATCACTTAACAGCTGATAACAGTGGTGAATTTATGCCGCTGTTGCTCGAAGTGTCAAACATTGCACCAAAAAAATTTGACGCAGTTTTTTTATTATCACATGAATTTTGACACATCCAGCGGCGGTCAAAATTATTGAATTCGCCACTGTAACGTCCTGGTACATGATTTCGTCATGGTGGTTACTAGCTGGTGTACACCAGCACAGCCACCTTGCACCGCTTCTCTTTTCATTATTTATAAATGACATATCTGATGTGATAATTTCATTTAATACTTTGATGTATGCCGACGATGTAAAGTATTTCTTATTTATTGTCAAGTATCCTACTAGCAGCATCTGGAAAAAAATTGTTTTTTAGTTTGTAAAAACGTTTAAATAAAGAGTTCAAAGATCCTCTGGTTACGAAAGAGTCTGCGTACAACACATGTAAAAAGTATAGAGTATAGATTCGTCGTATAGAACCGATCATGTTTAAAAAATCATTCTAACGTGCAGAAACAATTCGTGCTCTTCTGTCCTCGTATATTAAATTAAGGCCCAATGAATTTACATTAATGTTCTGCAAGACTTTCCCTTATCAGGCACCCAAATTAAAAAACACCTTAGAACTGTACTGAACAATTCTATTTAATTTTTGAACTCTGGATTGTTATTCAACTACATACATAAATACTGTTCCATGAACTTCTATGCTACTTTACTTTTCCCATTTATCAATTTATTATTTTTTAGAGCTGTTATACTAATGCGGACCTTCTGAATTTAACAAATAAAAAAATTATTTTTATTTTTTTTAGAGCTTTTATACTAATGCAGACCCTCTGAATTTAACAAATAAAAAAATTAATTTATTGATTTTTGTCTTCCACTACTGCAAAAAAAATTGATGTATTGCCCTATTTTAACTTATCATATTAATAACACACTTTTTAAATAGCATTAGTTTTGGTGAATTTGTTGAAGTATGAAATTTTAGTAAAGGTACACATATATTTGTACGGTATGTTAAGTATGAACATAAACAATTAGCATGCAAGTGACTCCGTGGCGCAACGGTAGCGCGTCTGACTCCAGATCAGAAGGTTGCGTGTTCAAATCACGTCGGGGTCATACAGATTTTTTTTTTAATTTCAATATTTTTTATACAAATAATAAATTAATATTAAGTCATTTTTTTCTCTCTTTTAATTTTAGAAAATGATTATTTTAAAAGGAATCCCACAAGATTCTAAAATATTTTAAAAAATTATATGAAAATCTGCAACTTGAGAAAAATTTATCAAAATATATCATTTTATTATTTTATGCAAAACAGCTATTTTTAAAAATATCTTTTCTAACAAAAATCGCCACAATTAAAAGAAATAACTGATATACGAAAAGTTAAAATTTTTATATTACAGTAACCTTTTAATAATATCTTAACAATTGATTTTTCAAGTTTTCTACTTTAACATTTCTTTAAGTATTAAAACACTTTTTGAATCAAAATAAGTAATTTTAACTGATAAAAAAACCCTGCTGCGCCGATATGATTTAATTTGGAGTTTTAATGGTTTTATTTGTTATTGTTGTTGTAGCAGAAATAGGAATACATATTCTGGATAAAATTACTCGTCAAATTACGTTATCTATAGGGTCACCCCTAAATTTTTAAGTTTATTTTTTTTTTATAAATTTTTTTTATGGGAGTTATAGCGATACCAACCTTATTAAAATTCTATGTAAATATTTGCTTTAGTCCAATAATCACATAACAAGTGAGAGCGCTATATTCTGCTATGCCGAATCTTATATAACTTTCGCCATATATGTAAGTCTTGTTTAGATAAGTAACTCCAATAAAAAAATTATTGGGATGACAGAGAATTAAAAAATTAATAGGTTAAGCATTTTTTAATTTTTTTAGAATTTTCTAAAATATGTCTTCAAAAGCTTTTAAATGATACCCATATTGATATCTTGAAAAGTATGATGCACAATCGAACTTTTCTATGAAAAGTTCAGAGGCCCATAACTCGGAATATATGGTCGAACGCCAATATCTTCACTTGATGTTTTTTTTCTTATTTTGAAATTCTCTATCGCTCTATATATTTGTTTTTTTTTTTTTTTTGTATTTGAATTTCTTCACTAAACTTGATTTGTTTCAAATGATATGGAAAAATTAGAGGCAGGCGTGGTGTTTTGTCCACTGCCTCGAATGACTAGGACTGATCGTGCTGATTTTTAATAGGAAATTTTTGAAAACTATGTCTAATCGATTTGCGTATTTAAATTTTCTCTAGTTCATCTAGTGCCTTGGCGAAGTTGATTTCAACACTAACACGGACGGTCAGACGGAAGTCGCTTAATCGACTTCGCTATGCATAATGACTCAGAATATATACTTTATGGGTCAGAAATAGATATTGTAGAAATTAGAAACGGAATGTCAAACTTAGATATATCCTGTGCTAAGGGGTATAAAAACCATGTGTGTTGCATGTAAACATCCTAAATTTTTAAAATTATAAACTTTTTTTTTTAAAAAGTCCGATCTGTAAAGATCGCCTTTTAATAAAAATATAATCTCCAAATCGGCTTAAAAATAATTGAGAAAGATTATACATAAATTTTTAAAACCTTTTCAATTTGTTACTAGCTGTAAGAATAATTCTCATTTTGTCGTTTACTTAAAAAAAATTTTTTTTTGTCTTTTCTAAATATTAAAATAAAAGTATCCCAATGAAATGACCTAAGCGACTAGTGAAATATGTATAGATCCAGCTTTCTCCCAACAAACAAATTGCTTTTTCAATAAAAAAAATCAAGAAATTATAAAAACAATTTTTTCTGTAGTGTTATAAATTCCTAAAATAATCAGTTTTGTCCTTTTTTAAATCTTGAATTTTTTGTGATTTACATTTTGGAATTAAATGCTATCGAATAAGAATAATAATAATTAATTCGTTAATCTTTGATTAAGAAGAGGCATCAATTAGAGGCCTTAGTAATAAAACAAACATCTTGCTCTTGGATATATTAATTGATAGTGACATTTTCTACCATATAATGCTTTTCCGATTAATGATGACTTAAAAAATACAAATTTCATACACTAAAATTTTCACACAGATATTTTTAAATAAACGTGTATATTTTTCGTAATCATTTTTTAATGTCTCATAAATATATTAAATTAAAAGCAAAACAATTTGTTGCAACAACTTATATTACGTTTAAACAAAACACTTAATGTAAAAATATATTTTAAATTAATAAACCTAACAACAGTTTAATTTTAATTAATAAAAACAAATGGGCAATAAGAGAGACTCCTAAAAATAACACGCACTCAGACATCATATATGGACACAAAACATTAAAGAAGAAGCATTTACATGGTCAAACGATCTACCAAATGGCCAGAAAAGACTTAAAAAACAAACAACATTTACTGCTCATTTTTAAGACCACAAAATCAAAAATGAATAAAAACGAAAAGCAGAAGAGGGCATGAACGACAAAAAATTTTAAACAGCAAACTGCTCTATGAACAAATCATGCCAATTAACCTTTTAACATTTAGTGGCATCTTCCTACCAAAACAAAACTAAAAGACAACTTTTAAACTAAAAGAATTTCAGACAGATCAGACAAAAAAGAACCGAGTGGTACTTAATAGAACCTCACATCTTGATGATTACCACGCATTTGTATGTGAATTGAAAAAAAAAAATCACTTGACTACAATAAATCAATGAACTCAAAAAAGCACAAGCTAGAGCGGATACAGTAAGAGAACCAAGTCCATATAAACCAAATAGACAATTCAACAGCACACTTGATGTAAGCGTTTTTGGCTGCTATGACTTCTTTTATCCAACAACCATCAAACTAATCAAACACACATATATTTTTATTATTTAACTTTGAAGTTTAAACTTAATTTGTATGTTTTTAACAAACAACCTTCTTGCAAAAATAAGAATAAAACCCAAGAACTGCTTAAATAACGTGCAAATATTTTTTACATTTATTTTATTTATTTATATGACAGAGTACATACAACTCAAAAACAAACGGATGTGTATCTTTAAGATGACTTTAGTATGAAGGGGAATTTATATCGTTATGTTATATGAATCATGCAGATTCACTTTTTTAAAGTTGTACGATTGTGCTGTTGCATTAATACGACATTCATGTATGACAAGTTCAAACTGCTACCGGAGCTGAATAAATAATAAAATTCATAAATGTAATACAAATGTGCATTAAATCATAAAACAGTTGATGATAAATAATCAATAATATTTAAAAAAAAAACACAAGAAAAATAATCCATTAGTTACCATAATTTTAATTTAAATGAATATTCTGCAAACATGTTTTAAATAATTTGAAGAGATTTTTAAAATGTTAAAATCTTTCAAAAGTATAATTATAACATTTAATACTTTTATATAATTTTTTCTGCTATTTTTCTTTTATAAAATTTAGGGCATTATTTTTTTTTAATACTCGTATAAGCAAATAACTTTGTATAGCAGTAATTATTTGCTTGAAAAAAGATTCAGTACAGCATGTGGCTCTTGCTGAGTAGATAATTTAAGCACTCTTAGTGTTCTTTGAATAATTTCAAAATGAGAAGCTATAAATAAAATACAATTTTTAAAAATACAAACAACAAAAAATTTCAACTTTATTATTTCTATACCCTTTATTCCTTTCGTACTTTCTACAATATCTATTTCTGATCCCATACAATATATATATTCTGAATCCTAATGCATATCGAAGTCGATTGAGCGATGTCCATCTATCCGTCCATGTTCGGCTTAAATCAACTTTGCCAAGGCCCTAGATGAGCTAGAGAAAACTAAAATACACCAATCGCTTAGACAAAGTTTATAAAATTTTGCTACTGAATATTAGTAAAATTGATCCAAAACACCACGCCTGAATTTAATTTATCCATATCATTTGCAACAATGAAGTACGATTGTACATCATATTTTTAAGATATCAATAAGGATATGGGTAGGTTAGGCAGGCAGTCGTGTTGCCACAGCCCGCTTGGGTCCATTAATTCGTCCCTTTATTGTACCTGCTGTTATTTAGAAGATTTTGAAGAGATCTTTCAGAAAATGCTTAAATTAAAAAGATGCTTAACCCATTAAGAGCGGATGCATTATTTATTTAAATATTTTTTTTTCTTATTTTTTAATTCTCTGTCTTGGCATAACCGAATATAGCACTCTTACTTGTTTAACTTACGTTTGTATTCCTGCTGCTTTTTAAAAAATTGGTAAGACTTCACCTGATAAAGCAACCTTTCAATTCGCTATGCTGAAACAACAACCGTAAGCAAAACGTATAATTTACGGTCAAAAAGCTTTTTTATGGTAGAAATATACACTATGGTTCATGTGGTTATATAGTGAAAAGGCATAAGCGAATATAGCGCTCATACTTCTTTAAACTTAAAAGAGGCTTGAATAGAAAAGAAAATGAATTTTCTGTTTGTGAACAGACTAATTTTTAAAGGAAACATAAAATAAAATTTTTTTTATTTATTTCAACTTAAAAACTGTTTTTTTTTTTTTAATTTTTTATTAAAGGCAGATTTAGCCACTATAATAATCGGAAATATATTTACAAAGACATATTTCTTTATATAAAACCTGTGCGCATAAAATTTCCTTAAAATAAATACAAAAATATGAGCCATTCTTTGATTTTTTCAACCAAGTCTGAAAAAATAAAACTTCTTTAAAAATTAGTAAAACAAGCATATATATAAATCAGAAAGAAAGAGACTCAAAAAGACACAGACTTAAACAAAATGAAAAAAGTACTAAATATAATTTTATATAAAAATATTATCGGCTCTTATTGGGTTAAGCATTTTTTAAAAATTTAGTATTTCCTTAAAGATCTCTTCAAAAGCTTTAATATAATATCCATATTGATATTTTAAAAATTTGAAAAGTTCAGAGGCCCGTTACTAGGGAAATATGGGCGAGCGCCAATTTTTTTAATTCATGATTTTTTCTTAAATTTTAATTCTCTATCGCCTCATTTATTTTTTTTATTGGAGTTACTTTACTGTTCCAAATAATATAGAAAAATTAGAGGTAGGCGCGATGTTTTTTCCGCTGCGTCGAAGGACCTGGACCGATCTTGCAAATTTTTTTGATTGGCATATTTAAATTTTTTCTAACTTATCTAGTGCCTCGGCAAACTTAATTTCAACACTAACACGGATGGACAGACAGACATCGCTTAATCGACTTCGCTATGCGTAAGAAGTTAGAAGATATTTACTTTATGTGGTCAGAAATAGATATTGTAGAAATTAAAAACGCAATGAAAAAATTAGTTATACCCTTTTTCCACATTTTGTGGTGAAGGGTATAAAAAGAGGAAAAAATAAATTTATTTATTTATTGCTGAATTTTTAATTCTTATAAAAAAATTAAATTTTTATGTGTAAAAATATTAAGTGCCATTATTTTAATTAAATATTTATTTAAAATTTCAAGTGGTTTTTAATAAATATTGGTTTATTTTCGTTTTTTAATTGAATTTTTTTTTACTTTTAAAGCTTAAATTTTACCAATTTTAGGGACAATATAAAACAAATAATTTTATATTTGCAAACACATGATCAAATCAAAAAATATATCGTCGGTCACATGTTTTTTGTGCTTTTCAGAAGACAAAAAAAAAAACGTTATTACTCCGTTGCTAAACCGTGTTAGAAGTAAATAAAAAAAAAACGGAATTAATAGAAGATATTTATTGTGGGATGATGTAAAGAAAACAAAGCTATTGAATTTATTTTTCATTAAAAAAAATAATATAAATAATTATCCGAGTTAAGAGCTGTCAACGTATTTTTCTTCTAACTGCCTGTTCCATGAATTCTTGTGACATCGTGGGACAAGCACATAGTGTGAAGTAGAATTTAAGAAAAAAAAAAAAACAAAATAATGAATATAATATTGATCTCAATTGTAACAATGCACAATTCGCTTTCACACTATATTATTTTCATCATTTGACACAAATTGTGAACAGATCCAATAATAAAGCCTTGATGCAGAATGTGAAAAAAAAATAAATCAATTTTTCGATTAGTCACGAGACTTATGAAAGATGTACACTTTCGAATAAAGATTTCTTCCAATTTTAATTTTGTTTAACTTTTTTTGTTTATTATTTTTCAGGAAACATATTTCAATACTAAAAAAGTATATTTATGCTAAGTCATACTTTTATGCTTTAAACAAAAGGTACAACGATAAAATAGTGTATAAACCGAAGATGTTGAAAATATATCGATGATTTACATGTGTAAATGGTTTAATTATCTCTTAAAACAAATGACCTTCGATACATTTAATATTTTGTTGAGAAAAAAATCATAATCAAGAATTTTTTACAAGTCATCACTGAAATTCAAAAAATAATATAAACAATATTTATCTACAAAACTAAATAAACAACCAACATCTTTAAAATAATTTTGGTATTTTTTAAAGACTTTTTTTTATGATTTTTAAAGATTGCCGCAAAATATATTTACTTAAATTCATACTTACATCTACACATACCTATGTATGTACCATTCACTTGTATTGAATTTTTTTAAATAATAATAGCCAGAAATATAACCATAAATTAAAAATATATAAAAAAACATATTAAACCGTTTGAAAAATCATACAAAAATAATTATTACAAATAACATGCCACCACCATCACTAACCGCCGCACCACTCACTCTTAAGATTTAGCTGCCAACAAAACATTACAATAATTTAAATCTCTTACTGGTTACCGCCATGACATGCCATAACATGCCATGCCATCCCATTCAAAACTAACAACAAAAACGAACCAATAATGCAATCAATACTTTTTTTAAGATGATGATCTTTATTTTATTTTTTTTCTTGGTTGCAATAGTTGTGGAAAGACACAAAAAAATGTTGTTAAATAATTTAAAGACAAAAATTAGAAGAAATAGTCACACTTAAATTTAACTTTTTTCATTGTTTGTTTTTGTTTTTCTTTTTTCTTTACAGTAACTAATGACAATTATTTTGTATTTATTTTTTGGAAATTCCTATTGATTTTCTTAGGGAATTTTTCTTAATAAACTGTGTCTTGTATGTTTGTATGTCTGTACTTCACTAGTTAACGGTTATTTCTAGGCTTCCGTTTATTGTTATTCAAGAGGCGTGTTTCTCTTAAAGTTTGGATATTTTCTATACGTTCGAATTGAGTTTTCATTGAAAATGTTTATTTTTGTTTAAAATGTGGTACAGCTGTGTTAACAAAGTGAGCATAATTAAGTTGTTGCTTCTACGTTAAAAATTATTCTTAAAAAGTAAAATAACTTTAAAATTTGTGTCATGACAATTTTTTCAGACAAATTTTTTCTAAAGTACATTTTAAATCTATTTTAATATTTTATGAATACGATAAACGGGGTTTTGAAATAAAAGTGGTCAATCGTTAAAATCTTATTTTAAGAAAAAAAAAATCGTTACATCCAACACACCTGCCTTCTGTACAAAGGGAAAACGCTACCGTTCCAGCATTAAACGGCCTTAATCAATAAAGTAAAATTAATGCATTTAGCTTTAATCAGGAATCGAAAAATTCAGTTTCAAAATTTCCTTTATTTATTTTTTTTTTTTGCCTTTTTGTGACTTTAAATACTTTAGCTTTTCTAACCTTTCAAAAGTTTCCAAATGACTTATTTTTTCAACCTAATTGTTGGATTGTTGTGAAAAAAATAGTGCCTTGGACTACATGTAGTACAAACATGTATCACATGCACACATTTATAAAAGTATTAACAATTGTAACTAATTTTCACAAAATATTTTTAAAGAATGATGCAACATTTTTTTTTTTTTGAGGTTTATATATTGAGAGTATGTTAACAAAGTTATTATAAAAGAAAACCCGGCAATTGATTTTTAAGGTAAAAAATAATAGATTTAAATACTTGTGGGATCATTCAAGTTAACTTTATAAAGCAAAAGGGCAAATTGGAAAGTAATTGAAATTTTTAGTAGCTCTGATGTTTACAGAATAAAATAATTAAGTTTTGAATAAAACCCTTAATTAATAGGTTAATATAGATTTCAAATCAAGGAGAAAAAAAGCACATGCTTCAGTTACTAAGAATGTGTTCTAAATAAACAATGAAAAAGAAGAAGAAAAGCTTATGAACAAGAATGTCGGCCAAAAAAGGACTCAAAGCAATAACTGTTTGTGTTGGTGAAACATGAACAAATTTTATTATATATAAGCGAACTTAAGCCAGATTTAAATTTTTAAAAAGATACTACTTATACCTCTAAAACTAAAAAAATATTTATTTTTTCTTTAACAAAAATTAACCCACTAAATTAGAAAAAAAATTAAAGTTTTCTTTTTAAAAACAAACCAAATGAGAGCTGAATGAAGAGATACATTGAAACATCAAGCAAATATAATTATAAATAAAAACAATTTTATTACATTTTTTAAAACCTTTTAAATTACCCTTCGTATAAAAATATGTAAGTTTTTACAATTTTGTGCGTATTAACTAAATTTCCAAAGTATTTATTGTTCGCAAAAATTTGCTATGGATTTTATGTTGTAACATGTATTTATTGGAAATTAATTGGCAGATGCTGATAACTTTCGCATATGGAAATTATATTGTGAAATAAGTTGAAATAAAAATAATAAGTAATATAAGTCTTAAAAAGGAAATAAAGTTAATTAAAAATATTTTTGTTTTCCTTTTTTACTTAAACGGAATCTTAAAAAAATTTTGAAAGTCTGTAATATAAATTCTGTTTTTTTATTACACAAACTTAAAAAAAAATAAAAAAGGAATTAATAAAAAAAAATTACAAATATTATTAAAAATTACAAATATTAAAAAAAATTACAAATATCATTTTTAAATAAAAATAAGAGCTTTTCGGTTTTTTATGATTTCTATTATTGAATAGAAAGTTGTAACTTAGCTGGTTTCGCTATTGAAACACAATCAGTTAATCAGAAATATTGCAATATGATGTTTTACAGGGGCTAGAGACGGAAACCTCGCTCAATTACATGAGAATGGAGTTGTTTTCGAAGTAAGAGAATCAGCAAAGGGGCTTAAGAAAGGCAGTCCAACTATCTTTATTTTTTTTTAAGGATTTCTTAAAAATTTTATTGCCTTCCTTGAGCAAGAATAAAGTAAAGTAGATATGTAGATGTCTCACTTTCCACAGCTCTGATTTTCTATTTTGTTTTTTTTTTTAATTCTTATTGTTTTACCAGCAAACAAGGCCTCTTAAGCCTAGAGAAAAAATTTAAAACAGAATTAAGTAAATAAATTCCTAATGTCTTACAGAATTTGCAAAATGAAATATAAAAATTCGCTTACATTTAATTTTATGCAAACACGACACAAAACGTAATACTTAATGAAATTCTTTATTAAAACAATAAAAAGAGTAATCAAACATAAATTTAACTTTAAACAAATGTTGCTTTTAATAAAAACTATTGATATTTTTTCTGTTTGTGCACTTATTTGAAAAACGTTAAAAGATATTAACAAAAATTTATATTGTTAAATAGGTAGTGACTGGGATACGAACCTAGGGCACCAACCTGACCACATATTTAAGAGAAAAACTAGATACGAGAATGGCATATCTTAACCTGGAATGGCACTAGGTAATAGTCTAGTAGGTGATAAAAGCAACAAAGAACATAATTTGGGATAATAAAATAATTTCAGTGTTAATGCAAAATGTTAAATTCATAAACCATTTGATTGAGAGGCTGGCATCAGACTGATCAACATTGGCAAGCAACCACTGAAGAAGGTCGACAACTACTAGTCTATAATTAGCGATTACTGAGTAGCAAGGGAAGTTTAGAAAGGAACTTATTACTTTATATTCCATATTTTCTTGATATCGATATTTAAGTAAAGGACTGACAGAAAATAGCAAATTAATATTCACAATTATTATTTAATTGTTCTGCTCATTTTTAATTAAATCAATTATTTATTTAATTGGAATATTTTTTATTAATTTTTTTATTAAATATATAACTGCGACCATTAAAAATTTAATTAAATTATAATCTCAGGACAATTAAAACATTTAATAGTGGCAACATATTTTTTTTTTCAGTTTTATTGAAAGAAAAGAGAAGCTGATTTTAAAATGTTTAATAATTAAAAAAAATTGTCAAAGGAATTATAGCGGATGCATGATCACAAGTATAAGAAATAATACTGAATCAGTTCCGAAACCAAATTCAAATGACTTCATTGTTTTCAGGTTTTCATTGTTTCTAGGTTTTCCTTGTTTCCAAGTTTTTATTGTAGTAAAACTCTGAAGAGCCTTACAAGGTTGATGGGACAAAAAAAGGTACTATAGCGGCACACAAAATATACTTTTGCCGCTAGTGTCTTATAAAAAGGCTTCTCTTATATATTATAAAAACGAAATCGTTAATTAAATATTAATGAAAATTTTTGAAAAAAAAAAGTATCAAAATATACTTAAACCAGCGATGATGATCTCTCAGTACCATTTTTTTTTCTTCGGTTTTGTCCTCAAACTTCAATAATCTTTTTATCTCATAAGGTATTTTCTTTGTTTCAAAATATCTTTTAAATTTTAGTGTAATTTGCATTTTTAACAGCAGTTGAATTTTATAGGATTGCAATGTGGTTTTTTATATTTAACTATTTTCTAATTCAAGTGTTTTTCGTTTTTTTTTCTTTTTTTTTTCATTGTAAAAACATATTGAAATGCAAGTATTTTGTTTTTTATAATTTTAACAAATGACTTTGAATGTTTTAAACGTGTCTAATGTAAAGCAAAAACAAAGATTTAGAAAAAAAAACTGTCACGATTAAAAAAATCTTACCCATGATACTATAACATTTAAAAATTTTAAATAAGAAGTAACTTAAAGATAAAGAATCTTAAAATGTACAAAATGAAACTGATCTTAATTTTAAACACATGAATGGATGGATGTTTTTTTGTTTCTCTGATACGAATAAACTAAATTACAAACTAATTATAAGTTTTAGATATTTAACTGTTCTGATCTGCAGTTTTAGTTTAATTTCATAAAAAACTAATTTATTAAACCGAATCTAAAAATAGTAGTAATAACTATTATTATAAATTAAAGATATTTCAAAAAAAATTTAAAATTAAAAAACCGAAACGTAACTTTTGTTGTAAAGATTAAATAAAGTTGGTGAATTGAAAACATAAATTTAGATTTTTTATTAAAATGCAATAAATTAATTTAATGAAATAAAGAATGTAAGTGCTCGTGTTTGTGTTTGTAAATTTAGAGGCGTCTCCGTTTAAATACATGTTAAATTAATTGATAATAAATCTTTTCAAGACATGATATTAATTAAGAACGTTTATTAAGTTTTAGTAAGAGGGCATCTGTTGTGAGTTTTAATAACTGCAAGATTTGCTATATGCCGTTCATTAAAAGTTTAATATTTTTGATCATAGTTTTGCTTCTTATCATTGGATAATTATTTGTGTTAATGGCGATGAAGTAAAAGTTGTTAGATAGCAAATTTTTAAATTTATTAAGTTAAGTTATCAAGGTTAAATATGGACTAATGCAAGATCCTTAAACAATTCATTTAAAATACTTATATGAAAAAAAAGATATTTATTACGAATTTATATGTTGAACTATGTGTCCTCACAAAATCACACATGGAGCATTATAATTTTTGTAAAAATTAGTATCGATAAATTGGTTAAAGTCGACTTTCGCAATTTAAAAAAAGTTAAATTGCTCGCATAAAAAGTTATAATTGGATATACAAAATCCCTAATAAATCAAAAATAGGTGTCAGGAACTTCATCTGGCGCATATAAAGCAACATCATCGGCTGTGAACAAAAACGAAATTAAATAAAAATATTGGTAATTTTGCAACAACATTTCTTTTACTGAGTCTTGTGCCATCACCAGCCTTTTCTCTCATTTGTAATCATTTCATACTGACGAATGTTAACTGTCGATATTTTTTCTCATCACAAAGTGTCTCGTTATTACTTTTATTTAAGATCAGGTCCCTCATAGCATTCATCTATAACTTTCTCATTTAATATATGTCTGCCCGGAATCTTAAGTCTAGTGCCAGTCAATACTAGATATTAACACACAATTTGCAGTCCTTCACGCACAGGCTGCAGGTATCATATTCTTAGATTTTTATCTTGTCCAAATTACTTTTGATTACCGCAGTTATCTAGCTTAAGGTATCTTGATTCTATCCATATAATTTTCTTCCGTTGCTTTTTGCTCAGGGAGTTCCCTGAGATATTAAATTGTCCACCTCTTGCGAAGTATTTTTATTTTCCAACACCTTTGGGTTCTTCCACTTCCTAATAAAAACTCAAATTTCTTCATAAACTTACAGTTTTCCTGTTCATCTCGAACGGGTTCATGTGGTTCTGTTTGATTTTTATCAAAATTAGTGTTAATAAAAATATTTTATAATAGGGAAATATTTATTAGGAAAAGACGGATAATCGGCTAACTGTTTTAACTGCCTCCTTAAAAATCTGTGTGTAATAGAAATAAAGTAGCAGCAGTTTCTTAGTAGGCACGTTAAACCCTTCACATTAGTCACTATATTTAAAGTAAGACTTTTTACAGAATAGTGCGTTATTTGTTATAAATATTTAATTGTCGTAAAGTGTTATTCTAAAAAAAATATTTTTTTAATTTCCCTTTTTTT
Organism: Cistogaster globosa; assembly: GCA_937654795.1. Classification (NCBI taxonomy): domain Eukaryota; kingdom Metazoa; phylum Arthropoda; class Insecta; order Diptera; family Tachinidae; genus Cistogaster; species Cistogaster globosa. The sequence continues at coordinate 3,725,455 of OW569407.1, forward strand.
ACAAAATCTTAATTTATTTAAACAATTTCCTCAAACAAATATAACTTTTTACTTTTATTTTACTAGAAAAATTAAAAAGCTTTTTTAGATGATTCATTAACTAAAATGAAACTGATTTAACCCACCTACAGATTATTTTGCATTTAAGTTTAAATCAATCAATTATCAATAGAATAAAAAACCAAAAACATAACATTCATCTTAATTTTATATTAAAAATGTTTTCTAATCAATTACTGCTGTTTATTTTTTTTTTTACTTATAATTAAAAAACTAAAAACAAAATTAAATTTTTTTATAAATATTTCAAATTACTGACAACCATGACAAAATGAAAACATATACTTTCATTAAAGACCAGTAAAGACCATAGTGCATCTGCTGTACAGGTGAAAATATAAATAAAACCAACATAAAATTTATTAATTAAAAATATAACAAAGAAGAAAAACAGAACGCTAAATGTATCCCTGACAGATTTTTTACTTAAAATAAACAATAATTAATTAAAATATTGTTAAAAAGTAAATTGTTTATTTAGTTAACCTTGAAATTGCGTTAAAAACAATAAAAAAATACTTGCGAAAAGAGAAACGAAACAAACTGCTGGTACATCTAGGATCCAAAATTCATGTGGCTTTTAAAAACTGTTTCACCTACAGACAGTTAAAGCTGGGCAACATTTTTGCAAAGTAAAGGCCAGACCCTCATAAAGTTATAAATTTTTAAAGCAAATATATTTTGTTGCTATGAATGCTTAATTTTTTTGAATTGGAATAAACTCCTCCATGTTTTACAACATTTTAATATGACTCCTACACTTCATTCTTAAAGCGCTTTCAAAGTTTCAAAATTTAGAATTTTAAGTATCTTAAACTTGTTACAGAATCTTGTGTTTATTATAGAAGAACTTCAAATACTAAAAATTAAAATAAATTACAATGTTAGGAGGGCCGTCTGAGAATATTCCAAATTATTTCGGAATAAAAAATTGCGGGCTAGCGGGTTTGTGTAGTTTCTAATGATTTAATTATTCGACATATAAAAATTGTCGTAGAATGCAGTTGAGATAGAATCTATTTTATTCTAAGAACGTTTTGTTTATTATTCTTTCATTTTTAAATATGGTTTCTCTCAACAATGTTGCCATACTTTCAAGAAATTAAATTCTTTTTGTGTTTGCTTCTGAGTGTTTGACAGAAAGAAATATAATAAAATCAACAATCGTATGTTTAAAAACAGCGTTTTTGCTTCTTCTCTTTTATCATTTACTTGAATTGACGATTAGAAGCAGGCTTCTAGGAGGGAAGTAAGTCTTAAAAATATTTCTTTAGCTTAGAGTGAAATAGAGCACGCCAAGAGGCGGCTACTTGAAATATAATTTTAATACAGCCGTACCTGATAATGAAGAATTTTGCGCAAGTGGGCAAAACGCTAAACAACTAAACAAAAAAGTGGAAGGTTGAAATCCTAAAAAGTTGTAAAAATCAGCTGAAACAGTGCTTTAAAAAAAATAGAAAATGTGTTTTAATACTCGACATAAAATACTTCAAGGTGTATAACAGCGCTGGGAACAGGATATGACACCTTTAAATAACATTTTCAATTCGAAGTGAAATTTTCTCCGTCTGACAACTTTGGTATTCTGCGTTTCAATTCCGCTCAATTTCTTTTGATTGTATGTATTCTGCATTACGATCGGAGCTTCGTCTTTCTCAGTTTTTTTTGTTAATGGAGGGGTTTTTGTTCTTTGTATTTTTTAGTTAAAAAGTTAAAAATTGAAAAAAATGTAAGTAGAAAATGAAATAAAATGTTCAGAAACGATTTAATAAAAACACTTAAAATCATTTTTAATTTATTTATTCAATTAAATTAATTTTTTTGTTGTTTCAAATTGTTAATTTTTGTACCCGAATCTGATGTGTTTTTTATGTATTACAGGTGAACAACAACAACACCAGAGCAATATGAAAAACTGGCAAATTTAATGGTATCTAAAGCAGAAATTGCATATAGTTACCACCAGCCATCAAAGGAAGAAGTAGCAGCAGAAGAAGTTGCAGGAATCCTCAATGCACCAGGTTCTCCAACAAAAAATGCCAGCGCAAAAAATGCCATGAAGAACTCATTTTTACATTGTTTTTATTTTTTTTATTTTATTAACCAATTTTTTATTATACTTTATTAAGAATTTATTTTTAATTACATATATAAACATACAACTTTTTGTATTAAATTTGACTTTTGTTTGTGAAAATGATAACAAACTTTTTATTTTGCTATTTCATTTCCACATTCCACAGTGACGCTATTTATTTTGTAAACATTGTTGTCTCCTTCTTTTTCTTTCGATACCAATTTTCGATCGCAACGGAATTGAATGCAGATGAAACCCAGAATTGTTTATCTTTACAGTTTGCATAGACCTGCAAAAAATCTACCACACAAAAGAAGTAGAGATGGCCGAAAAAATTTTCTAACGTTTTATTCTTTAAGTTATATAATAGACTTAATTTAGGGTAATTATAACTTTTTAGAGGTTCTTTAACAAGTCACTCACATGTGATAATTGATAAACCGCCCACGTATTTCTCTATGAAATTTTAATACTTAAGCAAACACAAACAACAAGCGGAAATATCTATTAAATATGAAATGTGTGCATAAAAAATCCTCTTAAAAATATTTGATTTTAAATAACAACTTCTAACAAAAAAGAATGGCAAAGTAAATAAATAAAAATTAATATAAAAATAAACTGAAAAAAATAATAATTACAAAATATTAATGAAAAAGTTAATAAGCGTTACTGATACCCTTTTTAACACAATTTTTCATTTCAAATTTTATTTAGTTTCATACATCAACTGTTTAATTATTTGAACGTCAACCAGCAACATTTTCATTGTTAAATTAAAGAAAAATCTAAAGTTTTTAGTTGCGCTGTTAATGCAATTTATTTTCTGTTTTTTTTTTTGTAGTTTTACGTTTTTAATAGTTTTTGCTGTCTAAATGTAAATGATTTTAAGTTTTTCAAGGTCACCTGCTGTGTTTTAGTTGCGATTGTGTAACGATATTTATAACATGTCATGCTGCAACATATGTATGCTGAACATCATTATCATGCCGAAATATAAAGGGATTTTAAATGAATTGTATTGAGTTAGGAAGGAGCCTTTGGAAATGTTAAATTTATTTAAATATTTTAGGGATTTTTTCTAAAGACTGTATTTTTTTTTTTGCAGGCTTCGGATCTTAGAGAAACTTTTTCAAATTTTATTTAGAATCCAGGACGCCCCTTTGTGATGTTTTTCTTATACTACTGCCGGCGAATAAATTTTATTAAAAATTTTGTTTGTAGTAGGTCGATCCATATGCCCAAGGCAAATCAATTAAAAGGTGGTAGCGATGGTGAATTCAATGATTTTCGCCAGTGGCCTGGCTGCCAAACTCCATTTATAAAAAATCTGTATACTATTTTTTATATGTAGTTTGACATTCGAGCTAATGACGAAAACTTACGAATTCGCAATCGTCACCACCTTATAATTATTTTCCTTGAATATGCCTTCAAATTCTTGCTAAATTTTAATTAAATTTTTAATTATATTCTTTTAATTCTATAAAAGTAGGGCCAGCCACTAGAACTAGAATATTAACTCTCTGTTAATATGATGAAAGTATGATCAATGAATCTTTCACATGAATTTATTTTCTTTTATCAGTTTCGTACGCCATTTAACGCCGACAAGACAAAGTTACCAACAAAAATTTTTGTTTTCTGTGAATAGAATTAAAAGAAAAAGTGGTCCCTAGTGGAAGTTGTATTGGTAAAAGTGTTTGAGTCTTAGGTAAGACAGAAGATCATAAGTTCAGCTCCCATCGGTGGCATGTTTTTAGAAATAGATTATTTTTAGAACAGCAGATTAGACGGCTAAGAAGCCTCTTTACTTAAGACAAGGAGATTAGAAAAAAAAAGACTTTTGTGTAGCCATGATAGATGAGTCAGCGAAGGCAAGTATATATTACAACAACAAATGTGATCATCAAGGCGTATGTATGATAAAGCAACAAGTAACCTGAGATAGAAAGAAAAGTTACGACACTAAAACAATGTGCAAAAGTTTTGAGTTTATGTAGAGCGATTTTTAATAAACAAGAGGAGATTGTGAGTTTAATGCTATGCCGGAGCCATAGCGAAGTTTAATCTGGATGGTTCCGCAACGTAAAGGCGCATGTTTGCTTAATAGCTTAATCTCGTAGGAGTAACATCACAATATTGCCTTACTGACCGCTTAAGTTTCTAATAATTCGTGTTTAGTAAACAAAAAGATCGTGAAGGCAAATAGGAACTACAGAGTTAGAAATGTAAAAATTATAAAATTAAAACTTTAAGTGAAGAGAGAAAACGTAACAATATGTGCTAAAGACGTTCTTAATTAGCACATCCTGTTTTGAAGAAAATACTGAAATTGCTATAACATTCAAAATGCTTTGCCACAACATGTTAACAAAGCTTTTGCGGCTCATCTTAGAACTTGTGATTTCTACAAGACGATGTCAATTGATATTTAAACAAAATTTAAATTAAAAAAAATCAAAGGCGTGTAGAATAATTATTTTTAATTAAAGAATTTAACATAATATTTTTATTAACTTTTCAAAAGCGACTACAACATTTTAAACATTTTGCTGCAAGAGGTTTTTCAAGCTTTGAAGCTCTACCCAAAAAACTCATCTCAAAATAAAAACTATTATTTTTATTTCAGCACAACACTACAAAAGCCTATACGAAAAAAGTCATTGTTTTAAGAAATTCCTAACATAAAAATCATTCAATGTAAACTACAATGAAATCAAGAAAAATCTAACACATCAACTGAAAATGTAAGATTTAAGAAAAAAAATGTTTGTAAAATTTGTTATCTTTATAAACATCAAACAAAAGTGTCAATTGCAGAACGCATCAACATTTTGGCAGCTTAAAAAAAAGCCAACAACTCATCTTTTCTTACTTGCAACGCATTCCCAGCCACATAAATTATGTGGTTTTTTTCTTTCACAGAAAAAAACTTAAATGTCTTTAGGTAATCTAGCAGCAAGTGAAGGTTACATGAAAAAAAAATTTATATAGATTTATTTGTTGGTATCTTTTGTAAAATTATTAACCATATATGTGTATGCGTATTTGTAGTTGTTGTACTATAAAAATAAAAATTGTTCTCTAATTTAGGTTTATTTACTTGAATGAATGGATGGTTAGTTGTTTGGCTTGAATGGTTGTGGTATTTTCTGCAATTTTTTTTTTGCAGTCATATTAAGTAAATATTCTGTCATGTGGATGATTAGCAATTGATGGTTTGTGTGCACTTTTTTCTTCGTTGAAATAATTTAAAATGTTCAGACATGAAGCCGTAACCCAAACAAATCTGTATTTGTTTCATTTATTTGCTTTTAATATTTATGACATTTTCAGTGTTTTTAGTTTATAAAAATTATTTTTCTTTTTTTAATAATTAGTCGAAAACGAAGAAAAAATTTAAAATAAACAGAAGCCAAAGTCATAAGAACAAACAATTTATGCGATGGCAATAAGAGATTGTCTGCACAAAAAAACAAATATGATCTCCTTGCTCTTCATCTAAATTAGTTGATTTGTTTTTATGTAAAAATAATGATTTGTTTTTTTGTAATGATGGTTCTTGATGTAAATGTTAAAATTGAATGCAAGGTTGTATGAATTAATAAAAAATTTATAGTTTTAAAAGTTTCATCTTAAATTATGTATTGAGTTTGTTGATTTTAAAATTTACAAATAAAAATTTTTATGATTTTTTGTTAAAAAATTTGTCCTAAAACAAATTGATGGCACTAAATTCTTTTGTGCTAAAGTTGGCTTTCGAAAAAAAAACAAAAGACTTAAGAGACATGCTTTAAAAATTATTTACACAAGCCAATCAACAAAAGACTTAAAAAAAGTACATCGTAATAATAATGTAGCTTAAAAGGTGTTTATCACCTTTTACAAGCGGGCTATCTATTTCGTGGCTTGGATATTGCAACACGTGCCACTAGATATTTGTTGCTGCGCAAGTTTAAATAGCAAATTCCTTACAAAGACATGTTTTTTAGTCTTATTTTTAAAAACTTTTTTAAAATAGTTTTCTTTAAGATGGAAATATTTTATCATGTGACTTTTTAACATATGCCCGATGTAATTTGATATTTTAAAAGGTCCGCAAAAAAGTATCTTTTAATTAAAATCGACTTTTCTACCGGATCACTCTTTGACTAAATATCAGCAATTTCGTTACGCGATTTTCGCTCTCAAGTATATTATTTAAGAATCAAATTGTGATGTGACTAAACAACCAATGACATATTTTTAATTATTTTTTTTTTAATTTTACTTGTTTTGGCACTTTTATTTTTCTCATTTTTTCTTCTCCTTCTTTTTTCTTCTTCTTCTTCTTCTTCTTCTTTTTTCTTCTTTTTCTTACTATGAGTCTGTCCTTGTTTACTAAGCTACCGCGTACTGTTGTTATGTTGTAACTTCCTTCTCAATCTAAGACTCAGTATTACCGTACAGGCGCCTTGGCCACCTCATCCGCTGCAATATACAGACTACGTCTACGCCAAATTTTCGGCTTTATTTTCGTATCTAGACTCCTTGTACTTTATTCGCTTTTCAAACGCAACTAGTTTTTTTTCTATTATAATGTCAAAGATCGCAGTTAAGCTAATGATCTTGGCAGATGATCGGAGTTGAACTCTTGATCTTGTATTTTAACAAACAAATACCACACTTTCTTCAACTCTGTTTTACAAACACCCAGGCAATAAAAACAATATTAGCTTTTTTACAATATTTCCCATACTTATTTGAAACTTTTTACTTTTTGTTAGTGATGCTAACTCTGTGCACTTTCTATAAAATCACGGACATAGTCTTAGCAAACAATTTCACAGCATTTTCATTTTTCTAGGCAATTTGACATGATAAAATCAACTGCATTTCTGTCTCTAAGCAAAGAAATAATTTTCTTTGAAATTATACGAGTAAGGATTGAAACGAAAGAACTCTGAATAGACTAAAGTTCAGACTTACAGAGCAAAAGTGAGATCGTACAAAACTTTTATGTGAAATTTAACTCACTGTGTTTTGTTATGAGGTGGCGGTTTAAATAGCTTAAGCACTTTTACCTTTTGACCACTTAAATTTAAATCGAATTTTTTAAAAATCATTTTTTGGGTAACTGCCTCCTCTATTAGAGATCATAACTGAGGTGTTTTAAAGATACTGTTTCTTGTCTTTATTAACGTATCAAGCAAAGTTTAAGGTCCACGAATGACGGTCAAGAAATGCCTGCGTCCCCAACAAGTAATGCAAATCAATTGGTCAGAAGACATGATAAGTTCCAAGGCGAATCAAATACAAGATGATAGCGAAAGCAAATTAATTTATTTTTGCCGATAAAAATACTTTCAAACTCCATGTATAAAAAAAAATTTTAATACGAAAAATGAATAAATTCGACTGCGCTAACACCTGTTAATGATTCATTAAAAATGATGAGGAAGTTCAATGATGCTATAACTACATGAGGACCATTTTTTGGTCTAATTGTCTAGATCGGATATAACAGCCTTCAAAACACATTTTCAAATTTAGTTCTATAAGACAGCCCCTGAAGAATATTTAAATGAAGTCATATTCTTTAAATAATATCAGGGTCAATACAATAAATTGCAAATAAAAATAATTTAGATCTCCATCAATCAAAAATGAGTTTTTATTAACATTTACTTTCGCACAAAATTTTTTTATTATAATCCAAATAAAGATTTCCAAACATTCATTCACTTATTCCAGCCTTCAATGACATTGTATTTTTTTTTTTAATTTTTGGGCAAATTTGATTCATATTCATTACCATTTATTAACTCAATTATTTTTTTTAAATTTACCTTCTATTAAATGATCGATATGAAGGCTACAATTTATTGTTATTTTTTGAAGATTATTTCATTAACTATTAGCTTTTTGTTATTGTATTTTTATATTTGTTGTTTAAACAAAATGATATGGGGTATTTGTAAATGTAGAAATGTTTTGTGGTAATTGAGGCTGGATAAGAAAAAATATTTTTGATTAAACAATATAATTTATAGCAATATGAAGATAAAGGAGTTTTATAGTTAAATACAATTAATAAAATGATATTAAAAGGCAACAAAATTAAAAATAGGCTGTCGATAAATATTAAGAAAAGAAATTATTTCCTATTCTTTAAATTTGCATCAGTGTTGGTAAATAATATGAAATAATTAATCTGGAACACTGACCTACTTAGAGAAACATAAACAACATATTCGTTAAAACAAATTAACAGTCGGGATTGTGGTTAATTTATTCAGACATCTAAATAATTTTAATTAATGTTAAGTTTCCTAAAAGTATTCTGACGATTATCCGAGGTTGTATATTTTCCTGCTTGACGTTTTCTATTGAGATATCTTCTGCATGCACACCCCACATTAAAACATTAAAATTATTTTGTCTAGGAGTCTATTACGAAAGCTGAATTTCTCAAGTTAACCATGATATTATTAGAAATAAAACATTTCTAAATTTTTGTTAAAAAATTTATTAATGTAAACATTTTTTTTTTTTTTTTTGGTTTTTTGTTGTCGACGAAATTTTCTTGTAGACCGATTTTAGCTGTAAAGTTAAAAAAATATAATTTTTTTTTGTTATTGTTTTAGCAAAATTTTGTTGTGTAAAAGTTGTTTTTAGATTACACTTGAAAAAAAGGTACTTCTAAAAACCTTGAAAAAAGCTCATACAATATACATAAGTTTCCAAAAAAATTTAATTTTTTTTAGAAAATTTTGCTTTTTATTTCATAAAAAAATGTTTATATTCTACATTCTTATTAGTTTTTTTTTAATTGTTTGCATTTTAAAATTTATTAAATTTAGTTTTTACGAAATTTGTTGCGAAAAATTTTGTTTTTTAAATTTTGGTACAAACAACGAAATAACGGTTTTTATCCAAAAACTTTATTTGTTACAAATGCTTCGAGGCAAAAGGCAAACGACTACACCTGTCTCTAATTTTTTCATATCATTTGGAACAATGAAGTAACTCCAAGTAAAAAAAAAAAAACAAATATATAGAGCAATAGAGAATAAAAAAAGTAGAAGAAAAACATAATTGAAAATAATGGCGCTCGCTCCTATTTTCCTTGCTCATTACAGAGAAAAGAACGACTGTGTAGCATATTTTTGAAGACATCAATATGGGTATTATTTAAAAGATTTTCTAGAGATCTCTTATAAAACACTACAATTTTTTAAAAATACTTAACCCGTTAAGAGCCAATGAAATTTTTAATTTTTTTCCACTCCAATATTTGTCATTTTCATTGAAGTTACTTCTTAGTTGTTTTCACACATTTTTTATTTTTATTTGATTTTATTGTTATTTTTAAAATATATAGTTTAACAGCCGAAACTGCCAGTGTGTTTAGAATTACTCTGATACAGCAATAGGGTTTTAATTGTATAATTGATTAATAAAAAGTTTTTTAGTTACAAACAAACTTTTAGAGACAATTTATTGTACCCAGAAAATTTTATGAAAAAATTTTCTGCTGAAGAAAGTTTTTGTCTAAGAAACTTAAGTGCAAATTTGTTTTTTTATTTTTTTTTTAATACTACATTTTTACTAAGTTCTACAACATAAATTTCTTGCAAAAAATTGACTAATGTAAATTTGAAAGAAAAAATTGCAAATTTTGAATTATTTCTTTTTAATTTAAATAAATTTCTTTTTGGAATAAAAGAGTTTATTAAATTTTCTTTTATAACCTAACAAATCATTATTAATTCGGCTTAAGTTTACATACATATTAATTTCCAAAAATTTAAAAAAATTTTGTGTTAATTAAGAAAACTTATTCTATTTAAAATTTTTTGTATTAAAAATTTTAAAAGATTTTTGGACGTACAATATTCATAAAAAAAATTTTACCACATTTTTTGTACATAATTTCTTGTGACTTTGCTACACAAAATATATTTTTCCACTGACTGTTTTATTAGTTAAAAGATATTAAAATTGTTGTATAAAACCTTTGACGACTTCAATTTTAACAGTCTTAACAAATACGATTTAATATATTTTTAATCTGTATTCAAGGGAAAGCTATTCCTTTCCCTGTATTATTGTTACAACATTAGTGCATTTATCAAACAACTTTTAAACGTTTTTTCTGCAACCCTTTTTTAGACGTGCTTACCAACGAACTAAATTTAATATTTATTTAAGCAAAAGAAAGATTTATTTTTCTACAATTTAATTTACTTCCAATGCACCGTCTAGTTTTTGATGTGCAAATGCAAGCAATTTACCCATTCAGTACTAAATAAAAATAAAAAAAGACTCCCAAATAAAATGAAACCTGAAAAACTCAAAAAATAAAACAAACGTTTTGTTGCAAAAACCAAGAATTAATAAAAATATCATAAAATACTTAAAAATTTGTTATGCATGTATTCATTTATTGAACATTACAAAAAGACATAAAGTTTTGATGAAAACTCAGTAATTTCATTTGCTACTAACGTTTCCAAAAGCTAAAAATATGTGAAACCTTTCAAAAACAAAAGACTTAAGACACGAATTAGCTCAGGTATTAACTAAATTTAACTGAAATAAATTTTTTTTATTGTTTTATTTTATATTGTTTTAACTAAAAAATTGCATTATTCATATGTTTAAGCAAACTCACATATTTTTTTTTTTAAACTAAAATAAAACAAAAATGCACACAGGGGCCACCTGTTAGAAAACACAATGCGTGCAACAAGTTTCAATTACACTCTGCTGAGATTTACTTTATTTTTGTTTCTAATTAAACGCATAACAAATATTTTTTTTATTCATTTTTTTTAAAGAACGGTGCGGCTTAGCGGCCGATGCCATTTTTTTATAAAATTATATTGCACAATTTTCGGAGCCAAGCAAATAAGAAAACTTAATTAAATTTTTTGATTTTTTGTTTATGCTGCTTGTTGAAGTTAGTTTCTATAGTCTTTTTGAGAGCAGCAGAAAAACTGCTTCAAATGACATTCCTCTTGTCGTTATTGCTGTGCAAAATTTTTTCTTTTTAAGTTATTTGTTTAATGAAAAAGAAGAAGCTTTTTAAAACATTTTGGTATTCAAAATGTCTGTCGAAATAATATTTTAATTTATTTATGAATAATTTTTATTTCCTTTTATGTTAGGAGACCGTGTACTGTGAACAAAAAAGCCAATCTAGCAGAGATAATTTTTGTAAAAAATTTATTTACTCACACCGAACCAAACTGTACACAAATCATAATTAATTAAGAACAAAATAAACAAGTAGGAGTGCTATATTCAGCTACGCCGAATCTATATAATGTTCACGATATATGTATGTAAATCCAGTTTAGGGAAGTAACTGCAATAAATAAAATAAATATTGGGGTGACACAGAAATAAAATTAAGAGAAACAAATTAAGAACTATAAATAATTTTGCATAAAAATATCATCAGCTCTTGATGGGTAAAGCATTTTTAAAAAATTTTAGTATTTCCTAAAAGATCTCTTTAAAAGCTTTTAAATTATAATGATTGGTATTTAAAAAAATATGGTGCACAATCGTACTTTTCTATGAAAAGTTCAGAGGCCGATAACTTGAAAAATATGGGCGAGCGCAAATTTTTATATATTTTTTCATTCTCTGATTGGAGTTACTTTACTAAATTAGATTTGTTTTAAATATGGAAAAATTAGAGGCAGGCGTTGCGTTTTGCCCACCGCCTCAAAGGACATAAAACGATCTTGCTGATTTTCAATAGCAAAATTTTCAAAACTAAGTCTGATCGATTAGCATATTTAAATTTTCTTCAGCTCATCTAGTGCCTTGGTAAAATCGATTTCAACCCGAACAGGAATGGACAGACGGACTGATATGAAACTAAACTTACACGTTACAGGATCCGATTTCCAGCCAAACTGCAAGGGCACGCAAGAGTAATGCAATTGCATATGGTTACTTAGTAAATATTTTCTTAAGAACAAATAAAATGTGAACCTTTTTAAACAAAATACAGCTCTCTCTCGATAAAGGAATCAGTTGTGCGGTAGCCAATCTCACATGCGTCCAAGTGCGTCAGATAAGGCAGTAAAGGTTCTGCGTACTAAATAGAGAAGGTGGAAATGCTTCAATTTTAAATTCATCCAAATATTTCAAACAAGACACTAAAAATTCTGTGTATCAAATAGAGAAAATGGAGATGGAGTATAGGGTCGAGACAGAAAAGTTGTTCAATTGTGTGTTGCTTCTAAACAGAGCTGCTACTGTAGAAATTATTGTAAGAGATGCCCATTAACGTAGCGTGGTTTCGTTCGTACAATAAGTGTTCTTTTATTTGTCTGGACGTACTATTCTGCAAAATTTAAAAAAAATACCCAATAGCTACACCATGGGGGTAGATGGTTTTTAGCGCTTTTTTGTGGTCTTGTTTTCAGTGGCCACTGTTATTATGGTATTATTTTTTTTTTATTATTATAATTTTGTTTTTAGTTTTATTATTATTTATTTTAGAAATAAAGTATTTTTTTACCCAAACTGAAAATATATTATTTTATTTCTTAAATTTTGTTTTTTTTTTACATATTTTGTTTAGTCTGCTATTTATAGCAGCAATATTGCTAACGTGCTTGTTAACTCCTAGTTTAGTTCTAGTATAGTTTTAGAATAGTTCTACCTTATTTCCAGTTCACCTCTAGCTGAGCTTAAATTTAGTTTAAGTTCAATTTTCGTTTAAATTTAAGTCAGTACCCATCCAAATGATTCAATAAAATTTAATATATAACAAATAAAAAACAGGTGGCTAAAGATCACAATTTTAGAAATAGATTATGTATTAGGGCTTGTATTATAAAATATGGTTTATAAAAATGTTTGATCAAAAAATCGCCAAAATTCTTCAGATAAAAATAAGCGCTAATTTTAAAAATATCGTTCGTATAACTAAAATTTTTAGCTGCACATGAAATCAAACGACTTCTGTTAATGTAGTTTTTTTAGCTTCAGTTAATTGAATATTAACATATTTTTTTTTAATTTTGAACAATAATAAATGTCTAAAAAAGCCGTACTTATGAACTATTTGAATTTTAATCTATTTCAAAGAGAATAATTTTTGTCTCGCATGACTAGTGAGATGGCTTTTTAATGTTTTTTTTTTTTCAATAATTTTTTTGCCATTATTTCGAATTATATTTATATAATTTATTTATAAATATACTTTCTCATCATATTGGCAAAAGACAAAATATTGATTGATAATCATTACCCAAAAAAGAAAAAAAAATTTAATTTACACTATTGCGTTCCCAACAACGGATTTTAATTAGTGTGGCAGATCTTGCTACAAAAAGTTACTAAAAAATATGTCTTTAAAATTAAAAATATTTCTTTCGTCTCAGTTATTAAAAAAATATTTGAAGAAGAAAAAAAAAATGATGAAAAAATATTGCAAGGATATATACGGATTCTTCAAGTTCCTATACGTTCTCTTTAGAACTTAAGAATAAGCAAGAACTATCCAAAGCAAAGATTACTTTCATTGCATGCAATTTTATTAAATATAATTTTAACAAAAATTTTTATTCTATTTACAATTAATCTTAGATTTGATGTTAATTATTTTTATATTCGTACCGCTGCTATTAGTTATTTAAACAACACACTATATATTTAACAGCGCTAAATGTTATTATTGTTTTAAAAAGACATAAAGTATAAAAATTGAACATTGTTAGATACTTAGGTGCTCCATTCAAGCCAAACTTTAAAGGCATCATAGCAAATTTATGTTTTTTTTTAATTTTTTTTAGTAAATTAGTAAAATAATCATTAAAACATAATAAGAAAAAAAAAATATTGAATATTAAACATCTTATTTAACAAATAAATATTTGCATTTAAATAATTTTACATTTTTAAATATTTGTCTAGAAATTAAATTTTACAATTTTTTTAAAAAGGTTAAAAATAAATTATTAAAAAAATGAAACATTTGCAGCAAAATAATTAATCACATACAATTATATTCAAACTTTTAAATTTAAACTTAAAACTTAAAAAAAAACATTATAAATAATAGCTGTTTAAAAAACACTCTTAAATTTTATTAAACGGTAAAAAAAAAAAACAAAACTAAAGATTTAAGACACGAACCTTACATTTACAATTCACATTAAAAAAAATGCATTTAAATAATACAAAAGCCTTAACAAAAGCTAAAGAAAGTGATAAAGTCCTTATTACTTTTTCCACATAAACAAATATAATTTAAGTTGTTTAATAAAAAAAGAAAAATAATAAACCGCTTCGTTTCTGCTGTTTAAAATTTAACAAATGAATGAGGATGCTTGCCACAATAGATTGACTTAGAAGCCCGCAACAAAACCGCAGTAATATTGAACGTAATGTTTATCTTAAACAAAAGTTGTACAAAAGCAAAAAAAAAAAAAAAAAAAAAAAAAAAACAAACATAAACAAACATAAACAAACAAACACCTTCTCATTAAACTTAAGCCATCACTGTGAGAGCAATTTAAAGTTGGAATTTTTTTAATTTTTTGGTTTTTTATATGATTTTACGTCATCGTTTGAACGCAATTACAAGAGAAGATGTTTAAAAAACAAACACAAAAAAGTTTAAATGGAAGTTAAGTAAAGATGATAACCAAACCAAAATGTTTGTGAACTAGTTCTGCTCACTAAACGAGAGGCGGCAGCAGCCAAACTAAAGTCAGTTTAAAATGTTTTAGAGAAGAGCTTTAAATGAAGTCAACTCAAGTGGTGATGATTAATTTCATTTAACAAAAAAAAAAAAAAACTGCTTAGAAACTGAAGAACTCTTTTTCGAAAGGCACAAATGAAAAAAAAAAAAAACATAAAACAAAACAGTTGGTTATAATCCACACTGAGGTTATTGTAATTGTATTGTTATATGATGTTTACCAGCAAATAGTTGCAAGTTAAAGCACAATGGGTCATGTTAGTTGAAATAAATAACGATATTTCTTAAAACTAGCATTTTAATTTGGAAATTGAAATTTATTTGCTGTTTATGTAATATACAAGCGATTATCTTACTTAAAAAATTAAACAGAAATAACTTTAAACACTAAATGCTTTTTGGACAAATTATCTAGGCGAGTTATCGGTTTTAATGTAGAAACAACACATTAATGAACTTAAAATAAAAAAAAGAATTCATAAGTAGCTAAATATTTTATACTTTATATATCAATGAGCTCAGCTCGCCTACTTTAAATGGGAAGTACACGTTTCCCTTCTCTTGCACTACCAGGTTTTTATTTACATCAAAGATTTACTTTGTACGGGGAGCCCTCCGTCCAGATCTGCAAAAAGAAAATTACACAAAATTGCAACAACAATTTTCAGGTCCTCAGTAAGATGGGTCCAAGATTTTTATTTACATCAAAGATTTACTTTGCACGGGGAGCCCTTCGTCCAGTTCTGCAAAAAAAAATTACACAAAATTGCAACAACAATTTTCAGGTCCTCAGTAAGATGGGTCCAAGATTTCAAAAAGATCGTTTGTTATAAAGAAAGTAAGTAAGTTTCACAATTTTTGCATTAACCGATGGTACATTCGAATTTCTTTATCTTTTCCCTGATCATTTAAAATCCTCTTCTGACAATTGTTAGAGGAAAAACAAATAAATAATTAATGCAAAAGAGATGTATATGTTGGAACTGTTTTTGTAGGTGTTATTCTCTAAGTGCTGGACCGATTTCAATGAAAATTTGTCTTTATGTATACTTGGTTACAGAATTGCGAGCTTGGACACTATAGGTTGCACTATATGGGGTATCTTGAACGATTAAATACTGAAATTACTATTCAATTTTTATTTATTTATTTATTTATTTTTTTTTGGTAGACAGCTCCTAATCCATTAGATTATCCGTTTTAATTTTTCAGAGATAAATCGTAAAAAAACTTTAATTAACGATTAATTGTCTAGTAACTCGAGAGCAACTAAAAAAAGTCTTCAAATTTTTTAATACATATGAGAACTGGCGGAAAGAATAGGGCGAAGGGTATCCCTTTTAAGCCTGTAGCTATTTCAATAAAAATGACTTGTGAATATACTTTCGCCTGTAAATGTTGATTTCATGGCGAAGTGGGATGCTGTTAGTTTAGCTACATTCAACATTTAATAAATAAAATTAAAAAAATTTAAATATTAAATAAAATTTTGTTGTTGTAAATCTGTTTTCACAAAATGCTTTTGTAAAAAATTCAAGCAATTACGATTTTAATAAAAATGTTCAAGTTGCTCAACTTAGTTCTACAATTTTAAATTCTACTAAATTTGTTGGTCTTGAATATTTTTATAAAGAAAAAGTGTCTATAAATAGGTACTCTTTAGTCTTCATTGGAAAGTTGTTATTGAATTTTGTGGTCACCCTACAGGAAATATTTTTTCAAAACATAACCGTTCCTTAACCATAATTATTTAAAGTGTCATAAAAAAATAGAACAGATACCGGTGAAAAGTATCCATAACTATTTACGTTGAAGTCCTCCCTATCCAAACCTAAGCGTATGCTAAAGACAATTTATAAAATTTTCCAATAATTTGCAGTAAAACCAAAAGATTAATTATTAAGATTATTAAGATTAAGCCCATTGTGCAACTACAGTAGTTGCGGAATTTAATGTTCATACACATGTTTTATGCTACAAAGATGTTTAAATTACTCCCTCAGTGCTCATTTATTTTGTTTGTTTTTTTTTAACAAAAATAGTGCTGTTTTGTTATTAAACAGATTTCTGCATGAAAGTGTTTTTTTGCAAACAAAAAAATAATAATAAAAAAAACTATTACAGCTTATGCTCATTTAACAGGAAAAAAATGTTTATTGAGATTTTTGCCCATTATGTGAAATAAAGTAAATGGAAACAAATGCATTTGTTTTTTAGGGTTTTTATATTTTTGTGTTTGGTTTATGTCAAGTTAATGCTGTTTTAGTTTTTTTTTTTTTTTTTTTTGGTATAGAGATTCTTGTATTTGTTTTGAATTTGCAAGAAGCGAAAGAAAAATATATAAAATGAATTGAAATACTTTTGTTGAAGGGAAGAGAAGGCTGTAGTGCATTTTTGGTCTTAATAATATTAATAATAATGATTCTCTTATTTTTATTTTTTTTATTTTTTCTAACTCTATTTTGAATTTGGCGCGTTTATTTTTTTTCTACTTGTTAATTTTGTTGTATGCTGTAGCTGTTTAGTGTTTAGTGTTTTTTTTTTATTTTTAATTTTGTGTAGTTTCTTTGGCTTTTGTGATGTTTAATTTTATGTTATGTTTTTTGGAGTAGTATTTTGAAGTGATTTTTAATGTTTGACGTTCAAATATAAATAGTGGCCTACAAAATTGTTACAGTATCAAATCCAATTCAACCATCTTCATAAGAAGAACAAATATTATTATTTGTATTTAATTAAATTTGTGTGTGATCCTTTAAACATTGAATATACAACAATGAAGGTATATTATTTAATATAAAAAAGGACAAAATATATTTTAAAAAAATAGAAAAATATATATTAAAGTGTATAAGTGTAAATACTTGAAATAATATTTTTAATACCAAAATAATAAAAAAAAAATAGAAAACAAAACATTCAAGAAATTTTGTGTTAAATTACGATTATAATTTTTTATTTAAAAATTGTATTCGAAGTCCTTAGAGTTCCGTCAGTGTTTTAATAGATTTTGTTTACCTCCCTGTGTTGGTAAATTTCAAATTTAAATTACTTCAAAATTTGTAATGGTGTTTTTTATGAAGACAGTAAAATGATGGTTAAAATATATTAAAATTATTAATTTTAAAATATTAATTTTTTTTAAATGGTTAAATTTTTTTTGTTAACTCTTAAATACGAGTACTGAACTTATTATTGAAAATACTAAGAAGTTAATATTTGCTTTAAAACCAAAATTGTTATAACAAAATTATTTATCAACAAAAAGTTTGAAATTCTTTAAATCAGTTTTGGCTATTGAAACTTTTCATTAACATAATGAATTCTTAAATCATAGATCTGAACATAATTTATTTTGAGGTTAAAAAATTTTTTTTTAATATAAACTAAATAAATACAAATCTATTAATACTGTAAAAAACTAAATTTTCTCTTGAACCTTTGATTGATTTAAAATCAATCATTAGAAAGCACAATTATTGTAAAATCCAGTATGTTGCTTAAGTCTTTTAAATGATCACAACAAACAAGTTCGTTGCTTAAGTCTTTCAACTGCAAGTCTCTATACAAGAGAAAAATTATCCTTGTTACTTCTTTTACTAAACTGAATCATGCAGAAGTTTTTAAATAATTAAGCATTATTTCTGTTTAACAGCTGTCAGACCTTTTCACTTAAAAGAAATATTATTGAAATGTTACAAAAGTTGGGTATAATAAATTATTTTATTTATGTAGAGTGGCTGTTATAAAAGAGTTTATATGACTAAAAAATAGTTAAAAAATATGATTAATTTTTAAAAGTTTAAATCAATAAACAACGGTTGTGGTTAACAGACATAAATTGATTGATTTAAAAAATATCAATTGAGAAGTGTGTGATTGATTGTAAATATATCAACAGCTAACTGTCTGCTATTTATTATAAAAAAATTAGACTCTTCATTTTATTATTATTAATTATAATTTTAATACCGCATTTATAAAATAATAAAATAAATTTGAAATGTATTTTAGGATAAATTTTTATTGAAAATGACAAATGACAAAATGACAAAACATTTCAATTTTTTTTTTCGTAAATATTGAAGTTACAGTTTGGCTATTTCAAATCAAAATATTTTATTTGGATAGATTAATTTATGGAATTAAAAATATTGTTTTTATTCCTGATGGTAGCAGTAAAAATTTTAGGTAAATTTTTTATAAATAGTAAAAATTTTGAAAAAATTTTTAAGTTAACAAAAAATTACCAGAAAGCTTTAAAGCTTTACATTAACAAAATAATAGTTAAATAGTTTATTTTTATTCTAAAAATTCTGCAACTGCAATTTAATCTAAAATTTTTATGTAATGACAAGCTTTTACTTCTGCTATATATGACTGCAAAAAAGCAATAAAAGTATTTTTATAACAATATAAACTTGCAATAAATATTTTCTATCTAGGTTTTATATTTAAAACAAAATAGCTATCGCCGAACCCCTCTTAAATAAATGAAACCAAAAGCTCAGTGAACGCAAGTTTCAAATAAAAGCAATAAAATTTTATAAAGTTAAAATTTAAATAAAAACGAACTATTTTTTATCTCTTGAGCTTAGAGTTAACGACAGTATTTTTTTAATAAAGCTTTAAATTTAAAATCTTAACACAATTACCATAAAAGCTTTCTAGTAGGCAAAGCTATTAAATTTAAATATTAAAAAGCACCAGATTTATTAAGCTTTCAAAGAAATGGTTGGAAACTGAATTTATAGCTTTCGTCCAAAAAAGCTTTATTAATGAAAAAATATTTTAGGCGATTATTATTAAATAAAACAGCTTTTCACAAAAAAATTTTTAAATTTTCGTAAAATAATTAAAATCAGATAAGAATTTTTTTGTCATTTTTTTCACTTAAATATTTCCATTTCCATCAAGAGCCTTAAATAATTTTTTGTGTTAAGATTTGGCATTTGATTAAATATCTTAATTCCCTTTTAAGCCTTCCCTTTTACTAATTAGACGTAAACGTTAAAAAAAGCTGAAAATAATTATAGTTAAGACCGCCCAATTGAAAGCAAATGTAATATGTTTAACATTCAAGTTTGCACTCCATTCATTATGTTTCTTGCTTAAAAAAAACAACAAAAACTCATATATTTTGCTTTATGAAAAATTGTGTCGTTAAATGTCTATGCTGTGTTAACAGATTGTGACAACTTCATCATAATTTAAAAAAAGAACCAAGAAAATTATTTTTAGTCTTTTTTTTTTTGCCTACAACTTCTACATGAATAATTTAGTTATTGAACATAGTAGAAATAAAAAAGCAAGTGCCACACACAATTGTATTTTCCTTACTCAAACTGATTGCAAGCAAGTCTATCTGAAAGGCTGCAACACTCGAATATGTAGCATGCCACATTTAGCATCATAGTTTTGTAAACATCTTTACAATTTTGTAGTTGTTATTTTATTTTCTAACCCAAACAGTTTTATGATAGAGATCTTGCATATTTTATAATATAAAATCAACTTTGTAAGAGTAACGTAATGTATTCTTCATTTTGTCTGTCCATCTTTTTGACTGTGTGTGATAATTTTAAGCATAGAAATTTTAATGTCATTTTTCCTTTATTTTAAAAGCAAACAGATTATGAAACAAATTCATTAAAGTCAAGTCTTTTGCTAATAAGATGCGAATTAAAAAAAGTTATCAACTGAAATAAAGATCAGATCTGGACTGATATAATAAAATTTAAATTGGAAAATAATATTAATATTGTGTTTGTAAAGCAAGACAGCAACTAGACAAACAATTAAGAAATGGCAAACAAAGTAAAAAAAAATACTTCGAACAAAGCTTTTATGTAAAAAAAAAATAACTAAAAGTTAAAAGTATAACGGCGCTATCAATGCTTGTTTTACATCCCTGTTAAAGAAAAGTTTACGTTATAAAGCTTTAAAGGCTAAATTTTATTTAAAAATTATAAAAATTCAAAGCTCAATTAAAGCGTGTAGGCAAATTTATAAAACTTTACTTCTGTGCAATAACAACTTATTGAACGAAAAAGGTTTTAATTTTTTTTTTTTGTAATATATGAAACACAAAGTTTTTTCTTTATTTTAATAGCTTAGCAGCTTTCATATTGAAAAAAGTTAATCCACCTTAAATTTTGCTAACAGGAATTTCCTGTTATAAAGCTTTAATCAAAATTTGAAACAGCTTTATTCTAACCTACGAACAAAACTTTTAGCTTAAACCTTTAATCGTTGAAGTTGTATTTTAAATAACTAAATGATTGTTTTATTATTTAATTACAGTGCTTTACTACAATCGCTGTGTTAGCTTGTATTTCTTTCGTGTCTGGCGAGCCACCAGTGCCACAAAGCAGTTACTTGCCTCCCAACCAGCAACATCAACCAAATAGCAATTATTTGCCACCCACAAATACTTATCAGGCTCCCACTAACAACTATTTGCCTCCCAATCGCGCCCAAGCTCCCCAAAATACTTATGGCGCTCCTGCTGTAACTGGTGCCATTTTCCACAAACAAAGTAATAGTGCTGGCAGTTATGGTGCTGCACAAAATGGTTATGGCGATGATGAAAAATATGGCCCAGCCAAGTATGAATTCAAGTATGATGTTCAGGATTACGAAGGTAACGATTTCGGTCACATGGAATCTCGTGATGGTGACTTGGCGGTTGGCCGTTACTATGTCCTCTTGCCCGATGGCCGCAAACAAATTGTAGACTATGAAGCTGACAAAAATGGTTATCGTCCAACCATCCGTTATGAACAAGTTAATGGCGGTCGTAATGGTTATAACAATGGTTATGATAGCAACGCACAGCAACAGGGTAAATTTGGTGGTTATCAATAAGGCTTTACAAAGATTTTTAATTTAGGCTTACACTACTACACTGAGATTTCTTGATTCATATTTAGTCGTTATAAATTTTTTAATAATTTAGTTTTAAGCACATTCAGTCGAATTTATCAAAAAGGATGCTGAATGTTGAAAAAAGCTTTTCTTAAAATAATTTTATTTTTCATTTCTACATGCATACATACATATATACTTCTACCTCTATCCTTTTGTGCTTTAAAACATTTCTTTTTATACAACAAAAAAGCCTAAGCCTTAGCTTTAAGCAACCAACCAATCAATCAATTATTAAAAATTTGCCATAAAGCTTTACTTACATTCTCTTCTCGGAAAATGAATTAAGCTTTTAGTTGTGTTTATTAGATGGTTTATAATTTTATTTTTTATTTTTTATTATTTAAATATTTTTAATTATATTGTGCTATCATAATCTTTCATGCTTTCATTGTTCTCCAATTGTATATTTCAAACTTTATTATGCTACTTAAACATACAAAGCATACATATCACTCACATATTCACATACACTACATACACATATCGATACTTTTTTAATCATAGATAAATGTACCATATAATACTCATTATGTAATATTTTATTGTAATACAAAATCAAACAACCATCGAATTCATGTTATAAAAAAAACTCATGTAAAAAAAAAGAATTTATATATCACATAAATAAATTGCATTTTTGTATAAAACAAAATAAATATTTATGGCGTTTTACTCGATTTCTTTAATCTGAAAAAGAAATATTTTTGATAAAAATTTATATAGAATACAAAACAGCTGTTTTTGGATTTTTTGTTTGTCTGTGTTGGCATCACTTTAAAACTGCTAGATGTATTTAAATAAAATTTTATCAGGAGGTCCCTTCCCAGCAAAAAATTAGTGAGGAATACTTTTTTGTTTGTTTAATGAATCTAAGTTTCAATTTGTGTTTATACAAACGTAATTAGCAAAGTTCAAAATGCAGCTTATAAAAAGTTTTGTAATAAAATCTGTTTCAAAGATGAAGCAAAATATTTATTTAATTTTTTGTTTAAAAAAAGTCACTGGCAACGCTGTTTGCTACACATATAAAAATGTTCACATCATTTTTTTTTTTCATTTTCCCATTAAGAATGTGATAGAAATTTTGTTTTACGCCGTGATGGATATTTCCTTCATCAGTGGTTGTCATTTGATGGATCAAATGATGGTCATTGTTCTTGTAGGGTTAAAACCTTGTTTCAAACAAAAAATACTTTTCTTTCGTAAGAAAAATTTCATTTCGTAGAGAAACTAGAGAAACAAATGTAAGATCACCCAATTTTAATGGTATAATAGTACTAAAATAGTTGACAGCAAGTTTTATTTTTCACACTGTCTATAAAACTCTGAAAAAAGTAGTTAAAAACACATTTTTCTAAATTTGAATTTTATGAAAATTAGAAATGACTCGCAGACGAAATCGTGTGCACTGCTTGTAATAAATAAAATTATTCGCTGGCAAAATAATTATTTCCAAACGGTTTATAACACTTAACCGATGCTAACAGATGAGAGATTTATTTAACGTTAAAAGGAATTTAATATTTGGAAGACTACAATTTGTTTGTTTTATTTCTTACACAATTTTATTTATTTCATGTTCTTATCAATATAAAATAATTTCAGTTATTTCGCTATTCATTGTGTTAATTTATGCATCTTTAATGGCTGACTTTCTTGTGCATTATTAACATGTTAAGTACTTTAAACTAAATGAAACTAAAAATTGTTGCTATTTGAATTCGTGACGTTAAATAAAATATTCAATAATTTTTTTAAATCACATCTTTTTAATCACATGAAAAACGACAGCTTGTGAAAATTACAAATAATTAAAAAAAAGTATTTTTTAATCAGATTTTTGTTATATATTTTAAGAAGTCTTTTCTTAAATTTTAAAACAAAAATACATCTGACATCCCTGATCTGAAATATACCAACAGTTTTGCTTTTCATAATTTCTAGTTATAAAAACTATGCTCTTAAGATGTTTAAGATTTCGAATTTATTTTGACTTTCTGAACTCTCATTTGGTTAAAAAAAATTTTATTTAAATACTTACTGCCATATTCATAAAAATTAAAATGAATTTGAAATATGTTTTATGACAAAATTTCCATACAAATTTGTCATAAAATACAAATTAAAATGTATTTTTATTTTTGGTATTTTTTTTATTTTTTATTTCAATTAAATTGTAATTATGTGTAATAACAAACCGATAAATATCAAGTGCTAAAAATGTGTTTAAAGAAATACGTTTTTAAATCTATTGAACATTGTTACAATTTTATATTGTAAATGTATGAATTATTTAATCGTAAGTCCATGTTGTTATTTTAATAAACTTACGAATAGGGAATTTACATAATCGTTTACTTATTTAATAAATATTTATGTTTTTGTTATATAACACAAAATATATCGAATTCCATTAAAAGCCGAAAAGATTGACATTAATACCAAAATCCGAAAAATGAACAACTTGAGAGTGTTAGCAAATAAAAGTGTTTGTTTTTTCAAAACGTGTATTGTGTGTACAAGCAAGTGCAACAAAAGAACACTCCAAAAATTGTTACAAAATTAAAAATATCTCTTACAGTTATTAAAATTATTTACTTTTATTATTGATGTCAAGTGGCATCATTAAATATATGATTACGTGAACGCTTTAATTGTAAAATCGATTAACTCTATTGAATTCTTTTTTACAATTCTTTTCAAATATTCATTTAAATGAACGGTATTGTCATTTCAAAGTTTTAGTGCCGATTTTCGGAGAAATACTTTTTGAAGATTAAATATAAAAGTGCAGTTCATAGATTTGGCAATTGAAGCAATTATTTTATTTATTTATTCATTTTATTTTATTAACATTTTCCGCAAACAAAGACAAAT
This sequence comes from Cistogaster globosa, assembly GCA_937654795.1. Classification (NCBI taxonomy): domain Eukaryota; kingdom Metazoa; phylum Arthropoda; class Insecta; order Diptera; family Tachinidae; genus Cistogaster; species Cistogaster globosa. The sequence goes on from OW569407.1 coordinate 3,750,114, forward strand.
CATTAGCATTACGATAGTGATGATAATATTTATCAACAGCAAGTTGATAACAAATTTGGCAACGCTCACGTACAGTACCTTTAAAAGTCAATATTTTAATATTAATAGCGAATTTCTTACGCCGTTTTAAACGCAAATTAATAGCAAAAAGCTCTTTGTTGAACATTAATCGCGTTTGATTTTAAATAATTACTTCTGCAGATTCGTAATTGCTACGCAAAAGGTTTATGAAAAAAGAAAATTCAAAAATTTCCAAAATATGGCGCTGTAGGCGGCTGACCGCTCGGCATATGTCCTTTTTAATTTTTGATAATTTGAGCTGTGCGGTAATGGTTAAAATACTTGCCGCTATGGTTATAATTTTTATTGTTATACTGCAGAAAATTAAAAATGTGCAGTCTTAAAATTAATACAATTTTTGTTCAAGGAAATTAATATTTGATTTTATTATATTTTTATCACATAAATGTCAGGACGAAGTTCGTTGGTTCAGATTTTCATACAGGATATTGAATTGAGTTGCATTCGAAAAATATATCGTTTATTTATTAAACGAAAAGAAGTGCAGCAACTTAAGTAATTTTTAATTAATAAATTTAAAATTTTCCGAAAATATCTGTATTCAGATATGATTGTTAGAAGTGTGGTTCACTGGGAAATCAACTAGCAGGATGTTCTTTTTGTAATAATTCAAGTTCTTCTACCAAATCACTGAAATACGTTTTGCTTGACCCGCTATTCACTTAAGTTAAAAACCTTGTTTTTTGCAACGAGCTTATTAAATCTCTCCTGTAGGAGGTCGGGTAGTCTTTCCAATTAGGAGCTTATTCGACTTAAGATTGTTATAAATGGCGAGGGCAGAAGAAAATGTGCAGTATTTGATTCAGCGTTTCAAAAATCAGGGGCATTATTATTATTGAACATTGGAGCGCTTTTTGTGCCACGTATAGCCACTTCTAAAAGTGTTTCTCTACAACGTTCGCTCTAAGAAATGCATTAAAGTCTTCTCTTGAGCGATACAAACGAAAGCCATACTGGCAAAAATTAAGGAAACCGTTGTGACCCCAAATACCTCATAAACGGAAAAGTGAAGAGTAAATTGTAATGTTCCAAGGTCTTAGGCTCTCAATTTTTTTCTTTTTTTTTCTAAACCTACGTAGCATTAGAAACGTTATAAAACATTATAAATTTGTTATCACAGTTCAAAATGCCAATTGTCACAATTACACCAAAAATCTAAATGAATCCAATTTTTTGTTTAAGGTTATAGTATTTCCATTAGCCTCTTTTTGTATCATCAAAATTATCATTAATTTTTTAATTTATTTAAAAAAATAAAATTTTTTATATTAAAATTAACATAAAATTCGTGCAATTCATAAAAAGCTCCTCATTTAAATTAGTTCAACAGTTTGCTTTTAATATTATTTATCTATTTATTTATTAATGGTCTTATTAATACAATTGGTAACTTAATAAATGTCTAGTCATCGAAATAACATTGACCCATCCAAACTCCAGAAACTTGATCGCTTGCACACCTTAACATGGTTTTAGATTTCAAAATTTTCAAACATTTTTTTTATTATTGTTGTTGTTGGGTTTTTTCTATTAAATATTTTTGGCAAGTGTTGAAGAATATTTAACTTTATTTAAACATTTGAAAATATAATAACCGTTAACAAAAATCATTGAAATTATGATGTAATAAATGAGAGTTTGTTTAAAGTCACAGGGTGCTTTAAAAAGATGGAATTTTTAATTCTAACTTTTTTTGAAGGACTTGTTTTTAAAGATTTTATATGGTATTTTCAGTTGAACATTTTGTACTTTTTTCGAGATACTGTAAGTTTTTGTAGAAGATAATAAAAATTTGCTTAATATGCTTTTTAGTAATGAAATAAATAAAAAATAATGTTAAAAGTGCCTAAAACTTATTTTTCATAAAAGACTTTTTTAAAAGGTAAATCTTCAAAAGTATTTTTTTTTTCAAGATAATTATTTAAAACTAATTCAAAAATAATAATAAGGTAAAAAGGTATCTTTTTAACTTTTATTTAAACAGAACTTTTAAAAATATTCAAAGGACATTAGAATGTATAAAAAACAGAATATCATTTTTAAGTGATGCCTTCTCAAGTACATTTCATTTTATAAAAGTTCTTTCAAATTTTCTTTAAAAGAAAAATATTTTGTGTTTTATAGACCCCTTTAATGGTACTTTTTCAAATGCGGCTTTTATAAGCCTCCTGTTTTTGAATGGCCTTTCCAATAAAAATTGTATTTAAAAGAGAAAATTTTTTTATTTTTTTAATAGAATCTTTTTTATTTAAAAACAGTTCGAATTAGGCACCAGGACAATTAAAAAAACTGTCTTTTAAAAAATGTGCTTGAGTTCTTTTTATTGCTTAAAAACAATACCTGTCCCTGTAGCTCTATTTTGTCACTCCTTATATTTGTTGAGCTTAAATACGATTTTTCTTCTATTTTAATCAATTTCTTTTATTAACTTTTTTCAAAACTTAAAATTTTAATTAACATTTTTTATTTTACTACCTTTTATATGTGACTCCCTTTAATAAAACATTTTTGCAAATTCATGATAATTTTTCGCTAATAATTGTGTTGTCTATTGTTTGCCTTTGTTTCGAACGAAGTAAATTATTAAATTTTTTTACCAGATTTTCTTTTTTTTAGAAAAGAAATAAAAAACATGTTTCACGTTTAGTTGAACATAAAAAATTCAAGGGCTCCAGCGCATGATATTAACTTTTTTTCTATTTTAAGATTTTTTGTGTAGCCTTAAATGTTTTATATTCAGTTTTGAAGATCGTTTAATAAGCTATTTGTAAGAACTGTATCTGTTAAAATTGTTGTAATTTAATATTGTTGTCTTAATAATGATTTGAAATCTATAGAAAAATGTACACCAACGTTACTAGATTACGCGCTTTAAAATAACAAATAAATTTTTTGAAAAATCTTGAGACTTTCTTATTATAACTTTCTTATTATTCTTCATGTAATGTGTTTACCTTCTCATTAAGAAAGAAAGAAAGAATAAAAGCTGTCATTTATACTACAAGTTTTCAAACTAAGAACGGCGTGTTATCAAACCGTTAAAGCCCTGGTGAGTAATAAACGAAAAATTAAAAATTGTGACCTTTTCTATTTTCTTCACCACAAAAAGTGAAAAAATTGTATATTAAAGTTTGTCATTCCGTTTGTAGTTTTTACAAAATTCATTTCCTACTCCATAAAGTATATATTCTAAGTCCTTATGTAGTCGATTAAGCGATGCCCGTATGTCCGTCCATGTTAGTGTTGAATTCAACTTTGCCAAGGCACTAGATGAGCTAAAGAAAATTTAAATACGTCAATCCATCAGACATATTTCCGAAAGAGTTGCTATAGAAAATCGGCAAGATCGGTCCATATTCCTTTTAGGTAGTCGGCTAAAGGCCTGCCTCTAATTTTTTCATATCATTTAGAACAATGAATTTACTCCAATCAAAAAAAAAGCAAATATAAGGAGCGATAGAAAATTAAAAATATAAGAAAACACATCAAGTGAAAACATTGACGCTCACCTATATTTTCCGAGTCATGGGCGTCTGAAATTTTCATAATAAAATTTGATTAAAAAGCTTTTGAAAAGGTGTTTCAGGAAATACTATTTTTTGTTTTAATGCTTAACACGTTAAGAGCCGATGACATTTTTATGCATAGTTATTTATCGTCGTTCACAGGTTGACAACTCATAACTCGCAAAAAAGTCGAATGGGGTTGTTATTTATTCTAATTCTTTTATAATAAAAAATAATTTCAATAGCTCTGTTTTCTTTACATCATCCCACAACAAATATCTTGTACTAATTTTGTTTTTTTTTTCGGAGTAATAACGTTTTTTTTTTTTGTTGTCTGAAAAGTACAAAATACATGTTAAAAGTTGCCAACCTGTAACTGACGATATAGTAGTTAATTTTTCTTATCTTTTTTTTCAACTCTTTGTAACCCCAATATTTGTTTTTTTTATAGGAGCTACTTCACTAAACTAGATTTAGATAGAATATAACACTGTTAGTTGTTTAAATTAATAACAAAATGTTCTCAAATCAAGGATGTTCTGATCTTAAAGAAGAAAAAAAATTTAATTGAAAATGCCATAAGTTTTCAAAATAAGATTTTCGTTTCCCTTTCGTGCTTAACACACTTTTGACAATGTTTTAATATAAAGATTTTTTTACCTGTTATTATAGCATAGTGTCAGTTATATGACGTGTTCCCCTATCACAGTTTAAAAAGTAACCAAACTATTATTAATGTCCCTTTACTTTCATGACACCATTAAATTTTGAGTATTTGTTGTTTTAGCAGCTATAGTAATACATCGTCTGTAAAAATTCTAGAGTCTACCTATTACAATTCCTGAGATAGAGATATGTGACAAACTGACAGAAATTGTGTCGTTGTGTAGAGTTACGTTTCTACACATTGTGCACGGAGCCCTAAAAACAGCAATCAACCGCAAGATCCCTACACTTGACTCAGCCAGTTTTTAAGTTTTTTTCTTATTGTGTCTGTTTATTATTTTTTTTAATATATTTTTGAGCCTTTAAGTACTATTTTTCCTAAATTTACTTATTCCTAATTTCGTTTTGCTTTTCGCAACCTTCTATTGTTTATATTGCAGTACTTTTCAGGATCTTTTTTAACTTTCATTTGTAATTTTTTTCTTAGTCATCTTCTATAAGTTCTGTTTCCAGTTCTTTTGTTAGCATTAATCCTTGCCCTAAATCTTCTTCTATTCCTAGACATTGTGAATACTTCTTCCTCTTCTTTCCTTCTAGTTCTTCTTCCATTCGATATTCTATTGGTATTTCTCAGTCTTATCCTTATCATTCCTGTTTTCATACTTTTTTAATAACTCCTGTCATTTTCCTCTAATTATTTTTGTTCTATTTCTTGTTATTTTTAAATGTAATTGGTAGAGGGTACAGTAACTTGTTGTACCGTTAATAACACTGCAAAAAATGACTAATCACGTTCCTTAATGCCATTTGAATTTATTTATAGGTTCTTCCCATTTTCATGTTCTGCACATCGTGATAGGCAATAATTCTCGAAAACATATATAATTTCACAAAATGTACTAAATGTATAACCCAATTACGCAATCGGTGGAGTATAAATTTTGGTTTTGTTTAAAATTATTTGAAGCCATTATTTAGTCACCTGCTCTGGAGCACAAATATTAACCCCATGAAAGCTGCAATTTATGTAAAAGTCTTTCAGAATAATAAGAAATTTAAGTTGTGTCTTCTGTAGAATTTTTCATGATAAAGTGCATGGAGCTACTGACACTATAATTTTACTAGACCTTCAAGATTTCTTTTATTTCGATTTTAGAATGATACAATAATTAATGTAAAAGTCGGATTCGTTTTAAAATAAACTGTGCCTGGATTCGCAGAAAATTCTCGGGATCTTTTATACATTCGTTTTAGGTGACTCTACAGGGACAGCCTATGCCACCTTACCATTTTTAAACTTTATCGCATGAAAAGGTAAAAAAAATATTTTTCAAGTTCAAGCTCCAATCCCTAATTTCCTTTAGCACATATATGTATGTATGTATGTATGTATGTTTATTATAAAACACTAAAAATCAAATTAAACTTTTCTTCCTTAGATAATGAACTTGATATTTTTGCTTCTTTCGAATATAAAAAAAGATTTATGTCACACTCATTTATGTTGTCATATTCCTAAAAATAATTCAAAGTGATGTGACTGACTTGAAAACATATGTACATATGTATGTATGAATGTGTATATGAATGTATGTGCCTGCATTTAAAGTCAATGTTGTGACTTACAAAAAAATTACAGTTCATTAAACATGTTAAAACGCCTATGGAATATTTAATTAAACATTTTTAAAGAATATTTTTTGGCAGCCACCCCTTTGTAAAATACAAGTGCAATTTTCATGCACATTTGCATACGTGCTTCATATGACTAAATCTGGAAATACACAAATGCGTAAAATTTTTTACATTTTCTATATAAAAACACAGCAAATTTAGAATATTTACAACAGTCTAAACAATTTCGATAAACCACACAATTAAGAAATTATTAAATTATTTAAAATGCTGCTAAAAGTAAGAATTTGGTTTTTTTTTTAATTAAAAGAAATATATATTTTTTTAATTCTATTTCTAGCTCCTTTTAATAACAACTTTATCAATAGTGCATTCCCTAGCAGAGGCACCTTTATACAATCAAGCTCCTTATCCGGCGGCAGGTTTTCGTCCCAGCACGCCTTTTGATCTGCCCGGTGAATATTATCCTTCATATGAAGTAGAAAGTGAACAGCAGCTCCCAAACCAGGGTTACTCATTTGAAATAACGAAACAACGTGTTGACTTTGCTGGTCAAGAAATACAACGCGTACCTGTTTCAGAGCCACAAAATCAATATTTAGCACCAGAACAAATAGTCTTTATTAACAACAGAGTTGGGAATAGCAATCGTGGTACAAAAAATTTTGGTCATAAACATAATAATAGAAGAGGAAATGGCAGCAGACCTGGCCAAACTCCTTCGAAAACACCGCAAAATAATCGACCACAAAATAGACCACCGCAATTTCAACCCAATTTACCTCCCTTAAATATACCCCTGCCAAGGCCCAATACCGATGAAAGATTTGAAAGCCAACAGTTTTTCCCTAGAGAAGAGCAGCAACAACAACAGCAACCCGCATTGGAATATGGTGCTCCGCATAATAATATAGATCCTAGAAATACAAATTTTGGTCATGCTCTACCCGCTTCGAAATATGCGGTACCCAATAATTACTTTGAGGGCCAAAAACCCACCTTGGAATACGGTGCCCCAGCTTTATCCGAAAGCAATAGAGAAGAGGAGTTGGAAAAACAATTTGCTTTGGATGCTTTAAAGGCAGCTGTTGAAAATTATAATCGTTTGCAGGAAAGCATCGATGATAAAATAGCTCAAGGACAATATTTTGTAGTTAATCCCGATCATTCCGTTCAAAAAGTTAAATTTACTACCAAAAAAAGTAACGATGAGACGAAACAAAATGACTTTACAGCTGAATTGAAATATACGAAAGTGGGTGCAATTAATGATCCCGTCTACAAATATACAGCCGAAGGACAATTGGTGCGTATCGTTAGAAAATAGAAGAAGAAAACTTTATAAAAATACAAAATATTAAAAAATATATAAAAAATATTTTCTAAAATTGTTTTATGTTACAAGAAAACTGTCCCATGTGTTCATAACCCATTATAAAAGCTAAGCCCACCTTAATGCAAAAGTAAAATTTTATATATCTTAATTTTAAATAAATCCTTTAAACGACTACGACTAAAAAATTATTAACAACATGAAAATAATAAATATTAACCAGTTATTTTGAGTTCTTAATAAAATACTAAGCAATTGAATTACTTTTTTTAATTTAATAAAAAAACAATTACCCAAAAATAATAAATCAGGTATGTGATAGAAATTGATTTCGAAATCGAAACGATCTTAAACCGAAAATGTTTTAAACATCTTTAATAATGTTTTCTATACCTTTTTATATAATTCCTACAATTCCTTTGGGGTAACTTCTTTAATATTGTTTAAAATATATCATAAATCGACTCGTTTTCAAATCGATCGATTTCCATCACATACCTGAATGATTAAAGAATTTTAATAGAAATAAATAACAAGTTTTTTTTAATAAAAAATGCTTTCAATAATTTGATTCCTCATTAAGGTCCTTTGTAATATCTGAATATTAAGGTCTGGCACGAAAACAAGATATTGAATTTTTCTGGGTTTTTAATAAAAAATTCCCGTTTCCCTAAATTAGAGTTTATTTTCAAAATCTTGTTTCTGAAATTCTATACAAACTTGACCTGCGTTGGATATTTAGATTGTGCGTAAAATTTAGAACCTTTTAAGTAGAATTGTTTTAATGAATTTAAAAGTATCTAATTTACGCTTTTTAATTAAATTTAATTGTTTTGTATAAATTTCTATTTTGTCAATTTTGATCTATTCTAAATATTTGTCTTATTTTTTTGTGATTTCTATTTCTACTTTTCTGTAAAGTTAAATTTTGCGTAATTTCATTTTTAATTATTTTTCGATAATTTGATGAAATATCGATATTTTTGGTAATTTAGATTTTTAATGACAGTTCTACTTTTAGTAAAATTTTAATTCATTTGAGGATGCTCAATATTTGTATACCCTTAAGGGCGGTTTAGACGGTACGACTTTACGTTCGTAAAATCCAAGAGAAGATAATATGAAAATCCATTCGTATTTTAAAAAATGAGAGTAAGAATCTTACGACAGATTTTTGCGCAATTACACAGTTGGTATACACAGGTGTTTTTGAGCGGTTTGCAGAAAAATGAATCCCTAATCTAATGATTCGTAATTGTTTTTTGAAATGTTTCAAAAAACATAGAGAGCCATACGACTGTCAAATTTTCATCCGTAATTGCTCTCAATTTGTGCAGATTCATTACATATTTGGTTTAGACGATCCCACTGGTAATATGCTGCACAAAAATTTGACATGTCGTAAGACTTCTGTGACCATGTTTTTAATTTCTACAATATCCATTCTGAGTCCTTATGCATAGCGCAGTGGATTAAGCGATGACCGCCTGTTCGTCCGTGTTAGTGTTGAAATAAACTTTTCAAAGGCACAAGCTGAGCTAGAAAAAAATTTAAATACGCCAATAAAACAGTTCGATTGTCAATACGGTTATTATTTAAAAGACTTTGAGGAGATCTTTTAGAAAGTACAAAACAAAAACTTTTTTCTTATTTTTTAATTCTCTGCCACTGCAATATTTGCTTTTTTGCAGGAACTAGGATTCTTTGCAAAATTTTTAAATTTTGGTTTTAAAATAATAGCCTTTTGCAAAACTGATGATTTATTGTTACAGTTTACATAAAGATTTTTAAGAACTAACTTCTATGTGAAGTTTTGCTTTTTAGACGAATCTTAGAATTTTGTTTCTTTTTTAGTTTGAGTTTCTCATGTTTTCATATATCAGGTTTTTTTGTGTTTTCGTTTTTGCGAACATTAAATATTTCTTATTTTGATATTTTTAGCTTTAAACTCAAGCAGACGAACATCGTAAAATAAACCTTTAATTTGTAATGAGGATAAACATACACATAGTTAACATAACATAAAAGATAATAAAATTTATTTTTAAATTTTTTCTTTTAGATATTTAAGCTGTTCATTAAATTATTTTTGTGTCACCCTACTAGATTTTCGTTTATTTTCTTTTATTACTTTTTCATTGAAATAATGCATTTAAATTTTTAATTTTAGTCATAATTAACGGATTTTGCTTCAACTCTGGAATTTCTCGTTTCTCAAATCGTGTTATTTTATCATACCTAAGACAAACGATAACTTCAGTTTTTATCATCTCTATTTTATTCATTGTAATTTTTATTTTCTGCTTTCGTGCGTGTTGAAAAATGTAAAAGTATATTTTTTATAAGAAAAATTCATTAAATTTGGGTAAATTATTGATAAAAAGTTGTATAAAAATGTTAACAAAATCATAATTTAATACGGTATTAATAAATTGTTTTATTTAATTTATAAAAATAATAGAAAAAATGCATTGAAAAATATACAAAAAATTGATACTAAAAACATGAAAAAAAATGTTCTGGCATGTGTGTACAATGTGTGCTAGTGTAAGTGCATCTGTGTGTTGTATTTTGTTTGTGTGTTTGGTTGATTACCATTGTATTAAAGAGCGGCAAACAACAAAGAAATAGCATTTGTAAATAAACAAACAAGAAGAAAAAACTCATACTATAAAATTGAAAAATACCAAAACAAAATCAAGAAGAAAAATAAAAACTAAAGATTATTTAAACTTTGATGTGCATTTTAATTTCTTATTTTCAATTTTTGGTTTTTAAACTGAATACGTAAACACCTACAAAGGGATTTTAGGATGGAAAATTCTTAATTCTTAATTCTTAATTTTTAAAACAATTATGGAAATACCACATATATTGCAGAAGTGAGATTTATAAAAAAAGGAAAAAAATTAAACTACCTATAAATTTAAAATTGTTGAGAAAAAACATATAAGTTTCTCATATCAAGGCGAATTAAATTGCAGGTGGTTTAATAGCCCAGCTGTTTTATGTATTTGTTCAAAGTTGTTCTCAAAATTTTAAAATAATATTAAAAATAAAAAATTTCAAATAATTTGAGAAAGAAGAAAAATTTTAAAACTAAATTTCAAAGCCAAAAAAATTAAATACGAGTTATTGCTGCGTATGCAGGAGAAAGAAACCAAGTGATACAACTTCATTAAAAGTACTAAATGATGAAAGAAGGATAAATTAAATTCTACTTGCTTTTAATAAAAATGTCAATCAATTAAGAATCCGTCATACGTTGTAATTTGACAAATTCAACTAAAGTCAAAATAACGACGGACGAGGTTGGCATAATGATTACTTTGATGACGGATGTTAAATCAAAGCTTGCTCTCTATTTCTATTCACTTTTAAATTTGCTTTGTACTTTATTCACTTGTTAATTTATTAAATTTGTATTTTATTGTTTGCCACAAAAATTGTTTTATTCAAACCACAAAACACAATTGAAACACAGCAAAAATTACAAGAAAACAGAAAAGAAGAAGCAGTTGATAGTTTTCAAAGTATTCAACATACGTCAAAAGTTAAAAGTTGAGCAACTTTCGTACTTTGCTTTGACGGAAACGTATTGATTGTGACAACGCTCATAAGAAAACATGTAGTTTAACTGACTTATCAGTTGAATTTGTCAAAGTTTAGCGTATGACGGATTCTATGTGCCCCGGCCTTTACTCGGTGGTCGTGATAGCCGAAACCCTAAATTTTAAACTCCATATATAAAAAAATGTATAATTTTTTTATATGGTGCGTGACATTTAGGGCTTCGGCGAAAACTAATAAATTCGACATCACGACCACTTGGTAATTGATTCGCCTAGTCAAACTAACATTTGCTACTATGTATCAAAAAATTCCGAAAATATATTTTCTTTATAACAGGAATATACATTTTCATTTAAAACATAAAATTCAATAGAGAAACAGATTTAGACATTTTGTTAGTTACACGATTTTTCATTTCAGCTAACGATATGTATGTAAATTTTGAAATTACTTTTAACAATAAATTTTTTATTTACAGTTTTTCATTAAAAGTAATTGTTAAATGCAAAAACTTAAATATGCTTATAACGTCCTTTAAATGCCAACCATTTGTATGGTTGGTATTCCTTGCCGTCGACACTTGTATGGCTTATCAACAAAATACTAAATCGAATAGTATACTACAGCAACAAAACAATGTTCCTTTAACACAAACAACTTATACAAACTACCCACAACGATCCCAAGAAAAACATGAAACTTTTATGATGGTAGCTGAAGATCCTAAAGTAGCAGCCCTTAATATACCAGCCGTAAATATTGTTAAACAAAAAGTGCCTTTACAATATAATAATGCAACCATAGAGTTGGTGCCATCTAGCATAATAACACAGGCTAATAGTGCTGGCCCAGGGACAGTTGTTAATACACAATTTTTACAAACATCAGCTAGTGCTTACTTAAGCAATTACAATAGTCAACAAAACGTTCGACAATTGCTAAGAAATATTGATGAGCGTTTAAAAAATATAAGAAATGTGGAAATGAGAGTGGCCAAAATACAGGTTAGTAAAATTTAAATATTAAATTTAATTTAAAATAAAATGTTTTTCTTTTTTAGGAAATTTTCGATTCTTTACATTTTTCATCATCGGCTTCCATCAATTTTAATAGAAATCTTACTGTGAATGGAAATAAAATTGCTGAAACTTCTGCAAATTCAAAAGTGCAGCAGGACTTACTTTACTTTAGCAGTCGTTTAGCCATAAAGCTTGAAAAAGCTTTACATATAGTTCAAGAATTAAGAGATTTTTTTCAAACTAATATTACCCAAATTATGCAATTTACCGCCGAATATGAAGAGGACTTGGATGATGAGGATGATGATGATGAGGATAGCGATGTAGAGCCTGAATTTGATATGGAACTTAATGATATAGAAAAACCGTTAAGTCCTCACTTTAAGCCTTTATATCTCAACACATTTATACAGTCATGTTATGATAGAGATTCATCCAGCTTTAGCTCGGCCACCGAAAGCTATAATAAACAACAAATACAAATACTTAATTACGATAAGACTGACTTTGCCCGTACCATGCGTAACTTTATCGACACCTCCATGTTAAATGAAAATAATGAGTTGACTTTAGAGGCCAATGCTTATATAAAGGAAAAAATCAAAAGCTTAAAATTGTCCTTGCTTAAAAATGAATTGAAAACTCCTTGGAATATGGAAAAGTTTGAAAATAATAATCCTAAATATTTAGGAAATCATATAAAATACATATACTTTTTGTCACGCAGTGATGATGTCAGTGATTCCTATATGAAATTCTATAACGATTTACATTTTCGTTACCTTTACACTTCGGCCATACAAAGCAAATATGTGTTTCTGCTCTTAGATGTGGGCTCGGCCATGAGTGGTGAACTTTTAGAATTGGCCAAAACATATATATCAAATATATTACAATTGCTCTCACCCAATGATCTAATTTCATTGGTATGTGTTTCAGATGAGATTGAAAATATGCTTTTACTGGATGCCTCTTCTTATGATGCGGCCAATGGTCTTTATAGCACAAGTCGTGAGCGGAAAGAGGAAATTTTAAATTATTTAAATAGTTTAACATTAAGTCGTGCTTTGACCAATCATTCTTTGGGTTTTGAGTACTCATTTCGTATGATTTCAAGACTGCAAAATGCCAGTTTGATAAGTTCACAAAATCCCATAATTTTTGTTTACATAACCAGGGGTTTGTTGATAAACTTCTCAGATTCTCGCCATGTTTTAAATGTAATGGCCAGGGGTCAAAGGTCATTGCAAAAACCCATTGTTATAAATGCTTGTGGAGTCGTTTTAGGTAAGTTGAAAATATAGCAACACAAAAATGTAAAGTTTTATTTATTTTTTTTATCCCAATTTCAGATGAAAAGCGTATTATGTATGAGAAACAATTTCTGTCAGAAATATCATCTCAAAACTACACCAAATATGATATTGACACAAAGGATTGGTATAAACCACAACACATTTTAGCTGGCAAACTATTTATGCTAACAAAAACCCAACAGGATATTATTATACAGGCAGCTACAGCAATATTTACGAATGATTTTCAAGAGCCCCATGTACAAAAAACCTGGCAGGTACATCCACCAATAGTGGAAGCAAATAGTAGAGGTAACTGAAGTAAATTAGCATAATATTTAAAGCCTTTATTTACGTTTTTTTTTTCAATTCTAGATTCTATTGTATCTATTACACATGCCGTTTTGCCCTTTGGTGTGGTCGGTGTGGATTTATATTTGACCGATTTAATAGAAGATATTATCAGTTATCAACAGCAGCAAGAACTATTTTCTATTAACAGTAAAACAGAGTATTTCTATGCTTTTTTAATAGAAGCTAACGGCAACACTTTAGCCCACCCGGCTTTTCCTAGGCCTTATGCACAAAATCAAACCCCCTTTCCGGTAGACATACAATATCTAGAAAACTCCATCGAATTTCCAGCCATCAGACAAAAGATTTTGACAGAGGAAAACGGCAATGTTTCAACTATCATTTATTTAACTAAAAATCGCAAGAAAGTGAAATATTTAAGAACATATCAATGGCATAACATTATGGGAATATATGTACTGTGCATAGTCAATAATAAGAAACAAATAGACAACACAAACTCTACAATCACTAATATGGAATTAAAACAATCCGCAACAGCCTTACCGGCCGCTTTGCCGTTGACTTTAACTCATTACTCTGCAAAAAATAATATGCCCCTGTACCATCATCAGGGCGAAGACTATGAGGAGTATTACACTACCGTTGATTTAATATATCACCGTTTAGACTTAATGCCCACTAGAGATGCCAACAATCTTTGTCGTTATTTTCGACAAATAGCCACCTTGGATGCAGCAACTTTGTTTTTGAGCCCTTTAACATTTGAATCACCATTTACATTTCTTCACAACAATCGCATGAGTTCGCCACAAACGCAGTTGCATACTGTGGAAAGTATAATGGCTTATTTAAAAGATACCACCGGTCTTCTAGCGAATCCTGGCCTAAGACCTCAAATACGCCAAGAGGTAAATGCACTTTACAATGCAATGCAGCATTTGAAAAAACGACATCAGGATGCAAGAGGTTCCTTAAAGAACTACATAATACGCCGTTATATAGCCTCCGTCAATGGAGTATTACAGGTTTATCCAGGCTGTCTTCTTCAGAACAACTATGATCCCTCTCAGAGACTGTGGTATCGTAAAGCACTACAGCATCCGGGCAAAATAGTAACCACAGAACCGTATTTGGATGCTGGCGGTTCTGGCTATATAATAACCATAGCCCACACTATATATGAGGGCGAATCTAATGCTTTACATTCCATAGAACGTAATCAGCCAGTGGCTATTGTTGCCTTGGATTTGCCATACGCCTACTTTTATAAAATGATTTTAGACTCTACACCATTGTGTCAAATGCACAATATTAAGTGTCTGCTATTTGAAAACGAAGGTTATTTGATAGCCCATCCGTCCATGTTGGAGCCAAAATCTAGCATAAAAAATCAAAGAAGGCCACACGAACATTTGACACATAAGGAATCTTATTTGGCCAACGATATTTTAAATCATAAAAATCTAGTGCGTAAATTAGCCTGTGCCAACTATCAAAATCGCACCCTGCAACGTTATTATGTGTTTAATACCTCTCTGAATGAGATCTTAACCAATGTAGTGCATGGCGAAAGAACTAAATATGCCATAGCTTTGCTTAAAGGTAGCAATATATTTGCTGCCGTGCTCAACTCTACCTGTGATGGTGGAGCATTTTGTCCTTGCAGTACCATAGACCGTCAATGTTTGAATTGCAAACGTATGGATCAGGCGGATTGTGAGTGTCCCTGTGAATGTCCAATGCCTCTGATGCCTGCTATAGAAGAGGACGATGAAAATTCTAGCAAAGAACACTTGTCATATTTAAACATAACGCATCAGTTCGATTATTGTGAACCTCCATATGAACCCTATCTGGCTGAACCACAAATAGTTATACAACAGGATAATGTTTTGTTGCCCTCCTGTGTGAACATAAATTGCGATGTGTTTGGAACACAACGAGAGTGTTTAGCGGTTATGGGTTGTGAATGGTGTCAGCAAGATGTGGATGGCAATGGATTCGCTGCCGCATTTTGCAGTGCACAATCAGCATGTTTTAATGGTAAGTTTTTGAACCTGTTTGTAAATGTATTACTGTTCTGCATAACAACCTTTTAAAACTCACAATACTCTTATGTTTTCTATCGCTCATGTTCTGAAAATCATGTCGAAATGATGCAATTTGTTACAATTGAACTTTGAGGCAAAAATTTTCGAGAACGCACTAATTAAAGTTAAGAATTTTGTGATTTGAAAACGCGCATTTTTCAGAACATGGACGTATACTTGGCAGTTTTTTCTTTAACCTAATTAATGAATGAGGGAAGGATTCCTTACAATTGCTCTTAATATTATAATCAAAGTCTTCGTTAATTTTCTTTTTAGGTGTTCTTGCTGGTATTTCACCTTATGGTGACTTAGAAGATGCAGATTTATTGGCCGCACACGGCTACAACCCCTCACAAAAAACCAGCACCTATTCCGCGTTCGGATCAGTCGGCGGTGCAATAATTGTTTTAGCTATAGTCATTGGTTTTGCCATTTATTGTTATCGTCAAAATGTAGATACTTCTTCACAAGAGCAGTTTTATATGGACTCAATGCAAGAAGAAAATTATGGTCTTCCATTGTCGCGTTTTAATTTCGACGATTGTCCGGCTCATGATGATCCACCAGGTGGAGCTAATGTTGGTGGTTATGATCATGCTGCCGCTCAAAGAAATCTTATGAATGCGGCCGATATATCACCATATCACATGAGTACGGGTAGCAGTTACAGACGCCCTCCAAATGGAGAATCTGATCATGGTTACTCTACAATGACACCACATGAGGATTCTTCTGATCATCAGTGCTTTACATTGGCTGAGCCTTTGTTATTAAATGATAAAAGAAATAGCAAGTCAGATACTATGTCTATATCAACCTCCATATCATCACCTACCAATAGGCAACAACAACAACAATCACATTACAATAGTTTTCCATCAAAAGATACACGTTATAATTTAACATCTCCGAAAAAATATCAATCGCCCAGTAGAGTTTATGAGCAAACAACAATTCCTTTACATCATAAACATTGTAACGATGATGCTACAAACATTACAGGAGCCACTCATTTGATATTAGCACCTGTTACAGTACACAGACATATGGAAACTTCCGAATCATAGCCATAATTTGTAATAATTTAAAGAGATTAAGATTTTTGTTTTTTTATACGAAAAAATTATACAACTTGTTTTTTAAGGATAAAGCAAACAGTAATTCCACCTTCATTTGATTGCCAATATTAGTTTTTAAGTTTAGTTAAGTTTAAAAAAATATGTTTCCATCAATTATTTTTTTAATAGTTTAACTATTAATAGGAAATATTTGTTTGATAGAAAAAGAAACATTGCATTTGAATGCCCCACTGTATTAAGTTGAATTTAAATTGTTTTTATAACTTTAAATATTTTTATATATATTTTACAGAAAAAAAGATTTATGTACTTATTTCCTAGTATTATTGCTTTAAAAAGGAAAAATCAAAAGAGAAAGAAATCAATACTTGTATACAACATCAATAATAATTAAGTCTTATTAATAATAATTAAAAAAAAAACAAGCTTAAATAAAAACATATTTAAAAAATAACATCATAACTATATTTGAGTTTTACAAAACGAAAAACAATATGTAAGTAATCGCATGATCTTAGAAAATTGATTTTTATCGATACACTTTTTAAAAGATGCTAATTTTTAATATTGTTCAGGACAATTTTTAAGGGTGTTCTCGATAAATGAAATGCATAAATCGATTTATTGATAACAAATTAATAAATCTTTTACAGAAAATAGATGACCGATAAATGTTCAAGGTTATATAAAACTTGATGTAGAACTCGGCTACATCAAGTTTTATATACCCTTGACCATGTGAAGTAACTTCAATCCAAGAAATAAATATTGGGGTAAAAAAGAATTAAAAATTAAAAAAAAAATTAAGTACTATATATAATTTAACACAAAAAAGTCATCGGCTCTTAATGTGTTAAGCAATTAAAAAAAAATTTATTTCCTGAAAGATCTCTTTAAAATCTTTTAAATGATACCCATATTGACCATATTGAATGTCTAGGAATATTTAGAAAAATTTCAGAGGCCCATAATTCGGTAAATATGGGCGAGTGCCAATTTCTTCACTTGATGTTTTTTTTTAATTCTATGTATATCGCCCTATATATTTGTTTTTTTATTTTTTATTGGAGTTACTTTCCTAAACTAGGCAGGCGTGGCGTTTTGCCAGCTGCCTGGAAAGACATGAATCAATCTTGTTCATATCGATTGGCGTATTTAAAATTTTTTCTAGCTCAACGCACTAACCTTGGCAAAGTTGATTTTAACGCGAATACGAACGGACACCGCTCAAACGACTTCGCTAGGCATAAGGACTCAGAATATGTTTATTTTATGAGGTCGGAAATGAATATTGTAGAAATTACAAACGGAATGACAACCTTAGATAAGCCTTTTTCCACCTGTGGTGAATGGTATAATAACAAATCGAAATGTTTTTTAACGTTCTTTATTTAATGCATTACCTGATATTTTAAAAATCCCCTTTTTATTTTGGCTTTTGTCCTAAAATTAATTTAAAATCTATTTTAGTTTTTTTATAAATACGCCAGTAAATGTGTTAAGATTTATATATTTATTATGCTCAGATTTTTTTTCTATGAGAAAACTTTCTTTTGTTATAAGGAATTAAAGTATTCAACAATTAAAGTCAATGTTATCGATTAGTCTTATTTAACATTCCCTAGTTCTACAAGGAGCAAAAACCAACTTCAAAACAAACTTAACAAAATTCTATTTTTGTCGTCGTAATTCGGTAATAAGTCCCTATGTGCAGCGTTAGTTGATTTTGACATCTGAAAACATATTTTGTTATTATTGTTGAAGTTGTTTTAGAACTGCTATTACCTGTTAAATTAATATGCCTTGGCTGATACAGTAAAACAAAATTTGTTTAAATTCTAACGTATAACTGTTCAAAATATTGGCCATATACATCAAATTACAACCATTAGGGCACCCTTTATTTTCTAATTTGAAAAATTTATACTTGTTATTATACTTTATATAGTAATGGACATTCTTCCTAATTTTCAAGAGGTGGTCTGTAACGGTTTCAAAAATAGGGCCGAATAGGTCAAATTACAATAGTTATAGGGACACCTTTTAATTTCTAAAATCAAATTGTATACCTGTGGTTTTAGAAGACTTAGAAATACAGGTTCTTTGCAAATTTCAGCTGTCTGTCTATAACGGTTCAAAAGTTTGGCCACACACATCAAGTTACATTAACTATTGGGACACCCTTAAATTTATAAACTTGAATGTTTATACATACTTGTTATTATAACGGTCATACCAATTGACATTCTGTCCAATATGCAAGCGTTTGTCTATAACGGTTCAAAAAAAGCCCATATAGGTCAATTTACGTCACCTATGGGGACACCGTTTAGTTTTTAGATTTATTTTTGTATTACTTTTGCTATTAGAAGCTTTATCAAATTACAAAAAAATTTCAAAATCGGTTCAGCAATGACTGAGTTTTGCAGGTTCAAACATAAAAAAGCAACATTCAGACGAATTGATAACCTCCTTCTTTTTTTGAAGTCAGTTCAAAATGATGGTAATCGATACATTTTCTCTAGAAAATTAAAAAATTTATATATAAAAGAATTATTCATATTTTAATATTTAATTATCGAACTATTTTCTTATAATTAAAATATTTTTTTTGTCAGAACATCCTCCAGAAATATTAGTTTTTTTCCTACATCCACTTTCTAATTAGTTGTCAATAGTTTGGTACCAAGTACTTAAGAAAAAACTACTGATTAAATGTACACGATGTCGAAAAATATATAACCGCAACATTTTTTATAAAAAATTAATTTTTTCCTATAATATTTTATTAAACTAAACGTCATATAGAAAAAATTGGGTTTTCGCAGTATTTTCTGTAGAAAATAAATGTTTTCATCAAAAAATTTTTTACAAAAAAATTGGAATTGCATTTTTTTTTTTTTTAGAAAATACATGATACAATTATTTTGGCAGAAAAAAAATTGTACTGCAAAATTATGTAATAGAAACCTTAATAGAAAATATATGGAATTGCAATATTCTCAGTTGAAAGTGATGATATAATAAATTTTTCAATAGATGATGACAATGACATTGACAATTTCGTATTGAAAACAGGTGGCATCAGGAAATCGTCTATAGAAAATCGTTGTTATTGCAAACTTTCTAAAGGGAATAGATTTAATCGCAAAACTTTCAATTAATAGATGACAGCTTACAATTTTCTTTAATAAGTAGTTTTTTGGGAAAATTGTCTAAAAAAATTTAATGTTAAGGCAAAAGTCTCCACAGAAAAACAATGCCAATGCAAAATTCCCCTTAAAAAACAAGAAAATCGCCACAGTTTCTATAGAAAATTTTTGTCATCGATAAATTTTCACAAATATTTTAAAAATTGCTTTTTCTGTCAATATATGCTCTCTAAAGAAATTAAAAAAAAGACATACAGCAACAAAGTCTTTAGAAAAATCAAAAAAAAAAAAATCTCTTAATTGCTACAGAGAAGAATCTCTTTCAAATTTTTGTAAACTGTAGTGGCCTTCATTGTCAGTTATAACTGTGTTAATGAAAATTTATTTTTAAAACTCACGCATAAAAGTTTTCACTGCACTCTGAGTTTTCACGGATGTAAATGAAAACTCTAAAACAAAATCTCTTGGGGATACAAAAATGTTTATGTTGTACAAACCGTTTTGGCAAAATTCTCAATTTATTTAGTTAAATTTGAAAAAATCATTTCAGTTGTTGGGTGTTTAAGGAAAGCGTAACATACGCTAATAAATTGTATAAAAACGAAATTTGTTCTTAATAAAGATAAATTTCGTTAAAATATCCTAAATAAAATTTAGTTTCTTTTGATCAATCAAAAAGTGAGTTAAAAATATTATATTAGAGATTAAAATTATTTGTGCAAATTTAAATTTTAAAAGCCCTTTTAAAAATGCAATATACAAAAATTAAGCTTAAAAAATTAAATAATTATCTCGTTACGTAATAAAAATATAGAATCTTCAAATGAAAAATACTCAACGCCGTTAATATCAATAGACGAATTGCTGAAATACAAAGTATTTGATGGCAAAATTAATTATAAAAATAGACGCTTATGATATGAAAACAACATTTACTATAAAGAAAAGTTTAAAACAAAGAATTTTTGTTATAAAACTGTTTTTAAAATATTTAAATTTTATTCAATTACGATTCGTTTATCTCTTTTAGTGTTAATCGAATTGTTTTCAATTAAATAATATAAAAAAGTGTTAATGACCTTCAATGAAAAATTGCATTGAGATAAGAGTTACATCATTATTGGCAGATTGCGATATAACGTAACCTTAAAAAGACATTAATACTTGTGTCTAGTAGGTGTATATCGTAGAGAACAAAGGCGTTACTGCTCAACGTACCCTTAAACTTGAACTATCAATTGCTGCTTAATTTAAATATTCAATTATTTATTGAGTACAAAATTGATTCTATTGTATTTTTAGGCGAATTTAAAATCCTATTTTTTTTAATTTGCAAGTAGATTTTTATGTTTTTTTTTTTAATTATTTGATACCAAATTTGTTATTATTATTATTTTGTAGCAAGCCCAACAAGATGTTGTTCTCTTCCTTATTTGAGGCTGCTCAGAATTCTCCATTCAAAAAGCCATTTACCACAGCTAGCTGCGAACCAGCTTTGGAAAGTGGACAACTAACGAAAAACCATAAGATCCAAGCTGCTGCAGCTGCTTCGGGAGGTATTAGTTATTCAAAATTTGTATAGCCAAAGATTCAAAACTATATTTTATGATTTTTTTTAAGATTCCTGCGAATTTGGTTCAAATATGTATTTCGCTTTATGTGGTTTGGGTGGTATTATTTCCTGCGGTACTACACATACCATGGTTGTACCATTGGATTTGGTTAAATGTCGTCTCCAAGTCGATCCAGCAAAATACAAGAGTGTTGTAAATGGTTTCCGTGTTACCTTGAAGGAGGATGGTATTAAAGGTTTGTCAAGAGGCTGGGCACCCACGTTCATTGGTTATTCCATGCAAGGTTTATGCAAATTCGGTCTTTATGAAGTATTTAAAGTTATTTATTCGAATGCTATTGGTGAAGAAAACTCTTATCTATACAGAACCAGTTTATATTTGGCTGCCTCTGCTTCAGCTGAATTCTTTGCTGATATTGCTTTGGCTCCTATGGAGGCAGCTAAAGTCAAGATTCAAACTACACCCGGCTTCGCTAATACTTTAAGAGAAGCTTTGCCAAAGATGTCGGCACAAGAGGGCATCGGCGCCTTTTACAAGGGCTTAGTGCCCTTGTGGATGCGTCAAATTCCCTACACCATGATGAAGTTTGCTTGCTTTGAAAGGACTTTGGAATTGTTATACATGTAAGATTGCTGTGTATTTCTTTAATGGGCCTTAATTAAGTTTTGTTTGCTTTTGTTACAATTGTTTAGTTATGTTGTGCCTAAGCCACGTCAGGAATGTACAAAAGGTGAACAATTGCTGGTTACTTTTGCTGCTGGTTATATTGCAGGTGTCTTCTGTGCTATTGTTTCCCATCCAGCCGATACAGTTGTCTCTAAATTAAATCAAGCTAAGGGTGCTTCAGCATTTGATGTTGCCAAGCAATTGGGTTGGTCCGGTAAGTTGAATATTTTTTTTAAATAACTTATGTTCCTTAAACTATTGTATTTTTTCGTATTTTTAAAGGCTTATGGGGAGGTTTAGTTCCCAGAATTGTTATGATTGGTACCTTAACTGCCGCTCAATGGTTCATCTACGATGCTGTCAAAGTATACTTGCGTATGCCTAGACCACCACCACCAGAAATGCCCGAATCCTTGAAGAAGAAAATGGGTCTTACTGGTGATGCCAAGTAATATGTGTAACATTAATAAGCGCACAAAATTAGAGTTACTTCTTAGTTGTATTTTAAATGAATTGAAAATGTACGAATCTTTAAGGCAAAACAAATATTTGAGAATTCAAGATCAATAAAACCGAATAAAAAAATTTAAAAATTAAATTAAAAGTTTTGTTCATTTTTCACAGTTATATTTTAAACTTATTTTAATATTACCATGAATTAGGTAGGGCTTAGTAACCTCTAAAACAAATATAGCCTTTCCTAGTATTTTTCAATACAATTTTAATTGCATATCCTGAATTTCCTCTTCTTTAAATAAGAGAAGAAGAAGAAGAAGAGTTGAATTATAACACTGTTTTAATAACGCTGTTAGTTTTATTTCTTCCTTCCAAGTATCGATACAAGACCGATTTTAGCGACGCCGATTAAATTATTAACTTAACGATGGCGGCTCGCAACCTGTTAATATTCAAATGGCTCTGTAAAAGTTCTCAGAAACAAACTGCAAATGAGATAATCAAAACAAAATATTGAATTTAATTTCCCAAGAAAGCACGTGTGTTTTATTTTAAACAAAATATTTAAAGTTCTTTATAAAATGGTACAAAACAAGCAGAAACATTCAAATATTAAACCACCAAGTTTAAAAATAAATAAAAACAATTGGGAAAAGGTTAAAATAAAAGGCAGTGTCATAACAGAAGATGGTGTAGGCTTGGAAGGACTTATTGGGTTGGAAGTTTTAGAGGACTACGATTCGAATTTAATAGGAGTTTCAAAGGTATTTTCTTATAAAAGAACAAGGAACTTTTATTTAATCTAATAATCTTCATATATCTAGCAAAAACCAACACGTAAGAAAAAACGAATGGAACAAAGAAAGGAATCTAAAAAACAAAAAGCAAACTCCTCTGGTGAAGATGAAAATGAAGCTGACAGCCCTGATGAGGTAAAAAGAGTAAACAAAAAAGCTGTCAAGAAAGTGGATTACTTAAGCAAAAAACTTGAGAGAAGACGGCAAAAACGAGAGGAACGCAAATTAAAACGTAAGGAAGCTAAAAGGCAATCGTCAACTAAAACGGAAAGCGTAAATAACTCAAGAAAACTGAAAGATAAAATTGGAAAACATAAAAAGCTAGCTGAAGATCGTTTTAAATTATTAAGACCTCCTCCAGAAACAGATGATGACGAAGATTCAAAGTCTCAAAATAGTGACGCTATTCCCGATTTGATACCTAGCAAAGCTATAAGCATTGATGATTTGGAGGTATTATAAATGAAGTAAAGATTAATTTTTACACATATAAGTTTGTTAATTTAGGGCTGGAATGGTTTAGGTGTTCCTCAACCTATTCTAGAAGCAATAGCAGAAAATGGATTTAAATCACCCACTGAAATACAATCTCGTACTTTAGCAGCTGCTATTTTGGGTAAAAAGGATATTTTAGGAGCAGCTGAGACAGGCAGTGGTAAAACTTTAGCTTTTGGCATACCCATTTTGGCGGGTATTATGGAATTAAAAAGAAAAAACACAAGATCTGGCATTAGAAAACCTTCGAAAAATAAAAAAAGCAAAACCGAAAAAGAAATTATATCTGATGAAGAGTTAGAGGACCACGCCATGAATATTAATGCTTCCGATTTTATCGAATCTGACGAAGAAATCGAAGATGGAAAAAATCCACTTTATGCCTTAGTTTTGACACCAACCAGAGAGCTGGCTGTGCAGGTCAAAGATCACTTAATAGCGGCTGCTAAATATACGGGCATTAAAGTGGCTGCAATATTTGGTGGGTTGTCTGTAGCTAAGCAAGAACGTGTGTTAAACACACGTCCGGATATAGTAGTAGCAACACCGGGGCGTTTATGGGAGTTGTATCAGCAAGGTCATAAGCATTTAACTAAAATAAAAGATATTAGTTTTCTGGCAATAGATGAGACTGATCGCATGGTAGAAAAGGGTCACTTCGAAGAGTTAAGGAGTTTACTTAAAGTAATAAATGAAAATGAAGAGAAAAAACAATCCCGACAGAATTTTATATTTTCTGCTACCTTAACCTTAGTACATGATTTGCCAGAGCATATGCAAAGTAAGTTTAACTTTTTAGGTTCCAAAATATATTTTATTATTAATGCATTATTCTTTTAAGGACGTAATTATGGGAAAAGACCTAAATTTGTCAAACAAACTTCAGGAATGAAAATTCAAAGCTTTATCGATGAATTGGGTATATCGCAACCTAAAATAGTTGACGTTACCAGATCGCAACGTAAGTAGTTTTATAAGCCCAATAATTTCGAACTAATAATATTTTCATTTTAGAAACTGCTCGTACTCTAACCGAATGCCGTTTGATTTGTCCTTTGG
Organism: Cistogaster globosa; assembly: GCA_937654795.1. Lineage (NCBI taxonomy): Eukaryota > Metazoa > Arthropoda > Insecta > Diptera > Tachinidae > Cistogaster > Cistogaster globosa. The sequence continues at coordinate 3,774,908 of OW569407.1, forward strand.
AGCATAAAGATTATTATCTATACTATTTCATACAACGTCATTCAGGAAGAACCATTGTCTTCTGTAATTCTATCGACTGCGTTAAAAGATTATCTACCTTATTTGGTATATTGCAATGCAATCCTCTGCCATTACACGCCAACATGATACAAAAACAACGCCTTAAAAATTTAGAAAGATTTAGAGATGATGCCTGTGGTTTATTAATTGCTACTGATGTTGCAGCCAGAGGATTAGATATACCCAATGTCGAACATGTTATACATTATCAGGTAGGTTTCAATCATTATATTATAAAAAAAAACATTTAGATGAAATTAATTTCAGGTGCCCCGAACAAGTGAGAATTATGTACATAGATCTGGTCGCACGGCAAGGGCTAATAAAAATGGCATAACTGTAATGTTCATGGAACCAGGGGAAGTCAAAAATTATATTAAATTGTATAAGACTTTAGAAAGAAGTATGTATTCTACTGATCTAAACATACTTTTTTAATAACTTTTCTTGTTGTTTTAGATGAAGATTTACCTTTATTCCCAGTATCGGAACGTTATTTAAATGCTGTCAAAGAGCGAGTGAATTTAGCAAGAGAAGTTGATAAGCAAGAACTAAAATTAAAACGTACCCAAACGGAACTAGGCTGGATGAAAAAACATGCAGAAGAAATGGATATCGTTATTGATGGTTTCAATGATGAATCGTATGTTTTGATTTTTCTATTTAACTCTCATTTTTAATGTTTTTGTTTGTTGTTATATTGTAGGGGTAGTGATCAGGACGAAGATCCTTTTATTATAGAAAGGCGTCGTAATCGTGTACATCTGGATAATGTTAGAGCAGAACTTAAAGCGTTATTGTCGCGTCCCATATTTCCAAAGGGATTCAGTTTTAAGTGAATTTAAATTTAGTTGATTATTTTTTATTAAAAATATTAATTATAACTTTTTGTTAGGTATCCCTCTGTAAATGATCAGCTGCATATATCAGAAATGTCAGGCGATAACAACAATGACTCACCAAGTGCTGTACAAGTTATGCAAAATGCGATTGAAGATTTAAAACAAGCCAAAAAGATGCGCAACAAGAGAAAGAAAAATTCATAATTTATGTAAATAAAAAATAAATAAATAAGTTTCTAATACAGAAACAAAAATATTTAATTTATAATTTGTTGCTTTTTTGGTTTATTTCAGGAATTATTCCTATGTAATATTATTATTTAATGTTTGGCTACATAATAACGGACACCATTCTCGATTAAAGATCTAGTCTGTTTGGACAACAGGGATGAAACTGATAACACAGGAGTTGTGAAGCATCTAAAATACAATTAATTTTAGAGAAGAAAAAGCTAGTTATTCCTTAAGCTTACTCTATATATGGTTCGATTTCATCCAAAGTCCACCTAGCTTTAATTTTAAATAGAAATCGCATGCGATCATGAATATTTAAGGGTAAATTATCTTCGGATAATGATCTTATACAGGGTATCGCACCGTCTTTATCAAATATACCCAAACCTCTTAAATAATGTTCCTTAAATTGAAAATTATTTAGAAATTAGTTTTTTTAAATTTAAAGAACCTACTTACTTCACACTTCATTCCTTCGGGTAAAGCATCTTGCCAAGTGCTTAGAAATTCATCAATACGAAACTTTAAACCGGGCTGTAGAATATTTTGTGCTACTATTCGGGCCACCAATTCCTCTTTGTAAGTAAAACGATTTTCTTTTCCTTCACTAGGGATTGTATATAAATCGAATAAACCTTCTACAATTTGCTTAGGAGCTATGCCATCTAATGCAGTTATAGTTTCTTCTCTTTCCACCTCATCTAAAGCCCAAGAGTTTTCTGTTATAAGGCCCACCATCAAATTAATTATTCTAAATTCATAGTCACACTCTAAGACACGCATCCAACCTTCATATTCTATTGCGCGATAAACTTTCAAGCCTTCTATAAACTCTTTGCGACTACACTGTACAGTGTCTAGCAATTGTTGAAACGAAAACAAAAGCTTGCGGTCAATACACTCCTCATTTTCCGGACCCGAGTAACGAGTCAATTGCAATAGATCTCCCATTTTACGAAATTTGGGTTTTATTTCACGGCACTCAAAGTATTCATGAAAGATTTTCAGAATTTTCCTATGTTCTAAACTACGCTCTATATTTAAGTCATCATCAGCACTATCGTTTAAGCTTCTCTCTAGCGAAGTATTATTACCCGTTCGTGGACTTTTTAGAGGCGAAGTACTTGTGGCTGCAGCAAACTTCAAATCTGGCACTAATAACAAACTGTTAGATATTTCGGCTACTTTGACGTCGTAAGTTTTCTCATCTGTACATAAAACTACTTTTTCATTAAGGCCACCTTTAAAATATAAGTTCTGGCCATCACGAATTTGACTCAACATGTGATCATCCAGTTCCAATAGCTTCAGATTGTCGCTTATAATTTCCGCTGAAGGATAGTATAAGGCCTAAAGGCTGGTTGTTAGGAAAAACGTAATTGGTTTTTTCGTACTGTCCTTACCTGTGTCACTTTGGTCAGATTCCGTTCATCCAATTTAGCATGTTTAATTATGACCTTAACGTCTTTAAGAGTTCGCACATACCTTAAAATATTTTTCTAGTTTGGATTTTTATTAAATAGTTTTATACTTTATACTTACGTATCTGGTTCTTCAGTTTCCATAGACGAATCTTCCATAATTTTTCAAAAATTAGAACAAATCCTCTAAAATAAATAAGTAATACTGCCGCCAAAATAAATAAATAAAAACAGCTGGTTTTAGGAAGAGTTTGGAAATAGCTAGCAACCTGTTGATATTTTTTAAGTTTTCGCATCTGGCTACACCATCGAAATTGCAAATTTAATATGTTTAAATTTAAATTTTTTAAATTATATTAAAGGAAATTAAAAATAAATTTAAATAAACGATTTTATGTTATAATTGTCAATGTTATTTTTAATTAAAAAAAGAAATATTAATTGTTATTTAGTATTCGATTAAAAAATTATTTCTGGCAATACTGCTCTTAAGGAATCAAATCCTTTGATACTGGATTTGTACTCACACACGCACACATAGTGTAGTAAAAGAAACAAGTAGAGAAAAATTAAAGGAAAATTACTAATAAGTTTAAGAAAGTAGATTTTTTACTCATAGAAATGTTAAGTTTATAAATTATATTATTAAATATTGTTTAAAATTAAAGATTTATATTGTGATTGTCGTCATAAATATGGAATTTAATGAAATTTCAATGTGCATGGATGTTAAGCTGGATATCTATGACAAACGCCCTGATTCCTTAAAATTCAAGGCATGGACAAAGTGTCAGGTTAAAATTGAGGCTATAAAATGCTTACCCTGCTTTTTGCGCATAAATATTCATTCGGTAGCTCAAGATGATAATGAAGAAACGGCTCAACTAAGTGTATCGGTAAATGTTCCAGGAGTGACCATTAGTTTGGCCACTTCTCGCACTAAACAGTATTCGTATGGTCTATTTTGGACACACAATCGACGTGATTGCTTTATATATTTTGCTTTGGATACGGAAATAAGCTGCCGCAGACATATGAAATGGATTAAAAAATCGATCAAGAATTTGGAACTATATAGACAAGTGTTTCTGGAACAGAAAAGAAATAGTAGGGAACCTGGTTTATTTGTTGAAGGGGAGCAGAAACCAAACAAAAAGGAATTAAGGTGCGTGACTTAGAAAATCTTATATGAATTATTTTTCTCATGTTGACGATTTAACACTTTTAACTTGAATTTGCTTGCAATAATTATTTGTTTTTTGCATTTATTAAGTTTATAGGTTATATACGATTTTCGGCCTTACTAAAAATGTTGAAATAGGAACATGTATAATTATGTATTCATTTATTTTTACATTGATCTTTATAGTTAAGAGGTGACGCTCTTTTCAATTTTTTTTAAGATTTAAAAAACTTAAAAATTAAAGATCATCGTGAAAACTGTTTTTTAATTAAAAAGCAAGGATTTAAAAAAAAACAAAAAAAAAAATCAATGTAGATATTAATAAAAAAAAAAATAATCTCAAATACTATTTTGCCAACTATGACAATTTCACAAAATAAGTAGATTTTTCTATTTACTCATATTCCCAGAAATGTACGTAAACAAAACTGTATTTTTTTGATATCATTTCTTCTGCATTCATCACTAAATATTTAAAATGTTTAAATAATATAAACTTTTATTACTGTTAAGTTCGTTGCAAATTGTCTCGGTGAATAAAAAAACGTTATAAAAGGTGATACCAAGTTTTCAATTTTAACTTAATTCGTATTAGTCCCCTTTTACAATGTAAAAATTTATAGGCAGATAGACGAAGTTTATTGGCTAGGGGCTGAAGAGGTAGTACCGAATATCTGTAACTTTTATGTTTTTGCTTTATATAATTTTCCTGTCTTGAATTTTATGTCTGCCCATCAATTTCTACATTGTAAAAGGGGACTTAGTACGAGCTTTTTCTTTTCTCTGTATATATATATATATATTTTATCGGGCAAAAGTTATCTTATATATTGACCTGGATACTAGGGCAGCTTCCCAAAAAATTTTAGACAAATTTTTCTTGTAGTTTCTGCGTGATAATGCTGCGCCAACAAAATAAAAAAAATTAACAGTCGTCAAAAATATTTTTTCCTTATAGCGCTGTCAAAGATGCCCTCTCCGCTTTGGGTCCTTTACCGGAAATACCCGTAGGAAATAGCGGTGTCAATTGGTCCACACGTTTTTCTAGCGTTTCGGAAATATATGAAGAAATATTTGAGGAAAATATTCCACCACGTTTGTCACGACGCTTATCACGCACCTCAATTGCATCAGGTATTTATGAAGAAATGAAACCCTGCTCGCACAATATACATTCAATAGCAGAAGAACAAGCCAATAGCCCACCTCCATTACCACCACTACCGCCGCATCGTAAAAGACTTAATACTTTCGAATCGGATCCACTGGGGATATTAGGTGATATACCACGTTCTAATACTAATCCCGAATCGGATTTGGCGAAGAAAAAGAAATATAAAAACATCATAGATAATATATTAGGTACCGGACGGTCTAAGAGATCAGAAAGTGTTAGTGACACACTTACCTGTGGTGTAGACGACATAATGAACGTTGACAAAACTAATCAGCCAGTTTATACAAATGAAATAATAAAACAACCAGCTTCTTGTGTAAAGCCCAATAAACGTAACAGCTTCTCTAGTCCAGATTTGTCAAAAATTAATTTCTTGGATACTTTTGATGAAGACAAGTTAGCTGCATTATTGCAATTGAACAACTCTAGCGATCTGGATGCAAATATAGATGATGATTTGGAGTGTGAAGAAGTGGCTGCTGTACACAACTACAGTTCCTTAAGTCTAGACGAATCTGCTATAGCTCCCACTTCTTCTAAGTTGGCAATACCAAGAATACATTTTTTGAAATTAAAGTCGGGCTCGATGGATAGTTTAAATGTTTCCGGTCAGTTGCCACTAAATTTTAATTTATCAGCCTGTAATACTTCCTCTATAAACCTTATTGGAGCCGGTGGTGCGGTACCTTCAATAAAGAAACGTAATAAAATTATTTTGGATGATGAATTAACAGGTTATTGTGTTATGGCGCCTATTTTAAGCAAAAAGTCGGACAGTAACGAAACAGCAACAAACACCACTTCTTCCACTACCACTTCGGGATATTCCACCGGTTCTTATTCTTCTTCTAGTTCTTCGTCCTCCTCGAATACTCAGGTTACTGAAAATAAAGACCAACAATTAGAAATCGTTCAAAAACCATTGTTAATAAAAGGACTTTCTGCTGCAGCTGCAACTGAAAGTGCTTATGATGAATTGCCAGTGCGCGAAACTCCTTTGCCAGTGCTGGAATCGGATTTATGTAATATATACGAGAACATGCAGAAAAGTAATATTTATGAAAATATACAAACTCATTCACCCTTGAATGGCAGCAGCAAAGCTGTAGGGAATCTTGAAACGACACCAACAACAACTTTAAGCAACGAATTTACTGATAATTTATATGAAAACCTTTTAACCATAAAGGCTGCTCAGGAACTAGAACAACCTTTACCAGGTTATATCTGTACAAGTACTCCAACCGATTCATCGATTGACAAACAGCCACCCAATGATTCAGGGGATCAAGAAAATATCTATCAAACACCACGCAAATCCATCATAAGCGTTGACGATAAAATTTCTTCCTATTATCCAAACAGCTGTGATACAGTCAAAATGAGACGCTGCTCTAATACTCCCCCCAAACAAACAACTCCTACAGGAAAGTCCATAGAAAAAGAGGTAAGTACAAGAAGAAGTTAAAGCAGTCAGAAATGTTTATTAAGAAATAACTTTATCTAGAAATCTCACGTAGACGGTGTGGGCCTTAAGAGTCTGGTTAACATCAAAATGAAACGTGAACGCAAAGAAAATTTTTACATATCCTCACCGCAAAAAATCTTAGAACAACGCAACAAGAAGTCATCAAAAGATATGTGTTCTACCTCTGTAAGCAATAATAAAACAAAAAAATCTGCTAACGCACAGAAAATTTCCGAAAATGTTTATACTGTCAATTTGTCTAACAAAAAATCACTACAACTTTACAATAACAACAATAACACAGAGAAATCTCCATATAATGAAATAAGCGAAACCAGCCAGCTTAAGGAAAAACTACACCATGAACTTTTACAATTAGCTTTATTACAAAAAATTGATTTCAAATTCGATGATACGTCCAGTACAAATGCAACCTCTACAGCTAACACAGCCACAGCCGCTGTCAACGTATCAAATACAGCAAATCAAAGTGGAATTGCTAAACTGGAGCAGGCAGAATTAGAATATGAAAATTGTTATCAAGCTACTAAAGATGCAACTAGATTGCTACATCAGTATACCACTTTAGGTCCAAAGCAGTCTTTTAGTGCTAAGAACCAACAGCAACACCAATTACAGCTTAATCAAAGTTCAAACCAAAATAATTTAAATCTTATGTCACAATCGATCAAATTAGATTCACCAGTAACGAGTGCTGATATGACTGGCTCAACTGGAGCTATTGGCTCTAAAAAATTTGCTTCTTTACCTAGATTTAAGAAAATAGATTTTTCACCTTTAAAGCTCAAAATTAATAATGTTTTACAAAGAAATCAAACTCAGGATTTTTGAGAAACACAAAATTCATAAACGGATTTTACAAAAAGTTCAAAAATAGTCGATATTTACTCGTATGCTTTTTAAAGAAAAATGTTGTTAGATAATTATGACTTTGTGTTGTTTGTTACAATTTCAGTAAATTTTTGTGTTCAAAAATGTATGCTTTGATATTGATCTCTTATTATTATATCTCTAAAAAGAAATTGTGATTTAGCAAAAAAAAAAAAAAAATGTCCCTAAGTGACTTAGTTTTGGTTACAGTTTAAGTTTCTTACTGGTTTTATGACCAAACTTAACCTCACTTTTAAAGACACCTAACCTAACTTTTTTTTATATCGTATTGAAAGAGAAATTTACAGTTACAATATCTATTTGAAAATATGTTTCGACAAAATGAAAACAACACTGGTGGCAACATGTTTCTTTTTCATTTTTTATTAAAAAAAAAAAGATAATTATAACGTCGACGTTTATTTAGAAAAATAATACATTTTGTACCTATAAAATACAGAAAAAGATTTTCATGCTGTTTTAGTATTCCAAAAGAAATTTTTGTCACTATTACCGTTTTTAAACTACAAAACAAAGAAAAAATCTACATACTTCAAAACTATTTTTTACAAACATGATTTTAAAGGTGGTTTTAAAGTACTTTGTCGAACCAGCAACTCTCTTGGCGAAGTGTCTTTGTATTTTTTTTTGTATTGCCGGGGGATTTGAATGTGTTCTAATTTAGATTCTAATTCAAACAAATATATTCTAAGTCCCAATAAAATTAATAATACTTTTAGAATAATTGTTAAAAATTAAATTTTATTATTTCGTAAACTTTTAAAAAGCTGTAAAATTATTGTCTGTGCCCCCTTTTTATACCGTTTGTTTTAAGACTTAATTTTTTTCTGTCAATTATTTTATTACTATTTGAATAAAAAAAATTTGTGTTCTAAACATATCTTAATGGCTTCTAAACTGCTTTTAAAATTGACTTATTTTTAAAATTAAAATCAACAAGCTGTGGATAATCAATGTAGTTTTAATATTAAATAAATATAAATAATATAAATATTTTAAAGTACATAACAAACGCAGCCACATACATACAAATTTATAACAATACATTACAATTTTTGAAAACACGCTCAATTACTATTAACTAGACTAGTTACATTTTTTAAAATTTTAATACGAAATTGTTGTTGAGTCATGTAAATGCTTGTTAAATCATTGTAAACTTTTGTTGCTAAATTTCAAATTTTTATTAAAAAAAAAAAGCTAAAGCTTTCTTATTACTCTGCATATACGTACATATCAAAAATTATAAAACTATAAAAAATATCGGCTTTAAAGAAATAATAATTATACTCATAATTAAAAGCAACTAATAACAGTATTTTTTAGAAAAAAAATTTATACATTAATAATTTTTAAGACTTATGATAACTTAATGCTCGAATACAATAATGATTACCACCAAATTATACATATTTTTGCTTTAACAAAATATTAAAAAAAATCTATTTCGAAGCTTTTTTATTATACAAGATACATAAATAATATTATTGAATATGGCTTAGTTGTTGTAATTATTATATAGAAAATATTAAAATATACATTGTGATTATTATCATTGTATTAATTTATAAGAAAAATAAAGATGCGCTTTCAAATTTTTGCTAGAAAAGCTAATACTTTTCTTTCTTAGTAACGTTAAAGTTCGTGCATGATCCAAACAAGGCGAATATTTTTTTAAAGTAAAGCTAGACAACTATAGATAACGATCTCACGACAATTGCATCTACGCTACGGAAGGACTCGGCCAAAGATTTTCAACTTATTAACAGACGTAAAAGAAATTTTTTTCCGAGAAACAAATTTTTTCTACTTCTACCGTAGTCTTGGTCTACCTCTTCGTCGTTGTTCAATTTTAATATAGGAAAAAATTTTTAGCTGGCACAGTATCAGGATCGTACACAGCTGAAGTTTTGTTACTCCGACAATCGTTCTTACTATGTAGTGCTTGCTAAAGCTAATTATTAATGTAACCTGAATCCTTTTTTATTTCAAGACATGCATACATTTTTATTTGTCGTAATTGAGAATGAAGATCATGTACTATAACAGCAGTTTGATTTTGTCCTCATCACTGAACAACTCACATTTGCAGAGACTCTCTTAAAAAGGCAAAGTTCAGCCAGCAATATGGATGTATTATTGTTTTATTATTAAAACGATTGAACGATGATTTTTATTTATTAAGAACAAAAAGTGATTGCTGTTTTCACATGCTGGGTGCTGCCAATAAAAAAAAAATGGATAAAAATTAAAAATATAGACTTGAAAAGACTGTTAAAAAATCTAATACATTTTACGCACAATTTTTTTACATTAAATTACACATGTCAGAAGCTCAAATATTTTTATAACTTTGTAATTAACTATTTAAGAAAACATCTTCTCTCGGCATGAATAAATTCCTGTTCAACTCTAGAATCCTTTGGTACTATATAAAATAACAAAGATCCACCAGTGACAAAGAAGCTAAAATTGGAAAAATGTTTAATTTATTTTTTTTTAAATTAAAACACTAAGAACTCACCCTTTTTCTTGAACTATTTCTTTTATAGTCTTTTTCAAATTAACTTTATGAACACAGCCCAGTTTACGATTTTCATAATAAACATTCACTGAATGAGGACCATAACTATTGGTTTTATCTAGGGGCAAAGGTTCAGCAAATAATGACTCCAATACATTAGACATACTAAATCAAATTATAAGAAATTTGTATTATTTTTGCATCCATGTTTAACTTTTTTGTACTTACGTTGCCTGTTCGGACAATTGTTGCTGAAAGTCACTGTAGAGAAATTCTGGATACGAAAATGCTGCTGGCCATATCAGTGTAGCATTGTCTTCATCTAAATGCACCGGATAATCTTCCAAAGGTAGAAACTTTGGTTTTAGAAATTCTTCTGTTAATAGAAACTTTTCTGATTTTTGATCATCATATTTAATATTACGTTCTTCCAAAGCCTTACATAGACGATGAAAACGTTGAGCTCGTTTCTTTTTCTCTGCCACTTCTTTGCGTTCATTACGCTCCTTTTCCAATTTCTTAAATTTATTTTTCTTTAACAACTCTTGTGCATTGTTATCGTCAGTGTTTTTTTCAAGAATCTCTTCGCAAAGTTCGGTACATAAATCAAAACGTTCGAGTTCAAAGGCACATTGAGCTGCACGCCAGCGTGCTTTGGTATAGTCTGGATTATATTCTAATGCTTTTTGAGCATCCGCCAGAGCAGATCTATAGAATATTATAATTTTTATTTAGTCGTTTTTTGTTTATTTTTTTTTTTTGGACTGTTTACCTATAATTTTTCAAAAAGAAATGGGCTGCCGAACGATTATTGTATAAAACTGATACAATCTTTGGATTCTCACATTTAGCTTTAAGACCCTCGGTGAAACTGTAAATGGCCATTCGAAACTTTTTATGTTTCATATAGAAATTACCATCTTCTTTATAATTTAATGCTAAATCTTCAGCGGTATTTTCTTCCGGATCATATTTAAGCTTCTGCAGTCCTTCAAACATGGGATGAACTTCATCGCCCGGCTGCGGTGCTTTTTTCATAAAAAAAGGATGTTTTTCCATTTCCTTAAATAAACTTAGTTAAGAATTTGGTTTTGTTATCAAATAATATTTAGATAGTACCTCCTGCCAACGATCCTCTGGCCAGCCTTCCTCATAACGCTTCTTTTCTAAGCTATCTATGAAGGCGTCCAAATCTGCATCTAATTTTGCTGCTAATTCCAGACGTTCTTGCTCAGACCATTGTTTTTTAACTAACTCTTCATTGACCATTTTTTTTTTTTTCATAAAATTAAAACTTTCAAGCAAAAATTGCACTTGTTTAATTTGTTTACTTTTGTTTAATGTTTTGGAGCAAATGGATTGTCATCACAAAAGCATGTGCTTAAAAGAGAACGATTGTTACAGAGAGTGAGAGACAAAATGTATGAGGTATGTTTAGTCGTTTAGTACAAATAATTCAGCGTTGTATGAAAAGTTATTATATCTTTAAATGTACAGTTATAATTTTTTTTGTATTTAAAAGTTAAAAAAATAGTAAAGTAAAATTTTTTATTTGAAATTGTTTTATGTTAATCTACGTTAATTTTCTTTATTCCTTCAAATATAAATATTTCATGATATTCTCATGAAATATTTACTGTTTAAAAAACTTGGAAATACAATGTATTACTGCGCTACTCACATTAAAAAGACTTAAATCCCAAGCCAAATTGCTTACATAAGAACTACTTTGTATCAATAAATCAAAAAGGCAACAAATACTCATAAGCCCAATAACCTTTGAGTAACCATAGTATTGATATTGATTATTTAATTGATATTGTTTAATTAAACATACTATTAATCAAGTTTTTTGCATTCGTTGATTTACGCTATTATCTAAAAAAGTTGTCTTGAAGAAAATAGATATTTTACTTGTTGCATTTAAAAATGTAAACAACATTTTTATTGACAATTTTTATTCTATTCACTCAAGTGTTTTGCAAGTAATTGTATTTCTATCAAAGTTCATAAGTAAAATAAAAAGCTGGTGTAAATTATTAATAAACAATTTTTCATAACCTGTTGCATTAATGTATACAAATTTAAATAAACATGCTAAGAAATCATAATTATTTGCATAAAACTAAGGCTTTGGTTAAATATATTTCTTGCAGGTAATTTTAAATGCCATCATTGGTGTTACACAAATGATCAGACGGCTTTAACCAGTGGGTAGGAAATTATAAATATGGTAATTAAAAAACCTTAAATTTTTATTTTTCAATTTTCATTTTCCCTCAAATGTTTTTAAATCAGTTATATTTGCTAGGAATTCATGTGCAAATGACATTGTGTGCTTAACTTATTTACATACAAAACATTTACCTAATGCATCATAATAGGTATAACGAGATGTAACTAAAGGCAGTAAACAGTTAAAACTAAATTTAAAATTGTTAATAAAAACTTTCGAGTTAATGCATTAGTAAAGTTAAACTTTGTGGAAATAATGTGCTGCAGTAGTTATTTTCGCATCGTCATAGCAACAGTTTTGTTTTATCGCGTATCAAAAAATAACCGCGTTCTTAACAATAAATTTTTAAACAAATAAAACACAACTTACAAAATTATAAATGCGTTTTAAAAAATTAATTTAAATAAATATAATAGAAAAAATAAATCCACCCTTAAAAAACACGTTTTAAATTCCCACAAACAAAAAAAAAAAAAATTAATTTAAAAATTGTGTATGATTCTTTGATTATTTTCAACCCAGTTTGTTCCTTTCGTAACTAATGAATGGTAATTTCACTCATGTAACAAGAGAAAGAATAATCATTGAGTGTCAAAACACTTGAGACAGATTAACAGTAATGAAAGCAAGGTTGGAAAACTTAGATTTCTTAAGTGATCCATAACTTAAGTACTAAAACGAATACGGAAAAAAATTGAAAATGAAAAAACATTAAATTAAATAAAAAACAAAAAAAATCATTGAATTAAATTGGTGCTTGCAGTGTTTTTGTTCAATAACCTTGAATTTTAAAATTCACGCTTTTTTTAATTATTCGAAAAATTTAATTAAAAGGTTTTAATTAGCGCGATGTGTATCTAATTACTGACTAATGAGGTAAATTGCTATGCGAACTTTAATATTTGCTTGTCAGAGAAATTACTAAATTATAATTATTTTGTTCGAATCTAAGCTCGAGTTTTAATAATTTCTTATTTGGAAAGCAACTAAGTTTTACTTTAACAAATTACAACATTAAAATTTAATATTTGGCGGCATATAAATCGTATTAAATAGTAAATTTTTGTAGATTTAAGTGCAAGACTTTTGTTATTAACAGTTGCTGATTAAAATGAAAAGAAATGTGTATTTTTGTGCAACACAATTTTTCGCTTTAAAACGGATCGTTGTGTCTCTCGTTCAGCGCCCTAGTGATCGATAGACTTCAATTTTAATAAATTTATGCAAACTCTGACAAGGTATACAAATTTATTTCTAATAGCATTTTGCACTTTGCTAAATTAAGAATACTGATTGAAAAATTTTAAATCTTTTAAGTGTTGATTTAGTATAATATATTGTTTCAAAGGTTAATTTAAACAGATCGGGTTTCAGTATGTATGTACAAATCATTTTAAAAAGCTAAACGAAATTTTTATAAAACGAATTAAAAACAAACAAGTGACAGAAACTTTTAAAAAACAATAAAATCACTTTTTTTAAGTAAAACTTTTAAGTCTAATATTTATTTAACTAATTGTTTAAAATTCTAGCACTTCTAAAATTTTACTTAACGTTTCATATTTACACTCACTGCAATTTGTTTATAAAAGTAAACATTAGATAAAATTTATTGGTTTTATTTTTATTAGTTGTTGAGGTCACTTTAGAAATAACGTTTACAGTTTAATGCATTAAAGATCTGAAATCAAAATTTTATTATATACACAACCTTGACGCAATTAGTACGTTATATACTTAATATTTAAACTGATGGTTATTTTTATTTTATTGTTTTAACATGGTTGGTTTAAATAACAAAATATAAAATTTATAACATTTAAAAAAATATTGAACAACTATAAAATGCTTCAAGATATTAATATGTGTGAAAATAAAATACATTTTATAATTAAAGCTAAAATCAAATAAAATTTAAAAATAAAATTATTAGATATCAAAGCAAATTTATTAAAAACTTAAAAACCATATTTGAAGTAAAATGTGTGAACAAGATTTTTAGTCAATATTTTTATGCAGTTATAACAAATTATAAACTTAATATCTAAAAGTGGAAGAAGAAAAATAAATTGTATACAAAAATATTCCTGTCGCTTTATAAAATTTATCCCTACTTCCTTAACACGTTCGCGGGCGCTAAAAATTTCAGGAAGCTGTAAAAATATACAGGCAATTATTTTTGACACCAGTTGCAATATCCGAAATCTGATTAGACATATATTACGAGAGTAGTCAGAATATCGTATTTATACTGTTATAAAATCCACGACGATATGGATAATATTTATCAATGTATTCGGCTTAAGGAAATATGTAAATACACGGAGGAGAGATAAATTAAATGAATAAAAGTTGGCTTTAAAATTTGATTGCTATAGTATTCACGTCCGCGAACATGTTAAATACTAAATTGAAAATTATAAGGGAAACCTAACGTAGCGGAAAGATATCAATCGAAAACACGAGTTAGTTTTAATTGACTCTTAGTTCCACGAATTTTTCAAATCACAAAACCCCTTACAAAAAGGAAAACATAACTATCTCTTGCACAAACAAAAATAAAAAGGAAAATAAAACCAAAGTAGATGATGCTTTTCAAATTTAATAAAAGTTTAAAGCAATTAATATTATATATTAAAGTGTATTACTATTCAATTATCCATCCCTGTACAATTATACTCATGCACTTTAGATTTTTGCTAAAAGAACTATCAAAGTGTATTGGTAACGGTAAAAAAAGGATATTAAAAGTTTTTTTATAAACAATTATACCTTTTCTATATTTAATATTGGATTTTATATTATAAAAAATTATATCATATAAATTAAAACTAAAAATCTTAATTAGGATGTATTTAGATAAATTGAATGTTGTTAAAGCCTTAAAAGTCATGAGGCTTTGTAAAGAGAAAATTTGAAAATGGCATATCTCGAAAAATTTTAAAAGCTATTAGAGTTTCAAGACTAGGTTATCCTTAAGCTTTTTTGTGCCGTTGTCATATCTTGGGTGGAATTTTTATATACATAAATATTTAAGTTTTGGTACAGAAATACATATGTATTAATATGTTTATGATAATAATGTAGCAAAAAAAAAAAATAGTACTTAAGGTACTAAGTTAAATATGTATTTCATTCAGAAGTTACAAACATAAAACTAGTACCACAAGCCGTCAGAAATTCGTAATAAAGGGTGCCTAAGCTTAAATCTAAAAAATCTACATATAAATTTATAAAAATGTATAAAATAATTTTATTTGTTTTTAAAATGCTGCATCAGGGCAATAATCTTATTTTTCTTAAATACAAAATGCGTTACCCTTAAAAACTGTAAACAAACAAATATTACAGTTACCCAAAAAATTCACATATGTTCTTCTCTATAATTTTTGTAAATAAGTAGTTGCCACCTAAAATTTTTAAATAATTGCCAAATTTACTCAAATACATTGTTCAATTCGTCAAATATATATTCTTAAATGTTACATATTTTTTTAAATGTTCCCTATAAATCATGTGTGGCAAACTATATTGCACTGAAGAAAACTTTTCGTCAAATTTTATCAAATGTTATTGCTTGAGCAAAGTATGAAATTGATTGCACATTCCGTACGGAACAAGGTAAATGTGATTTCTGTTTTACATTCATAAAGAAAAATTGCAATGAATGACGTTTTTACATACGAACTTTAGCAGTTAAGGCCGGGGAACCTATAATCCGTCATACGTTGTACTTTGACAAATTCAACTAAAGTCAAAGTAACGACGGATGAGGTTGGCACAATGAATACTTTGCTGACGGATGTTAAATCAAAGTTTGTTCTCTATTTTTATTCACTTTTAAATTTAATTTGTATTTTATTATCTTGTAAATTTAATTAAATTTGTTTTTTATTGTTTGCCATCAAAATTGTTTTATTAAAATCACCAAACACAATTGAAACACAGCAAGAGTTAAAAGAAAACAGAGAAGAAGAAGCAGTTGATAGTTATCAAAGTATTTGACATACGTCAAAAGTTAAAAGTTGACCAACTTTCGTACTTTGCGTTGACAGACACGTATTGATTATGACAACGCTCATAAGAAAACATATATTTTAACTGACTTGACAGTTAAATTTGTCAAACTTTTACGTATGACGGATGCTATGTGTCCCGGCCTTTATGATATCAGCAAAAAATAATGAATTTATCTACGCTAGCACATAGTAATTGTCAAAATGATATTTTATTTGTTTTTAATTTAATATAAAATACAGAATTTATTTTGTTGTTGTTTATTTATTAAACAATGCGAAGAAGGAATAAACGTATTAATAAGTTACTTATGAAAAAATGCAAGTACATTGTAGTCAACTAAAATTTTTTACTAGCTTGCCTTATTGTTTCACATCTAGTTTATGCACACTTTAGTTGGCCCCTTAGCCATTTGTATAGAATTATTAATTTTAGACATGATTATACTTTGAAAAATGCCGATCATATATCCCTTAGTAATGAAAAATAAAATTTCCATTATAAAATTTACAGCAGTAACTTCAAATTTTGTTATGTTATTTTACAAACCTCATTTTATTTACAAATATTGTTTTTATTTTGGTTTCTGCTCTTTGTTCTGCAGATTGTGTATGTAATCAAGCTTCTTTAATTTATTCTTAATTAATATAACTCATATTTTTTGTAAATTCTAAAAAGCAAGATAATTTAGAGAAATCGCTAAAATCATGAAAATTTTTCAAATCTGGCAATAATTGTTACAATGTGTAACTTCAAGTTTTGCTCAATTTTTTGACTCTATTTAAAAATTTGTTTCTCTTTTACTTGTGTTTACATGCGTAAGTGTTTGTATGTGTATTTTTGCGTGCTTATGAGCAATTCTGCTATAAGTTGTCATTAATATAGAACATTTACCAAAATAAACCCCCTTGCTATTAATTGTCAGACAGTTAAACAAGTCAAGTTCTAAAAGAAGGCTGTCAAAAATATCTAAAATTTACAATTAAAATAAAACAGAAAAATAAAATTATTAAGAATATAAAATGCTATTAACGTAATTAACGTTTTTAAATAAAAAGAACTTGAAAAAAAAAAAATAAAAAAATATATTCTAAATAAAAATCCTTACAAAAAAGGAGATTAGTGTTGTGGCTAAAAATCGATATAAATCAAGAAATCTCCAACAAAACAACAACAACAAAAAACAAACAAATTGTATTTTGTTTTTAAATTTTAATGTAATGGCTGCTTCAAACAAATGCATTAATTATATTCCTAAATCAAACAAGGAGGGTGGTAAAGAAGTGGTAGACAATAAAAAAGAGGATAATGGCGCCACAAAGGCATCAATATCTTTAGATGAACGTCTACCCAAAGAAGTACATGGTGTGTTCCCCAAAAAAAGGTTTGTTTCACTACCACTTATTTTACAAGAAAAAAAAAAACACCCCTCGATGCATTTTTAAACATATTATCATACATAAATACATACTAAGAATACAAAAATATGTACAAATTTACTATGAATTTAATTCATTTGTATAAATTCTTAGCAGGAGGGTTGTTTTTATCGTTTTGTTTTATGCACTTACAAACTGTTTACAAACATAATTTAATTGACCTATTTATTTTTAATTTTCTTTAAAAATTCTTTTACAGACAAGATGTACTTAAATGGTATGGCTGGGGATACAAGGATTCAGAGTTTTATGTGAAAGATAATATAATACAATTTCGTGGTGATAAGTGAGTAAATACATTAATTTACATTTAAAAATATAAAAAAAAATAATATCATTCGTTTTGTCCAGTGTAGTAAAACTAACAGTTTACTCTTTATCTGTCTTATCTATGTTGCTCTCTTGTTAAAGGATCTGTTAAGCTAACATGAAAAATGAAGTTAAATCCAGTTATAATTGATGCAATTTACTTATTATAAAGTTACAATTTATTAAATATTTCGTTAACAATTGTGTGCCCAATTTTCGTTTCCCATAATGCTTCAAAGCAAATATTGTAGCTTTTTATGCTGCATTTATTGCAATATTTGAGAATATTTAAATATGCAAAGAAGATTTGAGAGAGCTTTTTGTCTTTTTTTGTAAGAAGCGCTGACATTTTAATTATGAATTTAAAAGGATTTAGTTACTAAGCTCTCTATGGCAACTTCTTTGTTAAACATGACTTAAGCACAATTATTAAAAGAGCTTAAGGTGAAACTTTAACTCTTATTTTAAAACAATCGACCCTTACATGAATAAGAATTGAAATTTGTGTTCTTATAAAATTTTCATTTAAAAATTCGTATCAAGAATTTGTTCCCCTAATTGAACAGCTGATCATAGTTAAGCTATTAGTGCATGTTAAATATAAATAAGAAGAATAAGGTAAACTAAAATTTAAAACTGACAAGTCAAAGTGATATATTCGGCTATGCCGAATCTTATGCACCCTTCACCATTTGTGTAAATCTAGTTAAGTGAAGTAACTCCTATAAAAAAAAAACAAATATTGGGGGATTTATAATATAAGAAAAATTTTTTACATAAAAAGTCATTGACTCTTAATGGGTTATACATTTTACACAAAATTTGATATTTTCTGAAAAGTTTCTTCAAAAACTTTTAAATAATTTCCATTTTGATATGTGAAAAAAATTTGAAACTTGGGCTTTCAAAACGCACTTAACAACTTGGAGTTACCCAATATCTTGTAACTGACTTAATTAAAAAAGAC
This sequence comes from Cistogaster globosa, assembly GCA_937654795.1. Lineage (NCBI taxonomy): Eukaryota > Metazoa > Arthropoda > Insecta > Diptera > Tachinidae > Cistogaster > Cistogaster globosa. Next base: position 3,793,697 of record OW569407.1, read on the forward strand.
TAAATTATGTATTTGATTATTTGGGCAAAAATTTATATAGAAATGTAATATTTGAAGCAAAAATATCAATTTGACATTTTTAACAGTAGTTCTCTCCAAACGTAGCAGAAGTCTGCAGTAATTTTCAGCAACATGCAGGCAGTAGATCCGCTATTTTGTATCTTGTTGATCATAGTGTCTCACTTTATATTTTAATATGTAGCTTCAATGTTGAAGAAAAAACAAACTTAATGAACAATTTTAATATTCCTGTTAAAAGAAATAAATGCTAAGTGAAGCACACAGTTCCCCAACAAAAAAAAGTAAACAAATCAAAGGGAAAAATGAAAAAAATTAAAGTGAAGAATACATTAACTTTAAGGGGAATTTTTGCAAATTTTTTTGGTCAATTTATTTATAACTAAATTTCGTGAGCGTGTCATTTTTAATATTCAAAAAATTAAAATTTATAAAAATTTGTTTTAAAATATTTATTGCAAAGTTCTGTAAACAGTGTTAATACTTTCCATCTGCCAAAAAAAACTGTTTTAGTACCATAATTCCATTAAAATTGGGTGCTTTGACATTTGTATCTCTATTTTCTCTACGAAATAACTTATTTTTGCGAAAGAAAAGATCTCTATATTTAAATCAAGATTTAAGGGCACCTTCTCACAAAATTTTCATCAAATCCATTCAGTCGTTTTTACGTGATGAGAGCACAGACAGACAGACAAATAATCCAAAAATGTTTTGTACTCCATATGACCAACCACAATATTTTCCAAAAAATATTTTATGTACAGAAATGATCCTTTTACTGTTTTATTTTATGTATAGATTGGAAATTGAGAATATTAAAAATATTTTAAGGGGAAAATAATCACGGTATAGGAATCACAATCATATAATTATGAGGAAAATTTCTTGTTAATTGGTTTCTTACGGTCAACTCGAGTTTACAATTTTTTCTTAAGAATTTTATAACTTTCAGAATAGAAGTCTTAATTTAAACTCAAGCCCTACTAAAACTAATTTTTCAAATTTTTTTATTTTCAGATATCCTTTGCAGGGCGCAACTTTGCCATATTTTACCGAATGGGTACTTAATACCTTTAATGTAACCGTCTATGATAATATATCTAAACCCATATTGCCCCAAGAATATCCACAACCCACCGTTAATAAGGAATTTTTACAGGAATTAAGCGAAAGTAAGATTTCCTATAGTCAAGAAGGCGTAGATCGTTTTATACGATGTCATGGACAAACGTTACATGATATTTATTATTTAAGTCACAATAAATTTCAAAGAATACCCGATATAGTGACCTGGCCAAATAATCACGCTGAGGTAGAAAAATTAATAGCCTTGGCCCATAAGCACAATGTGGTAGTATTGCCCTATGGTGGTGGTACTTCGGTGTCGGGAGCTACAACCTGCCCGCAAAATGAGCAACGTATGATTTGTATTTTGGATACCTCGCAAATGAATCGTATGTTGTGGCTAAACAGAAAAAATCTAACGGTGTGTTTTGAGTCCGGTATAGCTGGCCAGGATTTAGAGAAAACTTTACGCAAGGAGGGACTGACAGTGGGTCATGAACCGGATAGTTATGAATTTTCTACGCTGGGTGGTTGGGTGGCCACTAGAGCTTCGGGTATGAAAAAAAATGTCTATGGCAATATAGAGGATTTAGTGGTCAGAGTCAAATTGGTAACACCCTCAGGAGTATTAGATAAAGAATGCACGGCACCACGTATTTCATGCGGACCTGATTTTAATCACATCATTATGGGTTCCGAGGGTACTTTGGGTGTAATTACAGAGGTTGTTTTAAAAGTGAGACCTTTGCCTCCAGTAAAACGTTACAACTCTCTGGTATTTCCTGATTTGGAAAGTGGTGTGGGATTTATGCGCGAAGTTGCCGAGAGGCGTTGTCAACCAGCATCAGTTCGTTTAATGGATAATAAACAGTTTGTTATGGGTCAAAGCCTTAAGCCAGTAAAAGGTTGGCGAGAAGATGTAATGGATACATTCAAAAAGAAATATTTGTCCCTGATAAAGGGTTTCGATTTAAACAAAATCTGTGCAGCCACTTTACTGTTTGAAGGTGAATTAGAAGATGTAAATCGACAAGAGTCACTGATTATAAACATAGCGAAAAAACATAGAGGTTTTTCGGGTGGCAGTCAAAATGGTGAAAGAGGCTATATAATGACCTTCGTTATAGCTTATATGAGGGTAAGATGACATACAATTAAAAAAGATTATAGCTTATAAATAGACATTTCTTTTTTAATTCTTTGCTCAGGATCTAGCTTTACTCTATGACATAGTGGCGGAATCTTTTGAGACTTCAGTACCCTGGGATCGCTGTTATAGTTTGTGTCAAAATGTCAAAAGACGTGTAGAAGTGGTAAGCAAATGTAGTTTTTATTTTTCAAAGATCAGTTAGTGTTCGATTGCATTATACTTCGACCCAAGGGATTGGGGTTTTACAAGGGATTGGGGTTTACCCTGTGATCATTTAAAAAATTAGAAATTCACTTTTTGACAAATAAATTTAGCTTAAACTCAAAAGTTGAAACTTATTTATCTCGATAACTAAAAGAACCTGTGATCATCATCCTTTTTCATATTAAAAATTTTGGACAATTTGAACAATAAAAAACTGGCTTTAGTTTGCGAATATATATTTTAAAATTTTTCTCTTTGTAGGAATGCCATGCAAAAAGTATTCATCATTTTTCCATATCCTGCCGTGTCACACAAACCTATGACACGGGTGCCTGCGTATACTTTTATTTTGCATTTAACTACAAGGGTTTTTCCAATCCCGTCGAGCTATTCGAGTACATTGAAAACGCTGCTAGAAATGAAATTCTAACTTGTGGTGGTTCACTTTCACACCATCATGGAGTGGGTAAAATACGTGCACAATGGTATACAAAGACTATAACACAAACGGGAGCAAATTTATATAAAGCTACTAAGCAACAGTTGGATCCTAAAAATATATTTGCTACCGGAAATTTATTGCCAGCAGACCAACAGCCAAAAGAGGAATTGAGTATAGCAAGGGCAAAACTTTAATCTCGTGGAAAGCCAAGTTTACATTCACATTAACATGTGTTATTTAATTGTGTTTATTTTGCAAATATTTATTTAAAAGTTTTTTATTTTTTTTATTATTGTAAATGCCAATTTTGCAAAAAATTTTTTTTCGATTATTGGCAACAAATTTATTTCTCTTTTTTTCGATTTATTTTAAACGAAATCAATTTTTGTGTCATTACTTTTTTTGAACACACTGTATAATTATGGGGTACAACAAGCTTAAAAGCATTATTTTAAGCAAAAGTTTATATTACATTTTTTGTAAGAGATAACAAAAAAGAAAAAAAAAACGAAAAGATTAATAAGCAACTTTAATTAAAACTCTCTTAACACTGTTAAATATTATTTCAATGATCCCTACCAGAGTTCAATCGGTCATTCGCCAAATAATTCTTGTAAATGTTTTTGAAAAGCTGCGTTTTTAAAAATCTGAATCATGACTTATTTTACGGCTTTATGAATCTTAACTGTATATTGTTTTTTAAATACATTTTTTTTATATAATTTGTTTTCTTTGTTATTATTTTTTATGGTGTTTTGTTTGTTAAAATAAAGAAATTTTTACAAAAACTCCTTTTTTGTTATTTAAGTTATTTAGTACTTATGTACTATTATTTAGTACTTATGTAATATTATTAAAACTTAGTCCTAATTTAATTTGTAACTGATATTAACATAAAGAGAACAGTTGAGGTCTGATACGAAAACGGGTAATGCATTATTGGTTTGGTCGCATTCTTCAACAGTCTGCACTTATCCAAAAAAAAAAGAAAAATTATATATATATATATAAATTGTAGAATCCGTTCTTTAAAATATAAAATAATAATAACTCAAAAAGGGTATATCCAAGGCAAATTGAATACTAGGTAATCGCACGTGTTCGAGTTAAAATTAACTTTAGCATAAGATGAGCTAGAAACAAATTAAATACGCCAATCGATCAGAAATAGTTTCGAAAATGTTGCTGTTTAAAATTAGCAAGATCGGTTAATGTCCTTTGAGCCAGCGGGCAAAACACTACGCCTTCCTTAAAGTTTTTTTATATCATTTTGAACAATGAAGCAATTCCAATCGAAAAAACAAATATATGAAGTCATAGAAAATTAAAAAATAAGAAAAAAAACATCCAGTGAAAAATTGGCGCTCGTCTATATTTTTCAAATTATGGGCCTCTGAAATTTTCATAAAAAAGCTCGATTGTGTATATGGGTATCATTTACAAGTTTTTATGGAGATCTTTCAGGAAATAAAAAATTAAAAAAAAAAAATTAAAAAAAATTAAATTAAAAATTTAAAAAAAATGCTTAACCCATTAAAAGCCGATGACATTTTTATGTAAAATTATGTATCATACTTTTTTATTTTATTTTTTAATTCTCAGTCACCGCAATATTTGTTTTTTTTTTTTAAGGAGCTACTTTACTAAAGTGGATTTACATACATAGTGAAGGATATATAAAAATTGGCATAGCCGAATATAATAATCTTATTTAATTTAATAATTAAATTTTATATAATATTTAAAATTTATACACCGACCATAGTAATACATACTTTAGGCAGACTTGAAATAAAGCCCAGTGGAAATAAGGTTAATAATGAGCCACTTTTTAATTTTAGTTTTATTCACTTGCTTTTCTATCGAAGTAGCAATTCACACTCTGTGTAAATTAATTGTTGCAGCTGTTTAAAAAATAAGAAGAAAAACATATGTAAAAACTAAGTTACTATCGGCACTGCTCATTTAATTTTATCTAAATTATGTCCTTTTAGCAGATATAGTTCGATCAAATTTTAAGCCTCTGCCTATGACGGTTCAAAAGATAAGGTCATATTTCCCAAAATCACGGTCTATATATTTTTAAATTTATTGTTCGCACTTATTTCTATAGCGGGCATATGTAGTTGTTATATACTCCCTATAAATTATTACGGTTGTAAAACTAAAGCCATCAAATCAAATCACTATAGGAGCACTCTTCATATTTTTAGCTACGTATGTGATTATTACGGCACTGTTGGAACATCCTTCAGTTTACAGATTTATGTTTTCTACTTGTTGCTATAACGAACATAGTTTTACTCAAAGTGTGCAAATTAAATGTGTCTGCCTCTCACAATTAAAAAATTAACAACAGTTTTTATAATTTTTACGTCACCTTGCTTCAGCAATAAGTATTATTTAATATATATTTAATACAACATCGAAAATCCATGTTTATTTCGTTTTGTTCCACATTTGACAAATAAATATTTCAAATAAACTTCCGTTAACTTGCAATTATGTTACTGTTGCTATTCATACATCTCTGTTTTAATACTTTTTTAATCTTCTATGTTTTGTGCCATTTTTATAATTTAAACAGTGTTGTACAGCGACCAGCAGTAACCGTTATATTTGAATGCAATAAAATCATATCAAGACCCGTTTGCATAACACACACCATAAGCTAACAGTTCTTGTTTTAACCGACTACAAAAAAAGAAGAAGGTTATCAATTCGACTGAATTTTGCTTTTTTTGTAAGGTTTTTGCCTCCAGATCTCAGTCATTCTGAACCAATTTTTATTTTTTATTTTTTTTTTTCGAAAGGTGAGATGTTTACAGATTGGTCCCGTTTTGAAAACAGTTTATAAACTATAAAAACTAAAGGGTGTCTCCATACAACAAACATAACGTATATTGTAAACCATAAAGGAGCCGCTTTAAAACTAAAAAAAATTGCGGATCCCTATAGCTCCCAATTGCAAAAAGTAATACAAAAATAAAAATTAAAGGGTGATTCGTTAAGGACAAACTCTTAAAAATTGGACAAAAGGTCGATTGATATGACCGGTATAGTAACAAGTATTAATATACAAAATTAGAAATTAAAGGGTGCTCCAAAAGTTCATTTAATTTGATGTTCATGGCCATACTTTTAAGCAGTTGTAGACAAATGATTGAAATTTACTTTAAATGATAACTCCGCTATAACAACAGGTATAAAATTTGGATTTGGAAATTAAAGGGTGTTACAATAGTTGATGTATTTTGATATATGTAGCCAAACCGTTATACACAGACGGGTGAAACTTACAAGGAATCTGTATTGCTAAGTCTGATATAACAACAAGTATGCAAATTGAATTTAGAAATTAAAAGGTGTTCCAAAGTTAATGCGATTGAACCTATGTGGCCGTATCTTTTTAGCCGTTATAAAAAAACACTTAAAAATTATACAGAATGTCAACTACGTTGTATTGTATAATAAGTAAAAATATTTTAAGTTACAAACTAAAGGGTGTTATAATAGCTGACGCAACTTGATGAATATGGCCAAACAAATTTGAAAACTAAAGAGTGCCCCTAAAGTTGATGTTAAATGATATTCTCATAAAATATTTATTTTTAAATACTCTCTTAATTTAAAGCTGCAGACTAAATTCTGAAAACTTTAGTTTTGCTATTTATAACAACACAACTGTTTAGAGACTCATATGGCTTCTAAAAATATATTCTGCTCTAAAGATCAAACACCTTTTTGTTTGTGAATCTTTTATTTTCATTTAAATTTCATGGGTTATTTGCTGACACTTGTGTGTGATTATTTAAAATTGTATTTTTTCAGTTTTTATCAAATTTACCTTAAAAAAAATAGATGCCTCAGAAGTTTGAAATATTTTTTGATTTAGAAACGAACATTCACGCCTCAATGCAACAAAAGAAATGCCAGAGACAGAGAAAAATGGAGAGAGAAAAAACTGCTGTCACTCCTCAATACACAGGTAGTTTTTTTCTTACTTAATTACTGTCTCATGTTGTGTGTGCCTGTGTATTTAGTACCTTAAATTAACATATTGTTGTTGTTTGTAGCTTTTTGTTGTTGGTGTGTTTAATAGAATTTAGAAGGTCGTTTTAGTATTTGAGTTGTAGTATTTTATCTTTTGTTTGCATCTTCATTTTTAAGATGTTCATAGTTTCAGTCTTTGTCTTACAACACTTTTCCGTATAAAAAAAAACCAAAAGATTAAGTTAAAAAATAAAAATACTTAAATATATATTTTTTTAACTACAACTTACTTCCAGCAAATGTAATCCAATACTTTAAATGTTCATTAGTGCGTTTTACTATTTAGTTCAGAGCATAAAAGTTTAAATGTAACTCAGCTCTTAATACTGATCATCTGATTTGATATCTCGTCTTGCCTCTTACCTTTTTTTTATCAACAATCCAAATGACGTTTGTGTGCAATTTTTAGATTTAGTTTTTATGGTGCGATAGATGCTTTAATGAATGAATATATGTTTTGTACTCGTCTGCACGTACATATAATTGCCGTCGCATGAGAAAGATACAATTTCTTTTAATGTGTCTGTCTGGTTGTATATTAATGAATTTTTTTGATTTCCTCATACATACTCTTTCGATTATCTTAAAGATATGGAAGTGTACGCATTCGTAATTTTGTATTGTTTGAAGAAATCTTAGATTTATATGGTTTTAGATTTAAATACGTCATGCTGATAAAAACGTGTTAAAATGAATATAAACCTTTGCTATTGAAGCAAGAAAAAAAAAAAAATACAAAAGAAAAATCATAATACTTGAATCACATCACAGACATCGATTTTTTTTAAATATCTCAAATAGCCAAATTAAACTAAAAGTCCATTTCTTTGTTAAATAAATTTTATTTACAATCTCATGTTTCAATTGGCCCCTATTTTAAAAGAAAATAGACAATATTCTATCAAATTCTCAAAGAATAATTTACAACAATGTAAATATCTCTTATTATCTTTATTTGCTAAAAAGCCTTAGCGAGGAAAATAATTTTAACCAAAAGTTAATAATTTTAATTTTTTATAAATTAGAATTTTAATGTGATTTTAATACCGCCTTTTTATTATCCATATTTTTTATTTAATAATTCTATGCAAACAAATATATTTCTAATCTGTCATATCAAAGTGTGAATATATTCTCTTCTTAAAAATAAAACAAAAATAAATAGCTGTACATAATATATTTAATATTTAATTTTAATATTTAGTTTTTTTATCATACTAATCTTACCAATTGTTTAATATTATTCCTTGGTTAAGGGAACTGGCAGCATGTTGATAACATCACTAGCAACATGTTTATAGTGTTTGTTATATTCTCTCCTGTTTAAACTCTCTTTGTTTACAGTAAAAGCATACATTTTGTTGTTGGTAAAGTACAAGGTGCTTTTGTTCATTTGTAATTTAGTAAGGATTTAACCCTTTGTGGGTTTGTTAATAGAAAAGGTTTAATTTTTTATACGTATTAATGATACAATTTAGAATTTAAATTTAAAGATTTTATAAAAAGGAAATTAAAATGCTTGAAAATATATAAAATACTTTAAAATTGTTTGCAAATAATACGTTTTACTGGTTGCTTCTCTAATGCAGTGACTCTGTCAGCTTTTGAATTTACTTTTCACCGAAAAAAATTACCAAATTTTTCAAGTTTTTAAACTTTTTCTAGATAGCTCATAAGTGCTCATGTGATTTCGAATTTGCAGTTATTTATTTCTGATCAAAAAGTTTGAGCTTTAGTGCAATGTACAACTAAAACGTCTCAATAAAAACACAAAATTGCATTTTCTGTGGGAGTCAGGCTATTTTTTAAAAAGTAAAGTTTCCAAGTAGGACGTTCCCATGGAGATGATCTGTCAAATCGTTGCTTTAAATTCGAGAAAAGGGCATTTTTGCTTAGAAGGCCACATGTCGACTTCAGATGATTCAACTGTCTTTTTTTGTTTGCAAATTACGGTCGCAAAGGAAAAGCTCTGCTTAAGCAATTCAATCACAAATATTTTTTTGTACATTTTTTTTGCAAAATAATATTCTTTAAAAATTGCTTTTGTTTTAGCTAAATAAAATCCACCTCAGTAGTTTCACGTTTTATATCTTCTCGGTTATTTAAAACAATATCCCATGATTGATTTCTGATATCACTGCCTCAACTGGACAAAGTGAGTAACATATGTCACCACAGAATCTTATAACAGAACAACTACAAATTTCTGAACTAAAGTTACAGATATGAAAAAACTGGAACTCTTTTGAGGTGCTCAACAACTAACTTTTGATAGAAATAGTAATACTTTCAAATTGTTAGATGGATTTTGAAAGAATGATTCGAACGAACGCCGATTTGGAAACTACACTGGCCTACAAAGGTCATTTTCTTATAAGATCCATTATTAACGATCAATATTTAACAGTCAGACATGAACGGAATTTGTAGGCTTGGAACAAACAAAAAATATTTTATTAATGAATTCTCATCAATCCTCAGTTATAAATAAAGATGCCAGTTTCCGAATTTTTAGCGAAAAAAATGTTTAATTCTCTTAATAAAAGACCAACTTCGAAAGAGGTTTCTATGGAAAAATTACACTGCAAAATAAATAGAATTAAATGCAAAACTGTTCATAACTCTCACGAATGCATCTATTCCCAAAAAAAGTATTACGCCCATTTTACCAAATCATGACTTTTAAAATATATTTGAAAATATTTCTTCTCTATTTAAAAGATTCGGTTTAAATAAAGTGTTAAAAATATTTTGATGAACTTTATAACAAAAGTTATGGTCCCTGTACAAGCGTTTTGGCCCTCAATGGTTTAAATAAGTTACCTTAATTATAATTCAGCGTCACAAACACGAATACTTATGATGAGCCATGCTTTAACAGCCTAAATAAGCTTAACGATAACTTTGTGTCAAACAGTCTGGCGTAAACGGTTGTCGAGTTATAATGGGTTAAAGTAAATTCTTTCCTGCCTTTAGTTCCTGATCATTTAAATTTATTAGTATTTCAAAGATTTTTTGTTTTAGTTTTATTTAAAGAATTTACGCAAAATTTACAATAAAGTCGTGTTATTTTTAAAACAAATGCGAATGTATTTTGTATCTTGAACTTGTTTCTACTATTGTACGAGTGTTTTTGTTTTTATTTCTAGACAGTTAATATTGCTGCTCCGTTTTGCTCATGTTTATCGTATTTATCCGTACGTACAGTGGTTGTGTGTTAAATCTGCACTTGTAGGAGAGTTTTTGTTTTTGTTTTTGTTTGCATCTGCCGGATTTTTAACTACAAAATGTGTACTGATGATTTTAGTTTTCAAATAAACGTTGTGCTTGCAACATCTCGTGTAAATTCACGCAAACCTTCATTTTATATATGAAGCAGTGCAACATGCGCTAGTTTTTCCATGCCAACAACAACAAAAAACGAAATGTAACAAAATAAAATTTAGAAAAATTTATTTCCACAAAATTATAAAAATAAAAAATTGTTAAATAAGAAAAAAATTGATGACAACAAAATATAATTAAATACAGATTAAAAATTATTTAAAACAAATTATGCATTTCCAAGTTAAAACAAATTTATTTTTAATAATATTTTTTAACAAAAATCGTTGTGCCTGAATTTAAGAAAAAAATGTATGTGTTTGTTTGTGATCGTGTTTCAAGTTAAAGTCAAAACTCTGTCAACAGGTGCGTTGGATATTTTGTTTTTTTGTCAGTTTTATGTATTTTTTTAATTACCAGTTTTTTTTTCGTATTTTGTTTAATTCACAATTAATTAACTTACATTCATACTTAAATCCAAACAAAAAGAGAATTTTGTTGGTTGCATGAGTAAAAAATATATTTTAACATTTTTCATTCAGTTCGCTCGCTTGTTTACGTTAAAAAGATTTTATTCAAAAAACTGTATTTAATAGAAATTCGAAACTTTATTCATTAGAACTCAAATACATTTTAGTACAGGTGTTTAAATCATTCATTTGAATTACAAAGTCTTTTTTAAACACTCGTACGTGAATGACAGAATGATTTCTATAAAAACCGCCACTTATTTTGAGCTGCTTGTTTAAGTTTTTAATTCAATTTTAAAATTTTATTGTCTTTTGTTTCGATTTTTAATGGGGTTCGAACCCACATGTGACAATAAAAAATGTTTTATTTTTTGTAGGATTTTTATTACCTTTTTTTAAAAAAAAAAATTCTATTAGTTTTTGTAAGTTTACCGAATATTCTAACTGCCGTATTCATAAAAAATTAAAATAGATTTTAAATGTATTTAAGGACAAATTTGTATGGAAAATTTGTCATCAAACACATTTCAAATTTATTTTATTTTTTATGAACATGACAGTAAATGATTTTTATTTTACTTAATTTTGTATATATTTTTCTTTTATTTTTCTATTTTTAAAAATGCCCTAAAAATACATTAATTATGCACAAGAGTTTTGGCGCCAGGTGTTTCTTATCCCTAAATTTAACAGATGTTTTAAAAATATTTAAAAAAGAAATTTAAAAGGCAACTGATGGAAAACAGTTTTATTGTCTCTTTAAGCCAGCAGATGCAAAAGTGACCGCTTCTATGTCCTGGCAATAAATTATGATCTCTTATATATTCTTGTTGCCTGAATGCAGCTGAGATATTCTAAATAGGAAGTGAAACTCAATATAGAAAGATAGAAGCGCTCTTTTCAGCTCTGCTTAAGTTCGGACAATAACATGTTAAATCTCTTTGACTAATACTAATGATTATCAATTGAGTCCACTACAGTGGTGATCAAAACTTTACCTTTTATCTTTTATGTGAAAGTTTTTGGTCTCTGTAAAATTAGTTAAGATATGGTTAAGATACTTTAAACAAAAAATACTCTTGAAACTTTACGGCATGAAAATTACAAGACAAAAATAGGAAAAAAGATAAAATTGTTTTCGCTTTGCTCTTTAATTCTTCTTGCTACTTTTTACCTTTATTACTTTCATTTTTTTCAATTTTCTTTTCTTCTTGGTTTTGCAATATTTTGTCCTCTTAATAAAATTAAGTCTTCTTCTTCCTAACTCGTTTACTGTGTATAGAATAAAGATCGTGACTAGTCAACTTAGTACAAAGCTGATCTTCTTGATCTTTCCTAAATTAAAAATAATTATTTCGATTTTAATTTAGTCTTATCTTGCCTACTGTAGTGTTTTCTATTCTTCTATAGTCTAGAGTACTCTACTGTGTTCTATTCTATGATACAGTACTCTATTGTACTGTAGTCTGTCTATACTGTCTGTACTGTACTCTGTTAACTTTATTGCACTCTACTGTAATTATAAAAATAAATAGAAGAATTTTCTGGAGGAGGTTACAGTCCTTTAAGGAAGAGAAACTCGCATAACAACGTAAAACAAGGTGGCAGCTAAATTAGGCGGTGTAGCCCTCCCCAGAAATACTACCTACGCCAATGACTCAAGACCACTATAATATAATCTATAATCTATACTCTATTCTAATCCATTATTGTCATTATAAAAGCTTTAAATATTTAGAAACTTTTTAACAAAATTGTATTATTTGCTACCAAACAATTTTTTTTACTAAGTTGTTAAAATTAATAAACAAAATGCAAATTGTCGTCGCTTGTCGTTTGACGCTACAATTGTATTTCTTTTTTAAAGTGTAACTTTTGTTGACTGCGACTGCATACTGCAGGTCATTAAGTTTATTTATTTACTACAATTTTATTTTTTTTTTGTGGTAATTTAATAGAAAATAAACAAATGCAAACATATTTTCTCAAAGAATTTAACATTTTAATGTTTTGAAAAACTAATTTGATGTTCAAAAAATAAAAATAATAATAATTTAAATCATGTGGGTGTTAGATATCAGTTTTTAAAATGTTGTTTATATTGCATTTACTTGTATCTACTCATGACCTTGTGTAAATGAAATCACCAACAGCTGACAAATTTTTATTATTATTAATTCAGGCCTTAAAAAGTAAAAATCATCTTCAAGTTTAAAAAATTTTATTTCTGTGTTGAAATTAAAATTTAAGAATTTTTATAAATTTTAAATGTCATGAAATCATTTTATGTAGGTGGAAATAAAATATTGTTTTATGAAATTTTAATAAATTTTTGTTATTATTAAGTGTTGTTATTGATTAAAAAACACGTTTATTATTTTATTACTTAATGTAACAGGAAAATAATCGAAGGACTTTAAATTACTTTACGAAGAAAAATTTAAACATCTAAAATCAAATCTTTGCACTTAAAGATTTCATTTAAAGGAGGTAAAAATCTACAGTTGAAGTTAAAATTAAAATATATAAAAATGAACTGTAAAACATTTTTACTTTAAAAAATTTTGAGTTAATTTAGTGGTCAAATTGAAGAAAGAAAAAAGCAAAGATTTGTCGAAAATTAGTGGGATTTTTTCAGCAGTACAATAAATAATATTGACATGCGATTGGCATATTTTTCGACTAAAATATTTCTTAAAACCGTCATAGTGGGCCATAAAAAAGTTAACGCCGCATACAAAGACTCAGCATTTTGCATTTTAAAAATTAGGGCCAGGCAAATAGAATCGATTTAAATGTTCGTAAGACTCAACATGTTTCGTTTACTAACAGACGTTTGGTAAATAAATCTTGGCACGAAAATCCAGTGTGATGTTCAATGCACTAAACATATTTTTCATGTTTCAAAAAAAGCTTTCAAGTGACTCGGTTTTTTTTAAACGGTGTAAAAGATATTTCACTCCATCTGATCTACTTGCTATTTATACCACCTACATCCGGCCAAGAAGGGAATACAATTCTCATGTATAAGCCGGTGCTTCAAAATCTGATTTGAAGTTATCCGACGGCGTACAGGGAAGGGTGACAGCGGCGTATCCAACTCTATTGACTCTCGTGAACATTGACGCAATATGTTTTTTTTCGCTGTTTTATCGATACTACAATGAAAGGTGCTCTAGCGAGATTAGAAAACTCGTACCCGATATCCGTCGTTTTTGCGTTTAACACGCTTTTCATTAAGAGCTCATCCATTTGTAGTCGATTGGCCAGTAAATCGCACTATGCATTACAGAAAGAAAGAATATTCGCTTTTTAACCAAACACTTAATAAGTGGAATCATCTTCCTAACACTTTCAATGTAGAAAAATTCAAATCGAACGTCTACAAGCACTACTCCCCCTATTCTCCTTCCCACAATCTAATTTCCCAGTCTTAGCACAAAGCATTGCTTGAGTAGGGGCTTGAGTCCTAAGTGCTGCTTTACCTCTAGACTAGCGCTTAAAAAGGCATTTTATTCCTAAAGAAACCTATAATAAATTTAGAATGTCGTACATCAACAGTTATAGGATATTTAAAAACTGACTATACCAGGGGGTACCAGTTCACCTCTTCTTTGATTGTGTTGGGAGAGGCGAAATCCTTTCTACAAGGTCTATAATGAACGGTCTTACCGCTCAATTCTTAAACATTTACATAAAAATTTATTTATATAAATAAATATTAATGAAAAGACTATACAATAACAAGATTGAATTTATAGATCCCAGATTTACAAAAAAGTTTTAAAAATCCCTAAACTGGGATTTTCTAATCTTTTTTATGTAATAAACTGGGTGACAAATTCTAAATGCATAAAAATAAAAAACAAAAAGGGTCTTATGTTTTTTTTTTGATTCCAGTTTAGCGATGAGAGAAAATTTGGGCTTAAAACAATATTTTCTTAGTAAACATTTTCCTTTTTGAGAGACGTTGGATCACGGTGTAAAATTAATTTTAAACTTTTTTTTTTAAAGCATTTTACGTTTTTTTTTTTTTTTTTTTTGAAATCTAAATGCTTTTAATTAAAAACTTCCTAAATTATCCAAAAAGTTTAGACGAACATTTTACAATACAATTGAATAAATGAACCTAAGCCGAAAAAAGGCAATTTTAATTAATTTAAAATACCCACGGTTCAAATCCTGATAAAGAAAAAAAATTAAATATTAAAAAATATATTTTTTTCTTAAAATTCTTCCCTTTTGACAACTTTTAAGTAAAATAGAATTAAAAAATCATCGTTTTTTTAAAGACATAGATATTCTTTTGGTTTTATCCTGCTTTTGGTAAAAATAAAAAAGTTTTTTTTTGTAAAAGGTTAAATATTTCAAAAACTCCCACTGTAGCATTCACTGTAAAGGTCGTGATCTACTAACAGCTTTAGTTTTTGGATGTGTCAGAAATTGCATGTGTGTTCAAAAAGAATTTCAGCTTTGTCTGAATTTTTAATTTTTTATAAATTTTATTAAATTAAAGTTTTTGTGCAACCAGAGTTGTATTTTGTATGACAGAGTTGCATTTAAACATAAATTTTTGGAATTTTTTTTTTGAACGATATAGAATTGTATACGATTTTCTATTAAATTAATCAAGCGATTATATAGAGCAAAGCGACCTTTAAAAGAATTTATAAAAATGTAAATTCAAACTTCAAATTTGGTTAAATGATGACTAAATGAAGCCAAAAATTATAACAAAAAAACAAATTTTATTAGTTTTTAATAGAAGTTCCTGGGTATAAAGACCTTCAAGAAACAAATTAATAAAAAAAATTTTTTTTATTTGAAGGAAATAACAAATTAAGGTATTGTTTTCTCAAAAAGGTAGAAGAGGTTGTACGTTAAATAAATCGTAATACTTAAATTATAAAAATGAATAGTGAATATTAAATGATTTTAATGGTTGATTTCTAATTTTTAAAATATTTTTTCTTCTTTGTTTTTTACAGAAGTGACTTGAAAATAATAATAGAAATAATTAATATGCCGATTGCATTGCACGAGTCTTTGGCAAATATTTAAATATTTGTTAAAGTTTTATATAAAAATCATCAACACAACACGTCGTCCTCAACATGTCAAACGTTTCATTAACTCATCGTCTTTGGATTGATAATGAATTTATAAAAAAAACTTTGCATAAGATTTTCTTAAATGCTCAAAGTTACAGTGGCATAAAGAAATAAAGAAGAGGGATTTAACAAGCAAATTCCATTATATTTATTGGCAGTTACATGATTAAACGACATCTTTAAGTCTGTTTTTAAATGGCTGTAGTTTATTGGCAGTAAAGGAAACCGACCGAAAAGAGCTTAAAATGCAAACGAGTATTTATTAATTGAAATGTGTGCTGGAATTGAGGTGTAAATTAAACCACAAAAAAAATAAAATCAAAATGTTAATAAATTTTTAACGTTTTTAACGATTGGAGTTGTGATTTTATTTTATTTTGCTTCATTTTATTAAGTCTGTAACAGGAGAACTGTAACTAAGAAATGTTCGAGCCATTGATTATTCATTCACAAACTTTTTGCAGTTGAAGCAGAGGAACCAGCCAACGGCGCAAAGAAGTTACAAAAAAGAAAACAAAAACCAGTTTAAGTAAATTATTCTGGTCTATAGCTTTTGTTTTTTTGTTTTTGTCTTAAAAATCTACAGCAGATGATAGTTTTTTGTTTTAAAACCAACAGATTTACAAAATTCAAAAAGAAAAAGAAATCAAATTTAAAATAACATCCAGTTATTTTTTTTTTCATGAACGAGAGTTTGCTTGTTGCAACATCATTTTACGCCTCTACAACATCATCATCATCATCGTCATCATTATCAGTATTTGGTCGTGATACCACAATTTTACCGCTGTTCTTTAAAACTTGTATCACAAAACAAAACCAAAAATGTAAGTACAGCTTTTTCTTATTTCTTTTATTTTATTTGTACATATTTTTTTCTTCTTTCAATTGTTGCTCTCTGTTGATCTTGAACATTATGTAGCATTGGCTTTCCAGGCCAATCTTTTTTCTTCGTGGTTAAAGAAATTCATCTTCAGGTTTATACGCTGCATCATGCAATATCATGGTATATCATGCCGCGTATTTGGTTATTTTCTCTTAACGATGTTGTCCTTTCCTACCGTTTTTTGTACTTAAAATATTGGCATTAGAGTTTAAATATAAAACATGTTGGAATGTATGATTTCATTAGAAAATCTGGGTCATTTGATGATTAAATATTAGTGGTAAAGCTTTTTAGGAAGAGGGTATTTAAAAGAATTTTATTTTAAAAATTACAATTTTTTAATAAAATTGCTGAAAGGGAAGGCCCCTCCCTTTAACTATTCTATTTTTAAGCGTCTAAAATGTTCGCATTATGAAAATTGTAAACAGCGATAAAAATGAGGAAACATCGTGGTAGGAAACATGAAATATTGAAAATAAGAAAATTCTAAACTTCAGGACACATGAAAGGAGTGCATAAATTTGAAACGGAAACATTGCTACACACGAGGCAACATCCAGAGTAACATGTTTATGTTTTGTTCAATGTTTTCGCCTGTGTGTATATGATTAAGTTAAGTTAATTAATAAAATCAAAAACTTCCTCCTCAATACCTAAATCAATTTATTGGTACAAAAATGGTAAAAATGTTTTACCGTTTCTGAAACTGGATCCAGGGTTTAACAGAAATTACTCTCATTTAGTTCTTTGTTACCATTCCTTGCATTTATTTTTTGTAATGATAAATGTGTAATTTATACAGAGTTTATACATAAATATTAAGCAGAATAAGGAAGTAAAGCTGTTTTATCTTAAAATCGCAAATGGAAAAATTTTTAATCAACAATTCCTTTTAAGTATGCAACTGTTTTTTAACCCCAAATTTATTTTAAGTTTTTCCTATTTTTATTTTTTTCTCTATTTCTTTGAAGCGCTAAGCAAAGGAAAAAATTTTAAAAACGCATAAATGTTGTTTAATTTTATTTTAAAAACTAAAGATTTAATCGTTAATTTTTCCTCAAGGTCTTTTTATCTGTTGCAAATCGTTCTCTTTTTAGAAGTCTGGTCGAAGTCTGTTTGCTCTGCCAAAGCTGCAATTTGTTTTTACTGCAGTTAATCAATGTCAAATGCACTTTAAGACCGATTATATATTATTCTTGACCAACACTATTCGAGATTCTGAAATAAAGGAATATTTCACACTACGTAAGATCTTGAGAATCAGACTAATAAATTTTAAAATTAAAAGCCAAAATGTAAAAAACATTCTAAAAAAGGTAATAAGTGTTTAACTATCAAGGAAAGCAAAAAACCTTTTTTCCTAATTTATAAAATAAACTTGCACTTGACTCTATCTGGGTTTTTATGTTTTTATTTCGCGTCTAACACAAATCCACAGCTTGGCAACAAATTATGAAAAAATTGGACACAATAAAATTCCACTTAAGACAAATAAAAATTAGTCAAACAAAAAAAAAAAAAAAAAACGTCTCAAACACAAGAAACAAACAGAAAAAAATTTATTTTTTTAAAAGGAATTTTGTATCAAATCTCAGCTGAGTTTTTAACGTTTTTTATATTTTTAAACCTCATATCTTAAGGCTGGATGATAAAAAAAAATAAATAAAACTCTAGAGCAGAACATCAATAATGTGTGTTTTTTTGTTTGTATAAGAATTATGGGTTTTATTATAAGACCCAAGGACACTTAAAAAAATCCACTTTACGTATCTAAAAATAAATAAAAGAAACATAAATCTATTGTGGTCAACATATTTTTCTGAGGTAAAGTGGTTTTTAAATTTAAAGCAAACTTAAGGCAAAAAAAAAAAAAAAAAAACATGAACATGAAAGAAGCCTTTCATTAAGATTTGTTCTTGTGTGTTTTAAATTTCTTAAACAAAAAACTTAAATTTATCTTTAATCCCAAAAGAAATCCATTAAAGAAACGACATATTGGAGCACTCACGGCAATTTGTATTTAAAGAGGCACTCTTCACAATTCGTCCTTTTAATTCATTTTGTTTTATACGAACAAATTGTCGCTTCAGTGCCAATGAAATATTAAATAAGAAGAGTTAAATTTTATGAGCACTGATATTAATTTAAATAATTGTTTTCTTGAATTAATTAAAAAAAATTGTACTATTTTTATCCCGATTAAATTATTATTTCTCTACCGCTTACTTAGCTCTTCAGGAAACTTTTCACAAATATTTTAAATAAACTAAAGATTTTTGTTCAAACAATCAAGTAAAGACAAAATTAAAGTTTAAGCAAAAAAAAAAAAAAAAAAAAAAACAATGATCAACAATGATTTTATTTTTCTTTTTCCACTGTATACGACTGTCTTTTTTTCGGCTCTCACTACGATAATTTATTTTTGTTTTATGCGTGGACACTCAGAAATAATTAAATCAAAATAAACCACGGGAATATTGAATTAAATGAATTAATTAAAAAAAAATATCGTACTTGTTTTTATCCCGATTAAATTATCTGTTCACCGATATTGATAGTGAATGTGTCGCTCGCCCATGTTTTCCGAGTTGTAGACCTATGAAATTTTCATAGATAAGTACGATTGTGCACCATATTATTTAAGATATAAATATGGGTATCATTTAAAAGCTTTTGAGTAGATCTTTTAGGAAATACAAGTTAATTTTAAATGTTTAACCCATTAAGAGACGATGACAATTTTATGTACAATTTTATATAGTGCTCAACTTTTACTTTTTATTTTTAATTATCTGTCACCTAAATATTTGTATTGTTTTTTAATGGAGTTACTTCTCTTTTTTTTTATTATTCATTTAAATAATTTACTTTATTTTTAACAATAAATTTTAGTTAATAAGAAATTATTTGCCTTTTGTTAAAATATTAAGAACCAATTACTGAAAATATTTATAAATCCAAATGAAAGAAAGTTAAAAAGCATTTTTTAATAAAATAATATTTAAATAATTTTTGTAACACTTTTTAAGTAAATGGAAAAAATTTTAATTTTTACTCAAAAAAAATTTTTTATCACAAAAATTTTTATCGCAAATCACAACAGAAATAAATTTTATATGTATAAAAATTTTTATAATATTTAACTCAAGTCAATATTTTTTTTCAAACCACACAACTGTTAAATTTTTTAGTTCTTCTTGACCACTCAAAACCTTCGACACTGTTGACCATGGCACACTTTGCAAAAAGCTTTGGCATATCTTTAAGTTCTCTAACAATTCAATACGTCTTTTGTCTTCATATCTGTCGAACCGAATTTGTGTATTCAAAAAATTTTCAATCATCTTTACAGCCTTTAACAAGTGGTGTGCCACAAGGGTTCATTCTGGGACCACTACTTTTTTTAATTTATGCCAATGATTTGCCAAAATAGCTTTTGCATTGCCAAGTTCACATGTATGCAGATTACGCATAGTCCAATACGATCTATTGATGAAAATATTGTAAGATTTAATTATGATTTAGATAGAATTTTTCGTTGGGCAACAGCGAATGGACTTTGCTTAAACCCTCATAAATCAAAGTGCCTAATAATTTGAAAAAGATCGTCAATGTTAACATTCTAATAAATTGGGAAAAGATTAACATCGTTAATGCTACAAAAAACCTTGGAATAATATTAATTAATGCACTTACTTGGACAAACCATGTTGATACACTCACTCGTAGGCCAAATTTATATTAAACTAAGGTGCCTTTGACCGACGCAATATTATACTCTCTTAGGGATAAGGAAACTTCTTGTAAAATCCTATCTTCTTTCGGATTTATTTTGCAAGCTGCGACTTAATTACTAAAATGAAATCGAATGTTTTTTAATAATAATAGATATGACCATGTTTCTAATTTTTCCGCTGAACTTTACGGTGTTTCGTTTGATAATCTTCTTAACATACGCGTTCTATTATTTTTGCATAAGATTATTTACTTAGAAGTTCCACAATATGTTAAAGACAAGATTATGTTTGTCAGATCACTTAAAGGAAGAAAGATTATAATTCCTTTACACCGTCTAAATGTTTACACGCGGCGCGGATTTGGAATATTCTTCCCAAAACTCAACAACTCAACAGCAACGCAAATAGCTTTAAAATTTTTTTATTTGATTTTTTGCCTAACAGTGAATTGTAATTCTTTTAATTGTAATGTATTTGGCAGAGTGTAACTTTTTATAGTTAATATAATATGTGTATAAGTGTATGTACTTGTATTAATGTGTAATCCTTAAATTTAAATATAAGATTAAATCTTGTTGTATATAATAATATATTCGAAAAAAGAGAGCTAAAATTTAAGGTAACATTAAAATATTCGCAATTTAATGTAAAATCTATGCCAATGTCAAGTGTTTGCCTTAACTTTAGTAAATAATACAAAGTTTGTAAATTAAAATTTTTTCTCAAATTCAAAATATGACTTTGAATCGTTACATATTATTTCTAATTTGAAATGTAATTTCGTTAAAATTTAATATTTATATTATATTATTTCTGTATATAAACATATTAAATATTTTATTTTTGCTTGCGTTAAAGTTAAATTTAATCTGTTGCCTCAAACAAATTGTTTTATTGTGTAAAAAGTTTACATTTACAATTTTATCGCATATTTTACATAAGGCAAAATAATGGCCAAATTTTTGTTTTATATGACCTTTAATTATTAATACGATTTAAGAAATATTTTGTTGTATAAACAAAGATTTTACAGATTTTACATCAGGTAAAAAAATTGTTTTTTTTTATCAGTTTTTACATATATTTTGCTTTGTAAATTATTAAAAAAATGCTAAATACACTTATTTTCCAGTGAAAATTATTTATATTTTCAAATTTATTTTTAACGATTATTAATTACGTCATGTAAATAATCACAAAAAATAATTATACAAAATTTTACAATTTGTGTGTGATGCAATACATAACAATGAATTGCTTGTGTATAAATTGCTTAAAAGTTATAAAAATTTTATGTGCTTCATACTTAAAGTGACAAGTATTAAATGATTTAACTTTATTTTTTAACAAAACTATTAATTTTATTTACAAAAGTATAAAATAGAGAAAAACTCTAGTTTTAAAGACAACACCTACTTAAGTAACGGATGTTGTTTTTGTGTGTGCAAAAGTGTTAAATCATCGTTATTTTTAATTTTAAAATAAAAAAAAAAGATTTATATTGGCGGCTTTGATCAAAAGTCAAAGCGTAAGAAAAAGAACGGTTTAATACCTCAAATATTTAAGGCTGTAAAATATTACACAAACAACAAATATTTGGTACACAATAGCAAAAGCAACAACAAAAACAACAACAATAATTACACGAACTTCTTAAGACCAATAACGAAATTGATTACTAAAACGTGTTTGGCAAATTTAATGAGTTTCAAAAACGCACATTTTGCATTATAAACCCCAACATCAAGACACCTTTTTTAAGCAACAACAAAAGCAAGAAGAAACTAAAGTATTTTTTTAAACATTAAAATACTCTAGAGACTCAAATTCACTTAACGAACTAACTACAGGTATTTAAAGAAAAAAAAAAAAAAAAGAAAAAACTACAAAAATAACTGCAACAACTTTTGGCGGATTCTGTTGACTAGAGTTCGAATGTTTAAAATATGAAAAGAAGAAGAAGAAAAAAAGTATATATATTTCTAACAAATATTTCATTTTAAGTAACAAAAATGTACATCGGTTACACTTGACTAATGACTTTAAATTGTTAGATTTTTTTTTCTTGAAATAAATACAGCAAATAAATATATTTACATCATAATAAAACGGTTAAGTGTGTTTTTGTATTTTTTTACTTCTTCGACTGGCTGGCTGATTATGTTTTAATTTCTAGTTTATGTATTCATTTATTCGTAAATACAAGTGTCAGCTGGCTAAGTTATAACATAATCTACAAATTAAAAAACTTTTAGAATATAATGTGGCAAAGTGAATTTAAGTGCAAGAGTAGAAGAGTTCGGAGGAGTAATGTTGACTATTTTGAACCCTATACAGGATATGTTTTTCAATTTAAAATAATAAAATAATGCAAAAAAAGATGAATAGGCAAGCAAAACTTCATACTCAAGAAACAGTGTAGTCAATCAAACATACCAATTTTTACCCATCGGCTTAAAGTTTTGCAACTTAAGAAAATAATAATTAAAAATAATTCTCCATCAATATTTAGGAATTTAACTATGTTTTTTTTTACGCTACACAGTAGGGCAAGATATTTTTGAAAAAACTCAGCTATTTGTAAACGGCTAAGCCGATTGATTTAAAACTTGACACGAGCATAGCTTTAGTCTTGCAGCTGGGTACTATCCACGCTCCAGGGGTGACGTTATACGGTTCCAAACTTAGGTACATCGCACCTGAATTTTTTCTAATGATTGGCATTTCTTCAATTTTTGTGGATGTGGTCAATTTTTATAAAATAATGCAAAGGAAGCATGTCCAAGCAGAGATTAATAAGTGATTAAAGATCTAAAGCAGACCACCTCTGGCGCGGATCCTTTTCAACCCCATTCATTTTTCTTTTGTAATAAATGAGATGCTGGTGGTATACTCCTTGCTCAGTAGCTTCAATTTTGTCTCGGAGTTCCATGTATTGATCAAGCGGTTATTCCCGGCAACAATGGGACAGCTGGCTGAAATTTTTATACTTTATTTTTTACATTATACAGAGTATCCCATAATCGCAGGCGAGTTTTTTGGACTAATTTTACTTACTGCATCTTAAATCAATATTACTCAGCCATTTTTATTTGCCTTAATTTTAGCTAGAGGACATTCTAGCTTACTTTACAGAGTATTCCGGTTGTATACCCTAATACGTTATTCGAAATGCTAATCTAAGATTGTTCGAATCTGTTCTCCGTTTCTGTTACGCAAGTGAGTGATTTCTCAGATAGATAAAAACTTTAAGTCATCTTGTTTGATACAGGTTGAGCTAGATTAATCATTAATTAATCACAAATTTAAGTCTTTAAAGTAATACAAAAATTCATGCTTAGCTTTAGCTCACCCTGTGTGGATCAAGGTGACTACATAATTGTCATGTGAACAAATTTTCACTTAAACTGCAGAAACCAAGCACTGGCTACACGCAAATCTAGTCCATGATCATATAATACTGATTTTCATAACTTAGTTTTGGGTAAACATGAAGTGGAAGATGTTCTAAAAAGAAAAGTAAGAAACGTTTCTAAATGGGTTTGAATACCTTTATCTGTGTATTAAGCTGGTGACAAGTCAAGATCACTTAAAATGAAGTGTAAATGAAAAATACTATTCTTAAAAGACTAAAATTTACAGGTCAGCGATAACATGAACTTATTGAAAGATATACTTCTATAACTCTCAGATGAAAATATCAAAATACGACAGGCGAAATTAAGCAGTAATATTTGCGCGGGATTAAGTTATCGATCGACAACCGTAGAAAATTGTTGTTAAAGTATAATTTAAATCTTGAGTCCAAGAGGCTTGTTAACTTATTAAATAAATTGCTTTTACTGACTTCTCTTTTTTTTCAGAATATAGCGAGGATATATAAATGACAATTTAAGTCATTTCTTAACATCTGAACTTTAAATTTATTTAAAAACATCATTTTTGATGTCGATATTTATTATTGTCCTAGTGTTTTTATATTCTTTTAAGAGTTAAAAGTCGTTATGATCGAAAAACCTGTTTAAAAACAATAATATATGCGCCTTAAATTGATTAAGTACCAGTACACGACTATTAAGATTTAAAATAAAAAAATATTGAAGTTTTGTCGTAAATTGAAAACTTATTGTTAAGTTATGAAATTAATTATTTTTATAAATATTTCACATATTTTCTATAATACAAACAAATTATTGAACTTAAATTACTGACTTTCATTAAACAGAAATAAATTATTTATAAAATATTAAAAATATTTCTTGTCAAGAGCATTGAAAACAATTTAAATATTTTAGCTAAATTAAAAAGATTGACTTGAGATAAAAGATTAACACACAAAAAAAAAAAAAAAAATAATAATAAAATGAAATCACTGGCTGACGAATGATAATCAAGTGATGGATAATTTATAAATATTTAAAAATAATTTATGAAGCAATGATTTTTGATTATTTAATTGAATTAAAAAACGATTTTTTTCCTAGCATTAACCCATGAAAAACTTAAAGTATTTTTAATAAAAAATTGATAATGTTAGTACTCTTTTACTATTTTCATTCAAGAAATTTAAAAATTATTTGGTTGTTGTGTAAAAAAATTACAGAATATTTAAGATTTTATAAAAATTTTAATATAAAAAAAAAATAGAAATAAAAATTTCATAAGGAGTAGAGGTTTTTATTGCTATAAGCTGCTATCTTTGAAGCATTTACAAAAAATCTCATAATTTTGTATTTTCTAGTAAATAAATCTTCAATTATTTATTAATCAAAATATTATATCTTCCTTAAAATAATTTTTTTATTTTATACCTTTAAAAATTTTGTTAGTTTGTGATCACCTGCAAGTAAACATAAGGCAGCATTATTTGCAAGTAATAAATCTATTAAGAGACTTTGCAACAACAAATACAAAAACAAATTAAATTTTCAAGTAATTTCCGTTTCTAATTTCATTTTAAATCGATGCTTTTAATAATTTTTTTATTTTTAATGTTAATAGTTTTCGTAATAGACTTTGACTTAAGTTATTAGTAGGTTATTTATAAAAAAAAAAAATAATAAAATACAGAGTTGGTTTTCACACAGGTTACGAAAATAAACAAAACGAATCGCTTGCTTTTAATGTTTTTTGTAGTAAGCAAAACAAAAACAAAGAAAAGAAATGTTTGGCCGTATGCACAAAAAAAAGTTAGCTTGGATTAATTTCTGAAACTAAGCAGAATCAATGAGTTCACAATAAAGAGGTTTAAAAAAAATTGCGTTTATTGATTGATTTGCCCGTAAAAGTCTCCTGTTACAATGTAGAAATTGATGGGCAGATATAATACTGAAATAAAAAAAATTTTATAAAGTGACATGAAAGAAAAGTAGAAAAGTAAAACAATAAATGTCAAGTAAAGATAGTAGTGTACCACACACTCTACCTCTTCAACCCCTCGCTAATAAACTTCGTCTGCCTGCCTTTTAATTTGTACATTGTAAAACAGAACAAATTTTTATGCGATTCTAAGGAAACAATTATTTCTTGGCGAACTACACAACACAATTTTACGATTGTGTTCGTATATAAGCAGAAAGCTTATTTTCCTCATTTCGCCCTTTGTCATTTGTTTGGGTTTTCTTCATGTAAAAAACATTTTAGTTTTTTTTTTAATTTATTCTTTGTATGAAACGTTTGCGAAGCGTTATGTTTGCTTCGATACACTGTTTTCATATAAAACTGTCAAAATAAAAAAATTCAAAAGTAAATACTTATAATAACAATTATCATTATGATAATAATTATTTTTTCTGGGTAGGGAGAAAAATAGATCACGGCTTTCACAGTGGTGGTCACCCCATTTGGAGTTGTATAACGAACAAACACCTTCTTTTTTTCCCGCTTTAAAAGCGTTTCACCTCAAAACAGCTTTTAAATTAGTTCATTGGCCTGCATCCCACTAAAAGCCTCTGAAGTCTCCCGGCTGTTATTTAACTTACCTCCTTTATCTGTTCCTGCCGATATTGCTGCCTGCTTTAAAAAGCGAAAAGTTAGGTTACGCACAGTCTTCAATTTCTTTTTCTTTGTCTTATTATATTTGCCCATCACAATAATTATTTTTGTGTGTTGCGTAAGCATCTTTGTTGGGTAATAATTAACCTTACTCAATCGCCGCTCTTTACCTTTCATATTGTGTCGGTTTTATGAACTTTGGCATCCACTTATTTTGTTCTAAGGAACTTATATAAATCGATTGAAACTCCGGCATTACTTGTGAGTCTATTATCTATACAGTAGCTGTCATCACCGTAAGGTGTGAATATATTTGTGCAGTGTAGCCCTATTTTGCCTTACCACCCTCAAACCTCTGAACATTTTTTTCGCTTCAACAAAAAAAAATTTATGTGTATCCTCCATGACAATCTTTCGCTTGTTAAAATGCGAATCTTGTTATTATCGTTTTAGGAAAATAGTTTATTTAAACTAAATGAGAATTTTAAGGAAGTGAAACACAAAATATTAAAGCTTTTCGACTGACTGTTAAACGTTTATAGGTGATTTCGAAACAATAAACACCAAGATCAGTCTGTTTGAATGTCACGGGTTTATTAAGGCCGGGGCACAAAGAATGCGTCATACGTTGTACTTTAACGTATTTAACTGAAAACTGACATAAGATGTTGACTGAACGAGTACTTTGTTGACGGAGAAATAAATCATTAAAACACAGCAAAAGTGAAAACAAAACAAGAAGAAGCAAATGATAGTAGTCAAAGTATTCAACGTACGTCATTGACGGCGACTTACTGATTGTGGCAACACTCATAAGAAAGCATCTTAACTTGTTTGTTGGAAAGGTGAAAGTATAACGATTGACACATTCTATGTGCACCGGTCGTTATGGACTCCAATCATAGACAGTGCGTCCTCTTGCTAGTATTGAAATTGTTGTGTATAATATGTAGATGTTAAATTATTTTGATTCCAAAAGAAGGGCACTATTAACCTGGGATTTCAGACTTACCAGTCTCTTATGGCAATCCGTGTTAAATACCCTCCACACTTAAACATTTTAAATAGAAATCACTTTCTAAATTGTTTTTATTATTTTAGAAATCTCATATTTATTTTTAAAATCACACAATATGTGTCATTTAAATTTAAATTTGTTTATGACTGAATAAAATTTATTTAAATTTTTTTAAATTTTTCATTATTTCTTCCGTTTTTTTATAGAGTTTTTTCGAACACTTTAAATTCTAAACACGTTTTATTTGTAAATCGTATACAAAATGTAAAAATTTTGCAAACGTTTAATTTTTTTACCCACTTTTTAATTTAATTAAATATTTTATTTTGTTGCTGTTGTTATAGTAAATGTTTATAATAAAATTAGCACAATTTAAATGTTTGATTGTAGAAAATAAAACTTAAATAATTGAATAATAAAGTCAGGCTTTTGTTAAATATTTAAGTGAAACAAAGTCATGGGGTGGCAAAGTAAATGAAGAAATAAATTATTTATAGCGCCATTCTGTCACTATGGGACGGATTGTAAAGTAAATATTATATTTTATAACACTCTAATAAGTAAGTTTTCTTTATAAATTTTGTTGTTTGCTCAATGCTACAAATCATTAACAAAATCTTTTAAACAAACTATTGTGTACCATTAAAACCATCAAATAAAACCATTTAATAAATTTAGCTGCAAGATTATTAAATTAAATTTTTTTGTTACATTTTTAATTTTGCAATCATAAACAATATTTTTATGAGTGTAATTTAATCAATTTTTACTTATTTTAATAGCTTAAAATATACATTCGCATGATAACATGTTGAGATATTGAAGGCAGAGATGTTGTGAAAGATTTTTTTTGTACTGATGAGATTGCGAAATGTTATTAATTGCAGTGCCTGAAGGAAGTTGTTGGAATTACAAGATCGTCAAGTGATGATAAAATTGAATAAAAAAAACACGTAATAGTCATAATAATGATTTTTGAATGCTTAAATAATAACATGTTATGGAAAGAATTTTTTTAAAAAATAAATCTAGATAATTGCTTTTGCGCAAAGTTGTTTTGGGTTTAAAGTTTATTTTCTTGCATGAAACTAATTTAGGTACAAAAATATTTAAATAAATTTTTAAATTAATGTTAAAATTTATTTAAAATCATAATAATATCAACATTTTTAGCCCATTCTTCGATGTAAGGAACTCAGTTGGAGCCTTAACTTTTGAAAAAATTAACTTCTGGACTTATTTCGAAATTAATTCGAAATTTCGAACTTATAAAAATTATAAAATCTTTAGTTTTGAAATAAAATAAAATTCCTTCATATTTTGATGTCAAAATTTGATATTCTTCTTAATTTCGAAAATTCGAATTTATATTCGAAAATTCGAAATTTGTTTTGAAATAAAAAAAATACTCAAAATTAATTATTTTTCTATTATATGCAAGTTTTTTTTTCGTAAATTGCAAATTAAAACTTCTTTTCTTATATTCGAAATTTAGTGCAAATTTTCGAACATACTTAAGATATTATGATTTTTACTTTTAATAAACCTGAAATCAGCTTGTGATATTTGGGTTCATAAAATTTATTTTCTTGACACATTTGCTAAATTTTCAAGTTAGTTTACAGATTTTATACGTAATGAAATTTCAAAAAAAAAAAAAAAAATCAAAATATAAAAATATAAAAATTCGAATATTAGTTTTGTTTGTAAACTTAGATTTTCATTTATGGTTCAGTTTAAAATTTATTATCTGCTTTGCTAAAAAAATCTAATTGTAAATTTCGAACATTAAAAAAACACTTGATATAAAAGAAAAAATTTTGTTGCTAATTTTGTAAATTATAATTCTATTAAAATTTATAAATTTAAAATAATTTTAAAACGAATAGGGAAATATTGATTAAATTGATAATAAATTAAATATTATAAACATTATTTTTTTTAACTTTATTAATAAAAGATTATGGTCACCATAACTTTTATTTTAAAAAAGCCACTCAAAAAAGTTTTTCTTTTATAAGCTCTAGGGCATAGATCATGATTTAATTTTGCTGAAATAATACCAGTTTTAAAACTAATATAAATATTCAATAGAAAAGTGTAAAAAATTTATAAATACTTATACTTGTTTTTGAAATTAATTTTTTTTAATATTCAAAAAGGTGCTGATGTCATTACATATTTTCAAAACTTGCTTTTATCTTAATTCATTCTTAAATTTTTAAAACATTTAATTAAATTAATAATAAAATAATATTTTTTTTAAACAAAATTTTTAAAAATAAAATGTGTAAATTCTTTTTGTTGATGTCATAATATTCTTATTAATAAATGTCAAGAAAAAGTGTCAGCTTCTGTTAGCAATTTTTTATGTTAAATACACAACAGAAGCCTTGTGAAATGTTATTGAAAACTCAAAGATTAGAAAAATGATGAGAAAACACAACACAATATTTACTAATAAATTAATAATTTATTCATCATTTGTAAAATCTATAGACGTAATAATATGCAAATTAAATGAAACTTACAAACATTCAACCGCTAACAAACACTGCGAACGATTGTATCAGATACAACACACGAGTGCACATTCATTTTCAAATACTGATAAATTTTCCTTGGAATTGATTATACAAAATGATGAGTTTAAAATTACTTTAAGGCGCTCAACTTAGTTCAGCTCACAACGAAGAAAATGCAAGTTATGGTTATTGTAATCTCATGCAAAATATATATTTTTTGATTCTTCGTCTTTGTTAATGGCTTGGTGAAGTATTAAATTAATGTAGCCATAAGTTTATTTTTTTTTAATCTTTGGCTTTGAATTTCATACCACACACACGACGAGCTTAATTTCAGTTTGTTTTGAAACTTTTTGCTGACTTTATATTCACGAGCAAGTTTTATTTCATTTGCGTCATTATTTTTTTTTATCTGCAGCACTTTAAAATTTAATTGCAAACATTTGTAATTGTTAATGTTAAAAAATTCAATTTCGTCATAATTTTCTTAAAGGAGTTAAAGCGTAATTGTGGAAAAGATAATAATAATCCTCACAATAAAATTATATTTAAAAAGTATTTTCTTAAAAAGCACTTTTTTAAAAAAGTACTTTTTTTAAAAGTACTTTTAAAAAAAAGTACTTTTTTACAAGTACCTTACAAAAAACTATCATGAAAAGGGGATATTTGAGAAAATTATGAAGTATATGTCTAAAAATCATGTAATTAGTAGCATTTTCAAAAAAGTACTTAAGCCATAAAAGAAACGATTCCAAAGATGGCTTTGGATATAAAAAACTTATAGTGACGATGATTTTGAGAGCTTAAAATGCGTTTTTCTCTTTAAATAATATATAGAAACTATTACTTTGATTTAAGTACTTTTGAGTTAAAATTTGTGATAACTGGGCTGCGGGAAACAGCTGATGTTTATGGATATTTAAAGTAATAATACCCAAAGTACTAAATCAGAGATAAATGATAGCATGCAAAAAAAGTTTGAATAATTATGAAAGTAATAGAAAGTATTTTGTCACAAGAATAAAAAAATGCTTAAAAACGTTTGTCAGATATTCTACAAAAAAGTACTTTTTGAAAGTTATTTTTATACAATAATAGTTTTTCATTTTTAAACTAAAGCCACCTTCTTTAAAAAAAAGTATTTTTTTGTAATATATGATGTTTTGGGAGGTACATTTTTAAGAGCCGATATATTGTAAATTTTTATTTTAAACAAAGCGAAAATTTCTTTGATTTAAAATAAGTCCTTTATTAAAGATTCTTTTTAAATGGTGCATAAATATAGAAAAAAAATTCAGGTTAACTTTTTCAAAAAGTACTCATATAAAAAAGTACTTTTTGCAAGTTTTTTGCATTAATATATTTTCGTTTTCAAAAGCTAGAAACACCTTATGTTCTTTTTAAAAAAGTTCCTTTTTTATAAATAAAATATAATTTTTGGGAGGTGCATTTTCCAGAGCCGATATAGAGTAACTTTTTAATTGAAACAAGGAGACTTTTTTTGCGTTGCAATAAGTACTTTGTTAAAAAGTTTATAAAAATAAAAAATTAAAAAAAAATAGCTTGAAAAGACCTTCAGGAAAGCTAACCTTCTTAAAGAAATCCTTTTACTATTTTTTCAAAATTAGATAAAACTCGGTTCAGTTAAACGTACTGTTGGCAAGCTATTGTGTTGATTGTGAGATCCCAAAAATAATATCTGCATCCAATTATTTCCTTAAAAATTACTGTGGTCCTGCGAAACTTGCTGAATTATCCAGTATAGCACATCAATTTTGATATCTTCCTGTTCTCCTCTGTTCTTTCAAGGTTATCTTATGTAGATGACATAAATACAGGTCGTAGAAAATTAAAAAAAGAAGAGTCAGACATTTCTTAAAATTTTTTTTCTTGGTGTCACATAGAAATTTGATTAAATGATTAATTGGTTTAACTAAACATTTTAATTAAGAAAAACATTGTGCTGGGAAAGCAAATTATTAATTTTTTTATAAAAAAGGGCCCCGATCAATAAGACACACTACGTCTGTCTTTAAAAAACCATAAGACTTTTAGGCCACTGTCCATTTATTTTATTGTTTTTGTAATTAGCGTATAACTTTTTTATTAACTGTGGAAACTCTGCCTTAAAGAGCAGACGGATACAGTTTTGGTATTGTCTGAGAAAATCATTTGTAATTAATCAAGATTGACAGGGTGTAAAAAAAATGGCAGGGAATTGCTTAGAAATTAATTTTAAATAAAAATGCAATAAAATGTATACATTTTTGTGGTTAACCTAAGTGTCAGCTAATTTTGTGTTATAATAATTAAATATGTTTTTAGTGTGAAAAAAATCTTGTAAAGTAATTAAGCACTTATTCACACTTTAACTGATTTTTCATTGTCATATTGTATTTCAGTCTTAAACAAAATAATATCAAATTTCAACGTCGTTAAATCTACTATGAAAAAACAAAAATATATAAATAATTTTTATTAATTAAAAACTAATATATTTTAAAAATTTAAATATTTCTAAACGTAAGTAACTATGATTAATTAATTTTTTTCTAAAAATTGATTTTTAAAAAATTGTTTAAATTTAAGTTTTCGTAATAATAGATTTTCACTACTCATTTGTTTGGAATTATATTGTAGTTTGTTGTTGTTTTGTTAGCATGACCTCAAAATTTGCATATTTATGTAGAATTTCGGAACATAAATATTGTTATAAAAAATTAACATAAACATTTTTTTAAAGTGACTTAATGAATAATTCTAAGGAATTTCATTTACGCGCTTGTTTAACAAAATTAATTACGAAACATTTATTTAAAATAACACATATTTTAACAATTTAGTCAACATATTAATTTGTTTTCATTATTATTTTTGAAATATTTAAGAGTTATTGTCATTTTAAAAATTTACGTGCTTATTTTTAAATTAAAAACAAAATTGCATTTAATGTTCAAATTAGACGTACAAAAGCAAAAAGTACTTTGTAATTTTGAATATATTTCTATCATGTCATTATTATTAATTTTGTTTCAAATTTTATAAAAGCTTACTGCCGTTATTTTTATAGTATGACACTTGTTTTAATTTTCGAGAGACATTTTTTCCGTTGCGTCGAAAAGAATTGCCAAAATAAAAAAATTAAAAATTAATAAAAAATTCAAAATAAAGATTTATTACTTCAATGAAACTAGGACTTTTAGAAAATCAAAAATTTTATTTTTTAAAAAGTTTGTCTTAGCAAATAAAATTTTTTAAAGCATTTTATTATTAACAGGTACTTTATACATTTTTTTCAGAAAATAACTTTTAAAAAGCATTCGTGGAAATCAACATATTATAAAACATAATGCATTAAAACAATCTTCCAGAAAAAATGTTTTTGAGAAAATATCTTTAAAAAGTATCTTTTAAAAATACCTTTAAAAATTATCTTAAAAAAGTACCTCTTAAAAGTATCTTTGAAAATTACCTCTGAGAAGAAGTTTTGAAAAGTACCTTGAAAAAGTACCTTACAGACGAAGATTTCAAAATATGGTAAAAGTTTTTTAAAAAGATTTAATCCATACAAATCCGCTTTACAATAAAATATTTACACCCGTTAAAAAGGAAAGTATACGGTGGATCTCATGCCACAAATGTATGCCAACTTACAGGAAAAATGTCTTAAAAGCTTTTGCATAATCAAACATTTTTTAAAGTACCTTTAACAAATCAAAGTGTTTTGACATAAGGTATTTGAAGTAATAGAAGCTTTATTAAAAAATACATTAAAAATCATATTTCGGTTTTTAAGAAACGTACCTTCAAAAGGTACTTTTTTTAAATAGTACCTAAAAATGTATATTGATAAAAAATTTATTTAAAAATTTGGCTTTAGAAACAAAATCTTCAAGAAATTTCATAAGAAAGTAATAGTTTTGAAGCTTGAAATTATATCAACACAAGCACCGTTATTGTTGAATTGTTTTGAAATAATACTTTTGAAATTAACTTCCCTGATATATAAAACAGTATACTATTTCTTACTTCAAAACATTAAAAAATCCTTTAAAACAAATTTCTTAAAAAACCTTATGAAATGTCTCTTTTGAAAAAGGTACTTTTTTTAAGTACCTGAAAAATATAGTTTTCTCCAAAATTAACAAATAAAATAAAAATGTAAAAATAAGTTATTTTTAAATATATCAATATTCAATATTACGTTTTGCTTTAAATTTCAAGTGGTCTGATCATTATCTTATCGTTGTGCCACTTCAGAATTATTAGTTAAAACTTTGTATAAGAACAAGCGTACAAAATTTGTTTATTATTTCTGGCTTTTTTTCTTTATAAAAATCATTTGTATGAAATAAAGAACTTAGCACTCAATACATTTATTTATTTTAAATATTGTCATCATACTCGCTGCCATCATTTTCAAGTACAAAAACAAATTGTTTTGTTTTTTGTTTATTAAACAAAAAATAGGCAACACATTATCATTATCTTTAGCAACAAAGTATAAAAAATTAAATTACAAAATGTGGGTTAAAAGTGTATCACGAGATACTGTTAAATAATTAACAATTTGTTAAACTTTTAAATAAATAAACAAAATGTAAAACTTAAATATTTTTATTTAGACATGAGATTTATATATTTCAGATTTTAAATTTTATATTTCAACACAGTTCAAAAGATCAATTAAAAAAAAATATTTTTTAAATGAACAATAATTAATGAGTTAGTTGTGGTGTAATTTTAGTTTTTGTACACTTGTACATAAAACAAGATTACAATGATTTATATGTTAATTATCTAAATTCTATTAATATTCATTTTCAAGTAACATTTAACTCCACTTTAGACCTTTTACCGCAAATAAATAACACATTATTTTAAAATTAATTTCCTCTTTTAAAACTCTAACCCACTGTTGAACAAGTAAAATATTACAAATGGCCTTAAATTACAACAGTTCACACCTAATCGCCATTCTCTAAACAAATAAGTTATACAAGTTACATTTACGTATCCCAACATACAAAAGAAAACTTATCTCTTCCGCAATGAACTTAAATAAGAAAAAAAAAACTGCATTTATTAATGACATTTAATTTGAAACAATTCAATAGCAAAACAACAAAAACATTAATTTGTTTTTTTCTAAAGTTAAAAGTATTAAATACATTTAAAAGGGTGTCATAAAAAATAACGCATTTTCTTATCGGTTTTTAAACAACAAAAATGAGTTGAATTACAAACACATGCTCTTAGATACTCTTAATTAAATAGTAAATAAAAAGAAACATTTAATTATTAAGTTACTTTCTTTTATAAACAATATTTTTGCACGCTACACACAAAAACAATATTTAAAATTTTTTAATTAGGTAACTTTTTTGAATAGTACTTTTTAAAACGCAGTTACTTTAACATTTTAGAATATCAGCTTTCTCTCTCTCTCTCTCTCTAGAATGTCGTCTTCTTAAAAACACCATTTATTAAATTCGGTAATATAAAAATTTTAAAAACCTTCTGCAGGCTTAAAAAAAATTAAAATTTTAAATAGGTAATAGCTAACATGAAAAAACAAAACTTTTAAGAAAAGTACTTTTTGAAAATGTACTTTTCTTTTCTTTTCTTTGTCATTCCCTTTTCTACCTGTGGTGAAGGGTATAAAAATAATAACATTTTTATCCACCCAATAGAGTGGCGAAATATTGAAAATAAAAATTATTTTTTTTATAATATAATTATTACAAATATCAAATAAAAAAGTACCTATTAAATGTAATTAAAAAAATAGTTTTTTTGCAAACAAAAAACCAGCAAAAAGAAATGTTTTTAAAAAAGTACTTTTTAGAAAATCTGTATAGGAACTAGAAATTTTTGAGTAAGTGCCTTTAAAAAATTTTACTATCAGACATCATCTATATAAGTCAATTCTACTCCTTCAAAAATGTCTTTATTAACCAGCTTCTTAATAGTTCTCTTGAAAAAGTACTTTTGAATAAGTACCCTATAAACCTAATCTTATAAGCAAATACCGTTTGTTAAGTGACATGTCAAAAATATACTCAATAAAACAGTGTCCGTTTATATAAGACCTTTTAATAAAACCAAATGCAAAGAGTCGGATTCAGTAGCAACAGAGTACTTTTTAAAAAAGTACGTTTGAAAAGGGCTTAAAAAAAACTTGCGTTTAACAAAGTATTATTCTAAAAAAGTATTTTAACAACCTAAATTATTTACCAATAATATTTTAAAATAAAATTGCATGGAAATGGTATTTAAAAAAAAAGTACTTTGTGGAAAAAGCTGTTATAAAAAACATTTATAAATGTTCTATTGAACAGTTCTTTTGGAGAAGTACCTTCAAAGAATCATTTAAAAAAAAACTTTTAAAAGTTTGAACAAAAAGAAATTTTTTTTAAAAGTACTTTTCGTAAAGTACTTTTTGTAAGGTACTTTTTGTAAAGTACTTTTTTTACACATTATTAGCAAAAAAGTAATTTTTATAAAATATTTTTTAGAGAAAATCTTTATTAAACACCTTCTATATAAATGGAATTCGCACAACTCTTTTGAGGAACAACTTTGTTAATAAGTACTTTCACAAAATTGTACCTGATAAATTTAAAAACTTGTTTTATTAAAGCCTTTTCAATTCGTTCAGCACTATAGAACTAACTATATTTGGTTTAGTCATTTAGCTATGAAAACACAACAAAGTGCTTGGGAGTTAGAAAAAAGGGGAAACGAAACTGTCAGCAAGTTTTTGCTCTTGACGATTGCATACAATAAAATAACAAAAACAAATACAAGAATACTCTAAGTTACACTATTACTCAACTCTTAGTTTGCCTTGCAGTTGTAAAGATGCCAAAAATAGTACTTTTTAAGATAGATTTTCTGTTTTTATTTGTATAATTAACACTAAACTGACTTTAAACTTCTTGTACTTTCTGTTAATGGCAATTGAGTAGATTTCTATTGCTTCAGCTATTGGTTGAATTACTAATTTAACAATATCGCCAGAACTACAGGGTAACTGTTGATGCAAGTATTTTATGAATTCTTTTTACTTCATTATACACAACTGACTGCCTGTCATATTGATACTTTTTATTTTAGTTCGATTCTGTTTACAATGTTCTGTTCATTTTGTTTAATTATCATTAAGACGCTAACGCTTTTAGTTAAAAGGCGCTTGTACACAAATTTATTAATAAAACTTTATTACTTTGTTTTATATAATATTAGTTACGTTTAATATGATCATGTGTGTGATCAACAGATAGTTTTCAATCTATCTGATTTTTATTTGTTTTATTGAGTGAGTAATCGATCGTTTTAAAAAATAAATAAAAAGACAAAATGCACACAAATAGAAAAGAAAGACATAAAATCTTTTGCTCTCTAAAAGTCTATAAAAAAAATATAAAGTTCAACCAGAAGTTGAAGTTTTTTCAAGTGGCCATTGCTTTGCAAAGTTTAGTTTGATTTCAACATATTTGGTAGACGGTTGCGTTAGTCAAGCATAAGAATTACATTAAAACAAATGACAAAAAAAAAAAAATCCACTAAAATAACAATGTAGTGACGAAATTTTAAACAAAAATTTTAAAAATAAAATAAAAAATGTTTTTAGAAAAAAAAAATGATTAGTTACGTATAAAAAAAAACAATATTTAAAACAAGGTTTGTGACAAGTTAACAAAAGTGTTAAAAAAATAAAAAAGAAAATTAGTTCGAAAACTCTGAAATGAAGAGATAAAACTAGAAATATTTAATGCAATTGAAACTTTAAGTGTTTTATAAATTTAATTTAAATTTTATATTAAAAATTAAATAAATATTTGCTGTATTACG
This sequence comes from Cistogaster globosa, assembly GCA_937654795.1. NCBI lineage: Eukaryota > Metazoa > Arthropoda > Insecta > Diptera > Tachinidae > Cistogaster > Cistogaster globosa. Next base: position 3,831,554 of record OW569407.1, read on the forward strand.
TTTTTAATATTGAAAATGTTAAAATAAGAAGCACAGTGGGATAGTGTTTGTAAAAGTTTCTGGGTCCAATAAATTTTTCTCAATCATGTCGGCGTATTTTTAAATTCTGTCATTTGAAATGGACCTAAGCAAAAAAAAAAAAATTTATTGCATTTATAATATTCCACGGTTCAATCCCTGATTGAAAAAAAATTTTAAGTTCTGTAATTTGAATATTACTTTATTTTTGTTGAATGCCCAGTACTGTATTTTGTGCTGTTTGATTGTTTTATCAATAAGCGTCGTAATTTTGGAATCCAAATTGGAAAGAAAAATGACCAACAGTGATTCATTAATTTGTTGAATTTCATATAAATTACACTTGAGTTTTTTTTATTGGCTGCCCCTGCTTTAAACTATAAAAAAAATGCGGCGAAGCCTGCGGGGTGTTAAAATAAATAAGAAAATTATAAACCTTTATAATTTACTTCCACAAGTCGATGTTTTTACAGAATAATGAAAATTTCGGTTAATTTTTTAAACTGATAAAAGACGATAAAATGGTGCCTCTGGCAAAGCTAAATAAATATCGGCTTGGAGTCGCAAGGCTTGTTTCACTGCCACATTTGTGAAATTAGTTGTTTTATAATTAGTTTACAGAAATTTTTTTTTAATGTAAGTCTTTAATTGGACCAGGATTAATTGAACCTTGTGAATGATAAGTTACAATGACCAGGCTAAAATACACTATAGAGAGCTTTACAAATCTATCCCATTCATGGTCACAGTCCGGTAGTTAAGATTTTGGGCAGGCATCTATATTTTCAATATCTACTTTAATATCTTATTTAAAGGGAGGTTAACGAAATTCTCTTTATCATTTCTTGAAAATTTTTTCCTTCTCAGCTGATGAACTTAAATCACTACGGTGTTTGGATCTACGATGTTTATCTGCTCACCTTCGTCTTAGCGAAGTATTAAAAAAAACTTTCAATAAGTTTTTTTTTTTTTTGGTATTCGATTCTGATTTAACCTTCTTGTGGGGTCTGATTTTTGACATTAACACACTCGGGTCTAAAAGATAATTTACGGACTTCTAACGTTGATACCAGAAAAAATTGTTAATACAGACTCCAACCCTACAGCGGGAATTGTGTCCAAGCAGTTTTATATTCTCAGACAATAATAAAACAATTTAAGGTTAAGTCGTAGGATAGTTACTAGAATAAATCGACAGCCCACAATATTCCGAATGAAAATGCAAACCGGTCCATTTTTGAATTCTAAACTGTCATCTTACCTTCTCTTAAAATATTCTCTACGAATACTTCCTTTTGATATTCCGGTGCTTAAAAAATTTATGTTGTCTAAAGGTTGTTCGATACTCACAGAAGACTCTGAAAATGTTTTCTTTAAGACAGCTTGAAAAGGATATAATTTTAGTTTTAACTCTTTGTTATGTTATTTTAGCAAATACCCCATTGTGCATTTTATGTGTGTTTTAAATAAAATGTGATCTACTTCAAAACTCAAGTTTTTGACATTTCGATTTTTTTTTAATTTGTGCTAAAACAGGAAATTGTTTATTAAATAAAAACTGTGAAAGAATAGAAAGATTGCTTACCTAAACTTAATAAATTCATCATGGATAATCAATTGTTCACGTCAACAATTGGTTTGCAGGAGTATAAATATCCATAGAAATTAATTTATTCATATAATTATATTAAAATGAGTAAATTGTTTAATTAAAATGAGTGTTGCCGTGCATAAAAGTGAAACCGAAATTTGGCAAAATTTCGATGATAAAATTAAAAATCTACAGCCGCAAGAACAGGAAGCAGTTAAACAATTTTGGAGGTAAATAAAGTCATTATTAAAAAAGTTAATAAATATAAATATCTTTTCTTAAAAATATTCCTGTATTTATTTTTGTATTTTATAATTATCTACTTAAAGTTTATTTATATTTTACCTGTTAGCAACAAAATTTTAGACTCTGTATTTTTTTCTTATTTATATTTTTTAGTCTTTGTATTGAAGTTCTTCTTTTGTTATTTTTGCGCCCGTTTAAATAGAAAAAACAAAACACATTTAACTACTTGTCGGCTTAATTTGTTTGATTGTTATATGTAAATATGCACATACAAATTTTACCTTTTTTAAATAAAATAAAAAAAAATATTTAAAACATATGTGCTTTAAAATTGATTAAAGAGATAAATAAAACATAACAAAACAAATGGTATAATTTGTAAAAGAAATTATTCTTTATAACACAGATAAAAAATTTATTAGCAAACAACATGTGAGTGGAAGCTTTTGTTAAAATTAGTATTATGCGTAAAGAGAATGAAAATAAAATTCTCTTCTTTTATTAAATATAAAATGAAATTATGATAAAGCACGAATATAAAATAATAAACTAAAAATTATTAAAAAATGTCTTCAAAGATTAAAACATAAGTATGTTATTGCAGAGTAGATAGCAAATGATGATTTCATTAGAACAAAAAATATGGAATATGTTTTATAAAAAATAAATATATGTATATAACGATTAATAAGTTACGACGGTTGAAGGATGGACTTAAAACCATTCTAAATTTCATATTTTATACAATAAGGGTACAAAAGTCTCTCTATCAAGTTATTTATTATATTAAAAGCTATAAAATTTTTTATAAGTTATTTTTATTCGAATAAAATTTTTTCGATTAATCGATTAAAAATATTTTTCTCTCAGCAACATAAAGTAAGCTATTAAGCGTCTTATTATGTTACAAGCGATAAAATATTTTCATTTATTATACTTATTCGAATAAAATTTATTCGATTAATCGATTAAAAAATAATTTTTTTCAATAACATAGACTTTTGAATTTATAATAAAATATTTTGTAGCCAAAAAGAAATGTGTAGTGATGATTTAGCTTTTTTTATTTTTGTACTTAAATAACTCAATTTATAATAGTTAGCGATGAAAAAATATTATGTTATTAATTTAAATTTGACGAGTAATCGAATACTCGAATAAAATGTATCAGTGTCTACCACTTATATCCATATTTTTATGTTAAGTAGTATTCATTTCAATTTATCATTTTACCCTTTCCACTTTATTAAATTATTCGAATAATTAATTTCTTTTTACTCGGTTTTATAATACATCTGCTTAATAATAAACAGTAGGCTGAGCCGAATCAAAGTTTTTATTTCGAAACTGTTTCCGAATGTTTTACCTGATTGAGAATTACTTGCGATTTTAAGAAAATAATTTGCAGTCAAAAGCTGACCTTGGTGACTACTTTGACGACGAAATATCATGACATTTGTATTGGTCGGTGAAGTAATAAAGTAAGAAATTGCTATACAATCTTCAAAATAGTGCTCCTACTTACACCAGAGGTGCTGCAGCCTTCAAAGTAACAGCAAAACAGTCAAATTAGTAAAAATAGCGAAAGTTTTTGAATTCTGTTAGTTTTTGGTCGGATTATTTTTAAGCATGAAGCAGTTGGAGCTGAATGCAGACAATAAAAACTTGGTCATTTCAGTACTTAAGCTGCCTGTAACATGTTTGATCTGTTTGCTGAGATTTAGAGACAACTTATCGAAAAAATTTTAAGTTACGAAATATGTAAGACCGCAGAAATCATCTTGTTCCTCTAGGCGGGAATCAATAACAATTACACTGATTTATTAACAGAATAAAAGTATTTATTTTCGTAGCGTCAGTTTTAGAGCTCACAGGAATCGTGGGGACAGATATAAATAAATTTTCCATACAGCAATTTATTACGATGGTTATCGAGTTGAAATCATTTTTAAGTGTGCTAGTAGTCTAGAAGCAAAAAAGTTGTGAAGGATACTTCTGCCACTCTGACGGCCAGGTAATTCTTTAATAATTAACTTTAGACCTGTGAAAAAAATTAATCAATTGCCACAAACGATACAAAAAGGAATAAATTAGAATCTATTAACTAAAATTAAATTTCAATTACACCCAGATATAAAAAAGAATAACTGAAACGTGAAGTTATAATAAATTTTATCTTCGAGTAATAACTCCAGAAATTAATTCATTAAAAAAATTTATTTGTTCTAGATTATTCGAATAAATTAGTATTCGATTATTCGAATAAATTAGTATTCGAATAATTAGTATGCCAAATATTTTGTAACCACTTGCTTTCAAATAAACGATTATTCGAAAAACATTATTTTTAAAGCATGTACTTTTGTCTATTATTTGAATAATTAATGTTCGAGTAATAAGTCCACCAATTGATTATTTAGAAACTTTAAGTCAAACCATTAACTTTAAATTTAAGTAACTTCTTATTAATGATTACAGTTACAATTAATCAATTAATTCTCTAACAAATTCAGTGCAAGTTTTTGATTCTGCAAATTTTAATTTAGTATCTAAAATGTATTTCCAATTTTAATTAGTATAAAAATATATTTTTTCCAACTTGCATGTAGGTGGCATTTTTTCTATCATTTTCCTTTTAATACACTTGACTACAATTTTTGTCTATAATTTTTCATGGTTTAATGGCGAAATATAAAATAATAAAACATACATCATTCACACAAAGTCTACAAAAATAAAATATTCTGCTGTTAAGTATACTTTAGTTTAAAAAAAATATAATTGGTGACATGCTGTGGCAAAAGTAAAAAGGGAATAGAAATTTATGTGCTTGTAAAAGATAGGACACATATGCGTACAACTGTATTTGTATTTTCTTATAATTTTTTAAAAATCAATTACAAAGATTTGGTTATCCATTTGTTTTTTTAAGACAATATTTTCTAATATCTAAATCTTTTATTTTCTCACGCTTTATTTGTATTGGCATACATTCCCTTGTTTTATGTTGGAACATAAAACTAATTTTCTTTAGATATTTTTCTTCTTTTTTCTAAATTTCTAGTTGTTGGTTTTGCATTTTATTTTCTTTTCTATATTTCGACGAGTGATTTACGATGGAGTAAAGTGACATGTCTAAAAGCACAACATTAATGATTTTTGAAAAGAGAATTTTAATCATTTAACGAAGTGAGAAAGCGCAACCCAAATTTATGTCGAAAGACAAAAAAATTTGTTCAGGCTCGCGGCATTCAAACAAGTGTTAAGCTTGCTTTTCTAACATTTTATAATTGTTGAAAAAAAGTTTAATGTTCTTCACTTAAACTTTTGAAATAATTTATTTAATTTATTAAAGAAACCTTTATGTTAAATGTTAAATGAATTAAAGCGATTTGGGACCAATTAAAGGCTTGAAAATCAGCATTATTTTTTGTATACTCGATGAAGACAAATTATTGAAAATTATTTAAAATGCATTTAGTTCTAGGAAATATTTGATAGAGCATACAACTAGCATGATTTGTTGCAGATGACTATATTTTCTTCTTTTTTCGTTACGTTACGTAGCCCCGTTGTGATACGACTTACAATTTAATCAAATAATGATATTTTTTGTAAGATTGAAAACGCTTCCTATTGCAAGCGTATTATATAAAAAAAATAAAAGGTGGAGTATCTGGAGATGCTGCTGGTAAGATAATTGTGTCAAGGCTCACCAAAATCCTAATTTTAAAATCTTGCTCAATTACGCTACTGGGATCAAGCATCAGTATGCTACAAATTACTTTCCATATGACTGTGATTACCGGTTTTTACAATTTACATAAAGAAACCATGTAGAATCGAGAATATTCGGCTATTTTACACAGTTTCATTTGTGATGATTTTTTAAAAGTTGCCAGCGATAATTTCAGAACCTGTAAATGACGATTAACTTTTGGGTTAAAATAAAAAAAATTAATAAAAAATAATTTTCGAATATTCGAATATTTTTTTATTCGAGTAAAAAAAAAATAGAAAAAGACTGTCCGAAAACTATTATACGTTTTTAAGATTTTAAAACAACAGGATTTATTTGTAATTGATTATTCGAATAAATTAGTATTCGATTATTCGGACAAATTAGTGTTCGAATAATTAGTATGCCAGATATTTTGTAACCACTTGCTTTCAAATAAACGATTATTCGAAAAACATTATTTTTAAAACATGTATCTTTGTCTATTATTCGAATAATTAATATACGAGTAATAACTCCACCAATTAAATAATTGAAAAGAATTTATTTGTAATCGATTATTTAAATAAATTAGTATTCGATTATTCGAATAAATAACTGTTTGAATAATTAGTCTGCTAGATGTTGTGTAACCACTTGCTTTCAAATAAACGATTATTCGAAAAACATTATTTTTAAAGCATGGACTTTTGTCTATTATTCGAATAATTAATATTCGAGTAATAAGTCCATCAATTAATTATTTAGAAACTTTAAGTCAAGCTAATAACTTAAAATTTTAGTAACTTCTTATTAATAAATATAGTTGCGGTTTAATGAAAATTTGAAAAAAAAATATTCAAATAATTCGATTTGGTTACCAAAAAAAAGAAAAGTTATTTGAAAAATGTTGTGCTGTTCAAAATGGTTAAACATTTGATACTATTTAATTATTCGAATAAATTAGTAAACGATTATTCAAATAAATTAGTATTGGATTATTCGAATTAAACGGTATTTCAATATTTAGTGTTTGAATAATAAGTCTGCCAGATATCGTGTAAGCACATACTTCCAAAAAACAATTATTCGAAAAATTATGAGCTATTTAAATTTTTTATCGATTATTCGAATAATTAGTATTCGATTAATTAGTATTCGATTATTCGATTAATTAGTATTCGACTATTCGAATAATAAGTAGTCAAATAAACAGTCTACCAGCTGTTGTAAGTTAGTAGCTTTAAAATTTGAAAACTTCATTTTTGAAAGCCTACATCACCGTGCGTTATGATAACTTTTCATCACTACAAAAAGAAATTCGTTTCATTTTTAGAAAGTAAATAATGATTTAAAATTTTAATTCTCTTCAATACCAATTTGCAGCGTGTTGATTTGTACACTAATGTTTCGGTTGCCAATTATAATTACATTAAGCAAGCACACGCTACGTCAACATGTGTGTCGGTTTATTTCCAAAATAAAAAACATGCAATCTTTTACTTTGTTTTTAAATAAATAAAAATTATCGAACATGAATCACATATCTAAATTGTTATAAATCATAAAGACATAACAAAAAACCAAATTAAATAAACATGAAATCTTTAAAAATTTTAACAATTTAATTGTATTGAGAAGAAGAGCGTCGTTCAAAATAAATGAGTTTCTAATTTAATTATAAAATTAACAGACACAATAGCGCTAATATGAAGGCCAAAGAAATTAAAAAAAAAATATGACAAAAAAAAAACACAGATATTGTTTATTTATTTCCTGTTGAAATTAACACTTAACACACTTTTCCTGTCCAGATCATTCAACAACAACAACAAAAGTTATCAGCACTTACTCAAGCGAAGGCATACAAACATCTTTATTCACGCACTTGAATCTATTTGCACTTCACACACTCTTATCACAAATACGATTTAGTGGCGCCCACTTAATCTCACACACTTTGCCATAAGAGAGGAGACGCAAATTAAATTTTAAAATCATTATCGAACTGAATTTTAAGTAAACTTCTAAATACGAGTAATAATGGTGTGTTTTCTGAAGGACATTTTGTTATGTTTTCCTTAACATAAAACATCCCTGAATTATGCTAAAAGCCATAAAATATCTTTTTAAAGACGATAAAAATTCGTTACATAATTTGTAATTTTAAAAGATGGAAATGGGTGAAAGCTGGACTTTTCACCCTACTAAGTACCACTAAATTTTTTCAACATAAAAGTTTTTTTTACCCAAGAGTCGAATATTCATAAAAAAATCACAAAATACAAAAATCTAACTGGTTTAGCGAAAAATTTTCATCAAAAAACTTTAAAGTCCATCAAAAAATAAAAATATCACAAATTACTAAAGAACTCAACAATTATCAAAACATTAAATCTAGGAACATTCTGTGGGATACAAAATTAACACAAATCGGATTTTCTGTTTTACAAAAGATTTATTACCTCACATTAGGATGGCAGGACGGTTGCTAAGTAGCATAATTATAATGTAAAAAATATTTAAAAAGAAATGTGTGTCATAAAAATTTTAATTTACTTTACAGCATTTTTTCCTTTGATGTATATATCTGTCGCCCGTTGTATTTATTAAATTTCCTGTAATTCTTTTACAAAGTTCAAGCAGTTGTTTGCTTTTTTAGTCGATTTTGTTTTAAATGAATTGCTGACACTTTAGTTTAAGATGTTTTTGTTTGTTTAGAAGAACAATTTTTAATTAAGAGATAAAAAATGATTTTTTTTTATAAATAAAAAAGTATCATGTGATTTTGTTGCTCAATTTTGAGGCGTTTGTATTAATTCGTGTTGACAATTATTAAGAAATGAAATTTAATATTTTGGCAAGAATTATTTACAAGCCAAATGTTAAAGAAAACTTAAGTATTGTTTATAACTACAAAGCATGTAATTATTTTGGTAGCCTGAGTTCACATCCCAGCCGCTTTAATAATATCAATAGTTAAAATATGTTAAAAATAAACAAATTGCTGGACCATCCTAATAATTTCCTGCGACTTTCTATGATTTCCCATAGAAAAAGGAAAAAAAACTTAACGCTACAATACTTTCACAAAAAAAAAAAAAAGTAAAAGAAAAAAAAAACATAAAGAGGAAGAGAATCTGTAGAGCTAAAAAAGCTTATTTTCTGTTACAATTCTAAACAGTCTATCTTCTTTTTGTTCTGCCTTTCGAAACAACATTAAAAAAGTAAGTTGTAGACATTATTTCCTGAGTATTAACTTTTCTTCTTCTAATTTGTTTGCTGCAACCATAAATTGTTTTAAAGAACATAACATAGTTTTTGGGATCATGCCGCTGTCATATAATTTTTTTACCAAAACAAAAAATTCTTACTGTTCGTTCGTTAAATCGCATTATTTACTGCATTAAACATAAATTTTTAATGAAAATTTTAAACGCTCAAAAATATTAAGAAAACGCCAAATAGAAAAATGTTAATAGAAGAGATCAAAAATTTTGTTGTTTAAAGTTTTACCATTTTCCAATTATTTTTTTAAAAAAGGTTATTCGATTTTTTAAAATAAATTTAAATATTGTGAATTTGACCTTGAGAATATGAAAATATGTGGGTTCTTAAAAAAAAGTAAATAAATACCTCAATCTACTTTGTGCTACAAATAGCCAGTTTACGATTAAGACAAATCTTGAAAACAAAATTAAAATATTTGGAGAATTCACAAGGTGTCATAAATTCTTTTGTAATACGAAATATTTATTACTGTTTTGAACAATTTCTTATAACTCAGTGTGTTTTTTGAAATTAAAATCAGCTACTACCGAAAAAACAAAAAAAGTAAGAGTGCTGTATTCGGCTATGCCGAATCTTATATACCCTTCACCATACATATAAATCTGGTTTAGTAAAGTAACTCCAATAAAAAAAAGAGAATTTAAAAGTAAAAAAAAAATTTTACTTAAAAATGTTCTTAATGGGTTAAGCATTTTTAAAAATTTTACTGTTTCCTAAAAGATTTCTTCAAAAGTAGTTAAATTATGAAAAATGAAGTGCACAATCGTACTTTTTTTTTTGAAAATTTCAATGGCCCATAACTCGGAAAATATGGGCGAGCGTAAATTTTTTCACTTGATCTTTTTTCCTCATTTTTTAGTTCTCTATCGCCTTATAAATATTTTTTTTTGATTGGAGTTACTTCATTGTTCCAAATGATATGGAAAAATTGACGCAGGCATAGTGTTTTGCCCACTGCCTGAAAGGACATGGACAGATCTTGCTGCTTTTCAATGAAAACAATGTGTGATCGATTGGCGTATTTAAATTTTCTCTAGGTTACCTGGCGCCCTGGCAAAGTTGATTTTAACCCAATGGACGGACAAACAAACATTGCTCAGTCTACTTCGCTTTACATAATAACTAAATTTATTAATTTAATTAATATTTTTCATTATAAAAAGCTATCACTCACAAAATAGCCCTAAAAGAAAATATTAATTTTTTTTCTTCCTCTTTCTTTTCAGGTCTTTAGTATTACGCTCACAGAGAGCTTTTTCTGAAAGCAATGGTAAGTTTATAATTAATATGCACAGCAACCCAAGTCATTTATAATTCAATAATAAATATTAAAATAAATAATTAAAAAATTAAACATATCGTGTGGCGCTCTTCATTTAAACAAATAGCAATTAGTTAGGAATTTATGTTTTATTTGCTTTAAAATACATACACACATCTGTTTGTCTTTTTATACCTTTAAAATAACCCTGACCCTGAAACTTTATTTTTTATAATTTTATTAAGTTTCAGTTCATTAAAAATTCAATAAATCAAAAAAGATTTTATTTATTATTATTTATTTTTTATAGTTTTATTTAGTTAAACGAAAAGGTATTTTAGTAAGAAGTGATAAAAAAGAAAAAAGAAAACAATGAATACCCCCACAATATTATTCGAAATACTTGTTTAAACAACCATTTATGATGTCGCTTGCTATTAAAAATAAAATAATTATTTGTAAAAACGTAGGTGTTCATTAAAATACCATTTACAATTAATTTTTTTTGTAGTAAAGTTGATGTTTGTTAGACAGGTTTATTACCTGCTTTGACATTCCCGTTCATTCATTCATTAAATTCATTGATGTGCTGGTCATTTAGTCGGCCAACAACTTTTTCTTGGACTTATTTGTTAAAAATAAATATAATTTTTTTTTTTTTATGTACTGTTGAATTAAATTTTTTTATGTAGTCAACAATTATTAAAAACAAGAGAAATTCGTGATAAGTTTTAATGAAAGCAACAAAAAAAAAAAAAAAACATGAAATAAATAATAAATTCCATTGATGTTCATTTATAAAAATAAAACCAGTCAAAAGTAAAAAATGTTTTTTATTAATTGAATGAGAAATATAAAGTTTTCACTTTGAAGACTTTAAGGATATCAATCCCCTTAAGCACGTACCTTCAACATTAATACCATGAAGTAAAACTCAAAAAATTCGTATCCGAGTTTCCTTGGCACTACTGTAGTTGCACAATATTAAACTTTTTTGTGTTATCCGACTTTCCTTAGCGCCCACGGCAGTTGCCCAACATAAAAAAAATTTTTTTTGGAAGCTGTAATTCGACCAAAAACTAGAATAAATCGGCAACACTCTGGAGTTCGGGGTTTGAGCAGTGCAAACTTTGAAATGAACGTATAATTTTTATTTCTTCTGCGTTATTTTAGGCGCAGCATACAATAACTGTTACTGGTATCAAGAGTAAAGTGTGGACACTAGAACCGTAAAAAATGGTTCTATATTTGGTTCAAATATGTGTAATTTTTTCCTAGTTTGTATGGCTATTTGCAAGGAAGATTGAGTAGTAAATCTGTTACTTCAAATGGCAGGAAGTAAATATAGACTCTTCTACGACCTTTCTTAACTTTAAGTAATTCTACCAAAATAAGTAGAGTGTTGTTGAACTGCAAAAACAAAAAATGAAAAATATATCATCATCATATAGTATGCAACACTTTGTTATTAAAACTACATTAAAAAAAGTCGATCCCAGCTGATCTAAGAAAACTTTTTTTTGACGGATTCTTCAGCTAAAAATGCGCCTAAAATTCTGAGTTATATGTTTCTCAACGTTTTCCTTTGCATTCGTTACTGACCTAAAAAATTTGTCTCAGATTGTGATTTTCAACATCAATTCTGCCGAAATGTCTTTACTGTACATGGTCTTTAGATTTTCTATAGTGTGTAAGTTAGACGTGGTAAAAATAGAAGTCTTTGGAACTTGCAACCATTTAAAGCTACATTTTTGATACTGGACTTCAATTACAACTACCGCTTATTGTTTTAGGATTTTTGGTTGAAAAATATAAATTATTTATTATTATAGTCACATATTCTATGGAATAGTGCTGCAGACTTCTATTAAGCGCTTATCGGCAGCTGCCAAAAATTTGTTTTTGTTTGGTCACATACGGCTGTTATTAAAATGTGAGTGCTTCATTCATACTGAAATAAAATTGCACAAAAAATTTCATTTCTTTCTATGGTTTTCGCTGTCGAAAGCTTTAATAAGTCGTTTAGTTCCGAAATCTCCTTAAAAAGTTAACGCGACGTATAGTTACCACAAATGCCAACGAAGGGTCAAACAATTGAGTTGAAACGTCGATTTACAAATAATGAAAAGCGACTTTTAGAGCATTTGATTTTATTTCTTAGTAATAAACGTTTTCACTCCAAATTGCTTTAAGTTCTTCTTGCACTAATGCTTCTATCAAAATTTTTATGCTGTCTAATAAAACATGTTTTTAATTCAACTTTATGTAGATTCAAATTTATTTTCAAACGTGGGCGCTTACTACTCACTAAGTGTTGATTTTTTTGAAAGATTTTCTTTTTTTTTTCTGAACAACATGTTTTCCACCTCAAATCAATTGACAATTAACTGTAAGAAACTTATAAAAATAAAACTAAGTCATACACAAGTAATAAATCGTGTTGGTATAAATGACAAAAATAACCAGATTAAATCTAAGAAAAAAATCAAATCAGTGCAAAAAATTTACATGAAATTCCAGTCTTTTAAAGTCAATTTACAAAAAAAAAAAAAAAAAAAAATAATGTCAACTTAAGTGTTCAAGCGCAAAATAAAAAACAACAACTATAAAGAAAAAAATGTGTATGAATACAATTTATCAATAATAAATACCAGATTTAAGCGTTTATTAAAACCGCCCACAAGACAACACCCATATCCGTTCAATTATCAACGTTAAAAAATTTATTTTTTTTATTTGTTTTCATTTAAACTGGCTTTTGTTTTTGCAACTAACACAAGTTACAAAACTTGCCTAAAGGCAAATAAAATTACGGTTAATTAAAAATATACAAAAAAAAAAAAAAATCATTTAACTTAATTTGCTAAAAAAAGTAAAACAAAAACAAAAAGACATTTTTATTACTCAATGAAAATTGTTTTGAAATTGAGAAAAACGGTTAAAAAATTGAGTGGGTGGCTGCACTTAAGCAGTTATATAGTAATGCTAATCATTTTTATTAGGGACATTCACAGTATGCGTATGGTGTCGAAGAAATTAAAAATTTCTTTAAAAAAATTTTAAGCGATTCCGACGAAAATTTTGATTTTAAACATGAGTGAAGAAATTTATTCGCTAAATAGTGTTGGTTTTAAAGTATAAAAAAATATAATTCATCGATGAATTTGTAACTTAGGACCCACTGGAAAATTTTTATTTCAGGATTGTCATAGTTTTTAAAGATTATTTATTAATAAAAATAATTGAATAAAAAACTTTTATGAACTCTAAAATTTATTGAAAAAAATTTAAATATTGATTTTATTTGGAAAATAATTTTTAGAATAGTAGTTGGAAACAAAGTAGTTAGAAACAGGAAACCGTGTGCCCTATTGGGTCTTATTCACAAATTCTGTGATAAAAGGCTGGCTGGGTACTAAGACAGAATAAGAAGAACAAATACTGACACATGAAATTTTAAGGCATAAATTGCAGGTTTTCCCCTCTTATTCTATTAGATCCTAAATCTATTGGGTTGACTTTTAAAATCGGGATAGTAAACTTTAAAGCAGATAGGAATGTCGAATTACTGAAACGTTATGGAGCTCCTTTCATTCGTATAAAATTTCTTCTCAGTTCTTGCTTCGTTCTTTTTCACCCGTGTGGGTCTGAGGGAAAACGAAGAAACCGAAATGTTAAAAATTTTCGAGGTACAAAAAATTGTCTTTCATAGAAAATGAACTCGAAAAAGGTACATTGAAAAATTTACGTGCGATTATAAAAATAGACTTAAACAGTAAAAGAAGATAAACTTGTTATAAAAAGGTTTCAAATTTTCATTAAGTCATATAAAAATATTTAAATTAAAAAAAAAAAAAAAAAAACCATAAAAACTGCGATTTTAAAAAGTAACGAATCGAAAACTTTGCTATGAATAATAATATAAATAATTAATAATAGTTTAAATCAGAGCTAAATAATTTTCCCCGGTTTGAATTGAGAGCCTGTGAATATCCCTTAAAAGTTATAATAAATATAAATAATAATAATAAATTTTTAAGAAAAGCTTTCCGCCAGCACCGTGGAATTTAACAGTCAGTTATTCATTTTTAATTAACTGATTTGCTATTAAATATTGAAATACATATTTTTACCTTGAGCTAGAACTGTAAATACCCCTTAAAAAGTTCAACAGGTTCCTTTTTGTAACACTCTAAATTTTATTTCAGAATTTTTCTTTGTAATTTGTGCTTGTTTTAGTTAATTTTTCAATGTAAATTTTTTATGTTTCTGAGAACTTCTTGCCGTTTAGATGTTGATTCTTTTTAACAGTGTTTTGGCTTTTTATTTTTCCAAATAATTTTTTCTTGCAAAAAAAGTAAAATCATAAATAAACTTCAATGACTGTGTGGGTGTCAACTAAACTCGTTTCCAATAAAAAAAATTATAATGCATTTGAAACGCTAAAAAAAACTAGAACTCTAATAATTCTGACACACTTCACTTAAGCGTCAGTAGATTACTGACAGACAACCAACTGTCTTTGTCTGTCTTTCTAACTGCTGTGTTGCATTAATGTGGGAGTGTTGACAAAAACAACATGTTACATTTGACCCACTTTTTTTTTGGTTTTTTTAACCGAACAGAAACATAAATTTTATTTATTATTTTATTTTGGCAAAAAAAAAACAAAAAGGATATAAATTTATTGAAACGTTTAAAATTAAATTTATTATTGCAGTTCACGCACAACAAAATAAAAAATAAAATTTCCTTTTCTGTTCACGTTTAAACAAATTTGTAATAATTATTAATTCATTTATGTCCATCATAATTTAAAGCAATTTTTTTCTCTTTTTTCATGTTATTGTAATGTTAAACATGTACCAAATTAAGCTGGCTACTGATTGGTAAATAGTAATTTTTAAATTTAAAAGGTATTTATGGAGTTTTAAAAAAATCGGCGATATAAAACGAAATGGTAAATACTCTACGGTTTTCTTGCTTCAATTAAATTTACTTAATTAGTTGAATGGTAAAATTGTTTGTATTCAATTGCATGTATTGAATTAACTTTTACTGTATTCTCTCAAGTGCACCATGTTGGGGAACGAACTCAAGCTCAGTTATTAACATGTTGAAATTCTAAAAATAAATTTCATGCTAAATATTTTTTTATCAGACTTTTGGAATAAGAAACAAGTAAGAAGCTGAATCTTATATATCTTTCACCATATATGCAAATCTAGTTAAGTGAAGTAACTCCAATCAAAAAAAAAAAAAAAAAAAAAAAATAATAAAAAAAAAAATTAAATATTGGGGTGACAGAGAATTAAAAAATAAGAAAAAATAAAAAATAAAAATTAAATAATTTATTCCAAAAAAAAAAAAAAAAAATTTGGTATTTTCTGAGAGATCTCAAAAGCTTTTAAATGATATCTATGTTTGTATCTTAAAAAATATGGTGAACAATCGTACTTTTATAAGAAACTTTCAAAGGCCCATAACTCGGAAAACATGGGACAGCGTGAATTTTCGGACTTGATGTTTTTTTTTATTTTTAATTCTCTATTTTCTCATATATTTGTTTCTTTTTGATTGGAGTTACTTCACTTAACTAGATTTGATCCAAATGATATGAAAAAATTGGAGCCAGGCGTGAAGTTTTATCCGCTGCCTTGAAAGACATGGACCGATTTTGCTAATTATTAATAGCAAAATTTTTGCACTATGTCTTGTCGATTGGTCTTTTTTAATTTTTTTTTGTTGGTATTGCTAAACAGATCTGAGTTTCTATTTTTTCATTTAAAATAAGTGCAAATATTGAAAAGCAAATTTTGCTAAAAATAATTTCCGATTAATAATTTTTTATTAATAACTCTCATTTATGCAATTTTATGGCAAGTTTTCTTATTTTTTGTTAATTATTTTTTTGTTGTAAAAAATTCTTGCTTTGGGATGAAAATGAAACTTTGATTTGGAAATAAATTAAGTTTTCTTTTTAATTTTTTTATAAAATATTTAAAGTTGTAAATTTTAGAATAAATTTAGATTTTTTGGGTTATTTTTGATATTTTTCATATGGTCAGTTATTTTGACAAACTTCGGGGGATAATTTAGGGCATTAAATGTTGATCAAAATTTTAATAGGATATTAACCTAAATTTGGATCGCCATCAAAGGCCGCAATTTGCCCTAGATTTTTTGTTACCATGAAACTGATCACGTTAAAATTTTGCCGTTTATTAATTTGATGTCCAATTGTTGTTGCATTTTATAAATGAAAATGTTATAAATTTTCATAAAGGGAGCTGAGAGTGTTCGTATGGGTTAATTAAGTTTTAAACGCAGGATCTTAAAAAATGTTAGACTTTTTTGTCACGTCGTTGGTTTTTCTAAAAGCGATAATCAATCAAGTGGTGTGTTGATTTCTTTAACGAAAATAAAATAGAAACATTAGAAAAACAACAAAAGTTATTGTTTTGGTTCCAGAAAAGTTTGCGAAAAATATTGATTTTGTTTTAATTGCAAAATTCTATTATTTTCTCTGTGAATTAAATGAAATGAGTTCAATGAAATATTTTAAAAATACCGATTTGTTACAAACCATCTGCCCTATTCAACATACTTCCATTAAAAATGTCAGGAATCTTTATTAAATGGCATGAACTCAAAATCGTACAATTATGATTGTGTAGGCGTCATCGTATGCATTTCAAAATTTTCAAAAAAAAAAAAAAAAAAAAAAAAAAAAAAACACATCACCACACCAATAACATGTAGTGGGCGCATGCGTGTCTGGCGTTAAGAAGACAAGAAATAAAGAAAAAAAAAAATTAACACATTTAATACATTAAAAATTTACTGTAAGAGCAGCTGGAATTTAGTTGAGGTTTTGTTAATAAAGTTTCACATTCAACCAAAAGTAATAATGTCAATCAACAAAAAAAAAATAATAATTCTTTTTAATCAAAAAACCAAAACTCACAGACACACTCACACACACACATAACAAAATCCATTAAAAACACATGTAAAAAGCCACTAAATTATATTCACCTTTATTGGCAGTTTATTAAATAAACGTCACTAATGAAGCTAAAAATTTTGTCTAAAATTGTAATTTAAATCAGAGACACATTGCACATACACCCGCACACGTAAACATACATTACACACTTTTTTATGCAGAGTGTAACAGTGTTGTGTGGATATCAAAAAAAAAAAAACCTTTAAAAAAGTACTAAAATTCATAAAAGTACTGCTGTGCTAGCAAGCACTACGACTGTTTGTCTGATGATTGCATTAAGTCGTTTTGTATGATCATTAAAATTCATGACACGGCTTTAGTTTTATAGAGAATGTTTGCAAGAGTTTTTACAAAAAAGCAACACGCTCTTTTCGTTATTTTTTATTTTTTTTTTGTTGCGAATTTTGTGCATTTGATTTGACACATCGAAGTGAGTGGTAGAGGGAGGTTTTTGATTGTAAACATTCTGTTGTTGTAATTTGCTTTAAGCGATATAAAAAACCAAACAAATACGAAAATAATAAAAAAAGAATGAAATAAAATAAAAAAATATCATAAACAAAAAAGTGTTTTATATGACAAAATTGCTTGCGTGACATGTAACAACATGAAAAAAAAAAAACGAAAATGAAATTAATTTATTAATTTGCCGTTTTTTTCTTTCAATTGTTGTTGCATTCTGTAAATGAAAATGTTATAACGTTCCATAAAGGGAGCTGAGAGTGTTCGTATGGGTTAATTAAGTTTTAAATGCAGGATCTTAAACAAACAAAAAAAAAAAAAATTAAAAAAAAATTGTTAGACTCTTTTTTCACGTTGTTGGTTTTTCTAAAAACAATAATCAATCAAGTGGTGTGTTGATTTCTTAATCGAACAAATTTATTTTTGCAAGAATTGTTTTGAAAAAAAAAAAAAATAAATAAATAAATAGATTGGAAATTTATGGCGTGTTCCAAGAGTGTGAGTGTGAAGTTAAAATGTCAAGAAGGCGTAAAAAATTTTCATGTAAACAGAAAAATATCTTAAAATGATTTTAGAAAAAATAATCTGGACACAATTAGCTTATCAGTGGCTTATATTAATTTATCCTTTAACTCCTAGGAGGAAAAAAGTACCACAATAAATTATTTTCCAAAAATGTCTTTTAAACATAGACTCGAAGACTATAGATGACTTTTTCAGAACTATGTATGTGGTTTTCACTTAAAGAACAGTAGGGTTTACCCCAAGGCCTCTCGACTTATCAAACAACAAATTTTTATTTTCCCTACAAATCTGCCAAATTAGTTGAACGCAAAAAATATCACATGCTGTTTTAAGTATTTCTTTAATGTTAAATTAAATCTAAGTGTTAACACAAGATTAACCACTCGTGGCTCAAGAGCTGATATGTTCACACATCACGAAGTCATCTTTACTTCTGACTAAAAATTTCCATTATTTGTTATTTAAATCAACTTAACTTGGAGTCAAGTTTGTTTAGGGCGGCATGACAAAAATTCCAAGTACATAATGTCCACGGATATAACAGGTATATTTTCTGGTGTTTTATGTAAGAAAGAAGTAAAGTTTTTATAAACTGGCTTGCAGAAATCTTTGATAAGCGAGGCCGGTGTTAGTTATACCATAGAGAAAAAAATCCGTGCGCCCAGGCAAAGGCAGGCCATAAAGAATATCTTTGGTAAGCCAAGCCGGTGTAAGTTAAACTATGGACGAAAAAGATTTTGAGCCGGCTGAAGGCTACTTATGCAAAAAATCGTTATCATTTTAAGAGCAGACATTATGTCACTCTCACAACAGCACACTGACAACGACACAATATCCTTGGAAAGTATGAAATAGCGTCGATGATTATAATGTCACTTTTGAGTGCGACATAAAAATTTATGGACATTCTGTACGTGGACACGAAGCGAAGCTGTTGTCATTTTAAATCACTTTCATAAGTGACACCATTACAACACCGAAAACGACACAATGTCCTTGAAGAGTATGACATTTTTCAAAGCGACATGGTGTCCATTATTATTATGTCAATTTTGAGTCCGATATAAAGAACAAAAAGCGAAGCTGTTGTTGTTTTAAATGCAGACATTATGTCACTTTCATTAGTGACACCATATCTACACTAAAAAAGATAAAATGTCCTTGGACATTACGACATTTTTCAAGGCGACATAGTATCCATGATTATTATGTTAATTTAATTTGGGACATAAAGTCCTTGAACATTATGTCCATGGACGCTATGACACGCCACCATTCTTAGATTGGTACCATTATCCCTGCATGATTATTTAAGCGCCATCTCTGTCAAAAGCTTTGCAGTTTTCTAAAAATTTCCTTGAGAGGATTTTTTTAAGCTTCTAACAAAATATTATCTGCAAGATCTGAACATACAGTTACTAACCCTCTCTCTGCATGAACGGACCAGCAAAGCTTTGTTGACTGTTAAAAATTTTTGATTGTATCGTAGCTAGAAAACATAACTGACAATGAAAATGTTATTGTTTTCACCACTACCAAATGTTGTGTATGTAAACGTGTGTTGAGTGAAAGCGAAGTTTGCATTAGTAGAGGTATATACTTGCTGTGAGTCAGGAGTTCAACTCCCATCAGTGTGTTCTTAGTGTAGAGAAAAACATTCATTTTTAAGTAGCAGCGATTGAGTAAGTTTTTTTTTAAAGATAAATAAACAAGTGGAAAATAGCAGTTCAAGCTTTTTGGAGTTTTTAAAATAAAAAGAAGTTGTTGTGTAGCTGCGGTAAATTAGCCTGCAGTAGAGTATAACAGTAGATAAACTAATTGAGCCTGTATAGTAAAATAAGGTAATCATGTTTCAAATCTTGACAAAATCTTGTCCAGTTACATAAATTTATTTTTGCATGTTTGTTGAAAGAGAGATCGTTGGAAAAAATTTAGTCTGGGACACAGTATAACACATTTTGCAGGCTAGAAACTTCTAAGTTTTGAAAATTTAAAACGCTGTAATATTTTTAGAAGATCAATGATACAAACAATTTTCAAGGTTTGAGCCTATACGTAATAGTAAAACTTTAAAAGCAGGCTATATCCTGGTTCCATCGAAAATCTTAAAAAAACTTTCTTTTAGCTTTCTCGTTGTAGCATCATAATAAGATTCTTATAGTTCACGGGATATTCTGATCATAAGGTAAGACAGTAAGATCTAATTTTATTAGACATGGTCTTTTGTGGGCTTTTTTCATAAAAGGAGCTGACATGAATTCAAATAAAACATAAGGGTTTGGATATTAAATACAATTCCGCTTTAGGAGATTGAACAAAAGTCGGCCTTTAAGTCTTTGACATAAAAAAGTAAATGTTAACGCAAAGGCTTAGTGCGCTTTTAATAAATAAGAAATAATTGTTACAAGTCAAGAGCTATTTTTTTAGTAACAAGAACGGCGCATATTAGTTGAGAACGTTGGTTACTTTAAAAGAATCTAATTAAAATTAAGAATAACTTGTCAGTCCTCATTAATTTCCTATACGGTAAATGGCGCAAGCGACAACTTTCGCAAAAAAGACGTTGGATAAAGTTTACATTTATTTAACATGGTCATGTCGCAATATAACTCCATTTCTATCGATTTAACTTGCTTTATTTGCTCCATTTGGCGTTGCCACATTTCTTTTATGATCCAAAAGTAATATAAAAGCATGAAAATGATTATTTTTTTAACAAAACTTTTTAATTAAAAAAAACTTTTCAATAAAAACATTTTTTTTAATTTCAACAATATGACGGTCAATTAAGATTACTTTTGCAGTACCTTGTGGTAGAGTAATAAAGCTTAACTTTCTACCATAAAATTAACTATAATTTTTAAAAAGCTTTTAAAAACGCTTAGAGCTTTTAAAAGCATTGGTAACAATGTTTCTCTTTCAAAATTTTATTTCCACCCATATTTATACAACTTTTATACTTCCACATCTAGAATCTAGATAAAAAAGTAACACCTTATCAAAACTTTGTTTTTTTGTTTTTACGAAATATTCAGTTATTATAATTATCTCTAGTTCTTTTACCATTAATTGTTTATACCGCCTGTTTATACAGAAAAGAAAAAAATTAGAAGTTAGAGAAACTAATAATAAGTGTCTTCCAAATAAAATGTATTACTCAATCAACAGCCACAAATTGTGGACACAGAGAATATAAAAAAAAAAAAAATAAAGACAAAAACAAAAAATCTAAATGAGATAATAAAATTAGAATAAATAGAAATTATTAAAAATGAATTGAAAAAAGAAAAAATGAATTTAGTATTAAATTCTAAACGAAATAGAAAAAACGAAAAAATGTGCTTAAAATTATGAACAGAAAGTGGTTACGGAATTTAATAAAAATAAATGTTTTTCAATAATAAAAAAGAAAGAAAAAACTGATTAAAAATGTTTTTAAATTTGTTTCTATTAATTTTATTATTTCTATGGTATTGGAATAAATACAAAAGAAATGACGACCAGCAGGCTGAAAACAGTTTAAAGTTGGAGTGCAAGAAATTATTGGATTTAAGACGGATACCGGAAATAGGTAGTAAGTCTTTTCTTTTATACCGAAAGCCAAAAAACAATAAAATATTTGATTTATGAAAATATAATTCACAAATTAGTTTTTGTAGATTATCAATCAACGAAACTTAAAGAAATAAAGAGTCATCTTAAAAAATAAATCAATACATAAAATGAGGGAAAGCGACCAAAAACATTTCTCTTCGTTTTTTTATTTTCAATATTTAAATTTTTAACTCACCTTTGCTGCAAGTGAATCATTTCTGAAAAAAATTTAACTTATTGAAATTTGTTTAAGGTTTTAAAAATTCTAAGTTCTCACTAAAGTTCAATGCATTTTTTTTGTTTGTTTTTTTTTTTTTTTTTTTTTTGGGAAATTTAAATTACTGAAATTCTGGTTTTTTATGTTTAACTCAGAAATTCAAAATTTGTATGTTATGACACTCTTGAAACAGAAGCTCAATACAGTCTAGTTTTTGATATTCAAACTTTAAGAAATATAGTTTCCTATTTTATGGATAGAAGCCAGTTGACATTATTTATTAAGCTTTAACTTATGCTAAATACTAAGATTTATTACAAAGTACTTAAATGATCACACGATATCACTGTACTCCTTGTGGGCTTCTGCGGATATTTTCTATGTTTCGGACTGCTGCAGTGACTCGAATTTGGATGATAAGTAAACGATGGTTTTAACAAATATAAGATGTGGGTTCCTAAAATTCTGTATTCGGAAGCCTTCTCGTAATCGCCTACATCATTCTAGAAGTTTGGCTATGGTATGGTCAGCTTAACACATTTATTCTAAGCCTCTGTACGAGTTACATTACGAATATAGGAAAAATATAAAGGGGCATGTATATGCTGCTCTTATAAAACAAGAAAAAAGCAAATTTAATAAAACAATGTTTCCTTCATTGCCTCAAAATTGCAGTCGTTTTACAATTTAGTTTAACATTTGCACCTGCATGAAAATAAGAACCATATATTTTTCCTCAGACACTCAAAAAAAAAGTACCTCTTCCATTTAAAAACAAACAGAAAATATATTATTTAATGCAACTATTTTCTCTTTAAAACACGCATTAGTTATCTTTCACTAGCTATCAAACAAAATTAAAATTATGAAGCTTGCTTCACTGTTAGTTGCCTGTTGACGGAAGCAGTTTTGCTATTTCAGTTAAGAGCTGGGAAATTAAAAATGTCATAACTTCTAGACCCGCCCTCAAAAAAAATTAGAAGGCAGCAAAATAAAATAAATCATATGATTTGCTTCAATGTAAAATTTAAGCTTGATTTAAGATCGAGCTCGTTGCTATTCAAAGAAGATCAAAACTTGCACCAAATCCCGTTTCCTTCGCAGAAAAGAGTGTGTGACAGTTTCTACAGTAGTAGTTTTTGCTACCTGGTTGTTCTCATGAACTCTATGTCAGCCAGTTCGCATGACACTGCCCATGGCTTGGTAAGATCGGATTCAAGCCCCTAGGATAACAAATCATGCAGGTTTGCTTACCTCAAGTCATCGTTTTGATTCAACACTTTATCAATTATTTTTATATCTCTTACGAAATTTCTATTTGTGGATACTAATTTGTGTTTTAGCTTTTTTATCTTTTACATGGAAGATACGCAAATTCTTCCAATATCTCTATTGGCTGGCGCGACCCTAAAAATAAGTCTCTACTTTTTTATTTAACTCCTACGAGGCTTGAAGAAAGTAGTTTAATCGGAGCTCTATTTTAGGTCTATAAGTATTCAGAGTTTGCAGGCAAGTCCACACTGATTTAAAAATTTGATTTAATAAATTATTTAGTTAAAAATAAAGCTTTTTATTTTGAATTAAATATAATATTTATTCAATTATTTAATTAATTTTTTAATTTAATTTAATAGAAAATGTTGTCTTTTATTTTTTAAATACCTTATTAAGCCAATTAAAAATTCAATTTTAAGATTTTAATTTAAATGCAAAACCTTTTTTCTGTGTTTAAGATTTAATTATTTAAAATCAAATTTAAAAACAAAAAAACCACTTACTGTGTCACATTATTTATTTGACATTTGAACTGAATGTTATAAACATTTTACTTAAACTTAATTTACTGCAAATTTCTACTTGAAAGAATATGGCATAAATACCACAATAAATATTTATTTATTAAATGTAAAAAAATGTTAAAGCAAACAATTTAAATTTTTTTTATGCTAAATCTTTTTTCTACTGTTCGTTTCTTTTGTTCAACTCTGCTGTAGGTAATTTACCACAATATGCCAATGTACGCAGCTGTAATTGTTGTCCTTATGGCTATCACATCGATTTGGATTTTGTACGCTATTGTGAAGCGCTGGCCAATGCCAAACCATCTGAAGAAGAATTACAACGACGCAGTCGCCGACGATCACGAAAATCAATGGAATTTATGTTGGGTTTGGACTCAATATTCGATCAATGGGATGCTAGCGATAGACAGCAAACATTAACCGAGGTAAGATGGTTATTTTTTTGTTTAATTTTGGATTGCTTTGCTTTATCTGCCACAATAAGCTGTATGTTGATTTTTTTTTTGGCTGGGTATATGGTGTGTTTGTGTGTCTCGCAAAATGTGCACTCAAGTGTAGGTTGAAATAAAAGAAAATCAAATAATTTATGCCGCCTATTGAAAATTTAATGAAAAAAAATTTTGTTTTGTAGGATTTGAAGTTGAATTATGAAGGTATTATTTGCAAAATGTATTCATTCGTTTTGTTTTTTAGAGTATGGTTTTGGCAACTGTTCCTTATTTTATTATTCCAATTCAATGAGCGGGCGTTTTTTGCTTAAATATTTAGTTTAAATAATTTATTGCCAAATACTTTACAGCTGACTTCTTTGTGTTAAATATGTGACTTAAGGAAAAGTGTTTAATTGTTGTTTAGGATTTTTTAGTAAAAAAAAAATATTTAATTTAAGATTTTATTAAACGGCCTAATTTTCTTTTAATAAGTTGATGCAATATTTCATTAATTTAATGTTCATTTTTATGCAATCTTAAAAAAAAATCATAAAAATTTCTTTAGTTCATAAAAACTTTCAACACTTTAGGAAAAGATTTTAAAGTGAACAAAATATTGCTTTTAAAACGCAGCACATCAAATTAATAAACAAGATTTCTGGCTGCCAAGTTTTGCAAGGAGTTTTTATTTTCTCAACTGAAGCGAATTTGAGGCCATAAAAATACTTTGTTTGTTTGATCTGCAAAAAACTGTAAACCAAATCATACAGAGTGGTTTAGGGAACTTTAACAGGCAGGCAGGCGATAAAGCCAACACGACAGCCATTAAAAGGCAATTTTAAGAGTGTGACAAAATGTATTAAATGCAAACAGTAAACTGTAGCTGATTTTTTAACACGTGTTAAAGACATCAAAGCAGCCCATTAAAAAAACAAGAACAGACAAACACACATGCACGCATATATCAACATAAGCAGGAACAATTATGAACAGCTTTCACTCATCACTTTAATGAAATTTAATTGATTTTTATGAAAAAAAACCAAAAAAAAAAAAAAACTATATTCAAAAATATTCTTTTTTTTAGTTGCCACAAGAAAATGAACTGGACTCTCCCTATCATAGTCTGCAGCGTACACCTTCATTTACCTCTACAGCCTGCCAGTATCAGCCTTTGCGTCAACGTTCTTCTTCAGTGCCGCGTTTTACTTATAGTTCACAAAATTCTCACTATCCCCGATCCGAGTCACCTTTTGGTACGGCCTCATCCAGTTGCTCCTCGTATCGTGGAGCTGAAAGTGATGTACCCTATCCGATGCGTAAGCCTGCCGTAAGTCCACCAGAAACCAAAGCTTTTTTACATGATGCCTTAGATGAGGTGTGTAGTGATTTTGAAAGAACCCTGGAAAGAGCTTCGGCAAAACGTAAAAAGGTGGGCCAAAAACATGAAACAGTTGGTAGGGGCATTGCAGGGAAAATGTTTACACCCGGACTTAATAGTTACTTAAGTATGGATCGTAATAATAATCATGCAAATGTTATGAGCTTAAGCTACCAAGAGAAGTCACGTAATGGCGGCTGGTCTTGGGACTCAGCAAGTTATATAAATCGAGGTATGTTTTCTAAATTTTAATTTTTTAATGCAACATAAATGAAGGAATTTTCTATAATTAAGATTTTAAGTTATTAATTAAGCATCTTTTTCTTCGCCACCATTAATTATATCTTAATTTCAAACATAAAACACACACATTAAACTATTTGACAACTTGATCATTTCATCGCCTGCAACTTCTTTAGATTTGAATTTTGAACTTTTTATTTTTACACTTCTCTTAATCATTTCATTCGTAACGTTTTTATTTATTTATTTTTTTTTTTTTGAAACTTATTTAGAAATCACTTTGATCACTGTATATCAAATTGGATATTTGAAACTTCTTGTTTGCATTTTATGCAAATTAGACAGTTTTTTTTTTTTTGATGCTTCGTTTTTATGTTTTATTTACACTGCATAAAGCATTGTGAAGATCACGTTCATTTCACATCAAATGTGTCGTTGCAAAATCTCTTAATGCTAAATTTTATTTATTTTTTTTATTTTTTTTTTATTTTTTTTATACTTCGTCGTCATTTTGTTAAGAGTTAACAAGCTAATTTTGGATTCAATAGAATTTTACGTTATTTCTAAAAAAAAACAAATAATTTAAAATACTAAAAAGCGCTCACTGTCGCTTAAAAAAATGAGATAGAGAAGATATCGATTGATTTTATTTATTTGTTTAAAATTTTGAAAATCGTTCAAAGTGTCAAAATATTAGAAAAGATCTAAGTTTATTTTTTAATTGAGTTTAAGAGTTCCGTATCATAAGGGAAAAAAGATAATCCTGTTTTTATTGTAACAAATGCTATCTGTCTCTTCGTCGGCCAGAAACCCCTGTCTCTGGTATCGTAATAGATTGACTCTTGAAGTTTTTACAGAAGGTGTATTAATAGAAACGATTAAAAAGAAAATATTAAAAAAATTAAAAAAAAAAATTAAAGGGTGCTCCAAAATTGATGTGATATTGCTAAAAATAATGTTATTTTTGAACTGTCAGAGGCAATCACGAAGACTTTGCACAGTGTATGTTCTATACAGCAACAAATAAAAACAACAAAACTTTAAGTAAAAGGGTGCCCCAATAGTGCTGTCACATTTCATGTGCTTGTTCTTGTTTATAACCCACAATAGGCTGATACGTGAAATTTTGTTTTTTTTTTACCGCCATGAACACCAGGACAATAAATTAAAAAAACATAAAAAGGGTGCTCCTATAGTGATGTGTTTTTAATATATATGGCCTTAGTTTTTCAAACGCGAAAGTCAGAAATTTATAATTTGCACGGAGTATATTTAATCTAACCACTATAAAAATATTATAAACAATTATTTTCAAAAAAAAAGGTGTTTCCATACAGGCTGTGCTTTTGACAAAAATGGGCTTATGGTTTAATCCGTTATTGGCAGACACTTTAACTTTACTTAGTAAAGAGTACCAATTCTGCTACAAGAATAAGCAAATTTAATTAAGCATTCAAGTTTCTTTCCATAGAAGAATGATTAAGAAAAAAATTGTCTCACCTTTTAGATCGTAAATGGCTATCACTTTAAATTTTCAACTAAAAATAACAAAACATAACGCCATTGTGGGGCAGAATTAAAATATTTTAAAAATAACACAACCTTTTTATTAGGTCTAACCTGATTGATCCAAAATTTCACACGAGCATAGCAAAGAAGTATTCGAACTTATCCCAATTTTCAGGGATGGCGCTATGTTATCTCAAATTTGGGTACCTCGCGCCTGCAAATTTTTCTAGTGCTTGGCAATTGTTCAATTTTTGTATAATTTTTATAAGTTATACGACTTGTCAATACCTTACAAACTGTGCTTTAATTTGCATATTTATGTTTACAAATGATCGAGTTATAAGCATTTTAAATTTTATAATTTTTTTTTAATAAAATAAAATGATTCTGCAGAATTCTCAGAATTGCTGCAAGAAAAAGTGCCGTGTGTGAGCTCGCTATTATTTTTGTAACAGTGCTATAATGTTTAGAAAAGGAATAGATGAGAGATAAGACAAAGGAGAAAGATAGATATAGCGGTTTTATTAGTTATGTTACTTTGCCCGCGAATATGCTGTGAAGAAGTACCGACGAAGGAGGCTGCATGTTAAATGTAAATTTTGAATATGTATTTATACCATTAAACAAAAAAAAATTTTTTTATTTTTTGTTGTCACAGGGGATGAACCCTGGCCGTGTTTACCATTTTGACTACAGTAGCCACTTGGTCCAGTTTTTTCAAAATATTCGGTACAGCTATCAGCAAAATTTAAATAGAAGAAATTTAAAAATTATACGATTCTTAATTTAAGAGGCCCAAAATAATGGCATTTTGCTATTTAAGTCTAGTCAGTCATCAATCTTTTTTTGTGATATAAACAATTTTTTTAACAAATATCAGAAATTTTTTATTGTTGTTCAAGATAACTATATCGTAAAAAATTTGTCATTTTGTGGAAGATGTAGGTCCTTCAATGTGACCCATTTTGATCGAAATTTTGACTTTAGCCAAAATGCTCTAAAACCTCAATCGGAAAAAAGAAGCTCGCTGTAATTAAGCTACAATACTTCGAATTGTTGCTGAAAGTAGTTTATGAGCCTTAGTCCATTTGTGGACTTTGTTACAAAAAAAATTCGTTTCTGCAAATTATGTAAACTCAAGCAGATCCTAACAATTTTTGCATACAGGTAACGTAAAATATTGGACCAACTACAATATGAAAATATTCAATTTTATTGTAAGTGATCCTAAATAAAAGACAAGCATTGTTTTGTAAATTTTTAAAAAAGAAAGCCATACAAAATCACTTTACCACACATGCATTTCGAGTGATCGAAAAAAAAAATAGAAACTCAACTCTAAATACATGTTTGTATTATCGTTTTCTACAGTTACAGTTATTATTCAAGCAAAACATTATAGAATTTTATCTGCAGAATTAATATTTGGGGATCAAATATTAAAAAATATTATTTATTATGACTAGAGTATTGTTTATATTGTTGCAGAAATCAAAGTATGGTTCTTTTGACTACATAATAAGCATTTTTTTCTCTGAGTGTAGGTGTGTTTTACAGTATTTATTTAACTTATACCGCATTTAGACTAGGCAATTTTTCATGAAAATTGCATGAAATTTTTGCTTGTTGGTGAAGAAAGAGGAGTAAGCAATATGGTATTACTGGGATTTTGAGGGTATATTATTTTTGCTTATGTTTATTTTTAAATAACGCATATCGCTGCAACTTAAATAAGGAATTGAGAAAAAAATGCCTCAAAAAATTGCATAGTGTAAATCTGGACTTAATATACGGATGCCCGTATAAAATGTCTTATTTCTGATTTAATTGATTTTTCGTTCTATTCGACTATTTATAACTGATTTCTGGGATATTATTTTTGTTAGGGTGGTCTTTCTATAAAATAGGATCTTAACCCAGAGTATGATTTGATTCATTTGTAGTTGGGTAAGAGTTACTTTATTATCTCTTCTAAACTAAATTGTTATGCAATATGACACCAAGCAGATTTGTTTTAAATAAACATCAGTGTAATTTTATAACTGAACTTCCCTTTTTTCTGAAACTTATTTTAATTAATTAAGCTAGCAGTGCCCACGCCGCGTATCATTTCTAATTGTCTTGAAAATAAATTTAAGAAAAATGTGTTGTAGAGTTCTATAAATAGAGTTAAAAAATTTCCATCTACCAAAATAAAATGTACTGACAACTGCTTTAGTCTATTATGCCGCTAAGATTGGGTGCTTTTACATTTGTTTCTCCAGTTTCTTTACGAAATGACATATTTTTATGAAAAAAAATTTCTATATTTGAACCAAGGTTTTAAGGAACCACTTTACAAAATTTTATTCAAATCCATCCAGCAGTTTTTACGTGATGCGAACACACACAGAGAGACATACAAAAATTCAAAAAATAATTCATGTACAGAAATGACCCCGTTCTCTTTTATTACTGTTTACTTAACAAGGAATTATAGCAATTATTTTTTGTTAACTGGTAAAGTCTATTTTTTGATCGCCCAAATTTTTTAAATATATTTAAATTAAATATTAATTTTTTTATAATACAAAAATGGAACTGCAATTTACCTGTTAAAAGCCAAGTTTAGTTGAGAAGTTACTAGGATTCAGTGGATAGATATATTAAAAATAACCATAAAAAATTTTCCTTAAAATAGTCATTTCCAGGATTCAAAGTTTTTTTAAAACAATATTTTTTCTGGTTTTCGTTTTTCCATATCAAAACATTTTTTTGTATCAAATGTTATAGTTGGCTTTAAAAAATCATTTTTGACATGAAACAAATATTTTGCAACCAAATAAATTTGCCAAAAAGTACAAACACAACAGGAGAACATATTTTATTTTTTTATATGTTAAAAAATCATCACTATAAATACAGCTACTTTGTGACATGTGACGCAGCAATAACAATGTATATTGTGATAAAATGAAAAACTAAAAAAAAAAACAAAGTATCTTTTCAAACTCGTGTGTGTATTTTGTTTTTGTTAAAATGACGTGGGAAAATGAACTAAAATAGAAAACACACCATTTGTCGAAATGTGGTGCATGTTTTATATATTTTTTTTTAATAAAAATAAAGTTTTTTATTTTTTTATTTGTGCTTTAAAATGTTTGCACGAGTTCTACTGAGTGATTCATAGACTCACGCAACTGGCTGTTATTATTAGAAACAAATCACAAAGAAAAAACATTAAATGATCTAAAATAAAAAATTGTATAAAATTATTGCAAAAAAAAAAAAAAAACAATCAAATAACTAATGTTTATTTAATATTTACAAGTATTGTTAAATTTTTATTTTATATTAAAAAAAAAAAACACAAAAATAAATTAATACCCGCCAGCTGTTTTTTTAAAATTTTAGCAAAAAAATTTTAGCAACTAAAAAAATAAATAAATTAAATATTATGACCCACCACCATATTTGTCATTTTGGAAAATTTGTTTGTACAAAATTGAATGTTATTTTTTAAAAAAACCACTAACGAGATTTATGCAACCCACTATCTTTGAACAATTTTTTTTATATTCAATCATTGAAATGCTTAAATTTGAAATAATAATTTTTTCCATTTTGTGGCTTTTAAAATTCCTCACTTGCCAAAATCAGCAGAAACACAACAGAAAATCCAATTGAAAATTTAAATTTTTTAAACGTTTTCATATTTGCAAGACGACTACACGTATTATTAATAAAACTAAAAAGGAATATTATTCTTATTAGAGGTTTAAATGTTCTTTGGCTTAGTTTGATTTTATAGTAGATTTCAAAAAATTATTTTTTATTTTGTTTTAAAAGTTATTTAAAATTATTAAATAATCTTTTACAAGACATTTAGGCATTTTTGTAAAAAAAAAAAAAAAATGTGCACAGTGGGGCACAAAAAAAAAAACATGAAAGTGCTATATATGGTTATGCAGAATGTATATCAATTTTGTTTAGTAAAGTAACTCCAATAAAAATAAATTTTAAGGTGACAGAGAATTAAAAAATAAAGAAAAAATTTTGTACTATAAATAATTTAACATAAAAATGTCACCGGCTCTTAATGGGTAAAACATTTTTTTTTAAATTTTGGTATTACCTGAAATATGTCTTCAAAAGCTTTTAAATGATACCCATATTGACTATATTGAAAAGCGGAACGCTTTATGATAATTTCAGAGGCCCATAACTCGAAATATATGGGCGAGAGCCAAATTTTTAATTTGATTTTATTTTTGTAATTCTCTATCGCCCCATTTATTTCCTTTTTTGATTCGAGTTACTTTATTGCGAGTTGTTTGGCCTTCTGCCTTGAAGGACATGGACCAATCTTGCTGATTTCCAATAGTAAACTTTTCGAAACTATGTCTGATCGATTAGCGCATATAAATTTTCTCTAGCTCATCTAGTACCTTGGCACCACTATCACGGTCGAACACAGACGGACATCGCTCAAACATATATTTTTTATGGGGTCTAAAATATATATTGTAGAAATTACAAACGGAATGACAGACTTATGTACAGCCTACACCTTCAAAGCCTTACATACAGTATTGTCTTTGAAGTGAAAATTAATGTTTTCGACGCCCTGAAATGAAAGCAAATCCTCACCCTAATACTTGGAAAGAATGAAGGCTAAAGTTTAAAAAATTTAGTAGACGAAGAGACGGAAAAGTCCGAAAACTATTTATACAGTTGTGTTTTACAAATATTTATTTCTCAACTACTAAAGTCTTCTGTGTAAACAGTCCAAATCTAAATTGCACACCTAATATATTTAATGTGAAATTCATGTCTTACGGTTTAATATTTATCTGTTTGCATTTTAATTTATTTTGTTTCGATAGTTTTTTTTTGCATAAACTTATGGCAAAGATTTAATGTAATTTTGAAATGCAAATTTTTGTTGTTTTATATTTGTCTATAGAATAAATTACTATTTTATTTATTGTTTTTGTAACAAAAAAAAAAAAAGAATTGGGTAATTGGAGTTATTTTGTTATGTTTACAATTGCATTTAAGAAAAATTACACGCAAGTTATTTGGCAGCATTCAATAAATTTATTTCATTGTTGAAAACCAAATTGTTATTTTGAATCGATTTCGAGATTTTGATTTATAATAATAAAAATAATAATTCTTTTGAAATGTATAAAAAAATTGTGCCCCTCAAATTTTTGAACTCTGAGTCTTTTTATTTTTTTTAACTTTTTTTTTAAATCATTAAAAAGAGCAATTAAATTGGTACTTTTTATTTTAAGCTTTTAATTTTCGATTTGTTTACTAGAGAGTTTTAATTCTCTATTTTTTTATGTTCCATTTTTTGTGACGTTTCGATTTCTTATTTGAAAGCTGATTCTGGTTTCTGGTGAAATTATAAATTTTTAGTAAATTTCCGTTTTTTATCATATAATTTTCTACCGCATCTTTTTGTTATTTTTTATTTTTGTTGAACGGGTTGATTTTTGTTAAATTAATTTTTTTTCAATTAAATATTTTTCTTTAAGAAAATGTAGTTTCTTTTTCGAATATAATTTTTGAAAGAGTTGGTATTTTCGCTATCAAACACAGATTCAGTGCACTACGAACTAATATCTTAGGAGCACAGAACGTTATACCCTACTTCATGTCCATTAACTTTCACATGATAGCGACATAAAAATGTCTGCAAAACAGTGAGACCGAAGGCTTTCGGATGTTGGTGATCGATGACGTGTAACCATTTGAGGATCATGGGGATTTTGCCTCCGATCCTGTATCAATATTTTGACTATGCCAATTCTAACTCAGACTTTGAGAGAGTGTTAAAAGCTTTCGTCCCCTTTAAGAGTTTTACGGAACTTACACTATGCAATTTTCCATGAAACTGGCACGAACTTTTTGTTTTGTGGTGAAGCAAGAAGGATAAGCATTCCTTAAATTTTGAGGGCATGTTTTTGTTGGTTATGTATTGTTTAAAATAATGAATTACACCTCAACTTAAAAGGAGAATTAAAAAAAAATTGCTTAAAAATGACACAGTATAAAAGTGGAATAAGTAGTGTAAAGGCATCACTATAGGAAACTATGACATCAAAGTGCTCTCAGAGGAGTTGTGGTTTTAGGTTTGCTGTCTTCTTGGAAAAATTGGGCACCTTCCGGACCATTGCAGCAGCAATATTTGAGAGCACAGTCCACTTGTATTGTATGTCCATTCTTTAAGGTACTTACGGCTACTTTATTTTCTTAGGGTTTAGTACTATCACTCTCTCGATTTTAGCGATTTTCAAATCTCTTACCGCAGTAACTTTATGTTTTGAAACGTAATCTTAGACGTTCACACAAAATGTGCGCTTGTGTCTTAGCTTCTTTAAGCCACAGTCTGAGAATAAAGTTTCCGATAATTAAAGTTTCCATGACCTTTTTTTAGTACAGTCATCAAGCTGAAGTATCTCTCCAATAACAACCAACTTTTTAGACAGTCTGCCCCTAAAAGTGCCTTTATGAAGCTATTCTTATCCATAAAGTCGCGGTCTTATTTGCTTCTATTAAAATTAGAGTTAATAATTTCCTATTAATGGTTAAACTGGAGGTCGATAATTATTCAGAACTTGGGCGACTTATCGTAACCAGGATATCTAACAAGGATTCCCGATAGTCACCACCAGAAGCTATAAATAGAACTTCTGACGTTAGATACAGTATGGGTAAACCAATTCTAACCATGTGGACTTTGTCTAACAGCCTATAACTCCTACAAATAAATATTATCTTTTCATACTTCAATATTTTTTATAAGCTCCTAAAAGTATGCTTGCATAACCTAACGGGTCAAGTTATGAAATTTATTTATATGAAAAGTAAGCTAAATTATTTTTTTTAAGTATCATAATTAACTAAGAGAAATCTTAGAAGAGAAAGAAAAAAATACAAAAAAAAAACACTCTTTTTTTCGTTACAGTTAAAAGGAAAAATTATGTTTTGTAATTCAAAACAAAAAGAAAAGCTAGTAATTGCTGAAGCTTTATTCAAGATAAAGTTTAAGATAATAAAACTTAAAGTTAATCACACCATTAATACTATAATTAAAGTAACTGAACCAGATTGTTTATAAAAATATAACAATAACAAAATTGTTGGAATAAATAAGTAAAAGATAATACAAAGAAAAAAAAAAACGAGTGGTTTTCATTTATTTTGTATTTCTTATCTTGAAAAAACAATTTACACAACAATTAAATTTATTTTATTTTGTTTTAATTTATTTATTTCTTTTTGCAAAAGAGAGGAATTTTTAATGATTAAAAATTAAATGATTTTTAATTACGTTAAATTATCTTTTGCAGAGCCCGCTTTAAAGAATCTTGATTTGTTTTATTTAATATTTGCAGGTTTCTTTTTTTTTTCTTTTCAAAATAGAAAAAAGTAAATTTTATTTTTTTTAAGGTAATATTTTTTTCTTCTTCTCATCAATATATGAGTGTTTTATGTGTTTATTTTTTGTTTTCTGTTTTTTTTCGCAGTAGACATGATTTAGTTTGTAGAAAACTTTCGAAACGAACACATTAAAATTATGGCAAAATAATCAAAAATAAGCGATTTTTTTTCTGGCTCAAATAATATAATTGTTTTTTGTTATTGTTATAGTCTTAGTAGTTTCTTAAATTAAGTACATTATAAGTTAAAATATAAAATGTAATTTTTCTATAAAAGTAATGAAAATATTTGCAGTTTAAGCCAAAAGTGAATAAAATTATTCGAAAGTTACAACGAAAAATTAAAGTGATTTATTAAAATAGAAAATTAAGTCATAAAATAAATTATTGTCCAATAAAAATTTACAAAGTTAAAAAAGAGATTAAAATTTTCAAAACTGTAAAAATCAAATTAACAAAAAAAAAAAAAAAAAAATAAAATAAATAAATAAATAATAATGAAATCAAAACCGAAAATTATGTAAGAAAATTATGCGCAACATAGAAAAATTTCTTGGAAAGCTGGTTTTGTTAACCAATTTGTTTTAATATAAAAGAAATTTTGTTAGTTTTTGCTTCAGCGTAGAGTTGTCACTACACTAGAACTACACTAGACGGAAAGAAATTGAGATTAAACTGGTCACATTTTTAGTTATAGAGTGCTATTCCCCAGTTATATCATTTTTTTAACGTGTCGTTATCACTGGAAGAAATTCAATTGAAAATGTTTTATTGGTCTGTTTCATTTATCCGATTAGAACTTAAAGAATAAATTATTCGGGAAATTGTCTATTTTCCGTAATTTTTGTAAAACTTAAATGGCTTTACCTGCTTCTTTAGAAGCGTTAGGTAAAAAGGTCTAACATCACCTTTTTATTAAAAAGGAAGGCTTATATTTATAATCAAAGCGGTAAGTAGGGCAATAGAAGAGTAAGAAAGAAGGTAATGTGAGTAATTTTGGGGCATCCAAAAATTAATTTGTATACGATGCCATAGTAAGGTTTTACGGCTTCAAGTGGGAGGGCTTAGGTCTTCTGGCAGAACACCAACCAGAGGTATTTTGTGTGTGCGCATACAGGGAACTGGCTAGACATACTTCGGGATTCAAAAATTGGAAATAATGACACTCTTTTTTAATTTTCCAACGACAGCTGGTATGATTTTTTAAAGCTGCTGAAATAATTAGAGGTGTTGGCAAGAACCACCCCAAAACGGCGAGCCCTAGCCAGAGCTAACGCTAGGATGCCAGCGCGGCCAGCAATCTGTTAACCAGCAAATGTTTCCATTTGCTTTCCTCACTTTCACGCAGCAGCCGCTTCTTTAGTTTTTTTTTACCTTTTTCAAATATTTAATTTATTTGAAAGTAACTAAACAGAACGCAGTCTCTGTGTCACTACACACTTTTTAAGGTTTTCTTATACTCCGTTTTACCTGTTTTAATTTTTTTTCAATGCAATTTTTTATAAACACAATATCAACTCATATGCCATCTGTATAATTAGCCTTGAAAGGTTTTAGAACTTATTGAAAAATAATGTTCTAAGGAAAGATAAATAAAAAACAATCAAAAGGGGTGAATTAATTTTAATTATAATTCTTTTTTAACAAAACTTTTTATTAAAGGATAATTTTTAAAAAGCTTATATGGAAAATAGACAGAAGTCTAGTCGGTCGGTTATTTATCTTCCTAATATTAAATGACGGTAGTCAGAAGTTGCAACTTTATAAGGGACTGTCTCTCTGCTAGGACTGCTGTGTAGGCTTTAGAAAAAAAAATTTTCTCTTTAAGACTACGAAACAGAAAGAAAGATAAATTAAAAATATTAAAAAGTATTTTTAATAAATATAGAGTCATGTTTTGTTATTTGTTTATGGTTCTATTAACTGGGTCCTAATTCCAGATCTTTTTTATTAAAATTTTTAAAAAAAAAATCATGTTTAGCGACGAGATAAGCAATGCGCTTCCTAGTCCAAATAAAATTTCCTTAAAATTCAAATTGGTTTTAAGAGGTCTTAAAAAATTGAAGTTCTTAAAACTCTGCCAACTTCTTTTTTTTTGACAAAAGCAAAATATCATTCAAACTTGTTCAATGAGTCCCGTTGTTTGGTTACACAAGATCCGGTTTAATTTTGATTTATTTATCTTTTTAAGTGTCAAAACAACAAGGCAGATTTACTTATATTCTTTATTTTTATTGGCGTTGATAATCATGTCTAGGGAGGGCTAAATACCAAAAACTCTTTCCCCCTGAATTTTTTTCCTCATAAAAATTTTTCATCGATATCTTTTGTAGTTATTCTTAATAAATATTATTAAATGCCTCTGTTAACGTTTTGGTATCAGGGTAAGAATACAATTTCAGTCTGCTTAAAGTTCTGCTTGTTGTTCGAACGTTTGTGACAATCTATCGGCGAAGATATTTCCAAGCTCTATCCTGGTCTATTTGAGAAATAATCAATTTATAGAACAATTACTTTTTCAAGTGATGAATGTCTATTTTTAACATATTTGTACATGTGTGTTTTATTTTGGAATTTTATTATGCGAACCTTAGGAATCACCAAGTTACGAAACTAAACCTGAATATTTTAAATGAAGAATAAACAAAATAAATAATAAAATCAACGAATATTAATTTGTTTTCATAAATCGCCGAAAAAATTAATAAAGAAAAAATAAAATTATCGAATGTCTTAAAAACGAAATTATTACAATAAAAAAAAAATACAAAATGCTTTTATCTGCATTGAAAAAAATTAAAAACGAATTGACTTATAGTGAGTTTTTTCTTTACATCTACTTAAATTATTTGCCAAATTGTCTAAGATAATACAAAGCAGCTGTTACTAATCATTTCACAACTAGCAAACCTAACAAAAAAATTTGACCTTAAAAAATATAAGAACAAAAAAAAAAAAAAAAAAAAAAAAACATACTAATCGCAAGTGTAATTAATATTTTAAAAAATTTGTCTTTTGTAAATATTTGTGCTTTTAAAATTTTCAAGTGTCTTTGTTACGCGTTCGCTTTGGCTTAAAAAATAATTATTAAAAAAAATAAATGACTAAAAGCAATAATGAAACTAACACAAATACAAAATAAAAAAACAACAATAATGATAACAATAGATAATTTTTTGCAAGGTTTTAATCAGCTTTAGTAAGAAAATAAATCGACAAAAATAATTTATAGAAATAAAAATATATAAAATATAAATAAAAAATAGTGGCCAAAAATAAACAACAAAATGCTCAAGCTTTGCAAATTTCTTTGCATTTACTAATTTGTTAATATAATTTGATTGCACAGTTTAAAAAATATGAAAATCAAATGAATTAAGTTTAATTTTGTACCAAAGAGAACTATGTTCGCTTCAGCAGATTCTACAAAAAGACGACAGAATAAAACTTTACCATCCGGTGCAGATGAAACAACTAGCAGTAGTACGGCCAAAAAGGCCAAGGCGTTGTTACATCGGAATTGGTGGAGAGAGTGTATGTTTTGTAACATAATATTGGTTCACAAATACTTTACAAAAAATGTCCTAAAAGTACTTTTTAAAAGTAATTGGTTACAGGAAAAGAAAAAAAATCTTTTAGTTAAGGTTCCCATTTTAATATAAAATTTCTCACAAGTACTTTTTAAAGTACTTTTTGAATCCTTTCAACCAAATATGTTTCTTTTTATTTACAGAGGATAACTCTTTAATTTGAATATACCATTTTCAAAGTTTTTTTAAAAGTACTTTTTTTGAAAGTACTTTTTTGAAAAGTACTTTTTTGAAAAGTACTTTTTAAATTCCTTTTTAAAACCTTTTAATAAAACTGCTTTCTTTAAACTACATAAGCAGAAAACAATTTTATTAAAATTTTGCATTATTTTTTAAAGGTACTTTTAAGAAAGCTACTTATTTAAAGTTTAAAGTTTTAAAAAATGGATTTTTTTAACCAATTTTTACCACCTTTTAAGAAATAAAAACACTTATGTTAAAATGTCACATTTTTAGATATCTTTTTTAAAAGTAGTTTTTAAAAAAAGTACCTTTTTAAATTCTCCGTAACTAATTCGAAAAATTATTTCTAAAAGTAATTAACTACACAAAAAAATGGATTTTTTTAACCAATTTTTACCACCTTTTAAGAAATAAAAACACTTATGTTAAAATGTCACATTTTTAGATATCTTTTTTAAAAGTAGTTTTTAAAAAAAGTAGCTTTTTAAATTCTCCGTAACTAATTCGAAAAATTATTTCTAAAAGTAATTAACTACACAAAAAATTGAAAATATAAAACGTCCCATGTTCGTTTAGGTTTGCTAAAGGTACTTTTTAAATCCTTTTTAAAATTTTTTTTTACAAAATTGCTGTTTTGAAAGCTATCAGTTGAAGGAAAAATATATTTGTATAACTGTTCAATTTTTACATGCATTTTAGAGAGATGTTTTTGGATTTGTTTTTTTAATACACTTTTTGAAAGGAACTTTTCCAAAAGAACCTTTTAAAAGGGTAGTGTTGTAAAGGCTGATTTTCATAGGTCGATTTGTAATGTAAAGCAATTTTTTAAAGTCACTTCTTCTGTAAATTAATATTATTCTTATAAAATGCAGAATATATCTTCAAAGGTACTTTTTGGAAAAAGTACTTTTTTGTAAATACTTTTTTAAATATCATTTTTAAATTAAATGACTGATGTTGCAGTTTGTCTCCAATGTAAACTCAACTCCACTTTTATAAATTTTGGAATTTCATTTGTTTTACTCATCACTGTACATCATTGTGTGTGATTTATCTTTTGTATTGATTTCATGTGTTTATTGACCTGCCGAAAACATGTAGATAAGATACCCAATACGAAATAACATGTTAATGGTTTAACTATATTTAACAAAACAAAATTTAAAAACTATTAGATAATATAAATTATATTGTTGATGTTAAGCTCCCAGGCGTTTTTTCTTCCACAGCACAATGGGATTGATTTAAAATACCGTAAATTTGGAATAGAATTTATTTAACTACTTTTGGAACTACCACATTTTAGATTTATGCATTATATATTTTAATAAAAACTTAGTGTCCATAACCCCTAAAATCTTCTAAAGAAATTAAAATATCCATTCTGTTAGTTTAGAAATAATTTATGAATTCTAATAGAAAAAGCTTTCAATAAATTATCTCTCTGTTTTCAGAAATTTCCTTTTGGGACTTTGAGAAATTTCTTGTTTAAAAAATAATTTTTACAGCTTTTTTTGTATTCATTTTTATTGCCGCTGTCAACCTAGACACTGTAAACTCAATGCGTTTTGCTGTGGTCTTAAGTCATAAAAATGAATTTTAAAAACTTAATAGTTTTTGCTGTGTTTTTTTTTTAATAATTTTCATGTTGTGTTCTTGTGTTGGCTAAAATTCATGGCTATGAAGTAACATTTTGTTTGCAAAATAATTAATAATATTTCTTGTTTTTTTTTTTAAATTTAAATGTTGTAGTTGTTATGTGTTAGACAAATACAAAAATTTTTTTTCTAATGTTTAAAAAAAAATCAATATAACAGATAATTATGATGGTTTAATATTTTTCTTTGTAGTAAAAATAACATAAAATAGAAATTTTTTAAAACAGTTGAAAAAGGTGGTCTTAAGTAAAAACATCTCTAAGCAATAAATGACAACAAAAAACTAGAAAATTATTTAGGAAATGATTTATAGGCTGATGCTTAGTGTGTTCCTTTCCTGCTTATTTTTATAGGAATATTCTTTTAATATTCTTTTACAACGTTAATACGAGAGGTTGTCTTTTAATTTTTAATACTTTTCGTTCACATCCACATCATTCAATTTAGTGTCTGCCAAAGGTCAAGATATTTTGTATGGGTATTCTGTATACAATTTAAGAAAACAATGTTGTTCTTCAAACCAGATTATTCGATATTAACCCACCAGATATAAACTAGTCGACTGGAAGGGGTTAAAAGGCAAAAAATAATGACAAAATGTTTAACCGTAAGCTAAGACACACTTTACAAGAATAGTGGATTTGGTCACTTTTAAGTATTTGCAATCATAATATGATATTAAAAAATATCATTTGTTAAGTTGATGTGTTTTAATTACAGAATGATTAGAAGGCATTTTGTTGCTATTAAATTTTGGTTACCTCAACCATACATTTTATCTCTTTTTGTGCGAACATTTTTATATCAAGTACTAAGTCAAAAACAAAAGGGGCGCACTGGCTTTATTTGTTGCCAAAGTGTTTTTTTTTTTTTGTTTTTTTTTTTTTTTAAGAGGAGGCTTTTTGGGTAAAAGATATATAATATTGATGTAGGAGGCATTTGGTTTCAACAAGACTATTGTCTTGTGAGATATTTCTGGTCAAATACTCATTTGTTATTTTGATCTGTACCACTGGACTTGATACCACTGAACTTAAGTTACGAATGTAAATTAAAAATAATCTAGATATCTTCTTTCTCTGTGTTATTAAAGCTTTACTTTCAATAAATCTCTTGAAAAACCACAATCAACATTAAATCGAATTAAATTGCAGTCATTTGCACGAATTTAAATTAAAAAAAAATATAGAAATAAACACTGACTTTATCTCTCTAAAGCATTTGTGCTCTTTGATTTAAATTAATTAACACTTCAATGAACTCGGTGTGTTTTAATCGTAGCTGCTATAATTCCTAATGAAACTGTGTTTAAACGTTCACATTAAATTGATAAGTTAAAAGCAAATAAAATGAAAAGAAAAAAAAAAAAACAAACAAAGAAGAATAGTTTTTTTTTAATCTACCAATCAAGCAGTAAATAAATAGTTTTAAAGAAGTAAAAAAAATTATTGATAAAGCTTTTGCAGATTGTATACAATTTTACATACAAATCAGTTTCATTAAGAAGCTCTTCAGCTTGGCAAAGTTGTAGCTTAACAATAACATGGTAACAGAAAATAAAAATAGTAAACAATTATCATAAGCGATAAAGTGCTAAGGCAACTTGAAAAGAAAAAAAGTTTGATAGTGAGAAACTTTAAAAAAAAATTGTTTTTAAAGTCTAAATTACGAAATGTAAAAGAGCTTACGTTGAAAAAACTATTGATATGTGTGTTTCCTGTAGTTGTTATTAAAATACACAGCAACAAATCTCATCCTAAATTTTTTGTTAATTTATTTTTATTTTTGGCAGAAAAATTACCTTCAAAATAAAACTGTTTTTTACCTTCAAGCGCTTTTAAATCAAGCAGAAAATAAAACAAATTATTTATAACAGTCAATCGATGAGTTTATTAGAAACATGAAAAAATTTTTACGTTTAGTAAATACGATTCATTTAAAATTCAGTAGTAGATTAGTTTGCTACTGACTTAAAAGTTTTTTTTGATTTACAAATCATAATTTAGGACCTGATGCTGATTAATTTAAGTTAGAACTAAATATTGTTTTCAGTGCAGTTAAAAATAATTTTTAAATTAAGAAACATTTTATTTCTGTTTATTGGCGTTTTAAAGCGCCTAAATTTCTTGAACATAAAAACATCTGGCAGTGTTTACAGTTGTTTTTTCTTTGGCATTTATTTTTTTTTAACATGCACTTTCATAAATATGGAATTGGTTTAAGA
Source organism: Cistogaster globosa (assembly GCA_937654795.1). NCBI lineage: Eukaryota > Metazoa > Arthropoda > Insecta > Diptera > Tachinidae > Cistogaster > Cistogaster globosa. Next base: position 3,873,940 of record OW569407.1, read on the forward strand.
TCTTTAATGTTGCCTTTTATTAGAGTAGCGAGTATAAAAAAAAATAAAAAAAATTTTACCTTAAACTTATCTACTGTCCCGATAATTTCAATTGTTTAGCTGCTATCATTCTATCGATCGCTTATTATCGTAATATAAAAATTTTATTGCTTAAAAAGAGTTAATTAACCTTATCATTGCTACGCGCATAAGTAAAGCTCGTTTTTTACTAATTTAAAATAGTTTTTGTAAAATAAATATTAAAATACATTTTGTTTTGACCAAAAAAACAAAAAAAAAAACAAATTCTCAGTATTTATTTGCTTTAATAGCATCAAGTTTAGCACGTTAAAGTAAAAACAAAATATAAAAAGAAGTGAAAAATTCAAATAAAATTTGCAAACATAATAGTTTAGCTGATAAATTATTAATCCACTTCTATTCGCAAAGCAAAAAACTAAAACAAATACAAATAACTTAACAAATTTTCTATTTTTGAAACAATTTATTTAAAAAAGCAGTGTCATTGTCATTAGTTGTTGTTTAACCGTGTTAATGGAAAGACTTAATATCAAAATTGTTTTAGTTAAGCCTTGTGAAAATATTAAACAAAATTGTAAAATAAAAACTGAAATTCAATTATAAAAAATTCAATTATTTTACGTTTATAGATTCCTGTGTAGGTGGCAATAAGTCTCCAAGAGCTTCCCGCAGTTACAACAAACCACTGCCATTTCAACAGAAGCTGTCACCAGCTGAGCAACAATATGAATCGTATGTTAAGGCTACAGTTGCAGCTAATGCCAAGTCACCAGTGGAGGAAATATTATCACCTCCAGCACCGCCACCTCGACGTCATACTTTAACGGCTAAGTTGACGTTAACTAGTCCCTCGAGTGCCCTGACTACTACAGATAGCGTTCATTCATCTAGTTTGGATCAGTCTACACCAAGCTCTTTAGTTTCACCAACTAAAGAAGCAGGTGCCGCCGCTGGTTCTTCTGCAGATGCCCAAACCTTGTTTAACATACGACAACAGATGGCCTTGAGTTTGAAACGTATGAAGGATTTAGAAGAGCAGGTTAAAACTATACCAGATTTAAAGGTAAGCTTAAAAGTTATTAACAAAACTTTTTCGTAAAGCTCCTTAAATATCTTTTTCAAGACTTAAATTAAAGCTCTCAAAAAGCTAAAATGATTTTTATTGTTTCAAGTTTTTAAGTATATCAAAGTTTAAACAAAACTGCTTTGAGTTATGAGAGATTTTTATATCCTTAAATACATTAAACTTTATAAAAAGCTCTTCTCATAAGAGTAAAAAGCTTTTGGTTGCACTATACAAACTTGTAGTGCTGATAAAGTTGTTTTAATTGAAAGCTATATAAGACATATAAAAAGCTTTAAGCTTCAGCAGTTTTATCCAATTTTATTCGCATTTATAATATCAAGCGATTTACTTAAAATTAACAAAAGCTGTAGACTTTTTCAAAAGTTGATTTACGGTACCTAAAAACCTTATTTTTATTTTAAGATCTTTTATAAAAAATCAACTGAAATATTATTAACTTTGGCTCTTTATTGCAGAGTGAGCTTTCTCAGCTACGCAAGGAAAAACAACAACTACAGCAGACTGTTAAAAGCAAAGATGAGGAACTGCAAAAAGCTAAAGAATCATCACGTTTCTCCTCCTCACCTAGTCCGGTCTTTAGTTCAAAAACCTCATCACCTGTACAATTCCAACCGCAGCGAGTAAGTCCTATTTCACTGGAAAGTATGGGAGCTAGAATGAGAGCACCTTCAACATCCACAGAAAAAATTAGCAAATCAGTTGTTTTCAAACGAGATGTAGCCACCATGTGTAGCAAACAGACGACAAGGGATATAGCTGTAGGAAGTCCCATACCTGCCAGTAAATCTCTGAGAGATGTTGGTTGCAATGCAGGCTTAACGAAAAGTATAAATGAAAATTTGTTCACAAAAACTGATGTAGAAGAGCGCATTAAATTGTCCATAAGGCAGCATGAAGAACAAAAGAAGTTGGTCAGACTAAGAGATCTTATATCGGTGGGCACTCAAATGTATGTGGCCAAAAAGGAAACAAAAAATATTGGAGCACAAACTAAACCAGAAAAACAAGTTCAAAAGCACAATGTTGGCGTAATGGCCCAGGCAGCAACACGTGAAAGCTTTACAAACTGTAAGCCAGATGTGCGATCTGTAGGCAGCTCAAATGATCGCGTAACAGATTTATTGTGTGAGAAATGTTTAGTTACGAAACGTTCTATAGCATGTGCTACGGAAGATGAGAGTAAGCTGGAAACAGCAAAAACAATCTCACTTAAGCTGCTGGACATGCCTGCACGTAGCAATACATTTTGTTTAGGAGACAATGAAAAACTAAATGTTGCTAAAAAGTCAATAGGAACACAATATATCCCCATAACACAGCATTCGGCTGGATGTCAGACTTTAGCCAAAATACAACATACAGTGGGCGTACAGTCTACGCCGCAAGTTCAGAACTGCAGCACACAATTTGATGTGTGTAACATGTCCCGCCAAACAGATACTAAGGATTTAATTAGACTGAGTACTTCACAAACCAATACCGAGGAAATTGCTCCACCTACACCCTTAAAAAAAGAAAAACCCTGTGAACCTGTTAAACCAGTTTTACAAACAAAAGCCTGTAATACTGATGTTAAGAATTATAAAGATAATAGTGTCAATACTTTGCCACCAGTAGCAACCAATTCTACTTCCTGCAATACGGAGGAAATAAACAAACGTGATATAGCCTGTGGCGATAAGGTCAAGCCTCATATTTCAATAGCTTGTGCCGATAATTACTGTGATTCTTGCAAAGATGCCATTAAAAATTTAGCTAAAGGCTTTTCCAAAGTATTGGCCAGTCCTGTACCCGTTAGAGCGATAGAATCTAAAATACCCAGACCTAAAAATATACCCAGTCCCAGTCCGGTGAGAAAACAATTCTCCCGTCAAAATACCTACACGATAACACCTTCACCAACTCCCAGTCCTGTGGCAGAAAAGAAAAATATGGCAAGGTAAGTTTGAGTTAATAGTACAGACAACAACCCTTGTGTTTTTATGGGAGTAATAAGCTTTATTGAAAATACAGTCTGGCTCTCTGACCTAGTCTACATAAATTACACAAACAATTGTTCTAGTTAAGAGAACACAAACAGTGTGGACAAGTTTTCGATTTTTAAGAATGAAATCAAAAAGTTAAAAATCTTAAAATCTCTAGTTTTAGTTTCTTATAGTTCATTAAATCTAATTTTAAATAATAATTCAAAGAATTTACTAATTATTTTTTTTAAAAAAAGAACACTTTATTTAATTGTTTTTGTAAATGTCTTTTATCCCGGGCAACAATGTTTTCTGCGCAGCTGCAATAGAAAGCCCGCCCACCTACTGTAAACAGCCTGTACATATTTAAAAGGAAACACAATAGAAATGACCTTCACAGTTAAATTTTTGTTAGTGTTTTAAAAGCTTTACCGTTTAACAATAATATTTTGCTTTAAATTTCAATATTTAATTTTTTAAAATTTATTATTTGTTTAAAAGAAATTTAAAAAGAAATTTAAAATAAACTAAAATGCTTTGGAGTTTAGGCAGTTTTACTTGCTATCCTTTGATAGTAAGTGGCTGTTCAGCCTTAGTGTTCACGTAAATAATTATACATTTTAAAAGCAACAAAGTTTTTTTTTTTCTAATAATTTTTCTTTAACAGTTCCTTGCAAGAAAAATCTTGTTCCTCATCATTTCATCAATTGGAATCTTCCGGAGAATCTCAAAGTTTTATTACCGAACCTGTTAGTTTAAGTGCTATAACATCACAAAATTTAGCAACAACGGCAGAAGAAAAATCATCTTCATCGAATAGTACTCCAGGGGATTCGCCACAACGTAAGTCTTTGTATGACCTCAGCCAACTGGGTGAAAATGAGCTGATAGTTAGAGAAGAGAAACGTGTTAGCATAAGCTGGTCTAGAGACAACTCTCCAGCACCCACACCCATATCCTCTACTTGCAAACCCAGTACGGAGGAGGACAAACTGAAGGAGCAAACAGAACAGCCAACAACAACAAGTTCGAAAGAAATATCACAAGGAGCGAGGAAAAAGATTTTACTCGCACCTTTAGAATCTAGTCATGAAAGTAAAAATCAAACTGAAGCAACTCAACAGGAAGAAGAAACGCCACAAAAACCACCACCTTCCAAAGCTTTGTTACAAAAAATAGCCATGAAAGAAACAGAGCCTAGGAAAAAGTGAGTACATTTTTTATCAGAAATATTTTAATGATTTTTATAAATTTTTTTTTTATTGATTAATAATAGAATTACACCTCCCAAAGAAATGTTAGCAGCTTTAAAAACCATCAATAGTTCATTGTTGAAGAAATTGGGCTCCAAACCCATATCATCATTAAGTTTAAAATCAGCAAAACAAACGATACAACAAGAATGGTTTGGCTTATCCAGCTCTGAGAATGCCAATCCCCATGAAGTTGAAGATTATTTAGATTGTTTTGAAGAATTATCGGTATCATTATTAGAATACTGTGTGAATATGGTGGATGCCAATGTAAGTAAATACTTTATAGTTTAAGAAGGCAAAAAAAGTACCTGTCAGAATGGTACTTTCACAAAAAAAGATATCTTGAAAGTACATTTTACATAACAAATAGATTTTTTTCGAATTGTACTTTAGGTAAAATTTTGTTTAAAATAATTTCTCCCCAATTATATAATAAAAAAGTACCTTTTTGAAAAATGCTTTTCTGCAAATATGTATTTAAAAACTCAAGTAAATAACACTTGAAAACACTTTATTGTAAAACTGTATTTGTAATAAATTCCTTTCAATATTCTTTCGGAAAATGGTAATAAAAAATTCTAAAAAATTTATTTTTTGAAAAGAGTACTTTTTGAACAAAGTACTTTTTGAACAAAGTACTTTTTGAAAAGTACTTTAGTGAAAATGAATATTGAAAAAAAGAAAACAACAGCAACAACATATAATAAAAAATATGTTTTAGAAAGAAAATTTTCCAAAGTATTGACGAAACAAAATGTACCAAAAAAGTACTTTCTGCAATTTCCACTAAATTCCACTCTCAAACGTGCTTGCTCGCTTAAAGTTCTTTACAATACCGCCTCATTTGAGATTTTTAAATTAAAGACTTAAATAAAAATTTATAAAATTTTTTTTGGTATGTAATTTTTTGCTGGCTTAGTACTTTTTCAAAAGAAGCCATTTTTCTAAAAAAAACTTGTTTAGAAAAAATTTGACTGGGATAGTTTCATTAAAGCTATTGCTCAAAATAATTTTATTGCAGGTACTTCAACGAATTTTCAAGAGCCTTTTTTGAAAAAATATTTTAGTACTTTTTTTTTAAATATAATGTGTTTTCGGATAAATCTTCTAATAATTTTAAAAATTTGTTTAAAAAATTTAAAATAAATAAAACATTTCCCAAAAGAACTTTTTTAAAAGAGTGACAACTTTAAGCAACATAACATTTGTCTTAAAAGTACTTTTTGAAAAAAAAAAAAAGAAAATAAATAAAATAAGTTTTGCATTTTTAACACACTAAAATACAAGAAGGAATTCCGAAAAATCTAATCGAATTTCAGAAAAGACCAATTAAAAATTTTTTTTTTTGATTTTCCAATTTAATAATTTTTTAGGGCAACACCGCCATGCACTACGCTGTCTCCCATGGCAACTTTGACGTCGTATCCATACTGCTAGATTCAAAGGTTTGCAACGTAAATCAAATGAATAATGCGGGATACACCTGTGTCATGCTTGTTTCATTGGCAAAATTAAAAAATCCAGAACATCGTACAGTCGTTGAACGACTGTTTCAGATGGCTGATGTCAATATACGAGCTAAAAAGGTAGGTACGAGCTAAAGGGTGCCATTAAAGGTTTCCTGTAAAACTCTCAACTAGTAAAGAATAAAAAAATATGTGTGTGTTTTTTGTTTTCTAAACAGCATTGCCAGACAGCTTTAATGTTGGCTGTGTCGCATGGTAACCTGGAAATGGTGCAACTATTGTTGGCAGCTGGAGCTGATATAAATATACAAGATGAAGATGGCAGCACGGCATTAATGTGTGCCGCCGAACATGGTCGCAGTGATATTGTTAAACATTTACTAACACACCCCGACTGTGATTCATTAATACAGGATGTGGTAATTTTGAACATTTATTTTTTTTTTAGTTTAAAAAATTATTTTTTTTTTGTATTTCTGTGTTTGTAGGATGGCAGCACTGCTTTTAAAATCGCTTGGCAAGCTGGGCATCGGGATATTGGCATATTTTTGTATGTTCATGAGCAAATGATGCGCAGCAAAATGCCGAATCGTGGTGAAAACTTAGTAGGAAAACGTAGTCCACCTAGCACTTCACCCCGTTATACACATAAAAGGCAGCCCTCTAAATAAGCCATTTGTTAATTCTTCCAATTTTTAGTATCAGATTTAATTAGAAATTTTTATTTTAATTTTACACACACAAACGAACAAAGTTTTTTTTTTCATTTTACATAATTTATTTATAAACTTTTAAAAAAGCATTTAAAATGTCACATCCCAAGGAAAAGTGTTCTTTTTTTTTCCAAAAAAGAAAATAAATCTGGAACGCATGTTTAGAGCCAGCACTTGTTGTAACAGGCAGCTAATAGGTCAGTTAAGTTGAATCAGTGACAAATATTTGCCTTTGTGGTACCTTGATTAAAAGAGGGGATAGAGTGATAGTGTGTAAGAGTGTTTGTCTGGTTGGGAAGTTTTTTGCTTTAAATTAGCAGAAAGTAAATAGAAATTTTAGGTTTTTCCCAAAAGATAAAATAACGAGAATGGTTAAAAAATAGTGGTTAAGAAATCAACTAAAAGGCCATGTAAGTAGCAGACCCAAGGGAGCTTCGATTGTTTTATTTCACAACATGATTTTTAATGGTAATTTTTTCGTCAAGTTTCATTTATTCAAGTTTTAGTTGATGAATTGATGCCTCGTAATTTTACTTGTGGGAATTTATCAAGGTTTTGTTGTTGAAATATTATAACTGTGAAAAATTCGTCGCTCTCTTTTTATGATTGAAGAAATTTTTACCTTTAAAATTCTTCTTAAAGAATTACTTGCGAAAGGGTGAGTGAGATTAAAAGTTTTTTCACTTAAATTAACGGCTTGAATGTGATTGACAATTTTCTTGGAACTTAAATCCGACACGAAAGTCTCACATTTATTTAGAAGAGAGAACAGATTTCATATTAAGAGAGGAAAAATCAGAGATGGGTATAAAATCCTGCAATATTGTACAAGTTTTTCTAATATTTACTGAATTGATTAGCAATGAATAAAAACTATTCGGAAATATTACGGTTTTCTACAGATTGTGGAGGAATAAAGAATCGGAAACATTTAAAAAAAAAATTTCACTAATATTTTTCGGTTCACTGAAGATTAGATCGCAATTGGTGACTGTCAAGGGAACTCTAAGGAATCGGAAAAATATACAACATGAAAAATCTAGCGGTTAAAGTAGTTCTTAAGTAAAAGATTCATTTTTCAATTCGGAAATAGTTGAAGGGCGTTCGTAAAACTCCTGCTAATAAAATTAGGTTTCCATTCTCGAACATTTCATTGTGTGGATGAGAATTTTCATTATGGTTTGTTTGATTTTGAGAAAATTTAATTAAATTTTTCTTATCGAAGTTACATTAAAAACTTTGAAATATTTTCTAAAAAGTTGTTGTACAATTTGTTATTGATTTGATGAATTCGTTCTGAAAAACATTAGCTCGTTTTAAAAGGTAAAGCTCTGATAGATGATGACCAGAAGTTTTTTTAATCTTTCTGGGACAAAGTATTTAATGGGAAAGAACTTAGTTATTGAAATAAGCTGCAATGAATTATTAAGAGAAAATAATAAGTTATTTGGAAACTCTAAATTAAGAGCAGCAGGTCCTTGAGGTTCTTATAGGGGAGTTTCTAGACTTTTTCTTATAAGCGTTCATTCTAGTTTTTGAGAATGAAGAACCAGATCAAATATTTTTCCTGGGATGTAATAAAGTACTAAATCTAGACTTTTAAAAGTTTAAAAATAAAAACACATTTTCCTAAAAAGCAATTACATTCCATTTCACCTTAAAATATTTCTCAATTCTTTAACATGTGAACGAGAACAAGCGAAACAAACGAGCTTAGGAAACTAATAAAAAAAATAGAAGAAATGAAAGAATGTATATCAAAATAACACTCTTTTTGCAAAATAAAGCATCTTAAATTTTCTAACATATAAAACGATATTAAAAACAAGAAACAAAAACAACGAGTCCCTCCAATAAAAAATTTTCAAACAAATATGGAGCTTTAAAAATACCAATTTTTAAATTAAAAACATTGTAACTAAAAAAAAAGTTAACAGAAAATAATTAAAATATTTTAAATCACAAAATATATACAAAAAGAAAAAAAAAAAAATAGAAACATCCATGTAATTAAGAGCACCTTAAAATAATTTGTTAAAAAAAAATTAAAAAATAAAAAGCATGACTTGGTTGAAAGTTTTTTCCTACACAAAACAAACAATCTGGCAACATTAATATTTTTTTTGGAAGTGTATTCTCAAATTTTAATCTTTATTTCACTCTTTTTATGCCAAATACACAAAAAATAATCTCTGAACTGCCTAAAGTGCTCTTTAGCTGTTAGTCAAGGCATTTGAAAATTAAAAAAATTAATTATATAAAAAATGAATGAATAAAAACTTAAATTTATTTTATATTTAAAATTTTTAATTAAATTAATCTTAAATGTTATATTTTTAAGACAAATTAATCTGTTTTGCTTCTTTCAAATTTTAATTTTTTTGTAAAATTTTAGCTTAAATTTTAATTGTATTGTAAGTTTAAAAATTAAACAAAAAACTGTTACCCAAATCATATCAAGAAATGACAAATCTATTTTAAAATTATATATTTATAACTTTATATAACGAAGTTTAATAAAAAAAGTGTTCATCTTGTGTAGTTTTTTATTGTTCAAAGGTTTTCTTAAGTAGTAGAGATGCAGCACTTTTTTCTTTTCTTATAAGCAACATTTTATTAAGAATTTTCAAATAAATATAAATTTTATAGTTTTTAAAATTATTGTTATAAAAAATAAAAATATTTTAAATTATTTTATAGTAGTTTTAAAAATAATAAAATAATTAAGTACAAAAATAATCCTATTTTTTTAATGAAGATATAAAAAAAATACTCCAAATTATAATTTTCACGATTTAACTTGATAAACATGATGAAACATGAAAAGTCAAGGTCCTGAGAAGTGTAAGATGAAATTCCTACAGATTTCAATCCTTCCATTTTAAAAACTTTTCAAATCTTTTATCTTTTGCTTGGGCTTTTTTAATATTTTATTAAAACAGGAAAACTTGTTTTCTTAAAAAAGAGCACCACCAAAAGCGCTCGAATTATTAAAAAGAAAAATTTAGTAAATTGTTATTTTAAGAATATAAACAAGTAAGAGTGCTATATTCGACTATAACGAATTTTATATACCCTTCACCTTGTATAAAAATTTGGTTTAGTGAAGTAACTCCAATAAAAAATTAAAAACGTATCAGGGTGACAGAGAATTAAATGATAAAAATAAAAAAACAAATAAAAAATAAAATTTAAAAATTAAGTGCTGTATAAAATCTTACCTAAAATGTCACCGACTCTTAATGGGTTAAGCATTTTTTTTAATTCTAGCACTTTCTAAAAGATCCCTTCAAAAGCTTTTAAATGATACCCATATTGATATTTTGAAAAATATGGTTCAAAATCGTACTTTTCTTTGAAAAGTTCAGAGGTCCATAACTCGGAAAATTTTTTCACTTGATTTTGTCCTATTTTTTAATTTTTTATAATTTGCATATGTTCATTTTTTTACTGGAGTTACTTCAGTGTTTGGCTCGCTGGCTCGAGAGACATGGGCCGATCAGCTCTTTCGAAACTGTGTCTGATGGATTGGCGTATTAAAATTTTCTCTAGCTCATCTAGTGCCTTGGAAAAGTTGATTTTAACACTAACATGAACAGACAGATGGACATCCCTCAATCGCTATGCATAAAGACTCTGAATAAATATACTTTTTTGGTTCGGAAATGGATATTGTAAAAATTAAAAACGGGATGACAAACTGAATTATAACCTTTTTCTAATTTTTGTGGTGAAGGGTATAAAAAGAGTTTTGTTTTAAATAACATTTTAAAGATTTTATTTTATTTTAAAGATTAAATAGAAAACTCTGTTGGAAACATATTTGTCACACAGTGGTAGAGTTGGCCAGAGCATTTAAGCTGATGTAATCGAAAACTATTGGTTTCAAACGTAAAATTTAAGGGGGAAAGAACTTCATTAGTTCAAATAAAAGCATTCTAAACTTATGAAAAATAAAAACTTTTTACTTTTTCTTCTAAAATAATTCTGTTGGCTTGAGCGCACTCTATTTTGTCGTTTAAGATCAAAAGTATTTCACTTTTACAAATAAAAGATTTTTTACTTGCCCAGGTCTCGCGTATTTTTAATAGTTCGCTTAAATTTTTTTCGACATTTTTAATTCAATTTTCCATTCTATCTCTCATTTAAAATAAAATTTAAACGATATGTAGCTAAAATTCTAGATCTTTTCTTAAATGATTATGCTAATTATGCTAAGCTACTGAATAGATTTTTGATTGTTTTTTGATTCTTTGAAAACTCATTAAATTATAAAAAAATTTTATTTTATTTATTTTTGGAAAACAATTATTTATCGTAATAAAACATTAAAAATAAATTTTCTACTTTTCCTCGAGGCCCCACTGTGCGTTACGCACCCATAGGATTACATTAGCTTTGCCCGACAGTTAAATAAAGAAAAACAGTAAACATAAAAAAAATATTTTAAGGCTTTTTCAAATAACCAACAATTTACTTTATTTACACTGACAAAAAAAAAAAAAAAAAAAAAAATAGCATTTATATAAATAATAAATAACAACAAGAAACATAAATTAAATACTCTTTGTTTTTAAACAAAATTTTTATATTCCATTAAAATCAATTGCTTTAAAAATTAAACTATTAAAAAACAACAAATAAAATTATATCATCACAGCTGATTCCCTACCCTCGGATTCTACATATTCAAAACGTTCGTGCAAATGTTTAATTCTTAATGCCACGCCTTCTTGACAGCACACCACCAAATGTTGAGTGTCCAAAGTAAATTCATATTTTAACAAAAGATGAGCCAAAATTAAACGCATTTGCAGTTGGGCAAAATGTACACCGAGACAATTGCGCGGTCCTTCACCAAAACCCAGCCAAAGGCAAGATTGTCGTTGGCTGTTGTCGTCTGCTGTACAAAAGCGATCGGGATTAAAGGTATGAGGTTGTATATATAGAGCTGGATCATTATGTATGGCATGACTGGGTATGATGACGTACATATTCTTTGGTATCAAATACTGGGGATGTTCAGAACACTGGTAATTATTAAGAGCGCGACGTATGATGTAAGGAGTAACGGGATGTAAGCGTAAAGTTTCTGTAAAAGAAAAAAGGAATAATAAGAAGAATAATAGGACTCTTATTTATTAAACATTTAAATTAAGTAAAAAGGTTTGGCCTGGGTAAAGATTTATGGAAAGAAGTGAAGGCCTATTTGGTGTCAGCAACTTAAAGTAAAGGAATTTTATTATTTTACATTAAAAAAAATATTATTTATTCTATATAATTTTATTGAATTCGAATAGGAATTAAATATAATAAATATGGAGCATGCTTTGGCATGCACAAATGCATTATTTTATTAAAATTTCCATGACCAATTTTCAAATATTTAACCTTAAATCGCTTCCATGATTTTATTAATTATTTCTACTTCAATGCACAAACTTGCAGCAGTAACAGAAAATGATGAAAAAATTAAAACTTGTGTTAATATATGGGAGCCTCTAGTGCCTTTATATGGCTTCAATCTATTCGTCTGTCAATGTTTGACAATTTTAATATATTTTGATACTTTTTGTGAATAAAGGTTTTTACGTTTTTTTCATTTCTAAATGATTTTTTTAAGCTTTTTATGAATTTGCAAGAGTTTCTGTTTTTCAGTATAATTTTTTAGTCCTAAAAAAAATTCTTTACATATTAGCGATTTATTTTGATGTAGTTTTTTTATAACAACTGCAATTTTCTGCATGAATATTTGAATTTTAGTGATTTCAGTGTTTTTTTTTATTTTAACGATTTTTATGGTTTCTGAGTTTTTAACAGAAAAGTAGCTGCTTGAATCGTTAATTTTTAAAATTTTAGTGGGTTTATTTAGTTCAAAAGATTTTTTACAATTTATGAGTTTTAAAGGGAAAACTGTTATTTCTTCTTTCTGAGTTTTTTTTTTATATTCTGGTGATTCGAAGAGGTTGATGTCGTGTAAGCGCTTTTTTCGATTTATAAGTTTTTGATTGAAAACTCTTATTTCTTCCATCTCAATTTTTTATTTTAGAGATTTAAGAGGTTTAATTTTATTTATGCGAGTTTTTACGTTACGGAAAAAGTATTATTTCTTTAACTTGATTTTTTTAATCTTAATGATTTTATCTGGTTTATTTCATTCCAGCGTTTTTTTACGTACTGTAAACCCATAACAAAAAAATGTTATTTTTTCCTCTTAAATTTTTTGTTTTGGTGATTCTAGCAGGTTTATATCGCATGAGGGATTTTTTTATTTTTTAGTTTTCAATAAAATATTTGGTTTTTCCGCTGGAATTTTTTATTTTAATAATTTAGCGATCTTATTTTGTTTAAGTGTGGTATTACGATCTATGAGTTTTTAATAGAAAATTATTATTTTTTTCCTCTTGTTATTATTATGGTGATTTTAGCCAGTTTATATTATTTAAGCGATTTTTTCTTAAATTTATGCTTTTATGCTGTCATAAGAAATTTGTTGTATTTTCGTAATTTAATTTTAACTTCCCTAAAGCCTAAAAAACCCTTGTTAAGCTGGAAAAATAATTTTCTGGAAATCTTACAAAGAAGTTTACACACACCATATTTTAAATATAAAGAGATACATACAAATTAAGCTTTAAGTTTTAAAGAAAAAAATGTGTACCTGATATAACATTTCCTAAAAATTTCATTGAACTTATGAACTCGTAACTGAATCGTTCATCATTTTCTCCATAAACCTTCAGTACTTCTTCTCTGACACGCTGCTGTAAAATGGGATCTCTGGCCAATTCATAGAGGGAATAAGTAAGAGTTTTTGTTGTAGGCTCTAGGCCAGCACGCAAAAAGGTAAATGCATGAGCCGTCAATTCACCTATTAAATGTTCTTTTAATTCTTTGGGATCGGCATGTACTTCCGTTTCGTGAGTACTCATTTCTTGCAACATAATATTGATGAGTAATTGTAGGTAGTCATTTTTATAGTCACCGCGTTTGTCACGTTGTGCAATGACATCATTAAGTAAAGCTAAAAAATATGTTTGCACCTTCTGTTTGGTAGCACAATATTTTAAAGAACGAAATAATTTTGGATAACGTTGCATTAAGGTGGTAAGAAAGGTGCCGTGTTTATGAGTGTGCAAGGCAAATTGGGTCATGGCATCAAATTCGTCTAAAGGATATTTTTGTTGCATAGACTGGGTTAGGCCAAATACCAAAATTGCTATGTTGCCTAAAACAAAACGATGCATTAATGGTTGTACATCCAAGACTACTTCTCTATGGCCACAATGTTGTGTCGTCTCTTCTTGTATTTTCAATTCGAAAAGTAAGAGAGTCTTTTCACACTCTTCCCTAATGATTTCGTGAAAAGCTTCTATGTGAGCTTTTTGAAATACTGGCTCTAATTTTAAACGCATCTCTTTCCACTGTTCACCACTCAGACTATACAAGTCCGCTGAAATGGGATCATTTCTTATATTATGATAACAGCCGCGATCATTAAAGTTGGAGAAATTTTTTACCAATATTTGCTGCATTAGCTCTTGATCCAGTACTAAAATGCGCGGCTCCAGCAAATGATAGAAGCCACAATAAGGGCCTGTGCCTTTAAATTTTTTATAGAGTTTGTGAAAATATTCATGTTGTTCCATCAATTGCTTACAGCTGCCATATCTACTCAAGGTCTTTATAATATCCGCTAAAGGTTTGGGATGGTCATGCGACACTCCCAAGTAATGCCAATAATCGCGTATATATTTTGTTCCAATGACACATAAAGCAAGCAATAGGCAGATAACTAAACCCAATATTAAATATATTAACCACATTGTAAACCTTCTATTTGTTTTTGTTTATTTTCTTTTGTTGTTAAATAAAAATTTCGTTTTACTTTAATTTTAATTTTTCATTTTGTGTTTGGTTTGATTATTTGTTTAGTACTTTTGTTGTCTAGTTTTTTGTTATTTAATGAAAATTGAAAAAGAAAACATTTCGTTTTAATGTTCGTTGACCGTTTGTACGGATACTTGTTGCTTTGTACGTCTCATTAACTAAACTGCTCTATTAACTCTAGAGCAGAGTATAAAATTATTGTTCTTAAACATTTTATAAAATTTATATTTTTGTTATCAACTGCTTTTTTTTTAGCGATATTTAAGAGCAAGTGTTTTTTATTTTTATATATTTTTAGATAGCAAATTATTATTTGCTGTTGTTATCATTCCACAAAAAGTTGTTTTTTTTTTCAGTTAATTTTTTTTTTGACAATTAATGAGTGTGTTTTTGCACCGGGTAGTAGCTTGTTTGTTTAGAATATGACTAAAGGTATTAAGGTAAAACAGAGTTAAAAAAATTTATATTGACTTCGTCATCTCTCAGATACTTCTACACAGTTTCATGACTGTTTTTTTTTATTTAAACGGTGAGAACGAAATTGTACTTAAACAAATTCTAAAGTAAATTAAGAGCAGAGAGGGGAAGTGATAACATTATGGCTATAAAAACATATGGTTTGAAAAATTACTGCATTATAGGTGGGCTGTATTACAAGTAGCTTTATTTTTAAACTTTTATTTTATTTAATAATAATGTGCATTTAAAAAATAATAAAAAATTTATTCTTTGTTGTACAATATGAATTTCAGTGTGAAATAAATTTTAGTTCAACAAATTTAGAAGCATCGTACACAAAGGATTAGAAAGCAGTCATAGTGACGTGATATTAATAAAAATATGTTTAATTCTTGAACTTTCATAGGCCGACTCGTCAAATTTTTATCGTGTATGTAAAGTTATATCCTCTGTAAAATAATTTAAGGTGTGCTAATCTTCATATGACTTTCAGGTACTTTTTAATTTTAAACCGCAGTAGACAGACAGCTTAAGTATTTTTATGGCTACAAACATTAAAATAAAATTTTTCAACGGTGGTATTAGTAGCAGAGTATGTAGAATAATGTCTGCTTTCAAAATATGTGTAAACAATTAATTTAACAGTTGAAGGGTATTTCCATAGAGGCCTTGATTTTATGGAATATTTTTTAGATTGTTGCAGGCAGGCATCTTAAACAAATAAGAAAAAGATCTGGGTTAAAACTAACAGCTAGTTCATACATTGTACGGGGTGTGTGTTTAAGTTAATTTTTAGTTTGTTAATTTTATGTTCCTAATGGTCGTCAGCATTTAAGCAGTCGGCATTAAGTTTTTGAAAAAAAAAAATAAATTATAACGTTAAAGAAATTTAATTTAAAAAATTATTTCTTGTAAATATTTATGATTTAGAAATTTATTTAATACTTTATGTTTAAAAGCTCAATGTTCTTTTCCCCTGGAGCTTTTTATAAAAAAGCAGTACTTAATGTATTTGCGTTACGTCGAGATCTTTAACTGAGCACAACAATCCTGCGGAAAAAAGAGCAATTACTTTAAACGTACTTGTCCCAAGAGGTGTAAAAAAAGGAGTGGTACTAAAATTAACAAATTTTGATCACAAAAATTGGATTTATCACGTGATAATTTATTTTAATGAATAAGAGTCCACTCAAAGATTTTGATTTTTTAAATTTTCAAATATCCAGCACAGAATAATATTGTTAAGAATTGTTTGACCTATTAGAGAGAACTAAAATAGTGACATGCCAGTTCTCTTTCCCTAAAGAACCTAAAAAATTAAAAAGAAACTTTTAACTTTTTAGTGTAATTTAAAATATGGATTTTTTTAGATCTGAATTTTTGTTTGTTTCTTTTTTATACCCTGCACCACAGGTGGAAAAAAAGTATATCTAAGTTTAACATTCGTTTGTAATATTTACCTATCCATTTCTGACCTCATAAAATATAAATATTCTGAGTCTTTACGCACAGCAAAGTTAATTTGGCGATGTCCGTTATTCACTGTGTCTTTCTGTCTTCAGGTTGAAATCAACTTTACCCAGACACTAAATGAGCAAGAGAAAATTTAAATACGCCAATTGATCAGACTTACATACGAAAATTTTTTATTAAAAAATCAGCAAGAGCGTTCAATGTCCTTTGAGGTAGCGGACAAAGCTCCATGCCTGCCTCTAATTATTCGATATCATTTGGAACAAATTTATAAAGTGAAGTAACTAAAATCAAAACAAACAAATACACGGGGCGATAAAGAATAAAAATTAAGCATAAAAACATCAAGTAAAAAACTTGTTGCTTGTCCTTATTTTCCGAGTTATGGGCCTCTCAGCTTTTTATAGAAGAGAACAATTTTGCAAAATTTTTTTAAAAACAATATGGATATCATTTAAAAGCTTTTAAAGAAATCTTTTAGAAAATACTAAGTTTATTTTTAAATGCTTAAACTTAATAGTCGATGACATTTTTATGTAAAATTATTTGTAGTATTTAATTGTTTCTTTCTTATTTTTTACTTCTTTGTCACCCCAATATTTGCTATTTGAATTGGAGTTACTTGACTAAACTAGATTACATATAAGGTGAAGGGTATATAAGATTCGGCATAGCCGAATATAACACTTATATTTTTTTGTTGAAAATTGGTTTTTGAAAAAATAAATGTTCGGATTTTTTAGAAGATTTTTTATATTTTTTTTATTATTTTGGTAGAATTCTATTGTTTGGCAAAATTTCAAACTTCTTAAAAATTTATAATTCTTGTAAAATTTTGATTTTCTCCGGAATATAGTTTTTTAAATGGAGTTTCGATTCCTCGATGAAATTTTGAGTGTTCGTGTAATAACTATTTGTCATACGTGATGATTATTTTTTGGTTTCTTTATTTTTGATTGAAATTTTCAGTATTTCTTGTAAATTTGGCTTTAACTGATTTTTAAAGTTTTCAGAAGTAATTAAAAATTTTATGATTGACACTTTATTTTGTGATGAAATTGTGATTTTTTTTTTTTTTTTGGTGAAATTTTAATGAAATATGGTAAAACTTCCATTTGTTGTATTTATTTTGAGTTATTTTTGTTTATGATTTATTTTAGGTTTCCTAACTACATTGAACATACAACGACACTTTGTCATATATCTCAGCCAAATATGAAATAATATTGCTGATTTATGATCGTAAAACTATAGAATATATTCTCGCAGGATTGTTTTCCTAATATATAAATTTAGAAACTGTCAAATACGTTGGCTTAAACTAAATTTATAGTATTTATTTAAACGGCTACCACGCGTGTAGTATAAATAAAAATGAAACTTGAGAGATTAAAATCGAATGCCAATGTCGTTTAAATAAAAAGCTATTTTTCTCTTGTTAAAGTAAATGACCATTTTAAGAGAGTCCGCTTTTACTCTTTAAAAATAATTTTCTGGCGAAAATAAAGAAAAGGTCTTAAAGCTAATTGTTCCAAAACTTACAATTCAAGCCAGACTGATCGTCATACATTACACAAGTTCAGTGCTTAAGTCTGACACTGAACTGTGGGTTTCCGTAGTATATGACAGTGTATGTGTTGTTTAGTAAAATTCAAATAAATTTTAATATTTGCTCAAGTTTCTTTTTATCTGTACAGTGAACTTGTGTAGTGTGTGACAGGTTTTATTAGTAAAATAATGAACAAGATCGATAATTGTAATACGAATTATTTATCACAAATTTTCTGTTACAGTAACCCTTGATTAATCTCAATTCTTGTTTAAAGCAAATAATTTTAACTATGATGCAAATTTAGAAGCTACAGTTTAGTTAATGATCTGTGTACTTTATTTTAGTTCAATAGATTGTATTTTAAAAATTGTTTGTTCATTAAATTAGTAATTTGTATTAAAGTTCAATTAAATTATTTTAATGATTTTAGTTTTATTATTTAGTTGGTTTAACAGTAAATGTTTTGCATATGTATTTGTATAACTACAGGTCGTGTTTTTGTGTTTAACAAAAGCTTTTCCTCAAACCCCTTGTAAACTCTATGCTTAATAAATTATATTTTGCTTTTAAAAAAGTTTTCTCTCATTTAAAGCTAGTGGCCTGAGAACTGGATAGTAGTTTCTTTAGAATGCCAGCTGATTAAATTTGTTGTAATAAATAAATAAACAAATAATGAATAAAAGAAATAGTTGTTTGTCTTGCTTCATATAACATTTATTTTTATTGCTTTTATTGTGGTGGTATATCTGATTTTTAGATTCAGATTTGTAAGATCGATTAAAAGGTATCTTACTATTCATTTGCTTGTGAAGTCATTATCAATTATTAGTAAATATAAAATGTTTTACTAGGAGTAAAGTGCATCAAAACTACCCAAATTTTGTATACAAAATTCAAGATTCCTATGATACAAGCTAAATTGATTAAATGAGAATTATAAAATTCAAAAAATCTAAAAAATACGTAATGCATTGTTTGCAAGTTCTAGTTAATAACATGATCAGGTTAAAGTTCTAATCGTAAGCCTAATTTGAAGAGTATAGATTCGTTAATAACAAATAATTTTTTACTATAAAATAACAATTCCAAACATAATATGATAAATTTACTCTTATAAAATTAAAGTATAATAATAAGTAAAATTTCATAAAATTTTTATAAGTAAATAAGATAAATTAAATTTTTTCAAATTGTTTAAACATTTTTTTTTTAAAGTAAAAATAGAGTTGAATTTATTATATTTTTTTAATTTGATTTTAAATAAAAAAAAACAAAATATTTATTAATTGCTACTGCTGGGTCAAAAGTTTATAACTTATAAGTTAAATTATTAGTCATAATAAATGAAACTTATTTCTCTCAGCAAATATTATTAAACTAAAATTGTTCTCAATTTTGTTGTAGTTTTCTGGAAACAAATTATGATGATTTGTGATTATAAAATGATCATATGGAATTATACTTTAATATTGTTAAAATAATTTTTTATTTTGCAATTTATTGTTACAATAAGCCTATGAATAATTACATTGCAGAAATCTGAAATAATATTTGGATTTTGTGTTACAACAATCCTGCAAATACATTTTAAATGTAAAAGTTTGTGTGTTTCGTTGTGTGGATGTTTGTTGCTCAATCACACCTAAAGATACAAATCGATTCCAATGAAAGTTTTATTTTACAGAGATCTATATACGGATTATGTTATAAGACAAATTTTTCCAAGAAATTCGTAAGGTGTCTAAATAAATGAACGATAAATTAATGCATACTTTCAGGCATAAAAAAAAATTAAACCGTGTTTAACCAAATATTTTGCAACTGATTCTTAAAATTAATAATAATACAGACGAAGTCATTGGCGAACACTGTTAGAAATTCTGAAAAGACACCAATTACAAATGTTTTCACAAAATTAACCGTTTAAAAATTTTACAGCCTAAAAATTAAATGTTAGTTAAAACAAAAAATTTTAAATTTGTGTTTAATGTTAATTTAATTAACAAAAAAAAAAAAAAATAAATTTGCTTTATAATAAATTTTAATATATTTGATTAGATATTATAAAAGAATTATATTTATTAATTAATTATTAAATTTAGATTAAAAATCCCTGTTAACTATTTAAATCTAAACTAAGCCCCAGCCTTTAACTGAAATAGTTTTTTGGATAACTAAACTTTTTCCACATTTAAATAAATGCCACCCTTTACACTAAACACTCTTGTGTTAGAAGAATCAAAAACTAATTCCTTTGGAGTACTTGGGCAAACAGAAAACTTAAAATTATTTAACAACACCGCTACACCAATCATTGTTTGCATTATAGCAAAACGTTCTGCAATACATATTCGTGGTCCCGCCCCAAATGGTAAATATGTCATAGAATGTCTTTGATCCTTAGCTGTGGAAGAAAATCTTTCCGGTAGAAATTTTTCAGGTTCAGGATAATAATCAGGATCATGTTGAATAGCATAAACAGGTATAATAATTTGTACACCGGGTTGAATAGTTATAGGTTCATTTCCCGGTAAAGTAAAAGTAGAACGACAAACACGTCTGGCTGTGGGAGCAACAGGATGCTTACGAAGGGTTTCTTAAAGCAAAAATGAGCAAATTTTTTTAATTTGCATTAAAATATAAAAATCACATTATAATTTACCTTGTATCACTTGTTTAATATAAATCATTTCATTCAAAGATTCATAGCTAAAAATTCCTTGATATTTTTCTAATATTTCTCTAACATTCATTCTAGCTTTTGCTTGCGTTTTTGGATTTAAAGCCAGTTCATAAAGAGCAAGTGATATGGTGCTAGAGCTGGTCTCAAAACCAGCTATAAAAAATAAATAAGCCTGAGCAATAACATCCTCCATTTCCAACTGAAAATCATGAGAGTCTACTTTATGGTTTTTTAGCTCCACCAAAATATCGAGAAAATCATTGTGTTTGTTATAATTATCATGTTCACGTGCTAAAACATTTTGTCTCACTATTTTAGAGTAAAACTCTATTAGTTCTTTGGTAAAGACTTTATAGCCCAGCTTTTGGAAAATATTTGGATAGGCGGAAGCCAGAGCTTCCATTAGAGGATGAATAGTAAAGAAGGCCTTATCACCTTTTATACGAAATTCTGCTTGAGGATCCTTCAAACTATTACAGTCCAAGCCAAAGGCCACACTACCTATAACATCGGTAGTAAAACGAGCACATATATCACGTATTTCAACAACTGTATTTTTTGTTTTTATTTCATTATTTACAACTTCCACTAAACGTTTGCCTACCGCGGCTGCTTTGGGAAACATCATTTTTAATTTGCCCGAAGTAAAAGTGGGTGTAAGTTTTTGTCTCATTTTCTTCCATTTATCTCCACTTAAACGTACTAAGTTCGTTGACAGAGGATCGCTGTGGGGATTAGAATAAAGACCTCTATCAGGAAACATTTCAAAATTTGTTATCAATACACTTTTGATAAGATCAAGATCTTTGATTATCAAAGCTGGAGTTAACATGTTGTAAATCCCAATATATGATTTATTTTCCATTTTAAGTTGTTTATAGATTTTTTGTATAATAAAGGCAATATGCTGCCTATTTTTGCCATAAAATTCTCTTAAACTGACTGTTTCTACTTGCAATCTGCTCCAATAGTTGTGTTTATTTCGTAACCAAATCCAAAAAATTATTATAAACAGAATTAATATTCCAAAAAAGAGGTTCATTTTACAGACAGTTTGATTTTGCAAACAACGTTACTTTATACTTCAGACACAGTTTTAACACTAATCATTTTGTATGAAATAGTTTTGTTAAGTCTATGGGTTTTTTGTTACTGAAAGAGCATTAATGTTTGTAAAAATTTATTTGAGTGTTGTTTTGCTCTATTAAAACGAATTAATTGTTATAGAGATTAAAGCTGTTTTAACACTCTTTTAACTCAAAGTGAATAAATTTGCAAAAAAATAAAATAAAACTTTTGTTTATAAATAATTTTTTTTGCACGAAAATAATTTTATTTCCAAGATGAATTTATTTAAAACAAAAAAGGAGAAAAACTTTCTTTTTTGAATAGTAATAAAAACAAAAAAAAAAAAAACAAATAAAGTGAAAATAAGAAAGACAGTACAAGATTAAATTTTATTTAAAATATTAAACATTTTTGTATCGGCAGAGCAAATATTGTTTTTTAATATCTAATAAAATTAAATAAAACGATAAAAAAAATCTGACTTTTGCCTTTTTATTATACAGAGATACTAATTAATGGGGCCATTTAAAACAAGCCATAAATAAAGGAAACTTAGCGGCTGATAGTACGACAGACTTAAGTACACAAGATGGTTGTTCTCTTCACATGTTTTTTATTATTATTTTTTTAAGTGCCACGCAACAACCGTGACATCGATTAAAGTCAGTGGCTTTAACCTGACGATGATCTTGGTGGTGGGAGAAAACAGTGTAACCACCAGCGACCTGATGTCATAGAGTAATCTGACTTTGAAGATCTTTATATTCCAGTTTCAGGCTTCTAATTGCATAGGCGACTGGTGCCGTCTTATTCAGCAACAGCAAGAAAGTTAGGTCTTCAAGAAAAACAAGCCTCGGTAGTGCAGTGTTAGGGTTATTGACGTTAAACGCCGTCGTGTTAAGCCTTCGATCTGAGCAGCCATCGAAAAATTTTCAGTTCGTACATGAATTAAACTTTTAAAATCGAACGTTATCGAACGCAAGTTCATACTTTAGCAACTGTTTTTTGCCCAACAATATCCTTTATCGGATGTCAATATAACATTTTCGGCTTTAACTACACTGCTGTCGTGGATTCGTTAAGACACAGCGTAAAAATACCAATCCATTTGGTTTTCAATAGCACAGATTACACAGCTTAAATGAGAACAGACATTAATAAAAATTAATAGAAAAAATTTATAGATCTAAATGGAAAAAAATCGTGAAATTTGAAAAAATCGCCAGGCGGGGTAAAAATACTAAATTTTTAAAAAAGAGCAAAAGCTCTATAAATTAATGAGACCTTATAAATTTAGAGAAAAAGAAATAAAACGCTTAAATAACCAAAAATGGATATTTATGTCAATTAAAAAAGGTTTTAGATTTAATTAGACGCTTGCTATAAATAAAATTAAAAAATATGTGTTAACGATTTTGACTGGTTTTTGTGCTTCTGGCGATTTTCTTATACTTTCAAATTGACTTTACAAAATCAAAGAATTATGCTTAAAAAAATGAGGTTTGCATAGTAGTGAACGCATGTAGCGAACCATAAAAAGCTGCATTACATTCTGCTGGTGTCTAAGTTTTCCTGCTTTCTTTAAAAAATAACACAAATATTATTAAATAATTTTTCTTTTTTAATTCATTTAAAAATTTAAATATACTTGAACTTAAACAGATTTAAAAATAAAAATATTAAAAAACAAAAAAAATTAAACAAAAGACAGAAAGAAGTTTTAACGATCAAACCACAGTAAATTAAGAGCATGAACAATTCGACACAGCCATTCTCTGCTAACTAAATGTTTAACAGACGGGCTAAGAAAATTAAATGCAGTATTTCGAATTAAAAATATACGAAATTGAAAAAAGAGATGAACGAGAAAAAAAACAAAAACATAAAAATTTTGGCCAAAAGTTACCTAAAAATGAACAAAAGAGATTTAAATAGTTTAAGTTTTGATAAATTACAAAATAAGCTTTTAGAGAATACAAAAGAAAACCTAAACACGATTGAAAGCTTATGACAATTTTGGAATTCATTTTTAGAAATGTATCTAAATTAAACAAAATGCATTAGATTACATCAGTTGAAATTTTTTACGGTTGCCAATAAACGTACAAACGCTACAAATATAAACAAGTTTTCAATATCAAAGTAATATGTGGTTGTTGTTATTATTGACACTAATTTTTTTATTATACTGGTGGCTTAAAGAGCACTATTCATACTGGGAAAAACGCAATGTACCTTTTAAGAAGCCCAGTTATTTTCTGGGCAATATGCAAGGTATTGGACGTTTGTATCATTGGAAAGATATAAATCAGCGCATCTACACCCGTGGTAGGCATTTACACCTTTCTTACACGAGCTGCATTTATATCAGACTTGGATGTGATTAAAGAAATTTTGGTTAGAGATTTTCAAAGCTTTACCGATAGAGGCGTATTTCACAATGAACGTGATGATCCCTTAACGGGAAATCTGCTATTCTTAGATGGTGATAAATGGCGTGAGTTGAGGCACAAAATATCACCAGTATTTAACACCGGCAAAATGAAATACATGTTTCCTACAATGATAAAGGTGGCAGAGATATTACAACCGGCCTGTGAGAAATTCATCAGGGACAGTGGTGGAGTATTGGAGGTAAAAGATTTATGTGCCCGTTATACCACTGACGTTATAGGCGCTTGTGCTTTTGGCATTGAATGCAACAGTTTAACAGATCCTCAGGCTGAATTTCGTCGTATGGGCAGATCAATATTTGAAAAGCCACGACACAATGCATTAGTCCAGGCATTTATGTTCACAAATCCAACTCTGGCTCGTAGCCTAAGAATGAAGAATTTTCGTGATGACATAAGTGATTTCTTTGTGAATGTCATTAAAGAAGCTGTAGCGTTTAGACAAAAAAATAATATAAAACGTCATGATTTTCTGGACATGTTAATAGAAATGAAAGAACAACGTGATGAGCTTTTGCATTTGGGACAACAAATGGATGAAAATAATTTAACTATTGGACTTAATATAGAACAGCTGTCAGCCCAGGTGATGGTTTTCTTTGTGGCAGGTTTTGATACTTCCTCTACAACAATGTCTTTTTGTCTTTATGAACTGGCCCTCAATCAGTCAGTGCAAAATAAATTGAGACAAGAGATTTTAGAAGTGTTAAAAAAGAATGATAATGAAATTACCTACGAAAGCATAAAAGAAATGAAATATTTAGACAGAGTTATATCAGGTATTTTTTTTTTATTTTCTAAAAAAATTTATTACAGTTTTCCTATTTTTATAGAAACCCTACGCAAGTACTCTGTAACACCGCACTTGGTACGAAAATGTGTTAAAGTTTACAAAATACCAAATACGGAAATTGTTTTGCAAAAAAATTTACGCATTATTATTCCCATAGATAGCAATTATTATGATCCCGAATATTTTCCAAATCCTCAGGATTTTAATCCAGATCGTTTTTGCCCGATAAGGTACGACAGCGACATTCTTCTGCCTACTTGCCTTTTGGAGATGGACCCCGTAATTGTATTGGCATGCGTTTTGGTCAAATGCAAGCTAAAATTGGTCTGATTTATCTTTTGAGGAAATTTAAATTTAATCTCTGTTCCAGTACTCAAATACCAATACAAATTTCAAAGCAAATTTTTCTAGTGGCCCCTGAAGGTGGAATTCACCTAAAAGTCGAAAAATTGTAATGTTTTTATCTACTGCCGTAATTATTATCTCTTTTGATAGTTGAATGTGTTAAATAGTAATTTTTACGTTTACAAGTATAAGAATAATTAATTTTTATTTTCAATTTTATAAACAGTCCTGGAATAAGGTATAGGATCCAGCAGCTAAATAAAATTAAATTTTTTGTTATCATTTTTAAAATTACAAAGCATTTTTTGTATCACCGGAAAATGGCAAATATATTTTTAAATAAAAATTTTAACAGATCTGATTAAGATTAAATTAGGAGATTAATAATATATTCAGTCAGCAGCATAAAAGAACTTTTGTTATGAAAATAAAATGACTGAGAAAGTTGACTTCATATTTATCTGGCAATTCCTTTAACTTGATAACCCACTTACGCCTGTTTAGTTTAAAGTTTACAAATTTTTTTCGTTATATTTTGACCAAGTTTATTCTATACTTAACATTGTCTCAAGCTCACTTTTTTTTAATCGTGCTTTAATATTATATTATATAAAGAAAACAGAAAATAAATCTTAGGTTATTAAGGATTTATTAAATTTCTATAGAATTTTTTTTCTCGTTTTTTTTGCCATATTTCCTTTTAACGAGTTTTTTTATTTCTAAAATTATGCATCAAATATATTTTTTTCAGGGGTATTTTTTAATTTTTATTTTTGTTAAAACTAAAATAATAAACTTAATTTATTTTGGTGATTTTTGGAGTTGCCAGATTTCTGACGATTTTGGGATTTTTTTGTGTATCTTAGAATTTTGTTGAAATTTTAATATTCATAAGAAAACCTCGTTATTATATATGTAATTTATCATAATTTTCCAACTATGATTACAATTTTTAAAATTTAAAATTTTTTATTTAATTTTTATTTCGAATTTGTATTTTTTTTTTGGGATTTTGTGTGTTTTTAAAATTTTTGTGTTAATTTTTTTAAGGTGCAAAAATCTCATTTTCGGAAATGGTTAAATTTGAGCGTTTTTTTTGAATCTTCGTTTTTTTCGAGGTTAAGTTTTAGCGTTTTTTAAATGTGGGCATCAAACTTATTAATATTATTTTCTAAATATTTGAAAAAATTACAATAGTTATTTTAATTTATTTTTTGGTGATTTTTCAGAGTTGCCGGATTTTTGGCGTTTTTGTGTTTTTTTTTGTGTATTTTGTAATTTTATATTTGTTTGTGATATTTTATGTGCAATTAGGATTTTTTATTATTATTTATACCTTTTTAAGATATTTATTTTTTAAAATATTTTTTGGGATCTTGGGTAAATTTCGATTTTTGAATATTTTTTCTTTGTTTATTATTATTTTTTTTTGTGTAAAAATTTGAGTTGCCTAAAAATTGTTCTAAAAATGAGAAGTTTTTTTTTAATTGTTTGGGAATTATGTTTCTTTTTCGGAAAGTTCTGTGCAATCTCTATCGCAATCTTGCTATATTTAATTATATTTTTTTAGCCTTTTTTTTATGAAAAAACAGCTATTAAAATTTATTATTTCTAAATCGGAACAGAGTGTAAAACAAAATGAAGTTTCTTTCTGTTTTTGCAATGAAAATGGATTTGTTCTACATCCCAGGCCATGCATTTTTATCATTGAAAATTACCTTATTTTTTAGAAGACTTATTGAACCAACCCTCGTAGTTACACTTTTGTATTATGCATACGTCTGTAAATATTAAATCACTTAATGACTGACAAGACAGTTATTTCTCATGAAAGCTTTTGATAAATAAATTAGTCTGTTTCTAACATCAACAGAGAACGGTTGTGGTTTTTGCACGAACGATATGTCACTTTTATCATTTTTTTTAACATGTTTGACCGGTTTATTAATCGCTCTATTTTTACATCTACGCAAAAAGCGTTCCTACTGGCAAATGTTGGGTGTACAATGTGAGGAACCTCACTGGCTATTTGGCAACTTAAAAGGCATACAATCAACTAGAGGATTTTATGAGGTTTGGCAGGACTATTATGATAAATTTAAAGGCAGTGGTCCTTTTGTGGGCTTTTATTGGTTCTATAAGCCGGCCGTATTTGTTTTGGAGCCTCAGCTAATAAAGAATATTTTAATTAAAGATTTTCAAAATTTTACCGATCGCGGTTTCTATCACAATGAAAAAGATGATCCTTTGTCTGGTCAATTATTTCTATTGGATGGTTTGAAGTGGAAAAATATGAGAAATAAATTATCGCCCACCTTTACCTCAGGAAAAATGAAATTTATGTTTCCCACCGTGATTCGTGTGGGTGAGGTGTTTATAGAGGTTTTCGATAAAATGGTCAAGGAACAACAAAATATTGTTGAGGTTAAAGAGTTACTCGCTAGATTTACCACAGATGTTATAGGCACTTGTGCTTTTGGCATTGACTGTTGCAGTCTAAAAGATCCCAATGCTGAGTTTAGAGCAATGGGTCGTAGAGCGTTGGTAGAGCAAAGACACAATCGTTTGATTATAGCTTTTAATGCCAGCTTTGGAAATTTGGCACGTCAGCTACATATAAAACAGACCCCTGATGATATAGAGACATTTTTTATGCGCATTGTCCGAGAAACTGTGGAGTATCGTGAGAAGAACAATATACGCCGCAACGATTTTATGGACATGTTGATTGATTTAAAAAATAAGAAATTAATCAAAACGGAACATGGTGATGAATTAACTAATTTGACGTTGGAAGAAATAGCTGCCCAGGCTTTTGTTTTCTTTAGTGCTGGATTTGAGACCTCTTCGACCACTATGGGTTTTGCTTTGTATGAGTTGGCTCAAAACAAAGAGGTGCAGGAACGAGCTCGTCAAGAGATTTTCGATACCTTGAAAAAACATAATCAGCAGTTTACATATGAGTGTATGAAAGATATGGTGTATTTGGAACAGATTATGGCTGGTGAGTAAAAAAAAAAAAAAATATTAAAAAATGCAGTGCCATAGGACCTTAAATAAAATTTAAATTAATTTTTATTCGAGCGCATTTCAATTTCTATATTTTTTTTAGAAACACTACGTCTTTACACTGTCCTGCCAGTACTTAATCGTTCGTGTTTGGTAGACTATGTTGTGCCTGGCCATCCCAATTTGGTGATTAAAAAAGGAATGCCTATTCTTATACCCTGTGGTGCCTTACATCGTGACGAGCGGTATTATCCTGAGCCGCTTAAATTTAATCCAGACAATTTTACCCCCGATAAAGTTGCTCAGCGTGATTCAGTTCTATGGCTGCCATTTGGAGATGGTCCACGTAATTGTATTGGCTTGCGTTTTGGCAAAATGCAAACCCTTATTGGTTTAGCTTTGCTTCTAAAGAATTTTAAATTTTCAGTTTGCAAGGAAACCGAAATACCCTTAACATTAAGCAAACAAACTTTTCTGTTAAGTACCGTTAAGGGTATTTATTTAAAAGTAACAAAAGTCTAATAAAATTTCATGGCAGTGAAGAGGTTGTAGGAATAAGTTTGTTATTTTTACATTATGAAGCGGTGTTATTGTTTGTGTAATTAAATAGTTGAATTATGAAAGACAAATGTTTGTTTGTATTATTGTTTTTGTAAAAAAATAAACTTTTTTGTAATTCAAGTATTTCAATTGTAATGAGTGATTTGCAAAATTGCAGAGTCAGTTTATCTGTTGATAGTGATTTTTCATAAAGCTTTATTATTTAAAGGGTTTTTAAAAATTGAAGTAAAATCTGAATTAAATAGTTACAAGGGAAATGATTTTTTTGCTTATTAATGAAATGAGCTCCAAGGTCTGGACTTTACAATGTTTAGAAACACTTTATGTTTAAAAAATTTTAAAAAAATATTGGTTTAAGCCTAAATTCTACATGCAGCAATTATCAGGATTAAAAAATCTCTTAGTTATTAAAACAAATATTAGGGTGAGAGAAATACAAATTAAAAAAAAAAAATACTACAGATAATTTTTCATAAAAATTTCATCGGCACTTAATGGGTTAAGCATTAAAAAAAACATTAGTATTTCCTAAAAAATCTGGCGCAAAATAGTACTTTTCTATAAAAGTGCAGAGGCCCATAAATTGGAAAATATAATAAGAAAAAATTAGACGCAGGCTTAGAGTCTTAGCTCCTGCCTCCAAGGTCATTGAACAATCTGGCTGATTTTCAATAGCAAAATTTTTAAAGTTAGCTTTTTAAACAGTTGAAAAGGGTTCACATAAGAAACTTTGGTTTTCGAAAGTAAAATGGTCTTACTGTTTGATTTCCATATTTGTTAGGTTTGCTTTTTTATGAATAGCAAAAAATTATCTAACTTAATGTGTGCATAATTTTATTTTCCCCTTTATAAAGTAAACAAACGCAACCAGCTGGTAATAAGATGAGCAACAAGTTTCTTTTGGATGAGTAGGGGTGTATTGTGAAGTGACGAAAATTAAATGAGAGAAAAAAGCTTTTGTGAATATGCGAAGCCAGTGGTGTGTGCAAGTGTTTGTATTCACCTTTTATTTTACACTTTATTATTACGATCATGATAATTAATTTATGACATCATTTTGAATGTAGTTGTGTTTATATGGGATATTTTAATAAAATTTGTTAATTTTAAATTTAATAATTAAAGCGTTTTTTTAAATTAGCTATTTTTTCTGTATTTTAAAAATTTATCCCTTTTGTCTGGGTCTAACGTTAGGGCCTTTCTAGGCACTATGAGAAATCCTTCAAATCGATTTGGATCTTAAAGGTCAAGAATTATCTATATTTCAAATAGTTCAATAGTTCATTGAAGACGGTACCGATGCAAATGCCCGTTTTTTCGCTTTATCTTTCATTTAAGTCGTAGCTCTGGAAACAGATATGGATGAGGACCAATTTATGTTTTCAATTTTAATTAAATTGATTAGCCAAGACTTTGTTGAAATTGTTTGAGGCGCATAAAAGTGCCTGTTTTCCCTCTTTCTCCCCTCTTGGTCCACTTTTAAAAATTTGGATACCTTATATTACCATGAGGATGAATATCCATGCGTGTTTTTAGTTTCATTAAAATCGGTGCGGGCGCTTAGCCGTGATTGACATACAAATAAACAAAAAACTTTAAAGAACTATATCTATTAGATTTAAATCTATAACGTTTTACCTTAGGATTTTAATATTTTTATCTTTAATTAAAAATTTCATAGAGCTACTTGAGCGATTTTTTCTAAAATTTACAAATAAATATTTCAATTTCTGCTTTGATCATTTGTTTTGTTTATATTAAAGTCAACATTCCAAATTGATACTTTATATGTACAAGTGTTCTGCTAAATATTTCGCTTAGCGGTTTTTAAATTATAAAATTTTTATTAATTTATCGCGATCATTTCCAGAGTTTAGCAGTACTTTTGCGGTAATTGGTGCTTTTTATTTTAAGCGATTTTATTTATTTGTTGGAACCGGTGTAATCAGCTGCCTTAATTAGTATATATTGGGAAGCGAATTTGTTTTTAATTCTTTACGGTGCACACGATTTTTTTTTAAATAATTTTGTATACTGTGTGTGGTCCGTTTAGGGTTAAAGATTTTATTTAAGTATTTTTAAGTTCTTAAAATATTGGTAATTTTTTCATGGTTGAATTAGCGATCTTTTATGATTTTTATGATTTTTTAAACTAATCATTTTTCATTTAAATTTTTGTCCAATCTTTATTTACTACAAAAATACAAAATTCCTGCTCGTTTTAACTTTAAAAATTTTTTGACCCAAAAATTTTTTTTTTTTGCAAATTTTTGGACTTTTTTATTCCCGATCCTTTTGATATTATCGTTAAGCAATTAAAACAACAATTATAGAAAATTCCGCATTTCTCTTTCACTTTCATAAAATAAAATAATTTAATGCATTGTAATAATGTAAAAAATGTTTTTCATAAAATGTTTATTTCCTTATGCATAAAAATCTTAATTCAAACTTTTATTAAATTTTTTCTACTTTTAAGTAAATGCCCTTTTCGGACGACAGCATAAAACTAGTCTTATCATAACTTAACGGTATTTGAGTTTGATTACAAATAGAAAATTTGAAATTTCTTAACAAAATTACGAGACCAACTGTGACTAACATTTTACCAAAACGTAGGCCGATGCAACTACGTGGTCCATCACCAAAGGGAATATAAACACAGGATTCACGTTGTGCCACTCTATCATCAGCAAAGTGTTCAGGATTGAATTCATCGGGATGAGAAAAATAGTCAGGATCACGATGTAAGGCACAGGCGGGAATTGTAATATTCATGCCTTTTTTAATAATGAAATCCTTATGACCGGGCACTACAAAATCATTTAGAGCAACCCGACTTATGATGGGTAAAGGGGTATACAATCTAAGAGTTTCTAACAAAAAATAATAATAAAAAATTATATAAAGATTTTGAACTGTCTATTTTGTTCTCTCTTTGCAAATTTACCTGCTATAATTTGGTTTAAATATTTCATTTCTTTCATACTTCCATACGTAAATATCTGTTGATAGTTTTCCAGTACCTCATCTATTTCCTGGCGGGCTTTTTCTTGTATTTCCGTATGTTTGGCTAATTCATATAGAGCAAACGAGATGGTTGTGGAGGAGGTCTCAAAGCCAGCATTAAAAAATACAAATGCCTGTGCAGCTATTTGATTTAATGTTAAATTTGTAAACTCTCCATCATATTCAGCTTGTATTAGTTTTTTATTTTTTAAATCGATTAAAGTGTCCATTAGATCATTTCGGTGCACGTTATTATTCTCCCTGAATTCTACTGTCTGTTTTACTAAATCGATATAGAATTTTTCTACATCGTCGACTATTTGCTTGATGTGTAGCCTTCGAGCCAATTCGGGAAAGTTTTGCATCAAACCATTAACTAACAGGCCATGCCGTTGTTCTTTAACAGCTCGTTTGCCCATTACACGAAATTCGGTATTTGGTTCCTTAAGACTATTGCACTCAATACCAAATGCACAATTGCCAATGACATCGGTGGTAAAACGTGCTGTCAAATCTTTGACTTCTATGATTTTATCATGCTCCTTTATTTCCTGGCTCATGACTCTAATAAATTCCTCACCAATGCCCGTGATAATAGGAAACATTTGTTTCATTTTTCCTGAAGTAAAAGTAGGTGATAATTTATTTCTCATATTTTTCCATTTAAGACCATCCAATAAAAATAGTTGACCGGATAAAGGATCATCTTCTTCATTGTAATAGAAACCATGATCAGTAAAGTTGGAAAAATCCTTGATTAATATATGTTGTATTAATTTGGGTTCTAGAATAAATACAGTGGGCTTTGAAGCAAAATGGAAGCCAGCAAATGGTCCTTTGCCCTTAAATTTCCAATAATAATTATAGCAAAGTTCATGAAAGTTAATTCTACTCATGAGACCCTCAAAATTACCCCACAGCCAGTGGGGCCTCTCACTTGGAATTCCTCGCTCCAGCCAATAATTTAAACGTTTCTTATACCACCAGAATATTAAAGATAAAAGTGTGAAAACAATTGTTAATAGAATCAAAGATACAAACATTTTCGTTTTAATAATTTTCCTATTCTTTTTTACGAATTAAATCTGTGCCTTTTGAATGTTAGAAATGAACTGAATATTAATTGATTTTTTTTGCAATGAAAACAGATAAAATTTTGCGATTTATAAAAAAGTTAGTTGTTTGTTAGTATTTTGTCTCTCCCATTTATTTTTTACTTCGAACCTCCTATTCGAGCTCAGTGTTGTTATTGAGATTATTTGTCTGTTTTTGGTTGTATGTGAAGTGTGTTAGAATTTATTTTAAAAGCTTTCTAACTAGAGTTGCCATATTAAAATTTTTTATTTACTTTGGGGGAGAAAATTTTAAAAAGCTATTTTAAAAATACCTAAGTTAGGAATCTTTTTATTTAGTAAGCATCATTTGGAATTAGCAAAAATACATAAAGTCCAACAGGGTTAAATAGTATAAAAGAGGAATTGGGCTGGGGTTTTTTGCCATTGCTCGTTTAACTTTATTTTCCATTCTTTTAGTCACCCGTCCAATTTATAATTATATTGAAACAACACAAAGAGAAGTTTTTGCATCTATTAAAATTTTTCTTTGGTCTTATATTGAAATTTAATTAAGGTTTTAATTAATTTAACGTTTTAATTAATAAAATTTTTTCCACTTTTTTTAATTATTATACATTTGCTTTAAAAAATTTTTTTAATATTGCCGTTATCATTTCATTAATAAAAAGTTGAAAACTAGAATTTCAATTTAAATTCATAAAACTAATAGAACGAAATTTCATCAACAACTGCCGATATTGCCAGAAAAACACGAAAATTAAATAATTAAAATATTTCACAACAAAATAATTTATACGGCAACACTGGTAAAACTGCTCAGAAATTTATTACTTAATTAAAAGATTTTGAATGGTTTCGAAGTGTAATGCAGAAACTATAAAAAAATAGAGAATTTATTTTCTATGGGCATGAAATTTTGCCCCATCAAAAGTTGCTCTCTTATAAAATAAAAGCTTTTTTTATAAGAAAGAAAATTCAGATTTAGTTATTTATTAGAAACGAACGCTATATCATGTTGATAACGTCAATTTTAGTGGGTGGCGTGATTAGTCTTATTACTTACGTTATACTTTTAATTAGAAAACATTTCACGTACTGGCAAGCGTTGGGCATTGCTTGTGAGAAACCGAATATCTTACTTGGAAATTTTACCGGTGTTCGGACTGAAAGATCGTTCACCGATATATGGCTAGAGCATTACAAACGTTTTAAAGGCACCGGACCCTTTTCCGGTTTTTATTGGTTTAGTCAAACAGCCGTGTTCATTTTGGATACCGACTTAATGAAAACCATTTTAGTGCGAGAGTTTAACAAGTTCTCGGATCGTGGTTTGTATCACAATCCCGAAGATGATCCTTTAACAGGGCAACTGTTTTTGCTTGATGGTGTCAAGTGGAAAACTTTAAGGCAAAAGCTGACACCTACTTTCTCAACAGGCAAGATAAAGTTAATGTTTTCCACTGTCAAGAGAGTAGCTGAAGAGTTAGTAACAGCTTTGCAAGAGAAGAGCATGGAAGAAGAAGACAATGTGGTAGAGCTAAGAGACATTTTAGCAAGATTTGGCACCGATGTTATTGGTAGCTGTGCTTTTGGCGTAGAGTGCAATAGCTTAAAGAATCCCGAGGAAAAATTACACTTAATGGGTAGACGATTACTAAGTGAGCAACGTCATGGCATGTTAGGCAATGCTTTGATTTTAATTTTTAAGGTGATACCCGATGATATAAGTGAATTCTTTATGAATTTAGTCAGCAATACTGTCAACTATAGAGA
Organism: Cistogaster globosa; assembly: GCA_937654795.1. Lineage (NCBI taxonomy): Eukaryota > Metazoa > Arthropoda > Insecta > Diptera > Tachinidae > Cistogaster > Cistogaster globosa. The sequence goes on from OW569407.1 coordinate 3,908,591, forward strand.
AGAAAATCAAATAAAGCGTCAGGATTTTTTTGACATGTTGCTGGAGTTAAAAAATAATAAAATGATAAAAACGGAAAATGGCGAAGAACTGGCTGCTTTAACATTCAAAGAAATAGCAGCACAAATGGTTTTGTTTTTCACTGCAGGATTTGAGACTACCTCAAACACAGAGGCTTTGCTTTATATGAACTGGCCCGGCATGAGGATATGCAAAAGAAATTACGAAACCAAATCAATGAAATTTGGCATAAATATGATAAAAACTTCAACTATGAAAACATCAAGGAAATGGTATATTTACATCAAGTTTTACAAGGTAAATTACACGACAAGTAAAATTTTCCACATTAAACAAATAAAAAGGAAATTATTTTTCTAAATCTTGTAGAAACTATGCGTTTGTATACAGTGGTGCCAGTGTTAAATCGTCACTGTCTTGAGGACTATCCAGTACCGGGTCATCCTAAATATGTCATCAAGAAGGGTATGAATGTTCTCATACCCGCCATAGGTGTGCACAGGGACGAAGAATTTTATCCCAATGCTAATGAATTTAATCCTGATAATTTTCTGCCTTCCAAAGCTAAACAAAGAGATTCGATCTTGCATTTACCTTTTGGTGAGGGACCGCGAAATTGTATTGGTATGCGTTTTGGGGAAATGCAGTCTCGCTTAGCTTTGGCTTTACTTGTGCAAAATTTTAAGTTCTCTGTATGTGATAAAACACAAATACCAGTCGTTTTTGATAAGAACACATATTTTCTGGGCGCCGAGAAGGGAGTGTTTTAAAAAGTGACGAATATTTTGTGAGAAAAATAGCTTTTTAATAATTTTAATGCATAAAGTGTATGAATATGTTTATAAATTTGTTGTCTATTTTCTTTTTTGTTTAAATTAAACCAATAAACATTTTTTAAATTTTTATTTGTATAAAATCAATAAATGATCTAATTTTTTAAATTGCTATTTTTAAAATTCGGTTAAAAGCTTCTTGTAAACAAATTAAATTAATGTAAATCTTTTAAAATATTTTTATGACCAATAAAAAAAAGATATGATAAGCAAAATTAAGGGAAGAAAAAATTTTTACAATATAATTTCCATGTCCACTTTTGCAAAATGTATTTAAATGTGAGAAAAAGGGCAGTGGTCGCTACTAATTTTGTCACAATTACGAAGTTGGTTTCAATTAATTCATTTAAATTGCTGTTTATATTTTTAGTTGCTCTTTTAGAAAATAATCAAAATAATCACACATTAAAAAATTTGATTTACAGGCCATGCACTGAAATACTCTTTTGATTGATCCGTGCATAAAAAAATATATGCAAGATATAATAAGGCTGCCACATCTTTTAATTCTAGAAAAACTTAGGCGTTTTAACTCGTCTATATATATAAATCGCAGTTGAAAACTACGAAGAGGAATGCTTTTTGGTTACAGCGGTTAATCAGTAGAACAACATTTTTCTGTCATTTGAGGGAAAATTTTCACACTTTTTAAATTCATATTTATAAAACAAATTACAGTTAAATTTTTAATTCCAACTTTATACAAGGCAACGGAAATTGCTTACTCTGAATTTTAGTTTAGGACGACGATTCGACACATGCTACTTATTTTGATTTTATTTTGTATTTACAAAAATATGTAAAATTAGTAAAATTTTTAAGTTATAATGTTTGTGTAGTTTTATTTAAATTAAACGAACTTAAATAATAAATAAAAATCTTAACAAAAAATTGAATCCAAACTTAAAAAGAATTTAAACTTTCAACTACAATATCTTAGCAACTTAACACAATATTTTTTTAATAAAATTAAAATATATGTTTAACCAAAAATTAACGTTACACTATTTTCTCAACTTTTAAATAAATATCATTTTTTGGAACATATGTCAAGCATTTGGGGTCAAAAGTTAAGGGTTTTTCAGTCTTTAAACAAGCAGCGAAACGAAAATGTCTTATTAAGCTTGCCAAGCCCAAACGTGTTTGCAGTTGACCAAAACGTTGTCCTATGCAATTGCGGGGACCATAACCGAAGGGCATGTATTCCTCAGGATCACGCAATTTTGCCATTTTGGGCGAAAATCTTTCAGGATCAAATTTATGGGGTTCGGGATAGAACACAGGATCATAATGTACTCCCAAAAGGGACAGAAAAACAGGCATACCTTTCTTAATCACATATTCAGGATAACCGGGGACAAAGTAATCATTTAAGGCCTTACGAAAAATCTGCGGTACGACAGGGTATTTCCGTAAAGTTTCTGTAAAGAAAAAAAAAATGTTGCAGAAAAAATATGTAAAAACTGAAACTTTTTACTCATCCGATAAAACTTGTTCCAGATAAATCATATCCTTGAGGTTATCATATGTTACCTTACCATCTGGGCTATTTTCCATAACTTTTTCAATCTCCTGCCTTAAACGTTCCTGGATATCAGGGTGTTGTGTCAACTCGTACAGAGCATAGGCAATAGTTGAGGAAGAAGTGTCAAATCCTCCTAAGAAGAATACAAACACTTGAGCACAAATCTCTTCAATAGTTAAGACTTCCTCATTCGATTGATTATTTTCATTATTCTTCAGTTCAAGTAAAATATTTAAAAAGTCCTTCCTCTGAATTTTATGTTCTTCTCTATAGGCAATCGTATCACATATAGTTCTCATAAAGAACTGATGAACATCTTCGGGTAATATGCGCATGCCAAATAAACGGGCAACATATGGAAAACTATCAATCAATAGCGTAATAAAGGTATTGTGTCGATGTTCGGCTAAGGATTTTCTACCCATTTTGGGAAATTCCGAATTGGGATTAGTTAAACTATTGCACTCAATACCAAAAGCACAACTGCTTATGATGTCGGCAGAGAAACGACCCATTATATCATTTATATTCACTATATTATTTGTCTTAACACTCTCACTTAAAACGTGTATTAATTGATCAGTGACATTAAGTAGAGTTGGATACATGTACTTCATTTTGCATGAGGTAAAAGTAGGCGAAAATTTTTTTCTCAATGTATTCCACTTATGGCCGTCTAGTAAAAATAAATGACCTGTCAAAGGATCAGTTTTTTCATTATAGTATAGACCACGATCGGTAAAGTTTTTAAAATCTTTCATTAAGACATTTTTTATAAGAAATTTATCCAATAAAAGTATAGCTGGACGTTGCATTATATAAATACCAGCAAATGGGCCAGTTCCTTTAAATTTCTTGTAGAGATTAGCTGATATTTCGGTAATGTGATATTTGGTTCGCACACCCTTAAAATTGCCCATAATAATGTGAGGCTTTTCATGCGGTATTCCACGATCTTTCCAATAATTCAAGTTACGTTTAAAAAAATATAAAGCTGCTGTAACGATAATAATTATTATATAAAGTAAGAACGCTGCAACCTCCATTATGATGACTTGTTTAGCTTGTTAATACGTTGATAATAAAACTTTGAATAAATGATTCTCACAGTTTTTATACCAAATATAAAACAAATGCAAAAAAATATTTTTTGGTGACTGTTAGTTCATTGAACTTCACTTTTGTTTTCTCGTATGTTTGCTTTGTTTCAGATATTTGTTTCATATGCTTATGAATTCATAATGAAACAGAAAGTTACACCCTACAGATGGTATAAAAGGGCTTGAAAATTAATATCAATTGTGTTGCAGGTTGGCACTGTCCGCAACATCTATTCCTCTTGATTTTCTTTGCTGTCAAATGAAGAAGGCCCTTTCTCTATCTTATTAGATTGAAGCATTACTGTTCAAGTCTTTGCGGACTCTCATTATTGCAAGAGTGTATTGATAACACATTTTAATTTCGCTCTCATTTTGTAATCTTCTTCTTTTGCAACATTTAAACAGTTCAAAAGAAACATTTTAAAAAATAATTAAAATAAAAAATAAATAAATTAAACTTAAATTTGAATTTAAATTTAACTAAAACAATTAATTTTAAACTTGAAAAAAAATTGTGATTTAATCTGTTTAAAGCTACAACCCTAAAACTTACTGGTCCTTCGAAGCGGATTTTATGTATATTTAAGAAATTATTTAATGGTCCTTCTAACCGAATCTCATATGTTCGTTAGTAAAGTTATTTTATTGTCCTTCGAAATATAGAAATTATTAAAACGTGAAATATCAAGAACTAAAATAAATGAACGTAAACATACAAAACAGTAAAGGGTTGTCAATACACGGTTTCTAAACAGAGAGCTCAACTTCTTCCTATGCTGTGGTGAGCGTAAAACTTTGGCGTTTGCGGAGATATAAATTTCGTTACGAGTGCCTTAATGCCGAACTTTCTTTCTTTCTTTCTTTCTTTGGTCTTTACTACGAGATTCATCTCCACAAAAGTTTTTTCGTTTGAGTTTCGAGGGCTGTTAGCCTAATATTCTAATCTAGTTTACTGTTTCCGATCCGCAGAATTGTGAACCGTGTCATTGGCTTATTCCACTACACGGTCTAAGAGAAATCCAGCCTACTGCAACGAGTGTAAAATCATACATTATGTAGCGTGTGCTTAAGTTAATCATAATCGATGTCAAATGTACGGTAAGTGCTGATCATATTAAATCGGGTAAATAACTATTGAGTCTGTTTAAGCTTTGTTTTGAATCCCCATACTAAGAGTCTAAGCTTATCTAACCGAAGCTCAGATACCAGTCACCTAGTGTGTAGAAACCAAATCTGGATAGACAAGTTAATATTTTTCTATTTAGCAGTTAAAGTTAGACTGAAGCCACGGGAACAAATAGCCCATATAGGGAACCGCACAACTCTTTAGCCGGTTGTTGGTGAGGTCCCTACGGGGTACACGTGGTGGCTGTTGGTTAAGTGCCGACCAAAGTGTGCTGTTGCACTTTAAAACAGACGGAGTTGAAAAGTCTTCAATTCCTTAAGCAAGGCGTAGTTCATGGTCGTGACAGCCATGTTCTTAGATTTAAAAGGCGCTACTCGACGCGTTGTATATCACTCAGTGGTAAGAGCACCGTCAGGTTAGGTCATCGTGGTAGGTATTGATTAAATCTTGATCACACAGCTTTTTTTGTAGACACTTAATTCAAGAACTTTATTCTAGAAATAATCATGATTTTGCAACCAAATAAACCTGAAAATTTATTGCCATAACGCGGAATAATTAACGTACTTTTAATATTTTTACATAGATTGCTGTCATTATTAAAGATGAAAACATTATTCCTGATCATAGGTTTGATGGAGCATCAGAACAATATTACAGAATCACAAATCAACATGGATAATGTGAAGCTATTGCTCTAAAATTTTTATGGATATTCAAAATTTTTTTGACAGATCCCTTATATTTCTCTCTCTCTCTCTCAAAGATCTATCACAAACCTCTTACTTTATAACTTTTTTAAAACTTCCCATTTCTGCTGGCATTATGAGCTGTTAAGCGTGAATTGCATATGATTTTTTAAAAGTAGTTTCAGAGCAAAAAAGTAGCGTTTAGATTTATAATGAGTTTAGGTACATTTTGAAGCCAACGTTTTACTTTTCTTGCCTACCAAATTGTTTATATCTTAAGTATCTCATTTGTGATTTTTGAACTCTGTTTTTGAAGTACAAACATTAACTTTTTTTCTTAAAACTTTTTTTAATTATTAAGATACGTACGATGACTTTTTTTCATTTTGACAAGTCATTTATTATAAACTAGCAACTTCACTAATTCTATAATTAATTAAAATTAAACAAATTCCCTTAGATAAAATATGTAAGTGAGAAAGTGTGAAAGTTTGTAAGAAAATATAAGTTAATAGGGCACAACATCGATAAAATATATCAGCCAAATTTGTTTTTGAAATGTGTAATTGATTGCATATTTTTTTTTTGGTGTAAATATTTTGTTTCATTAAAATATTTTTTTGTATTTTTTTATTTCTTATTTTAACAAAAAAATTTTAACGCAATGAAAATACAAATAAAAAAATATATTAAAAAAATAAAAACAATACAAACAGAGACAAATGTTTTGCTGTTAAAAATATATTGCTGTGAGCGGGGGGGATATAAATTTTCATTATTAAGAAAAATACGTAAATTTGTCAATAACATATTAATTAAATAACAAAAAAAAAATTAAATAAAATTAACAGTAATTAGAAGTGACTTCAAGTTCAAAAGTCATGATACAATAATCGATACAAATTAATTACAATTTGGTAAATTAAATTTTGATAATTATTTACCTACATTAATATTGTTTTTGTTATAGTTGTTAGTTTTGATTTAACTCTGTTTCTCGTCTTGTGTGTTTCATTATGACTTGTGATTTTCTGTTTAAAAAGCAAGCAGCAAATGTGTTAGCGATAGAAGCAAACACTAATCCACCTCTACTTTTTTCACCTAAGCAGACAAGTGTTTAACTTTGTGTTATTAAAAATAATTACAAAATGATCCAAAAAGGACTATAATAAAAATTTAATTATAAAAAAAATAATAATTAAACTTTTTATTTAAACATCAAATTACTTGAATAAATTAATTTTTTTTATTTAATCAACTCAATAATTAAAAATGGTAATATCATTTAAATAACTTGTTAATACGAGGGGTAGTCTTAAACAAAGAAACCAACATATTATTTATATTTTTTTTTTTCATTGTAATCTTCTTTCAGCGCCTCAATACCTCTTTGCAGTCTACCCCATATACCGGTTTTGAAATGTTATTTAAACAGTTTTTTTTTTAAAGATTTATTATAAAATTTAAATACAGATTTTTAATGTGTGTTATTATTTGTGTTAGTTTGTATAATAAATCTAAGTTAAATGCAAGTAATGCTGTTGCGTTAAAAACAAAATAAGCTGAGTCATGGTGTTTTTGATAAGACCTCACAAAGTCGCGTGCTATAAAATTATGATAATTGCCGACCAAAATAATGCACAGTGGGGGACTAGGTAAACACAAAAAAAAAAAAATGAATAAATAAATAAATAAATAAAAATTAAAAAAGGCAATTGAAATATTTGTAATAGAGTAGTGTAAGAATTCTTTTTTAAATTTTAGAATACAAAACGGTAATTACAATAGTAAAATCTGTTTGTATGTTCAATTATGGGCATTTCCCTGTCACCGTACGTAAAATTTTAGTGGAATAATTTTTTTTATTTCAAGGGTTTCTTATTTTTTTTAAATTGCTTGACACATTCACCGAACTGCCCATATGATGTAGATAATGGATTTTTTTTTCCAAAAACTATTCCGGCGTTTCCATAAAAGTTAAAGTTTCATTTATTATTAAAACTTCTTTTTAAAATTGATGTTTAATTAAAAAAAAAATAAATAAAAAAATAATAAATAAAACTCATTTAAATTTTTCCCATTATTTTAAAGTCTTATTTTTGTCTTTCATATTTCGTCAAGTTGAATAAAAAATTGTTTTAGTTTCTTTCTGCTAAATCTCCCACTGTGCTGTATCATGAAATAATTGCATTTTAAATAATATAATATAAATATACAACACAGACTAAAGTATTTTTATCTTTTATTAACAGGGTTCTATTACAATTTTTTAAAAATTTCTTAATATTTTTTCACATTTTTTAAACAAAAATTTTTTACGTTTGTGCTTTCACTTGCTTTTAATAACAAAAAACACTTTTTACACGCCTCTTCACAATTATAACTTTTAATTAATAAAACAGCTGTATTTATGTTTTTAAATTTTGTCCACCTTTAAGAAGATGCCATTTTCACTGGACAAAAGAAATGATTTTTTGTTCCACTGCAATGGAATTTCCGTTTTATCACAAACAGAAAATTTAAAATTGCGCAACAAATAAGCTAAACCCACACGAGTTTGCATGAGGCCAAAACGCATGCCAATACAATTTCGAGGACCATCACCAAAACCCAGCCATTCAATGGCATCACGTTGTTTAACGTTTGCAACATCAAAACGATCAGGATTAAAATTTTCTGGCTGTGGATATAAATTAGAATCATGATGAATGGCATAGGCGGGTATAATCGCCAGCATGCCTTTTTTAATGACATATTTACTATGGCCAGGTACAATGTAATCAGCTAAGGCTTGACGAGTTAAATGAGGAATAATCGTATATTTGCGCAAAGTTTCTATAGAAAAAATGTTTAGTTTATATTGAAATATTTTGAAATTGAAGGAAATTTTTTTTTGTTACCTGTTATCACCTGACCCATGTAGTGTAAATTGTGCAAAGTTTCATAATTTATATGGCCCTTTTCATCAAATGCTTCATTAATTTCTTGACGCAGTTTTTGTTGTATTTCCTGATGTTGAGCCAGTTCATAGAGAGCAAAGCCCATAGTGGAGGAAGATGTTTCAAAGCCTCCCAAAAAGAACACAAATACCTGAGCGGCCATTTCTTCTAATGTTAGTTTTACAGCCTGTTCGCCACCTTTACCATTTTTTAGGTCTATTAAAATATTAAGAAAATCATTGCCTTGAACATTGTTGGCCTCCCGATAAGTCACAGTTTCTTTAACAATGCGCAAAAAGAATTTGGTAACATCATCTGGCACAATTTTCATATGTAATTTTTTGGCTAAATCGGGAAAACCTTGTATAAAACCGGTAATAATTCTTCCATGTCTACGTTCGGCTAGAAAACGTTTACCCATTAAACGAAATTCAGCTTGAGGATCTTTCAAACTGTTGCATTCAATACCAAATGCACAGGTACCTATAATATCTGTAGTAAAACGAGCCAGTAATTCCTTAATTTCTACCACATTGTTGACACTGCGAAAGTCTTCAAAGACCTCTACAAATTTCTCGGTCACCTGTATTATGGTGGGATACATAAATTTCATTTTACCAGATGTAAAGGTGGGAGATAATTTGTGTCTTAAATTCTTCCACTTAACACCATCTAATAGAAATAAATGACCGGTTAAGGGATCATCTTTTTCATTGTGAAACAAGCCACGATTCATAAAATTGCTAAAATCTTTGATTAAAATATTTTTAATTAAATTTAAATCCAAGACAACAACTGCTGGCCTTTGAAAGAAATAAAAACCACAAAAGGGTTCACCAGTTCCTTTAAATTTTTCATATGTATCACGTATACATTCAGCAACACTATATTTTGTCTGAAGGTCTTGAAAATTGCCTCTTAAAAGACTGGGTTCATCGTGTGCAATCCCTTGATTTTTCCAGTAATTTAAACGTTTTTTAATTTTATAAAAAATTACTGTGATCAGTAGTATAATTAAGTAAAATAATATCATTACTAAAGTCATAATTATTTTTTTTTAACTGTAATATTTTTATATTTATTACACCGACTGTTGTTTTAAGTTGTAAAGAATTTTGAGAACTGAACGCTTCTCTGAGTTGGCATGTAATTTTATATTAGAGCGATAAAAATGTATAAAAACAGATAATACTATTTGTATAATCATTGAAGCAAGACAAAAAAAAAAATAATTATAATGATAAGTTATTCATTTAATTTGGTGTTTAAATAACTAAAAGTTGTAAGAGTAAAATCACAATAACTACATTCAAAAACATTTTATTTACTTTTTTGGGATTTGTAAACTAAATTTTGCTTTGTTATCAATGAATTATTTACTCAATGCAAAGCCTATTGTAAAGTGTTAGATAAGCCGAACAAATTGTAAACACGCTGTTATTGTTAAACTGTTAAGAACGGCAGAATTTTGAAATAAAAAACAAATAATAATAATAAAATTTAAATTTAAATAAAAAAATGAAATAAATTTAATAAACAAATTTGAAAAAAATCGACCTTAAAACAGATTTCATCTGTCTGTCTACAACAGTAAAAAAGTATGGCCACATACATCAAATTACATTAAATATTGCGGTACCCTTTTATTCCATCTCCAAACTTTTTGCTATTCATAGCAGTAGAGAGATGGAACTGGGGTTTTTGCTTAAAAAAATCATTGAGTTAACCTTTAAAAAGATAGAAATTACCAAAACAGTTATAAAGTTATTGGGAATCCAACACAACTTGTGAAGTAAAATAGCTATTTTTTAAACTAAATGTTACCTCTAATCGCCGTTTTTTTCTTTTTATTTATTACGTCTAAAAAAAATACACGTAAAACGATTATACCCTAAATGAGTCCAAAAGTATGATTTAATCTCGGTAACCAAAAAGGCCAAGTAAAATGAAAGATATGTATGTCAAGTTTTAATCGGGTTTTTGAACTGAATTTTTATACTAAAAACTTTTAAACTTTAGTTACTCGTAAACTGAGCGGGCTAGATCTTTAATAAGGATAATCTGTGATCACTTGTAAAAAGTATAAAAAAAATGTTAAATATTACGAAAATTCCATTTATCCAAAAAAAATGTATTTTTTCATTTACACTCGCGAGCTAAACAGCCTACAATTTAAATAAAGAACATTTGTAATCACTTAAAACAAATCCCAAGAGGGTTTGTTTTAGATTAGAGAAGTTTGTTTTTTGAAAATGGCATTATTATTTTTTTTTAATTATAAAATACATTGTTCCGGGATAAAAGATTTGTTAAATGTTGTTGGGACTCTTCGGAGACTTGCTTTTTACTTCATCAGTTTTATTATATATAAAATATTTAACTGCTTTGCAGTATTTAAATTTGTTTTCTATGATTTTTTTAAGTTTTTTATTTTTATTGTTTTCATCAGGGTACGAAAGCAAGTAAAACGAAACATTTGCCTTCGATACGGTTTTTTCTTGGTTATAAGTAAAATAAACGAATTGTGTCAGTAATCTTGCTTCTGCTCTTGAGCATAAATGAACACAGAAGAGAAATATTAAGGAATAATTATAGTGAGAAATTCTTAACCGTAACAAATTTAAACTTTCTAAGAAAAAAAAAAAAAAACGTTTCTCAAACTGTTGCTCATTGAGTTGTTTGTTATGAAAGGGAATGCATTAGTGCTTAAAAAGAAACATTTATGTCTTAGCGAACCGCATAATGCAATCTTCACCCTAATGGTTATATCCAAGTAATAAGATTAATGAAGACCCATTTTTTTTTTGTTTGACCTCTTTGTTATTTAAAAGTTTATTTTTCAGTTTTACTAATGTACAAAACGATTTAAATTTTTTTAAAATTAACACAAAACTTTGGGCTTCTATTAAATTATTATTTGCTTTCAGATACAAATATAAATAATTTTTTAATTGATTCAATTATTTACCTAAAAAGAAAATTGTTTTCTCTGCTTTAATTAAACACATAATTGATTTAGTTAATAATTTAATAAAAAAAATTTTTGTATTTTTGCCATTCAAGATTTAAATTAAAGACATAATTAAATTTCAATCTCAAAAATAAAATACTTTAATGGTTGCAATTTTTTTGTGTGTCTGTGCATGAAACATCGGCAAAACGTTTGCTTTGTTTCTATTATATTTAAGAGTTATAATTAAATAGAAAAGTTTTAATAATATTTTAAGGCTTCCTCTTTTAATGCTTAAAAAACTCGTATTTGTTTTCTAATAATCCTTGCGGTATTAATTTCTATCACCATCAATTCTAACTAAATGAAATTAAATTATTTTACTTTATTTAACTTTTAAACTTTAAAGACTTAACTTTGTTTAAGAAAACGATCATTCAATGAAAATTATGCAAATCACTTTGCTGACATGTGTTTAAATAAAAATTTGCTTCCTTCTAGTGTCTTCAATATTTTGCAAATTGTTGCGAAACTTTTGGGAAAATTTTATTCTTAAAAGTTTTTAAGTATTAATTGCTGTTGCAAATAAATCCTAAGAGTTTAATCAATATATTTGCATAACGTAAATTGATAACTTTGTTATAAACTAAACTAAAAGTTTGATATTTGTTTAACATGTCGGTTGTAAAATTAAGACACGTTTAAGAAAGAACACATTTTTTTCAAATACATTTTGCAACAAGAGATACAATCAAATAAGTTTTGTATCAAAAATACTTAATTTCTTTTTAAATTGTGTACTTAGTAGTGGAGGCGTTCGTTTTTATTCCTTTTACATTTTGGGAAACATTAAAAAATTGAATAGAAGGATGGTTGGTTTTAGAAAATATTTAAATATTCTATAGATTTTGAAAAGGTAAGTGAGGAGGGTCGAAGAAATTTATACAACAATTAATAAAAATGGACTTTTAAAGCAAACTGTGCATTGAACCTTTGTAGAACCTACTAGAACAGGCTTATGCTTGTGTTATTAGACTTAAATTTTATAATAAATATTTTTGCGAAATATATTAATATAATTTTAATTTATTATATTTTATTTATAAAATTTAAAATTTTATATTATAAAAATTCATTATAATAGACTATACAAGTGAGCAGAGATTTTTCTTGATTTTCTTTAGGCCGCTCAAATAATCAAGTTTTAAAGTTTTTAGTATAAAAATTCATTTGGGATCAAAATGGAATTCCTCAATAGCACGATTAAAACTTGAGATATCTTTCGTTTTATTTGGACTCCTTGACAACTTCTGAACTCAATTAGTGTATAACTTTCTTACGAATATTTTTTTTATTAGACATAATAAATAAAAAATAAAAATACGGCGAACTAAGGTAACAATTAGTGTAAAAAATAACTATTTTACCTCACAAGTTGTGTTGGACTCCAAATAACTTTACAAATGATTTGGTAATTTCGAGCTAATCAATAAATATTTTTTAAGCGAAAACCACATTTCCATCTTTAACCGACATTAAGAAAAAAAAAAAAAAAAAACAAAAAACAATAAGAAAGAGGTTATCAATTCGTCTGAATGTTGCTTGTTTTATTGTTTGTGCCTGCAGAACTCAGTCATTTCTAAGCCAATCTAGAAACTTTGAACTTATTTCCATAAATTTTGCTTACAGATTAATATCGTTTTAGAAAAAATTCACAATATTAAAAATTAAAGAGTGTCCCTATACAATATTCATGGTTTTTAGTTGTATTATGAATCGTAAAGGGCATCACTTTAAAATCATAAAAGACTGCGAGTCATTACAGTCTTAATATCACAAATATCTCTCAAAATTACATGGTTTCTCCACAGGTGACATAAATTAATCTATAATGGCCAATTTTTGAAACCGTTATAAAAAATGTTTGGAAAGTGGACAGAATATCGACTGCTATGACGGGTACAATAACAAGCATTAATATTCGAAATTAGAAATTATAGGGTGTCTCAATAGTTAATTGGTTTTGACTTATATTGCCATACTTTTAAACAGTTGTTAATTAACTCTACTAAAAAAACGGGTAAAAAATTTGGACTTGAAAATTAAAGGGTGTTCCAATAGTTGATTTGAAGTATCTGGTTGAAAGTATTGAACAGTTGAAGACAGACGGGTGAAATTTACATGGAGCTCTAGTGCTAAGTCTACTATAACGGGTATACAATTTGGAGATGGAATATAAGGGTGTCCCAATAGTTATAGCCTCATAGGCCATACTTTTAAACTATTATTGACAGCCAACTGAAATCTATTTTAAAGTCGGTTTTTTTGCAAGAACTAAAGTTCTTTATATAAATGAGGCAAACATAAGGTGGTCCTTAAGTCAAAGTTTTAAATGCTTTGATATTTCAATTCACCTTTACAACTTCTAAAGTCGAGACAAATTTAGAATATTTTGAAATAAAACTTGGACTTTTTATTTAAAAAAGCTTTCATATGCCTGCTTTTTGTCTGTTTCCCTTACCATAATCCGTTGTTGGAAGTCTTGATTTTTTAATGACTTTAAAAAGGTGAGCTATGTTTGTGCCCGTAGAACTAAGTTATTTCTGTATCGATTTATTATCTTTATTTTTATGCTTGCGTGAAATGTGATGATCACAAATTGCTCCCATTAAAAAAAACTAATAATAAACCCAACAAAAAATGTCAAAAAGGTAATCGAGTGTGAAATTAAGCATTTTTTGCGGAAGGACTTCCAAACTAGATTACCAACCTTATAATTTTAACAAGAAATGAGACTGAATTAAAATTTATTTTTGGCTAGAATTCATTTTTTAATTTCTAAAAACCTTTTTTTAGAAAGAAAAATTAATTTTTAGCAAATGTATGCGGACTTTTCCAAAGAAAACAAGAACAATTAGACACTAGCAGAATGAAATGCAGCATTTTCTGGACCGCTACAACCTTCACCAGCATTCTTCGTATCTATCTACCTTAGATTGTGTGCACTGTAAACGTCATCTATTTAACCAAATAATTTTGTAAATAAGAATACGAGTAATATTTATATTAATATTAATTTGGTTAGAAGAAGTCAACAACAAACTCTCTTTGTAATTTGTCTTTTTTACCTAACGAACTTGATCAATTACTACTTGATTTTTTTGCGATCTAACGTAATGTGTTTTGTAAGCGATTAACATGATTTGGTAATGATAAAAGTATGTCATTATATGGCAAATACTTTTTAAGGCGATGTCTAGTTTTTTGCTAGGAAGGTGTCCCCCAGGACGCACATGCTTTTTACATGTCTATGGTACCGTAACGGACATCAATATCAACTTTTAACAAAGCTAATTTCCTAAAGATCCCAGTATAGTTAAAAATATTAAATTAAAATTAACGGGTGACCCAATAGCTAGCGCAATTCGACTTATCTGGTCCTCGCATTTGAACTGTTGCACGGAACGTATGCTGCCATGTCAAGTTTAAGTTGGTTTTTGGCAAAAAATATTTGTTTGTTATATATGCAAAAATATTTAAAAACTTGCAATACTTCATATATCATAATGGTCCACTTCGAATATAGTAACTTCTGGTTTTTATCCTTTTTAATGTATTTTTCCGGTTTTATGGCTTGAATGCTTTTGAATGTGTATAGAGAGTGAGAGAAAGAGATTGAAATACTGTAGCTTAATTTTTTATTATATCTATGTGACTGTGACTTGTTAGTTTTCTTCTCAATATTTATTGCTTTATAAAAGTGACACACCTACTTAAGTCAACCTTGAAGAATATATTACAAATCTTATCGTCGCGTTAAATATATTATATATCTTTCTATTATTCTACTGTGAATATTCTACTTGTCATGTGTCTGCTTATACAAATGCTTTAGAGATTGCCGGAAAATCTTTAATCAACTTCTTAATTTATTCTTAAAGATTATTTTTTTTTAATTTCCTTTTTAACTTTTATTTTTATTAGACATTTATTTTTGTTTAAAGTTTTTGGCTTTTGGCTGAATTTGTCTTGTCTTGTGATAAAAAAACTTTTTCCTCCAAGTTATTTGTTAAGTTATTTAACACGGCCTTTGACAGTTGTAACTTAATAACTTGAAAAAAGTTTTTTTTAAAGAAAACAATAAAAAAAGCCAAGAAGAGAAAAGGATGATTTTGTTAAAACACTGAAGCTTAAAAAAAACCCATAAAAAAGTTGTGAAATTTTATAGCTTCTACAAACGGCCGGCGAGACAAATACTAAACAGCGAGTGTTAATGTGCGTCTGGTTTGTTAAATTTATTTAATAAATTTAATAACCAGAACATTCAAATATTTAAATTTTCGTTCACTGAAACAGTTATTGTTTAGTATTTTATTTACTCTTGAGCAATGATATCCTTATCCCCGAGAAGTGCATATATTCTTTTTTTTTAATTTTTTCATTAAACGCTATTAGATTTTTGACCATTTCATAAGCAGCATTTGCCAGTCAACAAACTGAGTTTCAATAATTTTATTAAATTATTTTTAAACAACAAATTAACATCCGAGCAAAAAATGTACATGGGAAAATAGGGCCACACACTTAATATGATTTCCCTTTAACCTTTTCTGCCACAAAATCTCTCTTACAAACATGTAACATCTGCGTCACGTTTTAACTTAAAAAAAATGTTATTCTGCGTCAGTATATAAGTGACAGCGATAATATTGTTAATACCCAGTTGTATGTAAATATGAAAAAAAAAAAAAAAAATTGAGAAAAGCTGAAAATAACGAACATAATTTTTCATCATGTTCAATAAAACGTGCCATTTCATTGGCATTTGTTATGTATTCACGTTTCAATTTCCGTACCTCATGTTACTTTGCTTAAAGCAAATAAAACGAAAAAATTTATCCGGCAGGTAAGAAAATAAGAAGTTCAGAAATAAAATATATAATTTAATTAGGAAATTTTGTAACCAGAGTTTAACAGAGGTTGAATATGAGTATTTTTATAGTTTTTGCATACGTATTTTTTTTTTAAATAAGGAAAATTAAATAACTATCACTCATACGTATTAACTACAATCAGTCAAATGCCATGATAAGGTGAAAGTTCTTTTTTACCAGGTTTAAAGTTGATAAAAAAATTGTAGCAAGTAAAAGAAACAAGTTTAGTGAAAACATAAATAAAATAGATATTTTAAAATATAAGTAAATTTTTTTTGGGGACCACTATCTAGTTATAATACTTATGAAGAATTAAGTGTCAGTCATACGTATCAATATATTTTTTTATTTTGCTTAAAGTTGACAAACATAAATATTTATCTGGCAGAAAAAAAAGAAGGGGTCTGAAGAAAAAATATGTAATTTTATTAGGGTTTAAAAGAGATTAAAGAAGTTTGTAAGGACATATTTTTTTTTCAAATTACAAATAAAATATATTCGCTCATACTTCACGGTAATGAAGGAGTTCCTTTTCCCAAAATTAGTAAGAATCGGTAATGATATATTTAAACTATATTTTATTGTATATGATTGATAGTTCTATAATTTCGATAGTTTTTAAAGCTTTTCGTATAAGAAAAATCAGATTTTTATGTCAAAAGTTAAATTTTTTGACAAAAAACATTTTTTTAATGAAAGAAACGACGTTTTCTTTTGGGGACACTTAGTTATCGAAATAAATGTATTAAAAATTATTATAAAACTAATAAATTTTTAAACTTTTTCTTTTTTAAATTTTGTGTTTTCTATTAAAAAAAGTCACTCTTATGAAATTTACAAGAGAGCACAGATTTTCTTCATTTAAGCCCCATAGCACATTTAAAAATTTTATAGTATTTTTTTTTCTTGAGATCAGAATCAAATTATATAAACATTTTTGTTTGTTTTTTATTTGATTTTTTAAAAATTAAAAAAAAAAACCAAAAAATTTAATTTTTGGCCTAAAAAACTAATTTTGTATATTAAATACTTTAAACTTAAGCATCCTAGAAGGAAACAGAAACAAAAGAAAAAAATCAATAAAAATGTTAATACAATTTAATCCCAAATAATTATTTTACTCTAAAATTTTAAACTTTCTTTAGTTGTAAATTATGCGTCAGGGAGCTTAAATAAAGAAAATCTGTGCTCAATTGGGAGAGCCTCAAAAAAAAAAAAAAAAATTAATAATAATAATAAATTTTTATATTAAAAGTGAAGTTTTATATTTGAAGAAATTAATTGATTTTGAGTCGAAAAAAAATTTTATACTTGGCTTGGTACTAACCTATGCACCCTATAAAAATTTTTGGTCGCATTAAAAAATGTATAAAAGTGAATTTTTAAAATAAAAAATTACAAATAAAAAAAAAAACCATTTTCAACCTAAAAAATGCAATTTTTTATGTACAATTTTAGTACTTGATTTTTAGGAAAGATATTTTTGTAAAGAGCCTAAAAAAATAGTTTTGTTTGAAGATTTATCAAATTTTGCAAATTTTTTAAACTCTTTCAAAGACAGTGTAGCTGCCATTGTCATGAAAATTGGCTTAGATATTTGAAGTAAAATAAGTAACAAATGAAACATTTATCACTTTTACATTAAAATATTTTCTTTTGATGATCACAAACTAATAGTGACACGCTAAGACACAAAACATTAAGCCAAATATGCTACCGTGATAGCGTTTGATGTTCTGTAATGTTTTTTATGTAAAAAAATTTAATAAAATAAATCTGTCCCTTTTTATGGCTTTCACTTTGGGCCGCTGGAAAAGAAAAACAAAAAAATGCAATGCCGTGATGTTGTTTATTCAATTATGGCGTAATAAAAATTTTGCCTACATTAAAACGTGCACATGCTATAAAGGTCATAAGTATTCATTGTACTCATACTTGTTTTTTTTCCGTTCTTGTGATCTCTTATATAAGCTTAAATAATATTAACTTAAGCAGACTTATCTACAAACATAAGTGTTGTTATGTAGGAAGGAATATTAACAAGCAGCTACTTAGTATGAGTTAGCAAACTGTATATTAACAGACACCACTTAGAGCACAAAGAAATAGTTGTGTGTTCTTATTCAATCACGTACTTAAATTTAACATCTGTTTATTATATTCAGTTCAATGATTTTGTTACGAAACATGCATGTCCATGTGCTGGTAAACATACACTTAAATAAATGTTAAATAGTTAAACAACTGCAAATAAGAGGATTCGGAGAAGACAGAAATAAATGAACTTAACATGAGTGATTATGGTTGTAGCTGTGTCTGTAATTGTGTATTAAACCTCATTTATAAGTTGCCCCTATTTTCTAAAACTATGAGAGATTGTTTGTTGTTTTTAGTATTTTCTTTAAAGGTGGTTCATTTAAAAGAATATTTAAAAAATAAGTAAAATTAATAAATTTCAATTAAAATTTTATTATTTTATAAGACAGTTTGTTTATTTCTAATTGCTATTTTATTTATATCCAAAAAATATTTATGAAACGTATCATGCACGAAATCCTATCTTAAATTGCTTTAAAGAATAAACGCTATTTAAATCATTTGTTATTTCAGTAGAATAAAAGAGAGAAAACACTAAATACAAGTTGGACATAAGCAGGAAGCGTACAGACAGTGACCACTCTTTTATTTATTTATAATTTAGTCAGTAAAAAATAAGACGTTATGCAAAGTAGTATAAAAAGTTCTGTTGGGTTTCAGATTAAAATTTGAATTAATTTATAATTTAATCAGATGACTAACCCGATCAATTAATTATTTAATTAAAAAAGATAACAAGAAATTTTTTAATCATATAAATAATAAAATCAATTAAAACTGTTGTTAAAGATTAATATTAAATCAATTAAATTTTTAATAGTTACAAAAACTTTTTTCTATCAGAATTGGATGTTCTATGAGGATACCCTTTAAGTTTAGTTTTTTGCTGTTGTTTATCAAACAATGAACTTTGAACTCTATCTAAGTGTCATGTATCTGCTATAAACTATTAATTGGGGATCTCTATGGGGATACCCTTTAATTTTTTAATTTACTTTTAAATACTTGTTCTTATAACGAGACCATAATTGCGTTTCGTTTGAGACGTCTGTGCTTTGCAATTAAAAAAATAAGCCAACACAACGGGGCACCCTTTGAGCATATATTAACTTTTTGGTACTCTTTACTTTGCGTGTATTTAAAGAGCTGCCTTAAATGGTTTATAAGATAAGATTTAAGTATCTGCTCATAAGAATTAATTTCAGACCTCTATGGGGACACTCTATAATTTTAAAATTTACTTTTTAATACTTCTTCTTATAGCGAGACTGCAGTTGTGTTTCATTTCAAATGTCTGTGTTTTCAAATTAAAAAAATTAGCCAAAAAAATGGGGCACCCTTTAAACATTTATTTTTTTTTAGGAAATTTTCCACTTTGTGTGTATTTTAAGTCTCGCCCAAAAATGTTCCCGATGAGAAGTTTACAGAATTTAAAACTTTGTTTTAACGGGGACCCCTTTTATTTTTAGTTTTGTGCTCTGTGTCTGCCTAAATCTATTTAAAAGAGAAAACCATTTATTTAAAAAAAATGTCTGTTTAAGGACACCCTTTAATTGTAAATTTAATTTTATTAGATTTTGCACCTATTAATAGTTTTATTGATTTTAAGATTAACATTTTATTAAAATTATAATTGTTTTAATTATTTATTTAATTAGAAAATTGTTTTCATTATTTTAATTAAATATTTAATTGTTTCACTCAGTTATCTTTATGCCTTTAAAATTTATGCATTGCTATTAATAATTTAAAGAAAAACTTTAAATTGTCTCGTAAAAAGCCATCTATTTTTATAACAAATACTGCCCTTTAGTATGAGATATAACTCTTAAGTGGATATGTCCCAAGTGTGCCTCCTTCATGAACAATTGCTGGAATTAAAATGATATTATAGAACAGGTAAAAGTTAATTTTATTTTTTTTAAATATTTATACAATTTCATGTTTTTTTCAATGGTTGCTACATTATGCAACAGAGCTACACACCAGGCGACAGTCGAATCAACATTTCTAAAATCTGTCTAAACTAGGTGTCAACAACAAAGGATATTTTGTAATAAATTTTAGTCTTTTATACTGAAAAGCTTAAAATATTCGCTGGGATTTGAACTCACAACCAATTGAGTAGCATATTACAAACAATTCTACAGTTACACCCCAAACGATTTAATTATTGAGCATGAATTTGTTTTTTAAATAAAAAAGCCAAAAGCATACATTTTTTATTGCCAAATATTTTTTTCTGACCAACTGATATAAAATAAATTCTTTTTTGTGTTTTGCTCAAAAAAAGAAACTTTTAGATTGCTTTCGTTATAAAGAGATAAACACGTTAGTATTTTGTAAATTCTCGTAGCACATTTTTCCTAACTTCTTCTGCTTTTTGCTTGTCTAGAATATAATAATTTATTGCTTAACCACTCATAGTTAACCTCTGCTTAGAGTGGCAAATAAATAATCTTGGATTTTTGCCAAAAATAACAATAACAATAACTTTTCATATCTTTTGAGGTACAATAAACCATCAAAAGAGATAAAAGCTTAAAACAAAATATATTAATTTATTTGTTGCCGGTTTAGGATTCAACACGAAAAAAAAAAAAAAACAAGAAAGAAAAGGAAAAGAAAGAAAGGAAAAGTAACAATTTTCATTGTCACGTAGTTGTACATGATATTTTTCACTTGAACTGCAGTAACAGATTTTCTTTGACTTCGTTCTAGTTGCATGCATGTAAAAAAGGTATTAATGTGTGTATATATATATATATATGTGTGTGTGTCTTTATTCAGAGCCGAAGGCAACAAATAAAATTCATGGCCAGCTTTAGCAACGTGAGGAATGCAATATAAATATTTGTTGGATTCTTGTTATGGGAAAAAACAAACATATGAAAACGAAACTATTTTATGAACTTGCGTTGGAAGATTTATGACAAAGTTGCAACAATTGCATTTGTAATTTATAAATCATAATTTTTTAAGTGCCAAAAAAAAAAAAAAAAAAGAGATTTAAATAAAATGGGGAAAATGTAATGCATATAAAGACTGCAACCATATTTTGTTTAACGATAAATTATAATAATTTTATGATTAATAAAAATTACTGATTGGAATAAAACTTATGTATTCAAGTTTTTGGCAATTTAATTTTTAAATAATTCGGACCAGTTAGAGGAGGGGGTACCTCATCATATATGGTTTACACTTTAATTTAAAATTTTTTATTGAAAACAAGCGTTTGCCTGTTATGGTTCGAAAAATAAGACGCCAAGATCGGGACTGACTTCAGGTCTTTTTTTTGATTACTATTATAGCGGTTATGTACTCTGTGAATATTTGAAAGCCTGCCTCTTGAAGGTCAAAGGATAAGCTGTGATATATAAAGCTCACGTCTTGCCTGGGGCACCCCTTAATTTGGTTTTTAAGGTTTTAGTTAGTGAGGAAAGTGAGAACATGAAAACAGTTTGCAATTGTTTTGTCAGGGTTAGTTAAAAAGCCTGATTGGTAAAGAGGAGAGAAGACTGTGTGTTCTTAAATTTGTGGTAGCCTAAACAGAATATCAAGCAGGATAGGCAACGGTGGAGTAACACAAAGTATAAATAGAGAAATCAGTAGTAAATTATATGTAACTGTAAGCAAACAAACATATACGTCTCTCAGTGCTTCTTGTGTTGGACTCTTTTACAAACGGTTTAATTTTAATACCTGACTTGTTTATACTGAACTCTCTCTCTCGTGCCAATAAAAAATATAAAAAATAGATTTTAATTTTAAGCTCTTAAATTGCAGGAAGTAATACTGCCAAAAAAATATTACCAAAAAGAAGTTTGTTTGATTTTTTACTGGGTTGTGTGATTTTTTTTTATAAAAATTTTTGGGAAATAATTTCATTTGATAAAAATATTTTTTAAACAATTTTTTTTGTAAAAAAATTGATTTTTGTTTTTGCTTTAATTACTTCTTAGAATTCTTGCTATATTAAAGTTAGTTTTCATTGTTTAGGCTAAATAAATTTTATTAATACTTGATGGATTAAAATGTTGTTGAGAATCGTTTTGATGCGTCAACGCGGCAGCACATGTTACTAATAAACAAAAAAAAAAAACTTTTTATCCTTTTTTTTGTTTATATGCTTATTTCCCTAATTTTATGCTAAACTTTTTGTTAACTTGTTTTTCTCTAGCCATCTACAACCAACAGAAAAACGACTTCTAACATTGATTTGATTAGAAAAATGCCTCAACTGTTGCGATAAAATTGATGCCGGAATAATAGAATAAAAACCAATATAAATTTAATCATTGTGCGTGTTCTGATGTCTACAACGAAAAATAAATTTTATTTATTTGGCTGAAATTAATCCAAATGTATTTTTGTATTGCCTTTGAAAAAGAAAAGAAACTAAGACGATTGATTGTCTTATCATTTAAAATACTTCGCGAAAAATTCCAAGTGATTGTAGAAATTTTTTTAAAGTAAAAAATAACAAAACTTGAACAGAAAAATGTAAAACCGAAAAACATTAAAATTTTTTTTTACACATACATATTTATTTGCGATTATGTTTTGGATATGCAAACAAATCATTGATAAAAGTGCTAATCGCGGGAAGTAGAAAACAATTTAGATATTAAAATGCTCAAAAAAATTTTGGAAACAGCTGGAATTTTTTAAGCAGAATAACAAATTACTAGTGATTTAAAGCGTACGAAAAGCACAAATTTCAAATGCCTCCTAATTTAATTTTTAAGGAGTGGTATCAAGGAGAAAAATGTTGCTATTGGTATCTTGTAAGATTACCTTCAATGAATTAAAGCTGTAGTGAAGATAGCGAAAGGAAATATTGCAAGTAACAGCAATCATGTAAGTCATCGTTTATGTTCTTATTGTCTTATAACATGCTGGAAGTTATGATGCGGTATTGTTATTTTAATGATGTTGATATTTAATTTACGAAGCATGTAGGGCGATACCATCAGTTCATTAAGAGAATGTATGGAAATATACTGAAATATGCTTCAAATAAAGAACACTATAGATAAAGTTACAGACTTAAATGTAACAACTTTAACGCGCATTAAAAACTCTAAAAGATATTAAATGATTAAGTTAAATTCGTCAAACTATAATTACCCTTAAATGTATATTCTGAAAAAGGATTTACACAACAGGGTTCAAATTTGAAGCAGTAAAAATTTTTGATTAACGATAACATTTACTAGGAAGCTCATCAAAGGAAAAATAAAAATATACTTCTAATTTAAGACCGGTAATCAAGGCTATAGAGAGAATTGAAGTCCGCAATAACTAATCCTACAATATTGTGTCCTGTTTTTCCATATCTCCACCTGATTTACTGTAGAGATTTTCAATGAGCAATTTATCAGGGAAAGTAATAATCTTCGATTTATGTATTTAACTTTCAAAGAGATGGATCCTAGTCCCTAATAAGAATATTGACGAAGCGCTTTCACAGATGATATGACAAAAAAAAAAGAGCAAATATATAGCAGGCAATTAAAACCGTCTGAAAAAAATTCAAAGTCAAAAATGTTAATGTGAATTTTGTATAACTTGCGAGACATTAAAATGTTGCTGATTGCTAAAAAATTATTTGAATCTGTAGCCCGATTAAATACTGTAAAAAATACTCAAAGCAAACCACATGGTCAGTTTTCGAATACAAAGCCTTTGTATCTATCAAACATTTTGTTGGTTTCAAATTTAATTAAAATTTTAATTGATTCAATTACATAATTAATTGGAAAATAAATATAAAGTTAAATAAATATAATCAATCAATTATAAATTCATTTGGAAAAGAAAAAAAAAACAATGTTGTAATTAAAGAAATAATCGATTTAATTAAAAATTTAATAACTAATTAACTTGATTGTCCTGAGAACAATTAAAATCTTTTATGGATGCAAAACCTTTTTTTCTAGGTGTTAAAAATGTAAGCATAGGACTGTGTATGTGATAAATACAGGGACTTTTAATGTGTGTTAAATAAGAGGTGAACAAAATTAGAAATTAAATGCATTGCTATTGATCGACCTTGTCGTTCTTATAAAGAAATTGCATAAAAACAGCACTCTTCTATTAAATCCACTTTTTGTTGACTTAAAAAAAAGTAGCTTTAAAGATGATGCCAGAACGCAGACAATAACTGATATTTTAATGCTCTCACAAAAAAAAGAGAATCTCATGCCATATTAAGCTCGATTTCGTACTGAATAGACATATTAAATAATCAAGACTTATTTATAAATGAGCTATGACTACTTGCAACAATAATAAAGGCTCAAAGATTTCTTTTATTCTTTAGCTGAGGTATGCAGTATTAAAGGAATTATTAGATACAACCTGTTTCAGTGAGAAATCTCAAAAGAATGCCTAATATAAAGCTGTTGAAGAGACTCTACCTGGCGACAAATAAAGCGAGACATTCGTAGAGAAGGTAGAAGACTGACTGTTTCTTATTCCTGTCCTTAGCACTGCGATAATTTACGTAAAGAGAAAGTTCGACTCAACAAACGTGCTTGACTTGAGTCCTCAAAAATTCTTTAAAATTCAGTTTAAAGACTCGTGTAAATTAAATTTAATAAGACTTACGCTTCTACTTTATTGTTGAATGGTGATTGAATTGGAATTTACCCAGCTCCTTAACAATCTAGGAAATATTTTTTATATTAATATTTTACATTTGCTTCTTAACTAAAAGAAAATAAATATATTTGAACATGAGGGAACGTATGGGACATAAATTCTTCTTATTGATTACATTATTCTCTTCATGCTGCCAGCTTAACTTTTGCTACAAAAACGTGTATGTTTAATTTTTAATTTAGTTTTATTTAAGATAATAAATTTATAACAATTTATGTTTATTATTAGCACCTTAACGTGCAAGGTCACACATTAGCTCAACAAGGACATTATGTTTTAGTTGAAGTCCTTACAGAAAGAATTGTAATCATGAAATCAGTTTACATACTTAAACCTTTACACAGGTATAAATATAAATTATAATACGAGCATTCAAGCAAGTACACATGTAAATACACCTACTTGTTGTTGTACTTGTATCTTATAAACACAAACAAACACACAGAGAGCATGTTTATAAGGTGGGTCCGTAAAGATTTACGATAACAACTCTATAACAATGAGCATTGTAGTAGTTGTTGTTGTAAGGTTGTTAATAAATTTACAGACTTTTAATTATTATTTCGGTCATTTATTTTTCTACTTTATATTCATTTTATTTCATAAAATATTATGCTTCACGGAAGAAACAAAGGAGAATTTTAAAAATTTTATCTTAAATTAAATTAAGTTTTTTGGTCATCCGAAAGATGGATAGATTTTATGATGAAAATTAAAATTAAAATTGTTAGAACTCCTTCATTACACTTTGATTAAAAATTGTTTAACAAATTCTATATTTTGAGAGGTGTAAAATTATTTTTAAAATTTTTAAATGCGTTCGAAATTTTATAATATTTTTTCTTACATAAAAAATTAAATCAATATTAAAAATATCAAATTGTTTTATTTATGCACTCGCTTGTTTTAAAGTTCAGAGACTATTTAAAAGATTCTCGATCGCATGCAGGAGAAGGCAAGGTGCAAGTATTAATCTATTGATTCAATGAAAGAAATATGGGACTTAGGGAACCAGATTTTTTTTCTTGCAATACTTTATTTACAAAGCGACTATGATTTTAAGATCCATTGTAGTGAATCACTTAACAGATTAAAAAGTAGATACGCTTCTAAGCAAGACAGTTCGTGTGTGCAATCAACTTCCTTTCGACTAAACTCTCTGTCCCTTTCTGTAGAATGTAGAAAACTAATAACTACAAACAGCACTCCCTGTAGTCTCCATTTACTGTAGTTTCAAAGAAATTTATCGCATAGGCAGGCGTTATAAAATATACTGAGAAATGAGACTCTTGCAGTTTTTTCTGTGTCTCAAAAACTAAATAGGGAAAACTACAGGAGAACACATGCAGTTTCTGCAATTTATTGTAAACTACTCAACTGTACTTTTAAAGGAGAATTGTAGGCGGATGCTTAAAGAACCATGTGCGAGTTGCAGTCACACACGGCAATTTCCTATAATTTATGAGACATTCTTTAATTTAATTTTTTTGTGGTTAAAAATTAAAAAAGATCTGCTTCTTACGGTTGAAAAATGTGGCGACGTGAGTTAAAATCATTTCTTTCATAGAAACGTCCTTTTATTTCCAATATTATTTTTTATAACTTTTATTGTAGAGGACCTGCATTTTTTTTACATTTTAAAATTATGCCTATTAAAGTTTAAACGATAAGACTAAATGCCGAAAAATACACACCCTTCATTTAATTTTTTGTTCTTTTTAATTTCTTTTCCGTCCATAACGACTTAAATGATAAAGCCATATTCGTCAATATCACGGTCTTCATAAAAACACCCTTTAATTTTTAAAATTATTGTTCACACTTGTTTTATATACTAGACATATTTGCATATGCTCTATGAATATTCCGAATATTTGCCTACTGGAATACCCTTTATATTATAGTGTCATTGTTGGTGTTTTTGACTTGTACTAAAGGTACTTTTTTTTAAGGTTAAAAAACACCACTTACATGAAAATCACTATTGGGACACCCTTGATTTTAACGTTCTATGTTTCTTTAAGACTTAATTTTTTGAATTAGAAAAAAACGAATTATGTTTCAGTTGAGTTTTGCAATTAATTTTGTTAGCAGATTTAGGAAATGTAAAAACTTTTTCATGCCCAACTTATTTTAAGTGAATTTTTTCTTTTCGTTTTTTTCTTTTCTTGTAAATTTGCCAAATTTTTTGGACTTTTTTCTTTTGGCTTTCAGCACTCAAATAAAAAAAAAAATTGTGAAAAAAACTTGTTTTAAGTCAATTGTGGTTTGTGGTCGGTCTATGCTTTTTATATTTTAAGTTGCTTGTTTTTTTTATTGTTTCTATACAAAACTGTTTTATATTTGTTTATGTTTTTCTTAGAAATAAAAGCAACAACTATTTGTTTTTGGGTAAAATTATATTGTTTTAAGGTTTAAAATTTTATAAAGAAAGAAAATATTATTTTGTGTAAAACAATTTCCGATTTCATTAGTTTGCCAAATACTGAGTGATGAAGCGATTTCCTTTTGTCATAATTTTCTTTTGTGTTAAATAAACAATAAAAACTTTTTACATTTTTATAAAAAAAGAAAAATTTATTAAAAATACAAGAATATGAAAATATAAGTCATTCCTTAAAATCCGTAAAATCCATTTTAATTCCCACAACAAATTCGATTTGTTTCATTTTTCTCTATTGTCGTTATTATTTGTAGATTTTTTAATTTTCTTTGTTACGTTGTTTCGTTATCGTTTTGAGTATTGCTGCTATTGTTAAGACAACAGCAACAAGGGAAAAATAAATTGCTGCTTCATTTCGTTATTGTAATGATTGCACTGACCACTTATTTCTCGAACGATGGTTGATGTTTGCTTTTTTAAGTATTTATCGTTTT
Organism: Cistogaster globosa; assembly: GCA_937654795.1. Lineage (NCBI taxonomy): Eukaryota > Metazoa > Arthropoda > Insecta > Diptera > Tachinidae > Cistogaster > Cistogaster globosa. The sequence continues at coordinate 3,936,349 of OW569407.1, forward strand.
TGTTATTTTGCTTAATGGGCAATTGTGAGACAGGGTAGAAAGTTATGCAACATTTGATTTTGCAACTGAAATGTGTTACTGTTTGCTTCGGATTACGCAGTGACTGTTAGTGGTGTTCGCGTTATAATAAAAAATGGAATGAAAAAAAAAACAATGACACAACATGTCATGTAGCTCGTTGTTACAATGGAAAACATTTGTTGGATATAAAACATAATGATCATGTGTGTGTGTTGTCAAAACCTTGAGAGAAATCAGATGCTGGCTTAAGGCCTTTAAACATGCAGCAGATAGATCTCTAGTTCAAAGACATTCGATTCCTTTAGAGTAAAAAATTCATGTAAAGTAGCCCACACAATTTAAGATTAAGATTAGGATCAAAATATTAAGATATTTTTTATTCGGTTCTTAAACTAAATTAGCTTGACTTGTGATAAAAAAATTATGAAAATTTAAATTTGATTTCTTTTTTAATAATTAATTTTTTTATGCTTTTTGAATACAAAATTAACTCGAATTAGTTAAACTTAAGATCTAGAATTTCTCTACTCTTAAATATTTAATGATACATTTACATACTTTATGATGCCCCTTATTTAAATTACTTTATTGTTGTTAAACTTTAATTTTATACTGCAACTTTTGCAAAATTTTCTTTCCCATACAACTAAATTATTTTTCCTACAATTTAATTTAAATAACTTTACGTTTCATTCACTTGTAAAAACCAACCGGGTATAGAACAAAATAAAAAATAAAAAAAAATATCTTTTTTAAAATCAGCGAAATTAATTTTTGTTGTCCATTGAGATTAAAAGCAAATTAGAATTTCCTGACTTTTTTTTTGTCGATTGTATGCCAAGTCATTAAAATCTGAGGACAGCGTATGAGGGAGAAAAAAGTTTTATCAATTTTTTTTGTAAATAAATTTGTTTAACAGAATGTGAGTTTGGAAAAGATCAAGTGTGAAATTTTTTTTTATTCAATTATAATTTGTTGGCAAAAACATAAACGATTTATAAAAAGAAAAACATTATATATTTTTCTGTATGAGAGGAAATGAAACTAAAAACAAGTTATGAAATAATAAATCACTATTGGTATGAAATAAGTTTTTGGAATTTAAATGGAAGTGTGGCCAAAAGTTTAAAATGCGGTATTTATAAATGTGAAAGTAATTTACTTTATAAATTACGTACCCGTAACCCTGTTAATGTCGGTAGAATGTTTATCTATCGATGTGTCATAAATAAAATTTTTGATTCCTAATAATTAGATAATATTCGCAGAAGTTGTATTATTACGCCCTTTAAAACAAAATGTAGTAAAAATATTTCGGTCAACAGTGATGGTCAAATGATTATTCTAATGACTGTCATTGTTCCGACTGCGATAGAAGATTATATAGGGTCTTCCAAAAAACGCGCCTACATGTTTCTTTGAAATAAAACACAAACTATTTGCAATTTTTTCAAGCTGTTTTTTTTATTAAACCTTAAACTGAAAACTTCTACTTTTTCCGCGATAAACAAATTAATTTAAATAATTAAGATTTGCTTCTTATTAAAATTTTCTTTTTGACATTACGAAAGAACAAGCATTTTGCCTTATGATATGTCTTATGACATTTCTCAATTTTAATTTTAACTTTTTTAATTTTTTACGCTTCGAAAAACTTTATAATAAAAACACAATTTGAGTGTCGTTACCTAATATTTTGCAACATTTACTTTTTCTTATTCGCTGCCTTTCTTAAACTTTAAATTTTATTTTTTGAAATCATTACCATAACCTTTTTATACTTTTCTTTTTCAAAAAACAAGAAGAAGAATTTCCTTTTTTGTATTTTATTTTTTATATGTTTTAAGGTTTAAATCTATGTATGTCACCGTTATGAAAGCCAACTTTTTCTGGAGAAAACTACAGTATTTCCTGTAAAAGAAACAAAACCTTGAAATTTTTTATGCCACAATATTTCGTTGCATACATTAGGGAGAAAAATTATATTAAAAAATAAGTCACCTCAAAAAAAAAAAAACAAAATGCGAAGTGCAAGTGAAATAAATTTAAAGCAAAATTATTTCTTTAAAAATATTTTTAAAAGAATATGCAAATAAGCCATGGTAGTTGATGCGCTTACATTTTCAGGAACGCGTGTGTTGGAAATTTATTTAATAACGAATTAAAATCTTGGTTTGAAATTTTAACGATAAAATTGCTCTTTTTTTTTGGAAAGAAAAGCTTTTATTAAGCTGGTTTGTAGAAAAAAAAAATGGTGGCAGTATGACAGCATGAACCATATTATGTTCTTGGTGACAATATGTGGTTGCGGTGAACTAATTATAGTTGTTGTAAACAACGCTTCTGCGTTTTTTCTTATAAAAATAAAATTTGTTTGTAGCTAAATTAACTCTTAAAAATATTTTTTTTTAATAAAAACTTAACAGCACTTGGGCAGTTATTAAGAGTAACTCAAAGGGTAACCTTAAGCTGCTTATATATGTAACACTCAGTAAACAAAAATTTTAATAAAAAAAATAACATATCAGTAATGGAGAAACATTATCCCCAATAAACTGAGGACATTTGACTAACTTAAAAGTAACATGATTTTGATTTAAAAACATAATAAAAAATTTAAAATTTTTTTCTGTTTCTCAATAATAATTTTAAAAAATTGTGCACCATAAAAGTAAGCAAAAAAAACAGAAGAAAAAACTATATTTAAAATAAATTTTATTTAAACCACATTATGTTCCTTCATCAACAACCATGTTGTTACATATTTTTGTGAAAACTGATAGCAGTGTTGGTAAACCATGTTGACAGAGTTTGCACACATGTAGAAAAAAGTTTGTCAACAAATATTTAGTGAGCACAGAATTACAAAATTTGTCTATGCCAAGCCAACATTTACCATAACTGAGTGTATGGACACAGAAAAAATGTTTGCACTTATTTAAGTTTTAATTGTTTTAAGATAAGAATAAATTTAACTATGAGAATATTATTTAGAATCTCTTTTATATTCTTTTTTTTATTGTGGAACCAATCGTTCGAATGTAAACATTTCATGACACTCTTTTAATTAGTTTCTCAATGATCACTGTATTTTTGTATAAAAGATTTTTCCTTTTTTATATTCTGTTTTCTTTGTAGATTTAATGTAGTTTTCATTTAATAAACCTGATCTTTGAAATAAGACTCTTGAGTTTTCAATACAGCGTTTGGTTAGAAGAAGAGGTATTTAAGACGTAGTGAAATGGTTATATGGTTATGCTCGTTCTACAGTAATAGATTTCATCTTTATTTTACTTTTTCCATTAATTGTAAATGTTACTTTGAAATTTAAAAATTTTATTCTTCACTGGGTTGCATGTTATAAACGCACTGGCTTTTTAAATGACAACTTTATGCTCTGGGGTCTTTTAAAAATATTTTTTTTAATTTTGTTGTTGCTGTTGAAATTAATGCTGTTCTGGGGTTTTATCAACCACAATGAAATACTTAAGCAGCAGAAAAAGAAAAAGGAAATTTGTGCTTTTCTGTAAAAAACACATGCAAGCAAATAATTATATTTGTTACTAAATTTAAATAATTGTTGGTCCTTAGGAAATAAAGATTAAAAAAGACAATTTTGTAAAAATTTTGCGTGATAACTAAAAAAACCGCGTTTTTAAATTGTTGAAAAATATTTAAATATGAGTGTTAATTAAATTTATAAATGATTTTTTTTGAAACGTTCTTAATTTCGATAATGTTCAGGAATATAAGAAGAAGTATTTTGAAAACTTTTTTTATACTTTAATGAAGAATTAAAATATGTGGAACTATATTTAATCATGATAATGTATTTTTTGAATATCACTATTTGCTGCTTTTTTGGGAAAGTACGCTCTACATATTCTCTAACGTTGTGACATGATATAAGATTCCTTCCTTTATTTGCCGTGAAGGTCTTGTGACATTCAGTGTCGTATGTTCATGAAAAATTTCTTAAATTATATGGGAAATTTTCTGGCCGTTTGTTTTGGAGATCAAATACAATTGCTTCGCTTGTCTGGTCTAACAACCTAGATAATATACATTTCAGAAATATGTAAATTATAATAAAGAATCCTTACACAAACAATTTTATAAAATTTTGCAAAGCGAAAAATTAATAAATTGGAATAAAATTCAAATTAGACACTATCTCAACAATTCATGGTGGAAATTTGCTGGGTCTTGATAGCAAAATTTATGTTTGCGAATAAATTAATATATTTTAACATAAGGGTCCATATATTTTCTTTTAACAATTTGTTTCAACAGACAGATAGATAGTTTAATTTATATGTCTATGGTGTGATGTAATCAAAACTAAGCATGTTATCACTGCTTAATACTAAAGAAATCAAATAAATCTTTGTAACTAAATACCTAATACACTAGATAACACAATATTTACTAGTGTTGCTTTGTATTTGTGCACTGCTTACGAAAAAAGAAAAATTCTTCTACAAATTTAAACAAAAATAAAGTGTGAAACAAAAATTGTATGAAAAATCAAAGTTTACACAAAATAGCAAAAAAAAAAAAAAAAAAAAAAAAATTAACTCCACCGATGAAAATAACATTTTTTTAAAAAGCCAAAATTTTATGTAAAGGAGTGGGTGGACCCATACTGCAGTGGCTACTCGTTTAAACACGAATACTTGTTATAATGCCCCTGTGACAACACCATGATAAGTATTTGAACTGAACACACGGGCTCGAAGAACCAATTTAAAACCATGTTTATGATACTGGGCTTGCTATCATTAAAAAAGAGCAGCTCTGAATCAAGACTTAAAGCAATAACCAACAAGGACGAAAATCAAAAATTGGACCATAAAGCAAAAACCATAAAGCAACAAAAAAAAAAAAAAAAAAGTACCTCAAAAATTTAATTTTATAAAAGTTTTATATAATGGGTATAAAAATTCACAGCCAAAAATTGAAAGAAAAAAAAATCCTAAAAACACAAAAACAAATTTAAAACTATAACAAACCGAGATATCATCAAAAATTCATTACTGCTCAAAAATAATAATAAAATTATGAAAAAAAAAATTACCCTTAAAATGAGTTTTACCTTATGTTAATATAATTGCTTTTAAATTATTATAGTCACACTTTTTTAACTCAATATCGTGATTTAAATTTATTTGTAAAGAAAATTAATTTTCAAATTTTGTGTACTAAACAAACGGCAATTGCTAGCTACAAATTGCTCATTATTCTTTGCAAACATCATCTATAAATAATCTAATTAAAGGGATCATAATTAATAACAAGAGTTCCTGAAATGCTTTTTACGTAACAAAACACTTTTAATAAAACATTCAAGTTTTAACTGTAGCAGTGACGTTTTGCTCTGCAGATATCAGTTGAGTGTAAAATTAATTAATTTGTAAACAGCCTGAGTGTATGCTACATGTTTGTTGTACGAATATCCTTATCAAATGCGTAATGTTTCATACGATAGTTCGCACTAATTGACGAAAGTTTCAACTTGCTCTTACCATTTCTACCGTTCTACTATTTAATTAAAAAAAAAAATTTCAATGTAATAAGTTCTGCCCTTTAGGGTAGCTGAAGCTTCTAGCGCTATCGTTAAGTAATTAGTTGCTCTTAGAAGGTTTTTCAGCCTTTTAACCGTTTTAACAAATGCATTTTAATTTTGTTTTTTTTAATTATCACACAAAAACTAAAATTATCTGCATAAAAATGAAAAATAAATTTTATTCCTTCCGTGGTTTTACTGAACAGAAAAAGAAATTCATTTTATTTAGCGAAGATTTTAGTTATTATATTGCTAAAGGATGTAAATTATTTTTATGGCGCAATAAGTTTTATCTTAAGAGTCATTTTAAAAGAGACTTTGAAATGTGCCAATAAATTAAAAAAGGCTTTTATATGCTCTCTTAAAAACAGGGCTGTTCCTTTGTTAAGTTTAGAAAAAAATTAAAAGATCTGGCAAAAAACTGGTTTGCTTTCATCATTGGCGGAAGTTTAAAACCACTTTAAGTATTATCGAAGAAGTTAAATAAACTTCAAATTTGGCGGCAAAACTTTACTCAAACCTTCTTAAAATTATTGGGCTATTTTGGCGTTACTCGACCGCGTGCAGGAGAGAGCAAAGAAGCTCATTGGTAAAAGTAGGGTATCCACCTCCAATGATTCACTAGAACATCGACGGAAATTGTGAATTTGTTTCATTGCCCTAGCCTTACTACAAATGAATATGCTCTTCTAAAATCAAGGAATTTGTTCCTGAAAATCGTTATTTCGTACGCGCGACACGTTTTTCGACAGTTCGTAAAAGGAGGCAGAGGCCTTTCCTGTCGCTGTCAGCGTGCAAAAATTCAAATCAATTGTCCACAACCACTACTCCCTCTATCCCCCCTTTTACGACCTAATTTCCTAGTTTCAGTAGAATGCAGTGCATAAGTAGGGGTCATTCCCTGGGAGCTGGTCCTAATAAAAAAAAAAAAAAAAACGAATAGCCCCTGAGAAACTTAAACACTCGCTAGTCTTTCAGGACGAATAAATTCTCCTAGCTACATAATCGGACGGAAGCCTAGAGCAGTGACTAATCAGTGGCTTATTTCCCACCGAGCCTAACTTTGCAGGTACATTTAGTAACAAAATTTTTTAACCCAGTAGGGAATGTTAAGTTTCTTATGATACGAATTTAAGAAACTTTCTTTTTAATCCAGTTTTAGTTATAATAAAAAAAAATCGTTTAAAACTTGTATGGATTCCAATCGCTTAAATTATTTGCGTAGTGCTCAATAAGCAGTTTAATTTTTTACGATACCAACATTGTTCCGTTCCATCACCATTTTTTTTTAATGTTATTTTTCACTTAACTAAATTTTTTAACTAAATGCTGACAAAGACTAAACTGTTGATACTCTAGAAAATCTTTTAAAAAATTATTGGCCAAGGCCTCGAAAAAGATTTTACAACAGATTTCTTTTTATTCTTTTTAATTGTGTTGTTGTTTTATTTTTTGTCCATTGTATTGTTTTAGCTTTTTCTACATTTAAATAAAATAGACAATGGGTGGTTTAAAACATGTCAACTTTTTCCATGAACAACTATTCAATATCAGTAATTAAATGTGCGGAGTACTTAAATGTAAAACAAACAAATTTAATGATATGTTTGTGTGCCATATGAGTTGTTTCAACTGGACGGATGGCGTCATATTGCATTTCTGTTCTTTGACCACTTCTTTCTATTTTCAAATTGTTTAGTGTATTTTGCTTTCAAATTAAAGAAGAAAGTCTGATAATTACAATTTAGGTAAAAGTTTTTTAGTCAATTCAAGTCAAGTAGAGATTAAGGCTAAAAAGTGTCTTTTATGCAAGTGAAATATTTTTTTCTCGAATTTATTTAGTAAAGCATAAAGGTGAGGTGAAATTAAAAAAGTGCTAACAAAAAGCGTGAAACTCTCCAACAGGAAAAATAGATAAATAAAAAAATATTGCTACATGAATTAGACCTGTTTTACGCTGGTGTAATTTTTTTAACCACCATTTAAATTTTAAAACCAAATAGCAAGTCATTTTAGTTTCTATAACTCATTATGAAAATTTTCCTTTAGTTTTTTTAAGTAAAAAAAATATTTAATGCTTTGATTAAGACCTTTAAAAGTTTTAACTCTTTTAGAATAGAAATTAAACATTTTAAATTACAAATCCATGTGACGACTATTTTTTATGTTTTATAACACATAAATTTCCGTTTGTTTTGTTTTCCTTAAAATAAAAAAAGAACAATTAAGTTAATTTTTTATGGTTTAAAATAAATGAGATAATTCCGTAAACTTGTCTCACCGATAAACTAGTTTTTCTTTCTTGCAGTTAAAAGTTCTTGCAAGAAAGTCATTTAATTTCTAAAGATAATAAAAAAAGCTTAAAGTATTTTTCTTTATCACGTTTTATAGTATTTCTACTTTTAATTTTATTCTTTTTTTTGGTAACTTGGTTAGTGGTCAAGAAAGTGTTTTATGCAATTGCGGTTGGCAGTTTGGTTGAGTGTTTTTGTACGAAGCTTAAAAAAGAAAGAAAAAAAAATGATTTTGGTAAATTGTAACAACAATGAATTAAAAGTTAAACATATTTGTTGTAACTTTTTTATTTTGTTGTTCTAATGGGAGTCTCTTTAAGGTGATTGTTTTATTAAATTGTTTTTCATTTTGTTATTTATTTCAATAAAACTTTTTTTAAAAATATACACAGAAATAATTTGTAGCTTCTGTTGATTTATTTATTTTTACGGATTTTAAGTTTAATTGATTAAGTTATTTATTTTATTAGAAAGTTTAATTTAAGTATATGATTGAATCAATTATACGTTTAAATAAATTTTATTACAAAAAATTTTTTTGTTTTTGTTCTTTTGTGTATTTTTGTTCTCTTTCTACTTTTATTCCTTAAAATTAATAAGACATAGAGCTTTAAGCAACAGCTTTAGCTTAATAGCAATTTAATTTTCTTACCGCCTGGTCCTCTTAGCGCAGCATGATAGCAGAGTTAATCTGCGTAGACACTCTACCACTCTTTCAAAGAATAAACGAAATTAACATTGTTGACATCAATAGAAAGAAGCTGCTTTTCAAATAAACAAAAAACGTGATTGTAAGACAGAGTCGTTCAAAAATAACTCATCTTGTAATAATCTTCTTTTTGTATTTCTTCTTTTTATTGCGGGCTTCTAATTTTGGGCCACTTATTCGAGCAATGCTTCTTGTATGTCACAAAAAATCTGATCTTGTTTGGCCAGCAAGTGTCTTAAGGTAGCCTGAAAATAAATAGACAAGAGAGATACTAACAGGAAAGCCAATTCATAAGTCCATTTCTCGAAATCAACTAATCGCTAAAATTTTATTTCAAAAGTTGATGGTGGCGGGTGCTATGTTGAACGTACATGGAAATCATATATAACTCAGAACAATTTGTTTTGAAAACAAAAAATCACAAATCAATTTTGTTTACTAAACGACCCCTTAAAATTTAACAAAATTTGGCGAATTGACGGGATAACTTGTTAGCGTTGTTCAATCATTAAACTTTTAACGATAATTTGCCAAAATAAAGTGTCAGTTAACTTTGACAGTTAAATTACATCAGATTAAAAAATGCCCATTATCTACTTTTTTGCGATGGTTTCCAAAATGGTCACCTTTTTCGAATTTATTTTTACAAAGAAAGAAAATCGCTAATTAACTTCTTTGCCTGAAATCTAAAAACATGAGAGCATCTTTTTCGTTTGCTACAATCTTACGAGTTTATTGATATTTTAACAGTACATAAAGTTGGCTACGGATAAGGCCACCTTTTTTTTGAAATTTAGTTATTTTTTAAGACCTCGTTTTTCACATTATAGTGTTTTTATAAAGTATTGAATTCTTTAAGGCAAATAAAATTAAAAAAATTATTTTATTATTTTAAAGTCAATATAAATGAGATAACAATATTTAACATTAATAACCATTCATCTATAATTATGACGCTAAAACATTATAAATCCATTAACTTGCTTAACAATTTAAGCGCCATAATATTTTTGGCTTAAAAAAAATTAGTATTTTTTTTATCACCAGAGAGGTCATTAAACAAAATAATAATCTGTATTTAACTACTAATGACAGAAATATTAATGAATAAATTGTTTGTATAGACATCAAATATTAAATGTCTTCAATGATACTCTTCTACATTCCAGTGTGAGTTCAAGCTGCTAAATAAAATGGCAATTTGTGTTAATGAGATTTTTCTTAAGAACAATAATTAAAAGGAAATAAGATGAAATTTTAATAATAATAAAACATACAGTTAGATTTGATGTTTTTTGTAAAGACTTGATATTAAATTAAAGTTTTTATATTTTGTTCAAGCGAAAATTAAAATTTTCAAGGGAATTGGATTTGGGGTAGATAATTTTTTGAACACCTGATACCTGAGCGTAAGTTTCCTATTTAAAGAAGATAACAAAATATATATTATTATAAAATAAAGCTCAAAAAATTTAATATTTAATTTCTGCCTTGTTTTTTATTTTAGGTTGGTTCCATTCCAGTCTCGAATTATTGACATTAAATTTAAGGAAAAATGAATTTAATAATTTTATTTAAACACAATTAATTTAAGAATAACATTTTTATTCATCAAGTGTTTTATATTTTTTTGCCTAATTTTTGCAAGATTAACTTAATACAACCAGAATTTCCTGCATTAACATAAATTAAATACAATTGCCAGCACAAGCCAACAGAAACAAAAAAAAAAAAAACAATGTTGCATAATGGCTTTAACATTTAGAGCATTTCATTAACGTACAATAACTTTGCAATTTGGTCGAAATATAAAATGTTTTTAGATTAAATAGAATTACGAAATTATCTTGGTACATTAAGAATACGAAAACAATTAATGAAAGCCAGCTGCAATTTCTCACAGTAAAATAGGTTGTGGAATTTTTTTAAAGTAAACAATGAAAATACATTGGGCTACAAAGTGTTTAATTTAGGAAAGGCATTTTCTAAAATTATAGTCTTTAAATATCTTTTAACGAAAAAGCTAGTTTTCATTTTTAAATATACATTTGAATACAAATTGACAAATGTCATATATTAAAGCAATCTTCCGTATTATCAATTTAAGAAGGCAAATGACCTGTACGTATGAGTAATATTAATGTAATAATGTTTGCATTTTGAAATAATCAAGGCAAGGAAAATTTTAGATCATTGTTTAGATTTTGGATGTCTATCACCCGGCTGATATAAAAAAAATAATTATTCTAAACAATTTCATAGCTTAAAAAATGTTTTCACTGCTGTAGCCTGGTGTTGTTTAAAAGTTATTTTGTAATATTCAACAATTTGCAAACCTTTGAATATAAATATAGAATGAATACATTATTTTTGTCTTTATTATGGTTCAATACATGGCAAACTGCTTTCAGAATTAATTCTAAAAATTTATTAAAGTTTAGAAAAAAAATTTTTTTCAACAAATTTATTATGGAAAAAATAATTATATTTAAAAATAATTATATTTTGTAGTTTAACATATAAATTTGAATAAAAATTGTTAACCAGTTAAAAAAATGACGCTTTAAATAATCCCAAAATCATTTTTTACTGAAGAAAGTTTCCCTACTATTCTTATTGGAAATATATTTTGATCTTAAAACGGTTGGTATCATTATGCACATAATTTTGCTCAATGCGTAAATAGTCATACGTACTGCCCATTGCCAGAAGCATATCGGTACCTTAATATAGGAAGAAAAAGGAAAAAACTTGATAAAATGTACAGTTTTTTAGTTAAAAATTTTTTTAAAGGGCATTGTGTTTTAAAACTTTTTAATCTTTTAGTGGTGCCTAAGAGAATCATTTATCGAATTATGTATAAAACTTTAATTTAAAAAAAGACGAGTCACGTCCTTTTATATTAAGGTAACGATATATAATTAAAAATAATTTATTTATTTTAATAAAATTTTTAAATTAAGTCGTCAATATTTTCTGCATAGAAATGATATGGAGACTAAATGGGAAAAAAGAGGTTGGAAATTTTAAAAATTATAAAAAAAGCGATTTTTAATTTTATGTTTGCAAAACCATATGTTCTACTGTTTATATATTCATGAAAAATAAAATATTATTTACTATTGTCAGAATAAAATATAATAAGAATTTAATACCGCAAACACATTTAAAAAAAATTGCATCATGCACATCCGTTCACACTCTTCTTTGGCTTTGGCAGAGACTTGGACCTGTAATAAACACAATTGTAGTTGTAAGATTTTTTTTGACATTTACTTGGTACTTTATATAATTTATCGACTTTTTTTTTTCTAAGATAAGACTGACCTAACGAACATTATAAGATTTTGTTTGTCGGTTTAAAAAAATGTCTTATACGTTTGCGTTTGGGAAAATTAGGTGATATTTTACACAACCATCTAAAGTTCTTTATTTTTTTATTTTTTATTTTACAAAACGGCATTAACTAAACAATGTAAAAATAATTAAAAGTCTTGATAGATTTTTTTTAAACCGAGCTTTGATATTTTTCTTCTTTGTCCATAAGCCTTAAAAAATGTGTCAGATTTCGATGTTTTTTTTTTATTACAGATTCCACCTCAATACTATTCCCTCAACAACTTTGCTTAATTTAATCCTCCTTTCGAATTTTATTTACATCCTTAAATTTATTATTATAATAAAAGTTTATTAAGGACATTATTTAAATTAAATTTTACTTTAAACAAACTGAAAATTTATATATTATTCATATTTAAAAATCAGCGTTTAACAGGTGGTTTTTAAACTCTTACTTTTTATTAACATGCAGCATGTTTAAAGAATTTTTAAAAGTTCCTTTTCCAAAATATTCTCTTTTTATGTTACTGTATCAAACAACTGTCTTTTTTATACAGCATCTCGTTTACTTAATGTGATTCTTGCCATGTTATTTAATCTCTACTGTTAATAAAACAAAAAAGAATATCCCAAGATAATGATGATTTGAAAACTTTAGTTTGTCGTGGTACTTCAAAGCGTTCAAATCGTTTGATGCGAAGAACTTTTTCGAGTTGTAGATAGAAAACTAATTAAAATGTTTTCTTGGGTAAAAGTTAATTTATAAAAGTTGCGAATGAAAAATTTATAATTAAAATTAATGGTACGTCCCTCGGCATATCTAAGGAATTATCTGTTACTTAAAAATAATTTACGGCAGTAGGATAAAAAAATTATTGTAAAGTAAAATTAATATGCCATAGAAAAATAATTTTATTTAATGGAAAAAGAAATAAATAAATAATAACACAAAACGATAACTGATTAAATACAACAATAAAAATTTTAATTCAGAAAAATCCAAGAGTACTAAAATTTACATATTTTGTTTTTAATTAATGTGTGATAATTCTGTTTTTTGCTGCAACAAAAAAAAAAAAAAAAAAAAAAAAATAAATAAATAAAATAACATAAAAATCCTTATGGTTCTTACATTAACCAGAAGTAAAAGTCTTAGGACCACAATAAATAAAATAATTTTATTTTAATTATTTTAAAGAGGCTCATAGTAGTTCATCAACTTGAAATATTTTTAAGTCTATAGGAATTTAGGAATTTAAAAATTTAAATTTATTTTTAATTTTTTAATATAAAAATCGTTACTTTTTTAAATAATTAAAGTATTTAATAATATTTCTAAATTCATAGAATCCTTTGCATAATTCAAAATATTTGTTTTCATCTATTTTGTCGCAAAATGGCTTATTCAAAGAACTTCTAAGTTGGTATAGTTTGTCAAAAAAATTATACTATTTTAGAATTAGATGTCAGAATCTACTTATAGTCTCGGAGGTTTAATTGAATATTTTTAAATATATTTTTACCTTTTTGTAATATCTGGCTTCTTAACTTTTTGTTATTATTTTGGGTATAGAAATTTTATAAAAGAAATCGGTAAAGTGAGTTTTTAGGTTGCTACGCTGTTTGATGAAGAATAATTTAAGAGCATTAATTATTTTTTTGTTAAAATCATTTGAATGTAAATTAAATAATTATCAAGAATTCTAATCTTTATACAGGAACTAGAATTGTAAAAAGCTTCTAAATCTAAGAATAATTTTTTGCAAGATATTTAAGGGCAGAAACACAAACATGGATAATATTAAACTAGTTTCTCCATTAAAAATTAAGGAGAAGTTAAAGTAAGAAATTATCTTTTTTGCATTTATTTTTGAAAAATTACACCAACTGTTTTGTTAAGAAGTTTTTCACAATAAAAAGAAAACAAAATACTACTATTTGGAAGCAAAATATTTTCGAAACTCTCGCTGGCAATTGAAGCCCATAGAAACTTAAAGAATTAAAGCTTATAGTCAACTGAGACTTGTCTTAATATTTCGTTGCGTTTTCAAACGGTGGCATGCCATAACTTCCAAAGACATAATGTCCAACACCGTAGAGTCATAGTGTCGATGGATCTTATAGTTGTATTTTATAGTTTTCTTTTAAAGAAAGATGTTAAGTTTTTATAAACTGGTTTGCACAAAATCTTTGTTAAGCAAAGCCGGTGTTAGCTACAACATAGGGGAGGATGGCTTTGTGACCAGTCGAAGGCCGGCTTATCAGGATGTAAGCGATGGCATTGTTGTCTTAAGTGCGTATATTACGACACTCTCCTTAGTGACACAAAACACAACACAATGCCCATGAACAGTATGATTCTTACTGTTGGATTCTTTTGTTGGATATTTAACAATTTAAACTAAAAAGTGACTTTATTGATTTGGATTTTATCAAAGTCAAGATTTATTTTATTGCATTGAAATTTCATTAAGCTGCTTTTAGACATCATTAAACTTTTATAAATTTATAGCATTAGAGTCTTCCATACGCTTTATAATTTTTAAGATTTCAAAACTTGTTACTTAAAATAGTATACGAACCGTTCTCTTATATGATTTTTATAACTTATTTAACTTGTAGTACTTCTAATACTATCCTCTTAATATAGAGCATAAATTCTATGAGCTTATGTTCATAAACAATTCTATAAAAGTTTTAAAGCTCAATGCAAATAAACAAATAAAACCAAGCAGATTGTTTCTGCAAAATAATTAAAAACAAATGCCACAAGCAATTAAATAAATAAAATAATAAATAACAAATTATTATTTGCGCTTTGTTGTTTTACATAAATAATGGCAAATAATTTATATCCTTAAAAAAAGGAAAGTGCTAAAATTCATAAATCATGAAAAACAATAATAAAAAATATTAAAATGAAAAAACTAATAAAAAAAAGAATAAGTAAATAAAATAAGTAAGTGTTTATTTCTGTTATTGTTAATTAAATTCATATTAATTTTTTCTTTTCGAACTTATTTATTTTAATGTTTATTTTTCAACAGTTCATTTTTAAAAAAGTGTTAAAGTGCAGTTGTATTTCTAATGTGTTAACCAAAAATAAATATTGAAAAATTAGTAAATAAATTAATTAAACCAAATAATTGAATAAATTATTTTAAAATAAAAACTTTATTTAAACCACAAATTTATAAAAAAAGAAAGAAAAAAAACAATACATACAAAAGTTGTTGCACAGATTTTTCTCAGAATTAAATTTAAAATAAATAAAAACCAGTTAAGCAAAATAAAACAATTTATCCGAAAAACAAAAATAATTAGATTGTTCGATTTGTGGTAAGTTTGTTGATATTCTACTGTTCATTTAATTTTTGAATTTATTGAAATTATATTTGATTTGAAAATTTCATACGGCTGGTCTCATGTAGAAAGGCCCTAACTTGTGTTTTTACGAAATTTAGTTTTTCCGTGATTCCAACACACTTCACAGAGACACCCTCGCCTCATAATTTGAATGCAATTTCTCTTATGTATTTACGATATCCTGTAACATCACAATTTTGCGAGTTAGGACTTTTATACATGAGACTAGCGATGAAATTTTATGTTGAATTATACTATTGAGGTGTTCGTCACGCAACCTATTATTAAGTCCAAGAATCTCAAAGTTTAGGTGATTCTCGGAATATCTAAATTTGTTCTATTTCATTCTTTTCTTTCTTTAACTAATGAGCACTCATTTAATTTGTATAAAAGGCCAATGGCCCACAGTGAATCGCTCCAATAGAGAGCGTAGATAAGGAGTTGTCGTAGGTAAATGGAGTTCCGTATAAACATTTATTAGAGCCAAATATGAGAAATTTTGACAACGAGAAATTCCACATTATACTGCAAACTAGGTGTCAATTTAAATTTTAATAATTACTAATTATAAATTTTATATATGAATTTTTTTATTTTTTTATTTGTTTTACGCCTTTTTTAATTAGTTGAAAAAAATTCTGATTTAGAATTTTTTTTAAATTACAAAACTTTTAAAGTTGTAGAACAAAGCTAATTCTAATATTTTAACGCAACTTAACTTTCAAGAGAATGTATCAATGGTGTCTATTTAACACTTTTAATTGGGTCCTCTGGCTGTAACATATAAATATTAGGAGTTCCATTTAAAAGCAATTTAATATTAAACCAACCTGTAAATAAAACCAGACTGTGGATAAAATTGGCTTTTATTCGCTTTGGCTAATTTGTTGATTTTCTGCACTTGTAAAAAAATTTATTTTGAAATGCATGTTTTCAGGGGTTTTTTTTTTGTTGCTTCAGCTAAACAATTATAAATTGTGCAGAAAATTTTATGAGATCAAGAAAAAGAGATCTTGAAATTTCCACACATTTTCGTGAAGAGGAGTTAACATTTGTGGACTTTTAAAAATAAATCTACATGTTGATCAGTAAATTTATGACAAATTTATATTTTTTGTTATAATAATCTTCTTAAATATCCTTTTAATATCCTTTCACTTTTTTATTGTTTTAAAGAAAAAAATTAGATATTGATGCTACTTTGTTTATAAGTTACTTAACGAAAAGGTTACATTTCTTTTTGATCACAGATCAGATCAGAACTTATATAGCAGAAAGTAGTTTCCATAGAATAATTTGCAAGCTTTTTTTTTATTAAATTAAATTTAATTTTAATGGATTTCGCACTACTGCATTAAACTTGGACCAATAATAAAATTTCCTTGGACAAAATAGACTCACCAAATATCACAGTCAACATTTTGTAGATAAAATCTATAGCAAACTTTTTCATGATTTTTGGAAGCCAACTCAGCTTCAAATAAAATAATGTGGTGTTCATCTGTTCGCTTCAAACACAGGAAGTTAAAATGTTGCATAAAAGTTTTAATAACTTTTTTGGTTGAAGTGGCTCTAACAACGATTAATAAAAAAAAAACATTTAAAATTAAAAAGTTTTTTAATGGCCTTTTAATTTCCTTTGTTTTTAGTTAATCTTTTAATTGAGTAAATAAAAAAATAATTAGAAAAATATATAAAAAAGAAGGAATTTTTTTCTACTAAGTAACTTGTCCTGGATTATAAGATTTTATTTGCTTCATAATTTTTTAATTGTTAATATTTTATTGTAAAAGCAGGTAGTTTTAGCACACCATCAACACAAATAATTTATTTTAACTCCATAATTTCATTTGATTTTATTTCTTGAATATAAAAAATATTTTATTTTTTTTATTAGCCAGCTTTTTTAAAGCTTCGCTTTCTTGCTTAGAGAAAAATTTAGATCCTTTAATACTAAAATCCTTAGCAATAATTCCTTAATTATTCAAAGTTTTTAATTTTAAAGTCCGATTGTTGTGTTAAGCTTTGATTAATTAAGGTTATGATAAAAAAAGCAGTTTTCCATTTAAATTTTTCTTAAACTTTTAGTGGCGAGCATATTAACAGTTGAAAAGAAATTACTATAAAAAACGTCAAAACAATACTTGGCTTGGTATTTTGTTATTTAAATTAAATAAATTAAAAGAAACAAAAAACCAACCACTTAAAAAGAAATATTTTAAATTTGTTGAAATTTTAATGAACCATAAAACAAATGAGCACCGAAAAAAGAAAATAAATAAAAATTATTGAATAAAATATTAAATATAAACAACAAGAAAACAATAGCAAGAATCATAAAAAAAGATATGGATTTTTTTAAATGAAATGTAAATTTTTATCATGCTGGTTTTCTTATTCGTTATTTGCAAACTTTGACTTTAAAAATATAAATTCTTTTATTTTTGTAGGTTATGTAATTTCTTTTGTTCTTTGTGTTAACAAAAAAAAAAATATATATTAAAAAATATAAGAAATATATCATTACATTTAATCTCAAGCAAGATAGCAAACATGGGGCTGTTTAATGAAACAAATAATATTTTATTTTTAACAAGGAAAAAAAAACTTAGTTGAATAAAGAGTTTTTTTTTTTTTTTATAAAATTATACTTTTCAATTGGCATTAGTTTTGAAATAATTAATTAACACAAATTTTATTTTAAAAAATAATATAAATAAGAAAACTTTATAACTTTCCTTTTAACTTTAAGTTATATTAAGAAACTTTCTTCATTATAGTTAATGCTTTCAAACGATGCTGTTGAAAGTTTTTCTTTTTTACTTAAATTTGTATTTAAACAAATACAAAATTTAATTGCACTTCAGTGCAAAAGTATTTTTTTTTCATTTTCATTTTACTTTATTGAAAAAAAAACTATATTTTTAATTAAAAGTTATTTTATTCATTTGTAGCATTTTTGCACTTTAATTGTGTTGTTTAACTACAATATACAAAAGCCTCTTTTCCGAATAAAATTGTTATATTGGGATGATAGAAATTTTTCTCTTTTGGTGGGGCTGGATAAAAACAGAAACACATAATTAAAGCCTGAACACAGTTTCATCATAATTCATAGTTGATATTCACTGACCACGAGGCTGGAAAATAAAAAAAATAATAATTCTTATTTCTTTGAGTTTTTGGTTAACTGGCTTTCAAAGAATTGGGAAACCATAATTGTGCATTATTAAATTAATTGTTTTCCTCAGCCTTTATGAATTTTAATTAGTAAATTTTATAAAAAGTTTCACTTTTTATATTTTTTTCAAGTTGTAAAATTTTTTTGTTTGAATTTCGGAAAATAACGTTTTATATATTTTTTATGATGAAATTAATAAAATTAATTTTTTCAGTTTTATATCAATGTCGAAAAATATCTAAAGAAAAATTATTTACAAATATCTGCGGTCTTTTTCCAAGCGAATATGAAAAATTAGACACTAACAGAATATAACGATGCATTTTGTTGATCGCTACATCCATCACCAGCATTCTTTGCATGTATCTATTCTAGGTTGCGTACTTTGTAAACATCTTCTATTCAAACAACCAATTTTGTAAATAAGAATACAAGAGGTATTCATAATCAAAGAATAATAATTTATTTAGACGAAGTCCACCTACAACCCAAAGCATTTCATCGTGGTTCTGCCTGCAAATAGACATGTACAGTTGTTCTTGCTATGTCCCAACCAGTTTTTTTTTAGTTTTGACTATGCTGTTTCAATATCATCCTGAGCGCTGTGCCTTGTGTGTCATAGAATTTTTATAATTTTTTGAATTTTGGCCTCAGTATTTTTATTTTATTTAAATTTCTCAAATTTTTAAGACAAAAAAAAAAAATATTTAAAAATAGTAAAAATGCTCAAAGAACAAAAGGTCCAAAAAATGCTGCAATACATTCTGCTAGAGTCTGTTTTCTTTAAAATAAATACAAACATTTAATAATCTTTTTTCTAAAAACATACCTAAACTCAAGCCGAATTAAAATTATTTAAGAAAACATAACTTTGTATTTTTCTCTCACATTTAAACATTTTAAGTCCCATCCATTTTAGAATAAACAAATAAAGAAATAAATAACTTTATAAAAAATGCTTATTGGCCCCTTGAAAGTGTTATCTGTGGGTGTTTATTTTTTTCTATTCGCACCCTCTAAACAAACTAGCTTAGAGGCTTTTCCTCGTAAATAATATTTTTCAAATAAACCATAACAACCAGGTTTATTCGAATGCCTAACACACTGCTAATTAGACTTTGTGTATAAAACGCCAAAATGTGAAGGTACAATTTTAGTTGCTGCATTTAAAATTCATGCCCTTGCATCGTTTTGTAGAATTTTGCTGTGAAAAATTGCATTAAAAATTAATACGTGAATCCAACTGATTTTAAAAAAGTTCTAGAAATAAATTTAAGGGGAAAATATGAAGTTGTTAAAAGTGTATGTTTTTGTGTGCAACACGTTTTTGGTTGCAAATTTATTTTTGACACTTTAATCGGGAAAAAATTAAACTTTTGCAGCCATAAATAAAACAAGCAACAATAATTGTGAAACCTAAAAATAATCGACAAATATTAAATAAATAATGTAAAATGTACAAATTATTAAATATTATTTTTCACAAAAGCTGTTGAAGAATTTTTAACTTATTTTTAAGAAATCTTTAGAAAATTTCAGTAAATCACTTTAAAGCCTTATTTTATTTTTCTCTTACATAAGTATTTAATAAAATTGTTATAAGCATCTTAATAAGTTTTAGCAAAATCAAGGAAAAAAAATAGAACAAAGCATTAATTTAATGTGATTTACACATACTCATGCAATGATTAGTCGTAAGTACACGAGTGTATAATGGAAAAGTTGTTATTACCGGGGAATACATAATTATTTTAGATGAAACACACACACTCACACGAGGCTTAGTTTAACAAAAGTTCCCCATCTACAATATTTAAGTGTTATCATAGAAAATTAAAGGTTATTATTAAGTGTTTGGTTTTTTATTAGAAGAATGGTAGAATATGATAAAAAAAGCACGTAGTTTAAAAAAAAATGCTGTGAAGTTGAAGAAATTTTGTAAAATATAAATTATTTATTGAAAGTAACAAAACGTAAATTTAACAAAAATTTTATTAAATTCAATTATTTTTTTAATTAGAAAATATTTTTTCACTTTTTTTTCTTTTTCTTTTTTTTTTTTTTTTTTGTTAAAGATATGATTGATTTAATAAATTATTTAATCAGAAAATTTTTTAGCTTTTTTTAATTAAAATTTTAATTAAGTCAATTAAAAATTTTTATTAAAATTTAATTTAAAAAATAAATAAAACCTACCGCGTGTGGAACATTATTTTTTTGTAGTTAATTCTATGCCTTCATTTTAAACGTTTTATAATTGCATTTCTTTGCAGTTACCTATTCCATGTTTCTTAGTATTTCATAGATCATTTTGTTTGCAATACTTCAACGATAATTTTTTAGAAGCAGAAATTCAATGGCAGTTTATTTTTTAACTAAAACGTGCAATAACTTCAAATGAAATTGAAAGTTAATGTTTTTGTTTCCAGATTTTCGTTGAAGCTTTATTTCTGTATTTTGAGTAAATTTTTTCTAAAGAAAGTCAGTCTAAGGTCTCATAAAATTTTTTTGGAATTTACCCACTTTTTTTAAATTTTAAATCATTTTATTTTTACTAGTTGCTTAAAACTTGAAACAAGTACGTCTATAGTTGATGACACAATTTTTACAAAGGATTATAAAAAAGATTCTGAAAATAATTTATAAAAAAATCCTACTTCAAAGAAATCACTTTGCATTTAAATGACGTACACACAGCCCTATTAAATAAAAATATTTAAATATCCTGCTTATAAGAAACTGTAGTAGCGTGTTCTTTAACAAACACGCAATAAGCACTACACATATTTACAAAATATTAAGTAAGTGAATGCATTAAAGCAGCTACAGTAATGTTCTTTTGCTAATGTGTTACCCCCTAAGAGTGTGTGTAAAACGTACACTTTTAAAGTGCGAAGTACATTTTTACTATTTTTTAATGCTTTTGAACAAAAAAAAAAAAAAAAAAAAACAGCAACGTCATACAAAAGGATAAACAAATGTTAAATAAGGGCTCACAATGACATTAATTAAAAGTTTTTTAATGAATTTACTTACTGTTAAATGATTTAACAGCTTTTTACGTACAACACTAACGTTGTCAAAGAAAATAATTTACTAAATAAAATAGTCAGCTGTGTAGCAGAAATAAAATTTTTACAAATAATTATGCATTTCTTAGCTTGTAGTAAAAAATATAAACAAGAAATATTTAAAGACAAACTTTTAATATTTTAAAAAATATGACCTTTTAAGAAAAAAATTTCTTTAGTAAAAAAACAATTTTTTTTAAAAAACAAACATTTTTTAAAAAGTAGTTCTTAGTAAACATAATTTTTTAAGCAAAATTGTTTAATGAAATAGACTTAAAAAAATAATCCCTTAGAAAATGTACTTTTTATTAGAATAAAAAATTTTAATTTATTGCATAAAGGCTTCTTTATCAATATAGATGAACGTAAAGATCTAAAAAATACCTTTTTCAGTGACAATTTTTGTTTTTGATAAAAGCGTACTTTTTTACCTTTTCCTCTCTGGCCACTGATAATAGTGATGCTCTAATTCTTTAGAGGCTTTACTTTGTGGCTTGATTTTTATTCCTTAGTTTTGTGTCTAATTTATTAATTAGAGTTTCTTTTAATATTCTGGGGCTAAGGACGAAATGGATGCTGCTGCAGATGCGTTAGAAAAAATATCAGTAAAAAAAGGTTTGTCAAACTACTTAAATTGTTTTAAAGCTTATCATAAAGCTAAATTTACTTCAACCGATCTTCTTAATAATAAAAAACATATTTGTAAAAATTTATTTTAATCAAAAAGTACCTTCTAAGAAAAAGGATCTTTTAGTACTCAGATATGATAAATATTCTAAAATTAAATAAATAATTAAAAATGTATTTATATAAAACATAATATTTAGTAAAAATGGTGGTAAGAAATAATTCTCACGAAAAGTACCATTTCGAAGAAAAGTACTTTACAGAAAATTTGATTTATTCCAAAAAAATTCCTTTTGATAAAAAGTAATAAAAGGGTACAACTATCACTAAATTAAGATTTACAGACGAGCATTAAGTTTTTTTATATTTGGTCGAATGAAGTTACTTTTACAGTGTTAAGGGTTTATTGGCCGCAATTAGAGCAGAGGAGGACTGTAGATCTACTGCTTGTGGCTGTACTGACTGAACACAGAACACTTGGAGCTCATGCTGGGTGGTTAGATAATCTATTAAACGGCTTTATAAAAGCTGGCGAGATGAGAAAGGGACTGTGAAGCATCTTTTTTGCAACGGTCCAGCCTTCCTTTCGAACAAAACGATTTTTCTGAGCAATCTGAAGCTACAGTCTGCTAGAACTGATTGGTGGAGATATAAATGTGACAAACATGTTTATCTGTAAATCAGGCTTTGTGTGGCAGCGGGGGGACTTGAGAACCCTATATCCCACCATCTCTTTATATGTCATTACAAAGAGATCATCGAGACCGAAGTGAAGCGGTCTCACGTATGGGAACGGTAGCCTGTGTAACTTTACCTAATCTAACTTAAGGTACTTTTAAAAGTGTACAAAGTTATCCTTGTACAACACATGTACAATAACTGGTGACACGTTTTTTAAGGTAACATATAACTCAGTTTGAAGTCTTTAATCTAGTTTCGAAATATTTGTTATTATGTTTTTTTCTGAAACGAGACATACTTTCTCAAATAAGTACGCATTAATATAAAAGTACTAAGTATTATAAAATTCTTTTTGCGGAAAAGTACCTCTTAATTATTATTTATAAAATAATTGTTTTCTTGCAAAACTACTTTTAAGTAGAAATGTTATCTTAGTTAATTAAGATTTGGGAATGCCATTTAAGTTTAAAATTTTTTTTCCTAACTTCTAAAAAGCACCACTTATTAAAAAAGTACTTATTAAAAAAAGTACCTAAAGTACCTCTAAAAAAGAAGATTTAAACAATAATGTGTTAAGCTAATCTAGGTTTGAAGGGAGGTGTAATGGCAAGGACATGTGGAAATTCTTTTTGTCTTTTTAACACAAATGTTTTATTTTAACTCCCGTTATTTGTTGCTTTTCAATATTTTTTCACTTATTTTATTCATGAAGTAACTTAAAGTTCATGGCAATAAATAATTTTTTTTAACCATTTACTGCCTGTTGCTGCAAAACTTAATTAGCTAATTAATCAGTGCATACATGTCTCTAAGCCAGTTAAAGGAATTTTAAATTTATTATCTAAATTTAAATTATCGACCTCCCTTTTCATGTTATGTTTAATAGCTTAAAAAAGTTGCTCCTACAAATTATGCAACATTTTGTTAATAAGGAAGTGTAAAATGTTTTTCTTTTGTTTTTGTTTACATGAAATGAAAGAACAAAATGTACAACAATTTTGGAATGATTTATGGCCATAAACAGTAAAAAAAGTAAAATTTCTGGTAAAATTTGTGTGAAATATCAAAAGAATTATAAAAGCAGTCAAGCTTTTGTTTAACAAATTTATCATTGCAGCAGAGGTTACAAGCACAGAGAAGTTAATAATTCAATAAGAGATTTACAGTGGTTGGATATAAGGGAATATTTTATATACAAAAAATTTTTAACTTTTTAATACCTTTGGTTAAGAAATTACTTAATTGCAAATTTGTTTGCCCGTGAACTTAAACAAATTTAAATATCAGGTTTGAAGGAAAAGTAAAAAAATCATAAAGATACCATAATAATCTATAAAAGAAGACCTAATAGCTGCACTAACTTCTTAGCTTTCTAAAAAAATCGTTGTTAATAGTTTTAATAATTATAGTAAAAACAAAATTCTTATTTCGATTTTTTATTGTTGAATTAAAATAAAAAAACAAACATAACTACGACATACTACCTTGATTTTTAATATATAAAATAATTGCCACTAAATTCCTGCAGTTTTCCTTCAAAGAAGTTCAACTTAACGTATGAGTAATATTAGAATTGAATATCACTTATACGCGTTAGGCAACTCTCTTAAGAATCCATGATGTCTTGTAAAAATAATATAAATAGCAATATTTTTTAGCTTAAACTCCTTTATGTAACATAAATGTGTCACACTCAATATACTTAGATTTTTTAATATTTTAAAAAGTGATTAAAATTATTTAAAACTTTTTAATTTTAATGGAAATTTTATTTAAATTTTATATTTTACTGCCACTTTACCAACTCCATTAAATGAAAAAAAAACACTTAATGGTTGTGCAATTTACAAAATTTCTAATCTTGTAATTTTCTTTTAAGAAAATTTAATTTTGTGTTTAACAAGACAGAATGCTGTAAATTACCGTATTTAAAATTAAGTGGAAACGATAGCACATGGCCTGCAAAACGTCTGGGGGGTGCAAGAAGGTCAAAATCTTTTATTTTCTTCATTTAGTTTTAAGGCCTTAATGAAGAGGGTGATTGTAGGTAATAAAATTAGACTCATTCCATTATTCTTCATTAATTTTAAGCAGTGGAGATATTTTAACTGCTGGTATTTTATTTAATTAATCACTGTGATGTTTTAATTTGGCAAAGCTACTAAATTTATTATTTTCTTAAAGAAATAAATGAAATTTTAAGAGAATTAGTTGTTTCAAAATTTTTTTATTTTGCTTTTAAACAAATATTTTTTTGGTGTTCGTTGGTTTAAAAATATTTTTTTTTTAATTTGTTTGAAAAGGTGGTTTGATATTTTTTAAATTTTTTTTAAGATCAACTAGATATAAGTGATCAATATATTTTAAAAATAGTCCTTGGAAAGTGTGTTTTTTTGTTTATTAAATTTTGTTGCTCTGTTGTTTTGTATGCACGTCTCTGTGTTAATGTGAATTAAACAATATGTTGGCCTTGAATTGAATTTCTTTTAGTGCTCGTGAAGCTCTTACAATGGTTCGACATAAACATATAGTGTTGGCCAAATAGCTTGCAGGGAGAAGATTTTGATGGTGCTAAGCATAGGAGAGCCCTGAGATAAATAGCTGGCAATAGAAAATGGCCAAGAGACCACAGTCGAGAACAATGTCTAGATAGTGGACATCACTTTTTACTGAGAGAAATCTTTAGCCTGGAATAATTGCCTCTTGCATTGCGCGGTGATGTATGATAAGCAGGAATGTGGATATTATAAGTCGAATTTTTTCTACCACTCCGAAGTGGAAAGAGGTGAAAAATTGACCAAAATAAATAAAGACCTAATAAGAAGATAGTTTTCAATTAAAATCTTAAGTTATTTAAAACAAAAAAGGGCAGAAAGTACAAGTGTGAATTTTAATTTGAGCCCGTAAAAATAAACTAAAAAATTAGCAATATTTAGGCAACTGTTTAGCTAAGAAAATCTATATAAATTAAATGAGAAATTTGAGGCTTAAAAATCTTCATACATCAGAGATGAGGCATATTATGGTAAATATCATACATGTCCCCAAGAACTTAAAAAATTTATTCACTTTATATTAATCGATTACATTTTTAGTTATGCTTAAAAATGTTGTTAAATATTTTAAAAATTTTTGTCATAAATTAATTAAAAAATTATTCGATTAACATTAATCGATTAAATTTTTAATTAATCGCTTAAATTTTTAAATGTTTGTAAACATCTAACACATTGTTATCGTAAATTTATTTAAAAATTATTCGATTAATATTAATCGATTAAATTTTTAATTAATCGCTTAAATTTTTAAATATGCTCAAAAATGCCTTTAAATATTTAACACATTGTTGTCATAAATTAATCAATTATTAAAAAATTATTCGATTAAAATAAATCGGTTAAATTTTTAATTGTGCCAAAAGTGCCTTTAAATATTTAACATATTGTGGTAATAAATTAATTGTTTAATACTTAACAATGTCTTTAAATATTTAACACATTTTTGTAATAAAATTATTATTTAAATAAAAAAAAAATTTAATGAAAATTAATCGATTAAATTTTAAATGATGCTAAACAATGTCTTTAAATATTTTACATATTTTTCTCATAAATTTTTTTTTTGATTTTATTTTAATAATTTTTTTAAAGGCTCATTGATTTCAATACATTTTAATAAACACTGATTAAGAAAGAAAATTTATATTAACATAAAATTGATAAAATATTTGCAACGCACTTAACAATTCATTAAATTAATATAATAACGATACGCTCGCATTTATAATTCTTTTTAATTAAAATTAAATTACCAAAGCAATGTCAAAATGTATAATGATAAATAAGTTTTACATGTTTTTAATACAACATTCATATCATATTAATAATTCCTTAAAACAGAATTTAAATTTGTTGTGCAATAATTTTACAAAGTTAAAAGAAAGCACACATTTGTAATGTGACAAATACAATTGCTATTTTATGCAGAGTGTGTTGAAAACAAATTAGTAAATTATTACAATTTTATATAATAAGTAAAAAATTCTTAGACATTTGTTATAAAATATTTCAGTTGTCGTCAGGATAGTTGCCAAAAACAAAAGAAGAAAACACACACAATTGAAAGCTTTACTACATGGAGTTCATTAAAATAGCAAAAAGGGCTATAATTTGAGAGTAAAAATTCTTTATAATTTTTATTTTATCTCCTTATTTTTGCATTTAATTTAGAAAAAGAATTTTTAATTTCTTTAAAAAGGCTTAAACTTTATATTATACTTTAGCAAAAAATAACGTTCGTATAATTTATCTTCACTTCTTTTATTTTTTGTTTTAATCAAAGACTTTACAGTATTTTATAAAAAAAAATTTAAATCAATTAGTGGTAATTTCTGTTTAGGAACATAATATAAATATTCATTGCTGCCTTGGTCATCTTTAGGCGTACATCCCTAGATCTAGAGTGATGGACAATCTTTTAAAACTTTTGTCTAATGTACAACAGAAATTTAAACACAGCAAAAAGAAACGTATGAGACTATCAATGATTAGAGCAACGAAAAAAAGCCATAGTTGGTATGTGGACTTTGTGTAACCACATTAATATTGATGGATTATATTTAATTTCTAGCGTTGTGATGACACATATAGCGATTAAAGAAATGCTGCCTTACAGTCTGCTGGTTTTTAATTTTTCCTGATTCTGTAAAAATTTTTGCGAAAAAGTTTGTATAAATAATTTTAAACAAATTTTAAAATGAACATGAACTTAAAGGCAGCTTTAAAATAAAATTTATATTAAAATTTAATATGAAAATTTTACTTTTAAACTCTTCACAAAATAAATTAGTTTTTGTTTTTATAAACACGACAGTTAATATGTATATAAAATCATTTGAATGTAAATTCATTAGTATAAAAGGTTTAGTTTATTAGTAATTGTGTAAAATATTTGTTGCGATTGTACCCAAATTTGATAAAATTTAATATTATTTAAAAATTTTACATATGTGTTTGTTAAAAGTTTCCTTACATCGTTTCATTCATTTCGTTTTATCATTTTGTTAAAGCTGAGTAACAAATTTGTTACAACAAGATTGAATGTTCACAACCCTACAAAAATTTTATTTAAAAATACGATTCAAAATACTTGGGAAGATACTAAATTAAAATCTCATAATTACTCACATGCATGTCACATTTATTTATGGAAATAAACATGAGCACCAAACAGAATTATTAATGAAATTTTTGAGAGTATTAAATCTGAGTCTGTGAAGGTCTTAATTGGCTTGAGGGTGTAAACCTAAATTTAATTTTGCTGCATTAAAAAATGTTTAATAATTAAAAGCAAAAGAGACTGTTACATTTTTGGTTAATTAATTTTGTTGGGGTTAATTTAATTCTATTGGAGTAAATTTTCAATGAATTTCGTTAAAAATTGTTTGAAAGAGTTATGAGAATTTCTAATTTAAATTTTATACTCATTATTATAGCAGAAACATACTTAGAAAGAAGGAATTATGCGTTGCGTATGGACTCCTTTAGCAATAAACATGTTTGGCTGAATTTTATATTTAACTATAGAGATTAAAAAATAAAAACATGCACGTGAAAATTTCATCATCGTGGGGATACCATACAATTTTAATTCCATTTTATTATTATTTTTTCCTTTTCAATTGGTCATACTCGTATGTACTGTGGCAGATGAACAGATATTTTAGCGATGTTAGCAGTGTAGGTTACTTATTTTAGGGACAAAAAACAGGTTGTGTTTAAAGTTTATCTGAATAACTCAAAAGGGTGGCCATTTCCTTAGAAATGAGTATAAAAATACAAAATTTATTCTGATTTTTTTTTATTTAAAAAAATGAAAAATATGTAAACATAAGCCGAATTAAAATTTTTTGCATGGTTAAATATTAAGTTGGGCTTCATTGCAAAAAGTCTTTAGGAAAAATTGTTAAATAATATTTTTTTCTTTCTCTTTTAATTTATTCCTCTATTCCCAGCATAAAGCCAAGGAAATAAAGTCTTGTTTAGTATTTTTTTTACATTTTACTAATTTTTGTTTTACTTTTGCCTGCTCCTGAACGCCACTGATAACAAGGGAGAAAAATAAATTTTTTAAATATTTCTACATCTTTATGAAAGTATTTGCTTGTGTTTATTTTTAACAATTAACAACACTCATTAACATTAGCAGATAAACAGAAAAGCAAATTTTAATAATAGAAAAGATATGCAACTCTAAACAAATTGTGAGAATATTTTTTATACGAACACATCCTTAAATATTAATTTTTTGCTCCATTCAAACGCATGTACTGGTATTTGTATAATTGCAAATAAATTTTCATTTTAATTGTATAAGTAAATATGAGCACAACATCCACTCATTACAATTCATGTGTGTATGCGAGGGAGTGTGCGTGGCTGTGTGTGTAAATGTTTTTGTAAACTGAACGATATTTAGTTATTTACACATGTGTTGTTATTAAACCAAGAAATATTTAACCTCTACCTTCGGTTTTAGTATGAATAATAATTGTTAATAATGATCATGTTTGTATACAGATATGTAGGTATCCAGTTGTGTAATAATTGAGTTTTAGATGTTGTGTGCTAGGTTGGGTTATTTAAAGGAACAATTTTCCAAAAAAAAATCTTAAATTACTTATGATTGTTTAGTCATTTCATTGCTACTAAACAAAATCGGTGCTTCTAGTCATGAGTCTAAAACCTAATTGTTTACTTATTGAATGATTTGTTCATCACAAAGTACTAAAATTATTGTACTTAATCATGTGTTCGTGTGATATATCTTCCGCATATAAATCAACAATCGATAAAGTGTTTCATTTCAAAATATAATTCAGAAAAACCAACCCTGTATAAAAATTTTTATTTAATTTAATTTTTGTTTATTTATTTCAATTATTCAATTAAAATGTAATTAAATTAAATTTGCTTGTTAGATATTTGTAAAACATATCTGTTGGATTAAATTGGTAAATTCAAATATTAAAAAAAAAAAAACATTGCATAAGGATAACAAGCTGTAATTACTGTAATTTGGTTTTAATTTTTGATAATAAACCAGATTTTTTATTGTGGTTATTAAATGTAGTCAATTAAAATGTGTAAAGCTTTTAAAACAAAAAAAAAAAAAAAAAAAAAAAAAAAATACATCACTAAGATTCATTTAAAGTGGCATGTCCTAGTGTTAAAGGATATAATGTCCATGGACCACCGAAATGTGACGTAATGTCTATAGATATTGTGCTGTTTTTGGAAAGACATAGTGTCGCTTATGAAAGTGTCATAATATCCGCTATAAAAACAACAACTGCTTCGCTTACCAACAAATTACTGCCGGCCAGGCTTCGATCATGCACAAGTGTTTTTTATGGATTTTCTTTTCTATGGTATAACAAACACCAGTTAAGCTCACCAACGATTTTCTGTAAGCCGTTTTATAAAAACGACACATTATGACTCTACGCTGGTGGTCATGTCACCTCATTTAACATTTTGAAAATTTTCATCTGCTATTGTATTAAAATTTTTTTTTATCCCTTGAAGACTTTATTAGGGCCATGGAAAATATTACCCCCGTATTCGGCTTATTTTAAAATAATTCGGAAAAATTTATACGGTTTCAATAATTAAAAGAAACCTAAAGACTCCAACAAATCATTTTTGTATCTAGTCAAGAGTTTCTAAATTACTCAGAAATCAGAAATGAAAAATTTTTTTCTCATACAAAGTACCAAAAATTGCATCCTTCAAAAAATAAAATAAAAAAAGCCAAGAAAAATCAAATGGGATAATATCTCGTTTTTTATTATCGTATTAAAAAAATTAAATAGAAGATTTTTCGGTACTAGAATTCTGAAAACTACACAACGTGTATGCAAATCACGTTCATAAGTGTAACCAGACACAGCTTAAAGAAATAAATATATAATTTTTTATGTATATCAATTAAGTGTGTTTCTAAATTTTGTATGTTGCTGAACACACATATATGTGTGTACTGTTTTAAAAAAATTTTTTCTTACCCGAACTCATGTTCGGCAAGAAAGAACATGTGCCGTGCACTAAAAAAAACTTATTTGTACCTAAAGAAGGTATACACGAACACACGATTGTTTTTATATAAAAGTTAAACTTTTAGTGCTACAAAAACACATAGATGAAGGTCTTATTATAGAGACTAACCAAATAACATTAAAATTTATAAAAAAAAACAAAAACAAAAACAATTTAAAGTGTACTTTTTTTTGTACAACTTTAACTATATTTTCTTCGCCATTATGTAATATATACACACCTTAACTTGAAGTCTTCAAAGTTAGAATATTATTATGTAGAATACAACAAATAAAATTTAACGGGCATTCTATTTGTAATTGTAGAAAATATTCTTGCTTTAAACTTCGTATTTAAAGAGATACTCGTACAAAAGCTTTAGGCTTTTAAAAATTAACGAGCTCAATTTTTTCGGGAACATCTCAAGAGATTTAAAGAGGCTTAAAGTTTTATATTTTTTTCCATATAAAATTTAGTTCAAAATACAGATGATTTTAAAACAAAAACCAAATTAATAACCTCCATTTTTATTTATTTATTTCTCGTAAACGAAACATTCTTTGCATAACAGTTTTATTAAATAAACTAAAATAAAATAAAATAAAACAAAATTAAAAAGGGGCAAAAAGAAAATTTTTATATTATGAATTAAAACAAATGTAAAATATTCTATTCTTCCTGTACGTCATCACAAATTTATTTACGTATATTTTTTTCTTTGTATTAAAAACAGATGGTATAACTTTTCTTGGTGCAGCAAATAAATTAATTTTACAATTTTATTATTCAATAAAAAACTCATCAGTTGCATTTGACGAAAGTTAATGTTTGCAAGAATTGATAGCAAAAGGGTTATGATTTTAATAACTTTATTTCTGAAATAAGTTCTAATTTCTTTCAAACATTTAAAAAATTTAAATTTATCTGATAACATCCTCATTGAAACGGCATTGCAAAATGTGAATAATTAAAAATTTATTTTTTTTTGCAATCCATAGATTGTTTCGAAATTGCTGTGCACAACAATATATGAATACTTATTTTTTTATACAAAATTTTTGTTCATCATTTTTTGCTCTTTAAATAAACTAAAATTAATTTGTTTATAAGTAAAAATGGTCATTTCAGAAGAGCCAAAGAGCATAAAATAAAAGAGTATAAAACTGTTAAAATATGAAACTTTAAATTATTAAAAAAAAGAGATTAGGACGAAATCTTAATGGAGAAAAAAAATATTCTAAAATTTAAAAAAAATATTTTTGAATAGAAATATACATGCATAAAAGTATAATCACTAAACTTAAAATTTAAATGGGTATTAAGCTGCCAAGATTTAAAAATTTGGAGCAAAAAAGTAACAAGACATAAAATTATAAACAACTAAAATATAGATGTTATTAAAGTATAAAAATTTTAAGTATAAAAATTATTAGTATAAATAAAAGCTAAAAGTATAAAACTTATAAAATTCGAGATACATAAAAATACTGAACATTACATAAAATAAATTGTACAAAAAAAAATTGGAAACTTTTGAGGCACAAAATAAAAAAATTAATATATTGATAAACCCCACTTAAGGTATAAAAAAATTTCAGCATAAAAACTATTAGTATAAAAAATATAAGTATAAAACTTATAAAATTCAAGATACATAAAGTGTAAAGGACTTTGCACATAATAATAATCAAAGATTATACAAAAAAAAAAAAAAAAAAAAAAAAAATTTGAAACTAAATTATTAAAGTATTAATTTTTAAAGTATAAAATACAAAAATTAAAGAATTCAAAATTTTTTTAATTTTTTAGAAAATAAAATTTTTAAAAGGATTGAAAAATTTTTATAGTATAAAATTATACTCTTAAGAGATTAGAAGTATACGAGTAAAATTATAAAGTATATAAGTGAAACACTGAACACTGTTAAGTATGTAACAAATATAATACAAATTAAAAAAAAAAAAAAAAAACAAAACAAAAAAAAAAAAAAAATAAATAAGTTAAGTAATTTAGCACTTGATATTGAAATTCAAGTATAAAACAAAACTGAATGACGAACAATTTAAAGTATAAAATAAAATTTTAAATAAATGATAGAAAGAATGTCACTAATATATTTGTTTTACATTTTATTTCTATAAAAACTAAAAAATTATGTAACTTTTAAAAAATTTACTTTCATATTGTTTCCATGTTCATCCATTTAATACACAAGAAAAAGTTTTATCAATATTTATGTTAACATAAACACTTGTGTTATTTCAAGCATTCTTTTCATTATTGCCCGTTTAAAACAAATTTGCTAATTTGAAGGAAATGTTTAACTCGCAAGAAGCTGGATCGATAAATTTTTGTATAAAAAAAATTAGAAAGTAAATATTTGGTGTCTTGAAAGAATAAGAAAATTCTGTAAAAGAAAATGGGATATAAAATAATTTCCTTTAAGCTTGTGTCTCGTCCTTATTATTTTCAAAGTTCATTTGTAGTAAATGCATGGCATGGCTTTAACGCTCTGCTGATATTTTGCGTAATATTCCTCACATATTAAAGCTATAAGGATGTTAACACATCTTTTTTATACAAACTATGGAATGAATTCTAATTCTACCCAGGCAATATCAAAACCATTACATTTTATATTCAAGAAAACTATCATTCTTATAACTGCAGCAGCAGCAGTAGTAGCAGCAATAAAATTATACAAGGCAAACAAATACCAAGATGGTTTCAATGTTTGGTGTTGTTGTTGTTCAACAAAAAGGAAATGATAAACATTCATTTAGCAAATAACTAAGAGCCTTTTTCTATGCTGGTATTTTAGATGATATAATAATCGTAAAGCAAAATGTATTTTTTCTCTTTTAAAAAAGTAGCAAAAAAAAAAAAAAAAAAAATATTTCTATAAAAAAATATGCTTAAAGTAAAAGTCTCCGCCAGACTACTTCATAGTCCATGTCATCATTTCAGCTCATCGCTTTTATTTCATTCTTTTTGACCCGATATTACTTTTTGTTAATACCTTTTTTTTAGAAGTGTCTGTAAAGAATTGATTTCTTCCACTTGAATAGATGGTTGAAAAAAAAAAATCAATGAAGAAATTGATAAATAGAAAAATTACATAAATTATTCACATTTTTCAATCAACATTGTGTCTGGTATGAAAGATAACAACATAACAAGAATAATGTACAGAAAGGTTTCGTTGACAATAAATAACAGTAAATCTTACAAATTTTTAAAGATTATATTTATGAAATACTAGAAATATTTCAAATTTAAGATATTTAAAAAATTTAAAAGGAGCTGAAGATATGGAACTTAAAATTTGTTAAAAAATTTTTAATTATTAATTTTTTATTTCATTTTTACTGAACTGAATATTAAAACAAACATGCCTTAGGGAAGAAAGTGTTGATATTAGGGTACTGCAGTGCTCATTTTCTTGAATAATTATGGTACTGGAGAAAAGCCTAATTGGCATTTGCTTATAGCACACTAGTGTGTTTCTAGTTTTAAAGTCATATTGGTTTGGTTTCTTACTAGGAAACTATGATACCTGTAGACACATTGCCGCAGTACTGTACTAACCTGTGCTGTACTGTGTTTTGATCCATTGTGTTGTACTGTGTATCTTGAACTAAACTATACTGTGATGTACTGTACTGTGGTAAATACAGATCAGTGATATATTGCACTGTGAATACAGTATAGTACAGTACAGTAAGTTACAGTACAGCTCTGTCCACTGCAGTGCAAAAGAGTACAGTTTACTACAGCACAGTACATTACATTACAACATAGTAGAGTACAGTAGAGTACAAAACAGGTCTACACTATGTATTGTATTTTCTGTTTTGTTTGTTAATGTATTGGACTGAGATAAACCGTACCTTGCTGTACTAGACTGAGCTGTAACTATGCTGTTCCCATACTTTTACTATCATCACTAACAAATATAGAACAGAAAAAAAATAGTTATTGTCTATTGCAGATTTATAGGTCTAATCTTCGAAATAAAATTTTTAAACTTGAACTAATTATTAAGTGCAAAAAAAAATTAATTAGTACTCGTTTTACGACTATAAGTCGTTCAACCAATACAGGTGTTTTTCTATTAGGGCGATAGTTGAATTCTTTTAATGCAGTAAGTATCACTTTGCCCATTGGATACTGGAAAATTACTGTACTGCAATTTGCTGTACTGTACTGTGAGTTACAATACGATTCTATGGTGTACTGTGGTGTAGTGTAACATACTGCAGTGTAATGTTCTGTGCTATTCTGTTCTGTTGTGTACTATTGTTTACTGTAAAAAAAATACTGTTTGGTGTTTTTTGTAGAGTTATCTTACCACCTCTAAAAATTTTGGCACAGGGTACAACTTAGGCTTTAAGATATCATTTCAGGTAAACATTTTTATAATTAATTATATTTAAGACTCGTAATTAAATCTTTCTCATTTCCAGCAAACTTAAACTAAATATAAAACTTTTTTAATTTTTTAGTTATAATGCTTTTAAGCCGTTCTATAATTCCCTTTCTTGCTTTTACAACAATAATTTTTAATTATACTAACACAAGTTTGTGTTTTGCTTATTTTAATTTACATGCGAGTAGAAATCTTAAAATTTCTTTTCATATCTTTTTGTTATTGCAATTTATTTACAAACTTGAATGCATTATTTCTATTCCAACGTTCATGCTTTAAGACATTTTAGTTTCTTTATTATTTAAATATTAACAAGATGAAAAACCACGTAGGTTTTATGTCACAAAGTAACAAAATTTAATTTCTTGTTGAAAAGTATTTGACTAAAATGTCAACAAAGTAGAAAACTAAAGTACTTTTTAGAAAACTTTAGAAGTTTGTAAGTAAAAAAGTAAATAATAAAATATCAAATAAAGCAGTATCTATCTGTGTGTGTATTTGCGAAGGTAAATACTTGTTAAAAATTGAAATTAATAAAAAAAAACTACTTTTTTGGAAGCCGGCTTGTGAGTTCAAATATTTACTTCCTTTCTCGCTGTGCAAGTTAAAACCTCAAGACTTTAATTATCACATAACTTTTTAGTTTCTAACATGTATTTATATTTCTTTCTTTAAAAAAATATTTTTTTAAACCATTTTAAAAACACCAGATTCTTTGTCAAAAGCAGCATTTCTAATCTAAATGGGAATTTCATTTTAATTATCTTAACTTTATGTGAACATTTTTTTTTATGGTTTTCATTTTCGTAATGAGTTTCATTTTATCTTGTGATGTGTATTACAACACAGTTTATAGCAATTTTTTACATTAAAAATATTTTTAGCGTTTACCAGTTTAACACCTGAAATAATAATTTTTTTTAAATCACACGTTATTGGACTTTGCAAGTAAAATATTTTTTATGTTAAATTCATTATTTTTTAGGCAAACTGATGAAACATTTTTCGTTCTTTACCTTTAAGGCAATCTGAAAAATACCTATTAATTCAAATGTTCTCAAAATTAAAATAAGCGGCACAAAAATACCACAAATAATCAAACTATGTACTTAATTAATGGTATCAAACGAAGCTTAAAAGTTTTATTTTCTAAATTGATGTTTTTAATCAAGATTTTGCGTCGTAGAAATCAGAGAAGTCTTTTAATATTATGTTTCAAATTAATACAAAATTTTAGTCAATAAAAAGAATAAAAAAGCATATTAAATAAAAAAGTGAATTAAATTACAGTTTTCTTATAACTAAATTTTTAATATGAAAATTAAAAAAAAAAATTATTAGAATTTTTAAATTTTACATTTAAGCTACAAGCCCAGTTTCATATTTAATTTTCTAATAACAAAGATTGTTAATGAACCCATTTGTTACAAGATTGTCTTTTAAATTAATTTGATTTATCTCATTTTTCACTAAAAACATTTGCTTAACACTTTAAACAAATTAACTTGAACACTTTGTAACTTGTCAATAAATAACTGACATCTATTTGTCTACAGAAAGAAAAAAAAAAAAAAAAATAGAAAACCACAATACAACAGAATAATATTAAATAAAATTTATACTACAACTCGGTTCCATTAACAACGAACAGCAGGAAAAAGTCAATATTTTCACAGTTTGTTTGAATGTTTTTAAGATTGTGTCAATAACGTAAAGAAAAATGAACAAAAATATATATAATAAAATTTAGCTCTTTTTGTACTCATATTAACCAAACAATGGCGTTAATATAACAATAAAATAAATCAATAAAAAAATGTTTTTTTTCTTTGCTCTACTTTGCTACAGACAGAGGAAGTCAACCTCAATATGAGAAACTGAAAAAAGGCTGTATAAGCTAACGTATACAAAAAAATTTTGTTATTTTGCTATTTGGTTTTTTCGTTTTCCTTTTTCACCAACTGCTGCAAAATATTGAACAGGAAATGTTAAACCTACACTATTTGTGATAAAAGAATATTTAAGATTTAGAAGGCGTTTGCTTGCTATTTATTTATCTTTACTTTTAGTTTTATATTTACTTGATAAACAAAAACATTTGTTGGTTGCAAAATCTAGAAATTTTTCAAAGAAATATTTGTTTTTTTCTTATATGTCACGCTCTTGTTATTTTTATTTATTTTAGATTTTACATAAAAAATAGTTGACAAACTAAAAAACAAGAAAGAAAAGATAAATGAAAGAAAGTAAACAATATTTTTCTTTCAATTTTTAGAAAAATCTAACTAAACTCAATTACAGTTTAAGTAACGTTGAGTAAAAGTATTGAAATTGAGCCCAAAGGAAGTTAGCATTGTGAGGGCTAAACTTTAAAAAATTTTTCATCACAAAATATTGCTGTCATTTTAATTTATTTATTTAAAATTATTATATTAAATTAGATATACATCTCCCTTGCGTTTTTCTTATGCAGAGTGGCGATTCTAAGTTTTCTTTGAATTTAAATTTAAATTTTAGAGTTTAAGAAAAAAATTAAATAAAAAAAAATATAAAAAAAAAATTAAAAATAAATAAAATACCGATTAAAAATATAATACAAACTAATCTAAAAATAATACTAGATATTTCTGAAAAAAAATATAATGAACAGAACTTATTCTTTGAACCAGAATGATTTATTTCATCTTTAGTCTTTATAAATTTGGGAACACCAAAACCAAAAGTTAATCGCTTAGGGCTTCAAAAATGTTTAAATGTTTATTTTTTTTTCAATAATGACACTTATCTTGTGTTGGCTGGAGGTGAGGAAGCCCAAGTAGTAATTATAATGATATAAATAAAATTTAAAAATATTGAATACTAGATACGTCACACGTCTAAACTGATACTGCATTAACAATTCAGAAAATGTTTTTTTAATTTCTTTAGATTCCATTCGATTTTATTAATTTCTTAGAAAATTTTATATATCCACTTTTAAATTTGAGAGGGAAATATTGTGCCCTCTATAGTAATGAACAAGGCTAATGTAAAAATAAATACGTCGTTGTGCGTCGTTTAAAAATGCAAAAAATAAATTTATATTCAATAAATTTTAATTTAAAATTTTAAAGCGGTTTTGTTCTAAAATAACAATTTTGTTTCGTTTTGCTTCGTTTGCTTTGTGAAAAAATTAATTTGTGGAAATATAATTTATACCAATTAAAATAGATTTCTGTAACATTTCTGTGTGTTTAAATAAATGAAGTTCTAACCGTTCTGATATATTGTTTGCCATATCTAGAAATATTAATTTAGTAAAAAAAAAAATCAAGGCCAGAAAAATATTTCTGCTGAAAATTAGTAGTCGATTATTTCATTATCAACTAGAGCTGGAGCAGCACTACTGTATGTGTCGATTATAAAACACTTAGTTTTGATCTGGGACTAATACTTAAACAGCGTGAGTTGATTCCTACCGATGTCAATGCCATGTTAAACTGATTTTTTCTTTCGCCTTCACAATATGTAATAAAATAAATAAAAAAATAATCATAAATTGCCACTTGCTTGAGGGTTTTAGACTACCAAACCCCATCTGTTGAAAGTGAATCAGCACACTTGGTCGGCACATAACCCTCCCTGCAGATACTGACTTTAACCAATAGCCACCACATGTTCGCCTGAACGTAGCTTAGATCAGCAAAACTCTTAGCAACCCCCGACGGTTCTTCCTATAATAGTAATCTTATGTGCCCTGCTCCACTTCTTCTGGCCTTTGCAAAATTTTCGTTGCAACTCTGGCCATTGCAATTGATATCCCATGATGTATGAAACAAACAAAAAAAAAAAAAAAATAAAAATAATTAATTGAATTTTGAAAACAATTAGATTTCCTCAATAAAAAACAAAAATTATTTCCTTGACCACAAAAAATTAAAATATCATTAATAAAAAAAAATTGTGAATTAAGAAACACTACGGAAATCTCTTGTATAAAAAACTGCCAAATCCACAATTATTATCATGAAACTACACTGAATGGTAGTCTCTGATTTTAATGCTTTAAAGTAACATAAAATGCCAAATAAATATACTGTGAATTAGAGAAAAAATTCTATTTTAAGAGATGCTTGTTAAAAAGGTTTTAATGTATTTTACCTCAGCCATAAATTTAATTTTTTCTCGGCGATTGAAAAACATTTATGTCCCCGAAAATTTTTTGCAATTCAAAATAAGTCATTTGTTTGCCAGTTTGATAAAAATAATTTCAGTTGTTTTTGTAATTTTTATTGTGTTGGTGGAATGTCTGCTTCATTTATATTTGTCCCTATTGAACTCTGTTGTTTTGGATAAAAAAAAAAAAATAATAAAAAAATATTAAAATTATACGAATCCTTTGAGAGAAAAAATATTTGTTTTTGTTTTTCTTACTTTTATAAAAGTTTTGTGAATTTTTATTGGATTATGGTTTTGTTTTTTTAAGTTGCAGAGTTTACTGAAATAAAAAATACTTCAGAGTTATTATTTTGTTTATGAAAAAATCAAATATTTTATTTATGAAAAAGCAGTTGTAAAATTATTTTTCTTACTGGGCTTATAATGAATCATACAATCCTTGCAATAAACGAAAAAATTCGACTGTTCTGCGAAATATGTTAACAAGGATTTTTTTTTGTGTTAAAAAATACTTCCATTTGTTTCCTGGTTGACAAAAAAGCTATTTTTGCACCGTTTTGTTTTCTGTAGGTGACTTAAAATATATTGTGCAAAACTTATACTTTACATTTAATAAATAAAATCTATTAACGTAGTGAGTATAAGACTTGGTCGTATTTTACATATCTGTAATAAAAAAAAAAAACAAATTTTTGTTTCTTAAAAATATTGAACTGTTTTAGTTAAGAAAATCTGAGCTAAATAAAATGTTACTTCTACCGCCAAAAAAAAAAAAATTGAAATATTTGGAGAGCGTTTGTGAGGTTGAAAAAAAAAAATAAAGAAAGAAGATCGTGAGTTCAAACCCCATTTAATCATTCAATTTAAAAAAATAAGCAATTGTTGTAGAGAGCCGTGATGTATGATTTGTTCCAGGGTCTCGCTTAAAAACCAAAACAACTGTAACCTCGGCAGACTACATATAGAACAGCAAAATCGTGATTCGTGGTAGAAATTTCAGTTCACATTTAATTAGCTAAATTTCAAAAAAAAAAAATTTTTCCACATACTTTAATGTTACTCAAAGAAACAAAATAGGAACAATTAGACAAAAGTCGAATGTAGTGCAGCATT
This sequence comes from Cistogaster globosa, assembly GCA_937654795.1. NCBI lineage: Eukaryota > Metazoa > Arthropoda > Insecta > Diptera > Tachinidae > Cistogaster > Cistogaster globosa. The sequence continues at coordinate 3,977,000 of OW569407.1, forward strand.
TTACATCCGTTATCAGAATTCTTCGCATCTATTTACCTTAGGTAAGTAGCGTACGTTGTAAACATCATCTGTTAAACAAAATCATTTAACGGATAAGAATACGAAAAATTATTCACAATTAATAAATATTAATTTGTTGTGGCGAAATCACCCATAACTTTTTCGTTGTTCTCTTTGTTGTTCGTAACCTATATTTGTTATTGTTTTTTTTAACCATCGGCTTATCTACGAATTTTATTTTATTTTTATTTTTTCCATACTTTATTCTGCACATCCTAATATTGTACTAATTGTTATGAAGTAGGCAAGAGGGCTCAGTCCTTTGCGTGTAATTTAATTTTTATCTCCTTTTTTATTTAAAAGTTTATATTTTTTTAACTTAAAGGAACATTCTATTTTATACAGTGAGTTGAATCCTGAATCGTGGCTGCAATGCTTTTATATCTATTGTCTTGAGGAAAGTGTCAGTAAATTAATTTTTTTCCATCTGCAAGCATACGATGCTGTTTCTTTCATTTAGGAAAAAATTCATTTTAAATTATTTTTTTTTTTTGTTTAGAATTATTTAAACACAAAAACTATGTAAAGAAATACAAAGCTTTCATTACATATTTTGTTTTTCTGACAAGAACGAGGAGAAAACAAAATAATAAAAGATTAGATAATTAGAAATGTTTCAATATATAATATCTGACAGAGCGCATTAGTGGCAGAAAAAAATAGAATTGCATTTCGGAGTCACAAAAAAAAAAAAAAAAAAATAAAATAAAAAAAAAAGTAAAAGCCAGACATTAAACATCTATCGTTTTTAGTGCTTTTCTAAATATGGAAAATTAAAAGAACTAAATATTTTGTCATTTGGTTAACAAGAAAATATGAACATAAAATTTGCTTTAAGTTCCTTAAATAAAATTTAAAAACAACAAAAATTTATTCATTTTTTTATAACTCCTACCCGTCATTTTATTATCTTAAAAATATTTTCTTCCTTCACAAATCTCCATTACAATTATTATGAGAATGTGAAAAATAAAAGAATAAAACCAAAGAAAAACAACAATGAAATCGTTGGCGCCTGTACGATGATTCTTTGTTTAAACGTACGTTGGTTAATTGAATGTGGGCCAAAAACACAAAAAAAAAACTAAAAAAAGGAAAAAAACTGTAGTAAAATCGAAACAATGTATTTGGTTTAAAGAAAATTAACAACAACTTTCTAGAAAATACAAAAAATTGTATTTTTTAAATACACTTTAAGAAAATAAATTTTTTATTTATAAAATATTTAATTTATAAAATATTTAATTTTTTAGTTTAAGCAGCTTGTTTTTGAAAAGATAGTAAAGAAGTTATGACCAATCATAGGTATTAAGAAAATGCTTACAGAAGATATAACAGCAATGATAGTTATTTTTTCATTAAAATATTTTTAAAACAATGAAATTAATATTTTAATATTTTTTAAATATCAGTTGCATTTTAAAAGAATTATATTAAAGTTGAAATTAAATCTAAAAGAAAAACATTTAATTTGGTTTCGGTTTCAGTTTCTTTTTTAAGCCTCTTTAAGATCTCCATAAACAAAAACAAAACTAAACGATTTTGAATGACCCTCCAAAAAAGGACAATTGTTGCAGACAAAAGAACCTGATACAAATTGAATATTTTTCTGCCACTTTAGTTATAAAAATGACGATGATTTAAAAAGAAAATTGTTTTGTTACAACAATCATGCAAAAAATAAAATACAGCCATCGAAACAAACAGTCACAACCACTTGATTGGGTACAAAATATAATTTTTTTACCATTTTTTAAAGTTATGGAATTTAAAATAAGTTTAAAGTGAAAATTTCATTTTTTTTAAATAAAAAAAAAAAAAGAATAAAATTGCACCAAATGATATTTAAGCTGTCTAAAAAATTTTCTATCAGTTATAATAAAAAATATGCAAGATATCATTTTATTTAGGATTTACCAAAATTAATACCTCTTTAAAAAACACAAAAAAAAAAATAATAAGTTAAAAAAAAATATAAAAGCAAATCCTTTTCTAATTATGCAAGATTAATACCATAAAAATACATAAATGTTTATGTGTATAAAATTATTTTGAAATTCTATAATATTATTGGAATAATAACATTGCTAATAACCCATAACAATTTATAATAAAAACTCATGTAGTTTGCTCGTTAAAAAAGCTGTTAATAATGTGTTTTTCTATGGTTGCTTAAGTCAGCTTACTTGGAATACTTTATTAATATTTTTTAAAGCATCAACTTTATAAACAAAATGAAAATTCTTATTGAAGGCCAAAAAAGACACTATATGCAAACTAGCGAAAGATATAAGATTCTGTAGTGATAATATTTAATGGTAAAGATAAAACAAGTAACAGTGTTATATTCGGTTATACCGAATCTTATTTACTCTTCACCATGAAAGTAAATAAATATTGGGGTGACACAGAATTAAAAAAAAATATCAAAAAATAATAAAAATTAAGTTCTATAGACAATTTTGTATAGAAATCGTTTCTTAATGGGTTAAGCATTTCCTGCAAGATATTTTTAAAAGCTTTTAAATGATTCGATGGTGTTGATATCTTGAAAAATATGATGCACAAACGTACTTGCCTATAAAAAGTTCAGAGGCCCCTAACTTGGATAATATGACCGTGCGCCTATTTCTACACTTGATGTTTTTGTTTTTCTTATTTTTTTATTCCCTATTGCCCTATGTATTTGTTTTTTCGATTGAAGTTACTTGAAAAGTTAGAGGCAGGCGTGGTGTTTTTCCCACTGCCTCGAAGAACATGGGCCGATCTTGACGATTTTAATAGTTTAATTGTTGAAACTATGTCCTGATTGACGTACTTAAATTTTCTTTAGATCATTTATTGCTTTGGCAAAGTTAATTTCAACCCGAATACGGAGGGACAGACAGATAGAAGGACAACGCACATTGGACTTCGCTATGCATAAGAACTCAGAGTTTATATATTTTTTGGGATCAGAAATGGATAATGTAGAAATATCGAACGGAATAACAGACTTAGATGTACGTTTTTTCCACCTGTGGTAAAAGGTTTGGATATATGTACAAATATTAGGCAAGGCTATCTGAAAATATTCAACAGGAAGTATTAAACATTTGTTGCTCTAGATAAAAAGTTTGTACGCAGATTTTCTATGTTTTACATTTGCAAGATTTACAGGTTTAATTATTTTATTTGTTTGTTACGTTAACTATCATGATTACATTATGCAGAGTGGTCTATTAGTTGTTGTATTGTCACAAAAACCATGATATGTTTTCTGCAACAATATTTTGCTGCGATAAAAATATTTGTTTTTCTGCAAAAATATTTAAATCAAAAATAAATTTTTGTAACTATTAAAAATTAATAAAGTGCTTGTAAACATAATATTTTATTTATAAACATAACATGTTACAAACTTTTTATGTTCAAAAAATATAATTAAAAAAGAAAATTGTATTTACTATTAAAGGCAGTAAATATCTTTAGATTATGCCAAAGGGATGCGTAAATTCGTTGTGCACATGTTTAGTTAAATGTCGGTCATTAAGTTAAAATAAAGTTAATAAAGTTAATAAATTTAAAATTAATTAACAAAAGGAAATATGAAATGATGGCATGTGTTTTTTTTAACCAAAAAGTAGATTTCAATCTTTATATGCGGCGTCATACATGAAGCAATTTAATACTGCATTGTTTAATACAAATTATATCTAAATAAAAGTCTTATAATGTTTTATTCTTTGATTTTTAAAATATATTTAGCTTAAAAATCACCAACCATTTAATAATTTTCTTTCATTTTTATGTTGCTTTAAAAAGAAATTTGTGATTTAAAAAGCTCTAAAACAAGTAAAACATTTTTAAATGATTTTAATAGCTGTTGGTTGATAATTGCTGAAAACAATTACCAATTATGCAAATATATTCCTTTCTTAAGTTTAATTTAATAGTGTTAGTTTTAGGTTTCATGAATATGTCTTAGAAAATCCTTGATGACATCGGTAAAAAGAAAAAAACAAAAAAGTTTTTACTGTAAAGCCAAAGTCTTTTCACAACGCTGTTTTTAAATACTTTTTTATGAATATTTGTTTTGAGATTTGTAATTTTAGTTATAAAAATCATCATTTTAAGTACCAGTATTATTAAAAATAAAGCCAGTTAAATTTTTATTACCATTTAATACAATTTTAAGGCAGCAGAAATATAAAAATATGCAAAATGCAAACATTTAAAATGTTTAACACACTTTAATCTTAAGTCATAAAAATTATAAAAAAAAAGAAAGGTCAAGTTACAAAAAAAAAAAAAAAAAAAAAAAGTACAAAGTTTCCTAACAAATGCAAAGAGCTAAAAAAATTCAATATAATAAAATGAAAGATTCTTGCAAAATCTCTTAATTTTTTTCTTAACTCGGATGTTATGGGATGCTGAATAATTTATTTTGGCAGATAATAAGTTATAATATGAAAAGGCTAAAAAAATAACTCTTTATAAATGCAAAAAAGGAAAGAATTCAATACAAAGTTTTTGTTTCATTATTTGCAAAAAAATTTAATTTAGAAAAACAAGTTAATTTTGCTCATGCATTTACATCAATAAGTAACAACAGTAGTAACAGAAAAAAATATTGTAATTCAATTTATGATAAGGAAATTAAATTAGGAAAAGTAAAATTAAAGTAACAAAATTTTTTGACTCTTTTCTTATTAATAAATTAATTAATTTTTTAGCTAATAGAGTCCCTTAGCCAAAAAATTAGTTTATTTATTGAAAAGTAAAATTTTTATATTATTGTTTAAGTGTTCAATGACGATGTTGACAATTCTGCCAGTGTTTATAAAGAATTTTTTATGGATTTTACATAAAAGGGAAGGGAAAAAATTAAGGAATAGAATAAGAGTGGCTTCTTATTTTGTTTTTTTTATTATGATATTAAAATTCTGTCAAAAAATGCTCTGTTTCTTAATTTAAAATTATATTATGATTCCATAGAAGACTTAACTATTTTCGTTCTGTGTGTGTTGTTTGTGACTAACGGTTCAAAAGATAAGGCAACATAAAGCAATATACACCACCTGTGGGGACAGCATTTAATTTTAAATTTAAAATGTTAAAATTTGCTGTTATAGCGTACGCAGAAGTTAATATTCATTGTAGTTTCCTAGTGTTGTATCTTATTGTTGTGTTCAATAAATAGAGAAGTTTATGTAAAATAGAGGTGCTTAGGGGACACCCCTTTGTTTTTTATACTCATAAATGTCGACATATTATTATACACTTTGCTTGAATATCAATTGTCCGTTTCTAACGATACAAAGGCCATAAACATTAAAGAACATAACCTTTGAACACATTCTGTGATTTCCAATTTTATAATTGAAATTGTTGTTATAAGCGAATTTGTGTAAATTGGTAATTTAAATAAACTGTCTATAACGCTATAATGATGCCACACTCTTTAATTTACAATTTTATACTTATTGATACAGAAGATATACATGTGCAATTTTTGAATGTTTGACTAAAACGGTTTAAAAGACAGACGCATCTAATTCTAATTATGTCATCCATGGAGACACCCTTAAATATTAAAGTTTATATGTTCTCTTATTCGAAGCTATATTGATATCAACTTTGTTAAAATTTATTTATGTGGGTATCCGTTATGGTTAAATAAATATGTAAAAGGTTGACATATGAGGGGACTAGTCACTTTTCAAATTATGAAAAAAATGAAAACCGTGTCGAAAGTTACTGGCTTCTTTGTGCACAAAAAAAAAAAAAAAAAAAAATACAGTCAGGTTGATTTTTCTCCTTTTGCGAAGTTTAAAAAAAATCAAAATAAATAAACACACATTTCTAATCAAACAATAATAATTTATATATAAAACTGTTGCAAAAAATCAAACTTTTCCAAGCTAAACACCGAAGTTCAACATTTTTTATTTAATTGATGAATCATTAAGCAGGTGAACAGATTAGAAGGAATAGCTTTTTTAATGCATATTACAGAGCCACAATAAATATGTTATAAGAGGCTCGAATTCCAATGTTTCTTAAAAAGAAGACCCTGATCTTAACAGAGAATTGACAGAACAAAATGATAATTATTGTTGAATAGTTGTGATGAATGAGTTTTCAAAAAAATACGATATTTAAGAGCAGTTCAAATCTCGAAATCTGTGAAATAACAAATCTGGTCCGAGTCACTGGGAAGGCTACAATTATTAAAAGCACATGTTTGCTTAACAAGATTTTGAGCAGCTTAAGTCACGCCAGGGTTACTAAATTTTGTGACGTAAATGGTTTCGTTAAATTGTAAAAACTAAGAGATCGTTTAAGTAATTACACCCATTAAAAAAAAGATCTAGAAAGAAGCGAAAAATAAATATTTACGTGATGGAATTTTATTATTAAATAAAGAAAACTGTCATTTCGTTTCTGTTGATATAAAACGAGACAAGAAGTTGTTTTCTATAGGAATAATCAAACCCATACTTTAATAAATTACACAAATGAAAAAAGAATTTTATAACACACAGGATATATTTTTAAAATAATTTGGATGTTCGTGAAATTTTTTAAAATTGAAAAACCTGTACCCGCAACCACTTTTATAAACTTAAATGAAATATAATTTTTACTCTTGCCAAACAAGATTTTTCAAGTGTTTAAAAACTTTTTTCATGCAGCGTTTTCTTTATGACTTTATCTTTCAAAAGTTTTGAAAGATTGGCTTTGTTTTTCAAATTTTATGTCAGCAACATGATTAAAAATTTTCTGTCAGGAAATCGTATTTTAAATCGATTTATTTTCGAAAAGCAGTTTGTTTTAAACCCTTCAGAAATAAATCATAATAAATAAAAAGAATGCCACACACAGAAAACAAAAATAACAAAAAAAAAAAGTGAAATCAATTTCAAAACAATGTGCTCACGCAACAAAAATCGCAAAAAAGAATTTAATAAAAAAGGAATAAAAATCGTAGTTTACATGTTGAGGGCAAATGTTAAATCTTTTACATTTAAACCTCTATCAAGACGAAAATGAACTCTTGTTAAACGAAATCTAAAACAAATCTTACTAATTTTGTTTTTAACAGAAATGTTAAAAAGTTAACATTTTACTGTTAAATATCATCAGCTAATTTTTTCTGTTAAAATATCCCTAGTTATTTTTTTATATATTTAAGTTAAGATTTTCTGTTGCTTTTAACAGCATCCCGTTTAGTTATCGATGGTTAACTGACCACAATAATACGTCGTGATTGTGGAAGCGGATGTGCGTTATTTTGTGCTGTTTTAACACTTCAAATTAAACGTAATTTTTTTTTTCAAATTAATAAAAAACAAATGAAGAGTTTGCTTTAAATAAATAAGAACAATATGTTTAAAAAAATTTTTTTTTAAAACAACAACAAGAAAAATAAAATAAAAAATATTTAAAAATGTTTGTGCAAAATATTCAAACATGTAAATATTGTTAAATTTAAAAGTATGATTATTTATATGATACGTGATGTGTATTCAAAAGGGCATTTAAAACTACAAAATAATTTTAAAATTCAGAATCGTTCGTTTTAGTGGCTGATTCTTTATTCATTCATGCCGTGTCCTTTTTTAGAAGTTGTAAAACCATTTACGTTAATTTGTCAAATGGTCCTAAAAAGCATTAAGAACGTCGATTTTCAGTAAAAAAAAAATAGCTATGCAGGTATATTTTAAAACTTTTATTTGGTTTTATATTGAAATTTAAATTTGTATTAATTTGGTTGACTTATTCGCTTAAATAAAAATTATTATCTTCTTTTTTTTAAAAACAACTTATTTTATTTTATTAACTTAATAATTTTTTATAAAATATATTTTTTTATAAATATATTATTAAATCAATTAAAAGCTTCATTAAATTTTAAGCTGAAAGACTAAAACTTTCAATATTTTTCATATTTATTTAGGAAAATTATTGGTCCTTGGGTAAAATTTTTTTTGCTGTGAGAATTCGGATATTTTATTTAATATAATATTTTTAATTTCTTAAATTAATAGTTGTTTTTTTTTTTTGGAGTATTTTAATCGATTGGATAATATGAATTTGGTTTAAGTTCATGCTTATTTAAATTTTTAATTATATAAAAAAACATTTTTTACAAATTTTGGTTTAAGTTTTAAAGAAAGCAGAACACAGTGCAGCATTTTTTGGATCGCTACACTTATCATCAGCGTTCTTTTCATCAATCCATCTTGGGTTGTTTACATTGTAAACATTATCTGTTTACCCAGCTAATCTGATAAATAATAGTTAGAGAAATATTCATAATCATTCAATAATAATTTTGTTGTTGTCAAAGTTTTTTTTTGGTTATTTTCTATATTAATAGACAGATGTATGTATACTTGCTTAATGCTCACCTTGTTTTTTTTTTGGCAACGAGTACAATATCTGATCCTAATTCTTTATACTTTTTTTTAAACAATATATGTTGTAGTGCAGAAAACATGAATGCGCGAAGCCTTAGTTGTAACTAATATTTTTTAAGTTTGTTGAAATGTTTTTATTTTTAGGTTTAACTAGTTGTTATTAAATTTTAACTATTTCGGTTTCATCATTACTTGTCAGTGAATTTGTTATTGTTTTTTTAGTCAATATTTAATTTTTGGGAGATTCTAGTTTTTGGATTAAATTTTTTTTGTGATATATATTAATTAATTTTGTAAATATTTGATTTTTTTGTTTTGTAAATATAATATTTTATAATCAATGTTTAGTTTGTATTTTGATATATATAACTAATAATTAAACATTTAAAACAATCTTAATTTAGAAAGAAAGTGGTAGTTTATTGTGTTTTTTTTTCATTTTTAAGCATTCTTCGTTTCGTTGTAGCTTTAAACCCATAATATCGTTTCACTTTCCAATTTTATAAAAAAAAAAAAAAAAATAAATTAATTAAAAAATTTTTTCACTTAAAAATATTTTGGCAAAATATAATGTATTATAATACCCTTCAGAACAGGTGAAAATAGGATTAATCTTAATCCGTATGTAGTTTCTACAATATCCATTCACGACCCTATAAAAATATGTATTCTGAGTCCTTATGCATAGCGAAGCCGATTGAGCGATGTCTGTCTGTCTGTTCATGTTTAGGTTGAAATTAACTTTGTCAAGGCACGAGATAAACTTGCAAAAACTTAAATACGGCATTCGATCAGGCATATTTTCGAAACTTTTGATACTAAAAATTGGAAAGATCGGTTCATGTCCCCCGAAGCAGTAGGCAAAACTCCATGCCTGCCTCTAAAATTTTCATATCATTTGGAGCAAATCTAGTTTAGTGATTAAACTGCAATAAAAATAAATAAATAAATAAATTAATACATGGGGCGATAGAGAACCAAAAAATAAAAAAAATAAACATCAAGTGAGAAAATTTGTGTCATGGACATATGAACCTTTTATTGAAAAGTACGATTGTGCACTTTCTGATTCAATATTTCAACATGTGTATTATTTAAAAAGTTTTGAAGAGATCTTTAATTTTAAAATATTTTTAAAATGCCTTAACCATTAAGAGACGATAACATTTTTATGCAATATTATGCATTGTACTTAATTTTTTTCTTCTTATTTTCTGTCCCACCAATATTTCTTTATTGTATTGGAGTATTGGAATATTGCCCTCATACTTGCTTAGATTGGCGTTTCCTTCAATTTTAACTTGCAATTTATTAAAAGGAAATTAATGTGCATTATAATAAAATTTTCTTACAAATTATTTTTAAGATGCAATGTAAATCCCTTTAAATTTTTTATAAAACCCGCTTTAAATTTTTTGATTAAGCTTTATTGATAAAGCTTTAATTTAAGGTATTTGCAATTTATACATTTGTATTTGCTAAGCTGAAATGTGTTAATGTTTTTTCTACACATTAAACGTATGTGTATAATCTGCTTAAGCTAACACTTTTGCACATGTATGTTTTTATACCAGAATATCTGTTTTTGAGCAGTAAAAAGCATAAAAATAAAAAAAATTTAGTGAAAAAATGTGTAAAAAAAATGAAGGTAGTAATTGGTTTTTTACGAAATTTGTTTTGAAAATTATTCAAATTCAACATTTCAGAATATCTATCCTTGTTTATAATTCAAAATATATGTATAAATAATTCATTAGCTATTGGTTATCGGTTATCCTTAAAAATTCTTTTTTCAATATCATTACGACAATGGACAAATAAACATCACTTAATTGCCTGTCTCAGCTTTAAGGGTATTTAGACTTCTTGTGGATCGCAAATAAATTATATTAATTTCAAAATTACGATACAATTACGATTAAAGGTTTCTTGTTGCAGATTTTGTAATGGGAATACGAAAATTTCCCTAGACACATTATCAATTTGTTTTCGTTAATACATTCATTTTTTTAAATTAACAGCTGCTTATTTGAAATTAATTTTTTTAACAAGAAAATTTAAGTGATAGAGCAACCGCCAATTTTTATTTATACTCAGCCAGCCTTTCTCAATGTATTTAACACTTTACTTAAAGTAAAAATACTTTGCAAAAATATTTAAACATTTCTTATGTGTTGCTCTGTAACCCAAATTTTTTAAAAGACGAAAAGCCTTCTGTATTGCAAATAACATCAGCAAACATGAACACATAGTAAATAAATACAAAAGTAAATATATAAATTATTTTTCTTAGTGGATATGTGTGTATGTGTGTAAACTTGTCTGCAATGTAATTTTTTGAACAACAAAAAATCTTTAATGAAAAAAACCATACGAATATAAGAGAGTGTATGATGCTCATGTTTGTATCAGTTCACACTTTTTCATGGTTTGAGGTTATGCAAATGCTTATGTGAGTGTATGCATGTGTGGGAGCGGGTGTTTATAAATGATTCTTTATGTTTGCCTTAGTATTCCTTGTTTGTGTTTGACTGAGTTTAAAAGCCATGAATACATCTACATTTTAATACAAAGATAATACAAGAAAAGACAATAAAAACAACAACAAAACCACTTGTTTGTGTTTTTCAATTGTGAAAATTAAACACAAAAGGAAATGTTGCTTTCAAGTAATTTATTACATTTACTTATATGTTTTAGTATTTTAGGCTTAAAAAGCCATCAGTGTCAGTACATTTTTAATTTTGGTTAACAAAGCAAAAACAAAAAAATCGTTCAAATAAACATTATGTGTAATTTATCAATTTTTAGCCCAAGTGTATTAAATTAGATATATTTGGCAAACCAAAAAGCATATTCATGTAAATGATGTTAAGACTTAAGTAATCATTTTAAATAAATGAAAGCAGCAGATAAAAAAAATAATATGTGAAAATTATATCTTGAAGAAATTTGAAAAAAAAAAATGTAAATGACGACTATAAGGAAAAACAAACTTAAGCTGCTAATAAAATCATATTTTTTATTATAATCATTTTGCAAAGATATGATTTTTTACATAGGATTTGAAAAAAGCAAATATAAAGATAATGTAAAGCAAGACGAATCGATGTTAAAGAAGCTGTAGCAAGTCATTTTATGATTACTTAATTTTCTTTGTAAATAATAAAAACGATAATAAAAGAAAATTATCTGTAGACGATAATTTGAAAAAAGTTTTTCCGCCAACCGCAAAAAAAGCAGGCAATTAAATAGAAGAACAAAGAAAACAACTGCATGGATTTTTGTTAAGATTAGAAAGTAAATTTGAAACGCTTTAATGTGTCTGCAGCAGGTCTTTATCTCTAAAGTTGTAATACCTAGACAATAGAAAATTTTTACAAAAGTTAAATTAATGAGGCTGCTAAAGAAAAAATACTTAAACGAGTAAGTCTTCTTAGGGACATTTATACGATTTACTATGACCTCTATAATGACAGGAAAAAAATATACTAAAAAATAAGAGAAGCCCTCTGTAATAGATGGCTGTAACGTAAATCGTATGTTTAGCAGCAAATGTCATGTAGGTATAAGTAATTAAAATTAAAATATGAAGGGTGTCTCCATGAAAGGTATAGTTTGCAGATCAAATGCTTATTTTTGTATTTAGTAAAACTTCTGTGAAACTTTCTATTCTCTAGATAAAAAGAATCTATAATAAAATGAATAAATATTTAGCGATATTAGCGGTGTAACAATTCTTATAAATTTTAAATATTTTGTAAAAAAATTTATCGAATTATATCGAATAAAAAAAAAATTAATTACTTTATGAGTACGAATTTGTTGTAAATAAACAAACAACAAACACCACAAAATTGCTTTATTTAAATTATAGCTTTACTGTTGAATTTGTGAATAACATTTTAATTGAACAAATGGGAAAATTTAATAATCAATTTAGAAATTTTAAAGAACGAAAATAAAAAATTTTATCTCAAATAAAAAATTTTAATTTAAAATATTTTTTTGTTAGAAGATGAGACAATTATCTTCAACGTATCATTTTTCGTATGATATTTAATAGAAAAAAACTCAGCTGAAAATATAAATGTATAAAGTTGTAACTAAGTTTAAAAATAAACCTAACATTTAGGCATAAATCCCCTAAAGTTTCTTAAACAGAAGAGGTTTGCAATTTAATAAAGAAAGTTTTTAACTCTCCAAAAAAAAAAAAAAAAAAAAACAGGTCATTGTGACATGAAAACTAAACTTCTCAACCTTTTTAGGAGCAAACCTTCTTTTGTAAACTTTATGAATATTAAATTCGTAGCACAGTTTCTGTTACTTGTGAAGTTAATGAAGTGTTGTGAATAATTAAATTTAAGGTAACTTTTTGTTTCAGTTCACAAATTACAGTGAAGTCTTTTTTAGAAGGCGAGTATTTTAACTCCCTTAATTCCCAAAAGAGATTTAAAAATTTCCCAAAATGTGATTTTCGTTTTTTTTTTGTGTAAAATTTTAATGGAAGGATAATAAGAGATGCCATTCAGTCCTTTCTGCAAATTTTGCTTTTTTATTCGTGGGAAAAAGTCTGATATTATATTGAAAGTTCAATCAAAAAAACTAGGCAGAGGCTCTACTAATAATAACAATTTTAATATTATTTCTACTATTTAATATTGATTATGTATAAAAATAGCTTTCAGTTGATTGAAATATTTTATTCCTTTAGCAATAGTTTCTTGCTAAAAAATACCGAAAATTAATTAAAATCAAAGACTATGACAAATCCAGATGGATCAAAATGATTTTATCTGCAAGTCGAATATATGTAGAAAAAAAATTAATAATTATATTCCTTGCAGATTGCAACATCATTAATATTTTGATTGATTCAATTACTTATTTAATAATCCATTTAATTAGTTAAAAAGTTAGAAATCTTGTATTTGTTTTTTAATTAAATATACAATTGATTCCATGAAAATTCGAGCAAATAAACAAAAATTAATAGTTGCTTTTGACCCACTATATTGTGTAAGAATATATTTTAAACATAAAGCAATAGATTTTTTTAACAGCTGGATACAAAAAGAACAAGTCATCTCCTTAAGCCCAGTACAAGTTCAACACTAAACCTGACTGCCACTTTGCTTGAGCCTTATAAAATTTCATTGAATTTTTAGCGTTCATTAATGCAATTTAGAACTCTTTATATCTTTCCCAAAACTTTCTCCTTGATAACGGTGAAGAGTCGAGCACCAATGTTATCTTTTATTAGTTTTTAATCCCAACTAGACTAACAACTAAACGTTTTTTAACTAAAACGTTTTTCTTTTAATCTTCACATTCGGGCATTAATAATTCGCTTCGAAGATTTTAAAGAGGTTAATCAAAAACTAACTAGAAACAATTATGATTAAAATTTTAACCAAATTTTATAAATTTGATATTATCATCAATTTTAATTTATTGAGTGTGACATTTTATTTAAAATAAAAATTGTTGTTGTTTTTTCTTAAAATCTAAGTGAAATTTCGATGGAGCCATAAACAAGTTAAGTCAATGATATAATTTTTTTTTCAAAGAGTTAAAAAAAAATTATTTCTTCTGCTAAGAGGCACGAAGAATTAAATTATTACATCAGTATATATTTTTAAGCCTTTTAGTAATTGGATGTAAGTACAGAAAGATTTAAATTTTAAATGTTTGCAAAAAGTTTAAATGTTTGTAAAAAAACTAAATATTAATAGCAACGATGTCCTAACCCAGTGAAAAAAGACGTGCAAAAGCAGTAGGTAATTCATGGGTTTTACTTAAAATCAACTGGTTAAATTGAGCAGAAAAATGCATTAATTTAAAATTAGCTTGTCACTAGCGAACATGGATTCACACTAACAAACGTTTAAAGGAATGCTGAAAGCCAGTGAAAATCCGACGATTTGGATACGTTTCTTCATTATGTTCTTATGTATTAAAACGAATCCAAGCAACTCGCAAAAATTACAAACTTAATAGTTTTCTTTTACGTTCATTTGTTGTAACAAAACGAAACTGAATTTTTAAACGTTTTATTGGGTCGTTAGATACATCTTATTTTATCTTATTTAGTTTTAACCCAATTTTTAATAATATAATTTTCATAACTCATAACTTAACCAGAATAAAAGAACTTATTAAAAATTTGTTATAGGAAATAGGTGCAAGAGAAACAATGAAAAAACCCATGATTTTTGAATAAGTACATTTTTTATTTGCTGGGTAATTTAACAAATTCATATTGGACAACCCCAATGAAAACAAAAAAGAATTTCATTGACATCATAAAGATTATCAGTAATTGTGAAGACAGGCCATATAGAAATACAATGAAGTAGTTTTAATCATTTTTATTTCAATGTCTAGCTGTCATAAAAACATGTCTTCATTTCGTGGATGATACTGAAAAAATTTAAAAGATTTTTTTAAAGTTCCTAAATTTAAAATTTTTACATTTAATATAAAAATAGCAAAAATAGCTACTATTTTTACTTAAATTTAATTTTTGTAAATTCTTGTATTTAAATTTCAGTTTATTTACCAAGCCTCATCATAAGGCTCTTAACAAATTTTCCTACATACTTGCACGTAGATGCAATATTTGCAAATTAAAGCCGAATCATATAAAAACAGATTCTCTTTTCTAAAAGGACATTAAATCAGCAATTGCTATTTTAAGTCTGCCATCAACAAGTGACAACCATTTGTAGCCACATTAACAAACACATTCACATAAAATAAAAATTTCAAAAACTGAATCATCTGTTTCTCTGTTATTCTTGTTGCTGGAATAATAATCGTCAATGTACGTTTGGTATACGGCTGAATGACGGCAGAAATGAGATTTGGGTTTAAAAGATTTTACTGTTTTGTTTATATATGTAGTTTTTGTTTAAAATGCAATCACTATGGAATTAAATTGGTTGTCTCTGTTAGCCTGAATTAAACATAAAAATTAGAGACCATAAAAGTAGAACTTTAACACTCATTAAAGTTGGAAATAGAAATAATATTCAATAGGCAAAAAGATAAAAAAAAATCCTACTGTGGAATGATACGTGGATAAAGAACCCCATCGAATTTAAAGTGTGTTAAAAAGGAACGAGTGGAAGAAGAATACATTTTTTTTTTAACAGCTAAAAGGGATATTTAAAAAATTTGAAATTTCTCATATATTTATTTATATGTTTGTTTTCTAACGAATTTTTTTCCATCTTTTTTGGCAATTAAATAATAATTATTATGATAAGGATTAAAAGATGTAGTTTCTTTATATTTAAGCAAAAAAAATTTTTTTTTTAATGTAAAAGCAAATTGTAATACAAAATATAAAATTCATTTATAGTTGGTCATTTTTTCAGTTATTTTTTTAATATATTTCAAAATTCATTACAAAATAATAGATTTAGAACACATTTAAAAAGGGAACATAAAAACATCATTATAAAAGTAAACGAGTAAAAGCGCTTGAGAAATACTATTTATTGTAAATTTAAACATTAAACGATTTCAAGATAAAAACTCAAAAAGCTTTAAATATTATGGGATACAAGATTTTAGCCATTTGAATTTATAACTTCTTCCTCTTCATTTTTTTATTTTTATGTCATGTTCGTTTGGAAGTTTGGCTTTCATAATTAAAATATTCGACGCAACTGCTCTAGAATTAGTAATCTTGTAGTGGAATTTAATCTTTGGCCTAGGTTTATATGACATTTGATTTTTTTCTTAGGGATTTCTCTTTAATTTTTTGTTGACATAATAAAAATCCAATTCAGCGAATTTATGACATATTTCACCATATTTAAATGCTTTTATTTAATTTACTGAGACTACAGATGAAGTTCAAGCCTCATGTTCATAAAACAATGTTGAAAAGACAAGACAAGAACAATCTTCTTCTTAGGTAAAGCTATAAATATATTTCTCACAGGAAAGTTTTTATTTCTGTAAAATCACTGCTTGGCTTTTCAAACACAAATAGATTTTCTCTGAACTGCTTTTGAACTCTTATTGCTACAATTATATTGTAAAATAAGTAGTAGACTAATTATATTTAGATGTGTAAATGATTAAGTACATTTGTGTTAAGTGCTTTTTAATGTTAAATGTGCCTGTTTATTCTAAACTGCATTTTTTTATAACTAGACTTTTCTGTGCTACAAGAAAATTATTAAAACATCTTTTATTTAAGCAGTTTAAGAAAAATATCTTTAAAATTTTCATATTTTGATTTGCATATTTTATTTAAGCGATGTACGCGAATTCTTACTAAAATGGGTAAATTAAATTCCTTCTCAATTTCCAATTTCCGTTTGTTTTTCTTGATTAAAAATATTAAATTTAAATTATTTATAAGAGAAGCAAAACAACGTGTTTTCATTCAGAAATACAGTTACTGCTGGCGTTACGTATGAGTAATATTTTTATATATAAATTATTCAAAATAAGTCATACGCCACCGGCTGTTTATTAGCACTTAAAACATTGAAAATACTTTCAAAGGCGGAATGGGCTAAATACATTTGTATTTACATAAATAACAACATTTATACGCCTACATCAATAAAAAAATGAATATACGAAAATGAAGAAGGCTGTCTCTACATGACACTATTTATTTGTTGCTAAAAGAAACTAAGAATAATTTGTACAAGAGAAGGAAATACTTCTTTTTAGATTATTTTCTCCCAAACAAGGTTGAGGTTGAAAAGTTTTTATAATTTTTGTATTAAATTCAGTCTCTAAATAGATTTTTTTAACATAGTTCTTTAAAATTATTTTCTAGCCCAGCGTTGAAAGCTTTTCTTAAAAAATGGGTAGTTGGGAGTAGGATGTTAAAAATTTGGGTTACTCTTTGATGTGCAGTTAAAAAAATAGTAAACGATTTTCTAGATTGGGACTCTGTGGCCTACTCTCGTAATTAAAAATATAGGCAAGAAATTTCCTAAAAATCGAGAAAATCGTTTAGGTGTAGTAAGACCATTAACAGCGTGTCACGAGACTTGTATAAAGATTTTATATAATTAAAATTTAACTTTTTCGGCTTTGGTTCATTTTTAATTTAACTTTTATTAAGAAAAAATATTTTTCAAATGTACGCGGACGTTTTCCAAAGAAAACAAGAAAAATTAGACGCTGGCAGAATGTAATGCTGCATTTTCAGGACTGCCAAATCCATCTTCAGCATTCTTTGCATCCAATCAAGGTGTTGGATGCAAAGAATGCCGCGTACATTTGAAAAATAATTTTTCTTAATAAAAGTTAAATTAAAAATGAACCAAAGCCGAAAAAGTTAAATTTTAATTGATTTATGATGATCACCGATTCAACCCCTGGCTGGGACTAAAATGAAAGATAATTTTATATAATATTTTTTTATTTCAACTGTGAACAATTATTAGTATTTTAATTATATCAATTTTTGAGTATTGACTTAGAAATTTATGTTTTTATTTTGGTGATTTTTGTTGTTATTAAAAATCTTTATGCTTTTTATTTTTGTTTTTTTTTTTTTTTTTTTTTTTTTTTTTTAAGATGAATTTGCTATAGTAAGTTATCACTTCAGATTCTTATAAACACTATACGAAAGTGAATTACAAAAAGAATTATAAATATTTAAATTTTTTATAAAGAACCTGTTACTTCTTTATAAACAGACATTTATTTTAGCAATGTTTGCTCACGTACAACAAACCCCTTTTTGTATATGACTGAAAGCTTTTGGGAGCTGGTGTTCAACAAAATAAAGAAATATGTTTTCTTCTTAATTTCTTTTTATTTTTTTTTTAATAAATATTTAATAAGAAAAATATTAAAAATTCTGGAAACAACTGTAAAAACAAAACAAATTCTTATGCAAAAAAAAAAAATGTTATAATCAAAATTCATAAAAAGTATCAACGAGTTGTTTGTTTAGAAAATGAATTATAACTGTTTCATAAATATATTTTTGTTGCTAAAGAAAAACAAATGTACGTGTTGAAAGGGGAAATTTTTATTTGGAATTAAGAAATGATAAGTATCTTTACTTAGGGGAGATTGGGTTAAGTTTGCAGTCAGCATATCACACACTAAAGCATTCATTTTGATATTCTAAGAATTTCTTTACCTTTGTTGATCACATCGGTTTAATAGAATTGATTCAGAAAGAGAAAAAGATGACGGAATTTACCATTCACAAAATCAAAAAAAAATTATGGTGGCTTATTTCCTGCTTCTTTGATTCCCCTTCTTCTTGTCTCGTTAGCTCCTACACTGTTCCTTTTTTACTTCTAGTTAGACAGCCTGTTATAAAAACACGCACTTTGAGGAAGATATTTAGATCTAAGGTTCGTGCAAGGCCATGAGAATCCATAACATCGAATGTCTTGAAAGCACTGTCAAAAAAAAGGGAGCTTGCATGCAGCTACTGTCAAGCCAACATTCCTCTTTTTCCCTGCAACGTATTGGACAATTCATAGTCTTGCAACTTTAACTTTCCTTCAGCTACTTGGAAAGTCACTGCGGCTAAGTATGTTGAGTATGATTCGTTTGGCATGACTTATTTATTTGCTTTTTAGCATACAAGTTTTCCAGCTTCCTTTCGCTAATATTTTCTGCAATTTGTCTCTGATTTTCAATTGAATTTTTTTTATAATTTTAATTAATATTTGCTTTCAATATTACAATATAAGAACTCATTTGACTTTATATAAATATAAATTATTTCATTATATTCAATTTTTTCGTTGTGTCTGATTATCTTTATTTGACATTTTTAAATAACAACTGCCCTTTTGGAATATTCAACATATTTCCATATTTTACTAATGTAATTCATAAAGATTATAATCAACAGAAGTTAAATTTTTTATAGAAAAAGCTTAAGTATGGCAGTTTGTTTAAAAAAATTGGACGCAAAGATCCGTTTTTAATTAAGTTGTTAATAAAATAAAATATAAAAAACGGGAATTAATTTTCCATACATCTTCTCTATTCTGTGGATTGTTGTCATCATTATTAAAGGTAATTTGAAGTATTGGCATAAAAATTTAATAATTTTAATAACAATTTTAGTACTTAATTTAATGAACTTTCCAGAATCGAGCTGATATTTTAAGTCAGATATGTGCAGTAACCAGTTTGACAATGATTTCTCACAATATATCGATACAATTTATTAATCCTATTTATTTTTTTAAATTATATTGCTGGCATAAAAAAACTGTTGACTGGCTTAATGGTGAAATGTGGCTGCATAACAAACGTTTGTTATAATTTAGTAAAAAATTACACTACTTTTTAACAATTAAATATTGCATCACTAGGAATATATTCAACATATTTAAACTATAAAATAAAAATTAAATTAAAATCAACAACAAAAACTTTCACTTTTTAAGATGCAACTGAAAATGTAAGATTTATTACCATTAGTTCACGGTCACTAGCTATTGTGTGAATTAATTGAAGCGTAGACTTAAAGATCCTTAATTAAATCGAATGTGGGATTTATTTTTTAATTATTGCACGCATAACATAAAGCAAATTGTAGAGTTAAATCTCAGTAAAAAATGTAAAACTAATACTCAAGAACAAACATTTCCTGTAAAAATTATAACTTATTTATTTCCAAGATTTTCTTAAAAGCGCTATAGAATATAAATGAATGAATATAAAAAGTAAACGTGAACTGATTTAATCTGAGTGTCAATGTGTACAAACAAATATTTCAAGCTCACTTTCACAACAATCTGTTACCTTTTCTAGGTGAAATAAGAAATGTCATTTACCAGCAATTTCTTACTTCCTTGATTTCAGTTTGCTACTTGTTCCAATTAAATTTATGGGATTTAAAATACTTTTTCTATTGACCAGATTGAATGAAAAAAAGAAAATAAAACGAAACAAAACTAATTTTAAACTTATTGCTTTGGCAGTTTGCTTCAGTAACAAAGCAGTATTAGCTAAGAATATTAAATAGTTTCTTTCCTTTTCCTTTTCCTCTTCCTTTTCCAGTTATAGTTTATGCTTTTGCACCTTCTAAATACACGTCATTTAAACGCGTCGTTTTTACGTTGCCATAAATAATAAATATTTTAGTGCATTTTAAACACTAAGACCTTCTTCTGAAAGTTTATGAGCTGCAAACAAGCACTTGCTTTATGGCAAATAAGCTGTAATCACTTAGAGCATTTATTAAAACTTGTCATTAATAAAAGGTAGGTGAATATCTGCCTCATAAATACTACTGCATTACTAATAGTGCCTTTTTTATTTTTATAATTTATAATAATAATATTTAATGTATAAAAAAACAAAATAATAAATGAAGATCTTACTTTGCATAACTACTTATCGGTCCAACAAACAAGGTCAAAGAAACAAGGACTTATAAAACGTCAGTAATGTGATTTAAATTTATTTACTAACATTTTAAATAAATAAATAAAATCATTTAATTTATTTTTATATTAAAAATTTTATTAAAACTTTTTAAAATTACTATTAAACAATTAATTCAATCTATTAAAAATTTAATTATAAAATTTTTTAAAATTCAATTAAAATATTAATTAAAAATTCAAAAATAATTATTTACATCATATGTTTAATTTATAAAAATTTTAGTAAAAAATACGTGAAAATCTGAATTAAAGAACTTAATGATTTGTTTGAAAAAACTATATTTGTTTTATAACCAAATGTTCTCGCATCTAATTGAAGTGATATAAAAAACGCTGGTATACCGATTTAATTTAACTTAGAATATATTAGTTATGGAATTAATAAATTTAAACTTACATTCTAAAAGGCGTTTACTTCGCATGAAGAAATAAAAAAAGGCTGCTGTAGTCAAAGTGGTTAACACGTTGACTACAAATCTGGTTGTTTCAGGGTTCAAATCCTGCGGCAATCAAAATACAAAAAATGTTTTTTTCTGTTTAATGGTATAAATACATATTCAGAATTAACATTAAAAAAACGTGCAGTCCTCTTCGTCGGTACTTTCTCATAGCAGATTCGCCGGCGAAGTAAAATAACTATCTATCTTTCTTCTTTCACCACCTGTCTTATCTCTCATCTATCCCTTTCCTAAAGAATGTAGCACGGTTACGAAAAATAACTATATAGATTTTAATGCCTGAAGTGCTACTTCTCTTTATAAAAAAAAATTGACACACAAAAAAAAAAAAAAAAATGAAACAAAATAAAATATAAATTAAAAATTTTGTTTGACATAAATTTACTATTTTCTTTCAAACTAAAACACTTTTGAAACACCAAAAATATATTCTCTATAGACGCTAATTTCTTAGCTATTTGTTTCTTGATCATGATATCCATGTCACTCACAGAAAAGTTTAAGTTAAAAGTTTATCGATTCAGTTAAAATTTTAATTGATTTTTTGAAAAATTAATAGACATCGTTATTGAAAAAAATAAGTTAATATTTTCTTTTAACTAAATTTTTGAAAGCTGCAAAAAGTTATTATTCATTGATTTTTAAATTTTTTAAATTGTCTGTGGGTCTGTAAAATAATCATGATAAGAAAGAAGTTCGAATATTCTTCATTTAATTATAGTGAAATAAAGAGTTCTAAGGCAAGTTTATGTTTATCTTAATACATTTGAAAATCGTTTTCAATTTTTTGATAAAGCCTATGATACCTGCGCTCGCCTGTTCATAAGATCTTAAAATAATTGTGAATGAATATCAGAGATGCTGCTTTTAAAATTATTCTTAAAATACTCGAGTGTTAGCGATGGAACCATATCTTATCAAATGACTTTATCAATATCAACTAATTTAGAAAGAAATAAACTTTTGAGTGTTGTACGCACTTAGAAGTCTTTTGACGCTAAGGCAATGGAGTCGATTAGACCAACGAGTCCAAAATTTCAATAAAATTCTGGGTTCTCTTCTACGGCTCACCAAATCCTTAAGTTAAAAAAGGCTTCTCTTCTTCAAACTATGCTGCTAGGAAAAACAAATAAGCAAAACATATTTTGTAATAAACAGACTTTTCTCCTTTTTTGCTTTAGCTAAATATCCTCCATTTGCATTGTTGTAGAAAACTTTTCACAATTTGTGTTTAATGTCAACATCGCCGATTCTATTCCTTAATATTGTGATTTAAAGGAAACCTTAAAAAGTCTTTTGTATAGAGTGACTAAGTTACGACACCGCCAAACATTTTCTTTATATACAAAAGTGGTTTATTTTTATGTTCAACGAGTACACGTCAACAGAGTCAATATATTTAGTTTATTTTCTTTAGCTTCATTTTGTCTTGTTCAAATCATTGTTTAGTAATTTAAAGAACTGTAATTGCTTCTTTATTTATTGGCCTTCTCTTTTTTCTACTGTTTTTCTTTTTGCTTTTAAATATATGGGGTTGGATTTTTGCAATTAAAAAAATAGTAGTCTTTCAGTTTATATCCTGTACAGTGTTCAGTGTTTAGTTTTATTTTCTTTCACTTTATTTTATTTCTTTCTTTCTTGCAAGAAAGAAATAGTGAGATAATGTATTTTGGTCATTAAAGAAACATTTTCAAAAAATAAAAAAAAAATAAAAACTTTAAGAAACAGTTCATAGATGCTAAAAAGATTTCTAATGTCTAAGTGTGCACCAAATACTAAAAAGTTAATTTTATATTTCACAACAAACTTGCCTGAAGTATTTTAATTTTCTTAAAAATTATTTTTTGTTTAGTTTCAAATGTTTTAACTTTATTTTTGATTTTGTTTTGTCGAAAACCAAATCGTCTGTGAAAATATTTTACTTTAGGCGTTTTAATATTTAAAAGATCGTGTCTACAGTTTTTATTACTTCAAACGAAATATATTCTTTACGGCAAAAATACTTGTAATAAAATTTTATTCGAAGTCATTTATTTTAAAAATTGCTACAGCAGCTAACTTCCTTTTGTTAGAAAGAAATTAAAATAAAACAGATGTGAGTTGAAAAAAATGATGGAAATAAATGATATTTTTTATGAAATAAAAATTATTTAACGCTCTTGGTAGTGAATATTAATTTAGGTCAATAAGCTGAAGTATGTAAATTTAAATGAGAAATATTTGATTATAAAGACTTGGATATATATAAAGAAAAAGGATTTAATTAAAAAACATTTCATAAAAAAAATTTCACTATAAAATTCGTTTATGTTAAATAATGTAGCAAAACTGCTGTTGTCGCAAAATTTCCCTTATTACACATACAGAGATTACATATATTAAAAAGAAAAAATACGTTTTATCTACTTCCCTTATACGTGTGAGTATATCTAAAACAATTTTTAATACCAGTATTTGATTATGTTTAGTATTACTTTTTAAAAGAACACAACGTAACTAACAAACAAATATGCGACTAGTGCTGGCTGCCTTATTAAAGCGACTTTATGATATTGAATTCAAGCAAAGGATGAAAAATATGTTTTCCAATTTTTTGGAAAATATTTAGCTTTCTTATAACAAACATTAAAAATTTAGGAAAAATTTAATTACAAAGCATTCCATAATTCATGTTTTAAGAAATAACTATGCCATTCTTTCAGAATATTGAAATAAAAATACAATAACATTTTAAAAATGCAAGTTTAGTAAACTAATTAAAGCAATTTTTTTATGTCTTAAGTTGTTACGAGGGCTGCTATATATATTTCTGGCCTGGCAACACTGAGGGCTGCCAAGTGCAATCTGACATTTCCATTGGAAAGTTTGTCATTTTTAAGCATAATCGTACTCAAAACGTTTTGAAGTACGACCATTATTTGTGTTGTTAACAGTGACTTGAAAAATTAAAAAAAAAAAAAAAAAAATGGAATTAGCTCGTGAACATTTTCGTGGCATCATTTTTGACAACTTTCGACGTGGATTATCACGACAAGAGTGCATTGATGAACTTAAATCTTTGTATGGCGATATAGCACCATCCTATAGCACTGTGAAAAATTGGTATAATGAATTTAATCGTGGCCGAAGCTCGCTCAAAGACGAATTCCGTGAAGGTCGTCCAGAAACGGCTGTTGTGCCAGAGAACATTGATGCCGTGCGTGAACTCATAATGCAAGACCAACATGCGACATACCGAGAGATAGAGACTTCCTTGGACATTTTTTCCACCAGCATACATTCGATACTGCATGAACACCTGGCCGTAAAAAGGGTTTGTTCTCGTTGGATCCCGCACAATTTGAAAGTCGCTCAAAAAAAGGCTCGTGTCGATTGGTGCAAAGAAATGTTTCAAAAATACGATTGCGGTGCTTTAAAAGACGTTTATAAGATCGTTACAGGTGACGAATCATGGATCTATGCGTATGAGCCCGAAACGAAACAACAATCGACCGTGTGGGTCCTCAAAGACGAGCAAAATCAACGAAAGTTGTTCGTGGAAGAAACACTTCGAAGCAAATGGTCGCCTGTTTCTTCGGCAAAACTGGTCATGTGGCGAATGTTCCGCTTGAGCAACGTAGGATGGTCACTTCTGAGTGGTACACTACAATTTGTTTGCCTGAAGTCATCGGAGAAATTCGAAAAACCAACAAGAGAAGACGAATCATTGTTCACCATGACAATGCGAGCTCTCACACATCGGCTCAAATCAGAGCGTTTTTGACCGGCCAAAACTTCGAATTAATGGGTCATCCGCCGTACAGGCCTGACTTGGCACCTAATGACTTCTTCTTGTTTCCGCACATCAAGAAAAAAATGCGTGGTCAACGATTTTCGTCGCCAGAAGAAGCTGTTGAAGTGTTCAAAAACCATGATTTAGAGGTGTCTCAATCGGAGTAGAAAAAGTGCTTGGACAACTGGCTTGAGCGCATGCAAAAGTGTATATCATGCTGGAGAATACTTTAAAAAACAATAAAACCATTTTTGATTATAAATATTCCCATTTTCATTATTAGGCCAGAAATATATAGAGCAGCCCCCGTATTATAGTTTAGTCTAATAAGTAACTTAGTTATAAATTCAAGCGAAATATAAATTAAAAAATTTTTAGTAATGGCGTGGAGAGAGAAAGGAGGCTCATCATATGTTTTTGGGGATGCACATAAGGCAAAGCCTTCCACTTTTTATTTTTGAGGCAATTTTTAACGTCGATTACCATCACAGAAACTTGTTAGATTACTTTAAATTTAGATCACTTTAGAACTCTGTCGGAAAAACCTTTATTAAGCTTTTACTCATTATCCTAATATTCATGTTAGTCCATGCATGGTGTTATCTGACATAAAGTTTGCTTTCATGGCAGAATCTAGCTATTATAAGGCCATTATGCAAACAATTTTGTTTTCCCTTGGTTGATTTCTAGAATATAATGATTGCTAGTTAAAAATATTGCAAGTGTAGTTTGTTTTAAGCAAAGGAGGTCTGCCTGAACAGAGCTCAATTTCAAAACGAATTCTGTACTTTATTTGAATGTGAACAGGTCCCAGACTTAATATGCTTAAGACCAAGTCCATTCTTAATATTTCATGTGTGTCACCGGTGTTTTGAAAATCTTTTTCTTTTTACCCCACCTTTATCGAGGTATTTATTTTTTATTAAACGAATTACTGGAATTACCTTTTAAAACATCGTATATTAGGCTTAAACTTTTTTTGGTTGTTTTTTTTTAATTAAAAAGCTTTGATCGAAAACTAAAATAAATTAATCAAAAGATTTATCAAAAATATCCTTTGATTAATAGAAATCAAAAGAAAAATTTTAAATTAAGCGGATTGTAACAGATGGAAATTGTATTAAATTCATAAAAAAATAATAGTAGTAAAAAAACTGACTCCAAAACAGATTTGATCTGTTTGTCTATAACGTTTCAAATGTATGGCCACATACAACAAACTAAACTAACTATTGGGAAACCCTTCTTTTACATCTTCAAACTTCATAGCCGACTAGGCACTACAGCTTCATGTTAAATTTAACCATCTGTCAATTATGTTTAAATAGTTTGGCCATAATTACATCAGCTATTGTGGCACCCTTTAAATTATAATATTAAATATTTAAACTTCTTCTTATGCCAAATACAGTATTGGATATTCTGTTTAATTTTCAAGTATTTGTTTACAACGCTTCCGGCCATATAAGAATTAGATTATTTTGGGTACAAACTTTAATATATATAAAAATTTGGTTGTATACTTGTTACGAGGGCTGCTCTATATATTTCTGGCCTAATAGTGAAAATGCGAATATTTGTAATCAAAAATGGTTTTACTGTTTGTCAAAGTATTCTCCAGCATGATTTATACACTTTTGCGTGCGCTCAAACCAGTTGTTGAAGCACTTTTTCCACTCCGATTGAGACACCTCTAAATCATGGTTTTTGAACACTTCAACAGCTTCTTCTGGCGACGAAAATCGTTGACCACGCATTTTTTTCTTGATGTGCGGAAACAGGAAGAAGTCAATAGGTACCAAGTCGGGGCTGTACGGCGGATGACCCATTAATTCGACGTTTTGGCCGGTCAAAAACGCTCTGGTTTGAGCCGATGTGTGAGAGCTCGCATTGTCATGGTGAACAATGATGCGTCTTCTATTGTTGGTTTTTCGAATTTCTCCGATGACTTCAGGCAAACAAATTATAGTGTACCACTCAGAAGTGACCGTCCTACGTGTCTCAAGCGGAACAATCGCCACATGACTAATTTTGCCAAAGAAACATTTGCTTCGAAGTACTTCTTCCACGAACAACTTTCGTCGGATTTTGCTCGTCTTTGAAGACCCACACGGTCGATTGTTGTTTCGTTTCGGGCTCATACTCATAAATCCATGATTCGTCACCTGTGACGATCTTATAAACGTCTTTTGAAGCAGCGCAATCGTATTTTTGCAACATTTCTTTGCACCAATCGACACGAGCCTTTTTTTGAGCGACTTTCAAATTGTGCGGGATCAAACGAGAACAAACTTTCTTTACGGCCAGGTGTGCATGCAGTATCGAATGTTTACGCTTTATTTTTAAGGAGTATAAACTCTTTTTAAGACGGGACCAATCTGTAAGTATTACCTTTGAAATGAAGAAAAAATTTTCAAAATCCATTGAGAAATGACTAAACTCTGCTGGCTCAAACATTAAAAAAAGCAGAATTCATTCTAAGTCGGTTAAAAAAACTGATGCATTAAATAAAATAGAAAATTCTTCTGCTTCTTATAATAATAAGGTTTTCTTTTCGAATAATTCTATATTTTACTTTGTAATGACAAATGTTCAAATCGTTAAAAAGACTATTTTTTTCAAGTATTTTGTTTTTGTTCTTGTATTTGTATACTACGGTAAAGGGAGTCGTAAAATTGTTTTTATTTGTTTTGCTAAAATATTTAATCTTTTTGTGTCAGCTTTTAATCCTATTGTTCCACAATGTGTTTATTTAATGCTCAACAACAGGCATACAAATGAGTATTAAAAAACGGGAACGAAAGAAATACTTAATAAACCTTAACAAACTAACACATCCTGTTTAAATCTCCCCTTTTCAAAGAACTAAGTGGCTGTTTTGAAATAATAAAACTTCACAACACATGTTGTATTAAAATGTTAAACATGGCACAAAAAAAGGGTCTGCCTTACAGAAGTTGTATGCCTTTTTGCAAAACTATAAAAATAAATGGAAAAAAGAGAAGAAAAAAAAAGAAACAAAACAAAAAACTCATACCCATTGAATTATTCACAGCTATTTATACCAGAAATAATAATGAAAATAACATTAACTAATCAATAACCAGAACCTTTTTAAAATGTTTAATTTTTTTTCTTGTGATTAAAAAGAGGAGAAACCACATTCTTGAAAGCATGTGCTGCTATTTGTGTTTGGAAACATATTTTTGTTTTTCTATGTTTTTTTTTGTAAAGTTTTAAAACCGGAAAATATGTGCGTTTTATTTTTTTGTACGTGTCTTGTTTTGTACTTCGTTTTAAGGGTTCTGTTAACTCCTCTATCCCTGGAACCATAATGATGGACGTTGCACAGAAGGTGTATAATTATGGCCGCTATAACGACTACAAATTTAAGTGTTGTTAAACACACTAAAACTCTGTTATTTTTAAACTGTGTGCACTATAGCAATAAGTAGAAACTATAAATTCTTGAATCAAAGGGTGTGCCAGTTGTTACGTAATTTTCACATACGTGGACTTTCTTGAACTGAAATAGGCAGAGATCTTATGTCCTCTATAACAACAAGTACAAGGGATTGAAAGTGAAAGTAATATATAAAGGGTTCACCTATAGTGATTTAGATTTTTAACCGAAGTAAGTGGAAACTTGCATGAAAATAATTTAAAAATAGAGGGTTTTAATAGAGACAGATTCTTACATGGCGGATTTATTTTACTTTTGTTTTGAAATTTAAATTTTAAGTTTCTGTCAACAAAATTAAAGCTGTAAAATGTAAGGACAAGTACTTAAATTTTATGTTGTTGTAGCGTAAGGTATTCGCTATTTCTCACTCAAGGATGATGAATATAATCTTTAATTTTTGACACACACAGAGCTACTAAGTAATAGGAGATTGTGCATTTGTTTGAAAATCAAGTGACAACGAAAGAAACTGATAAGTAGAAAAGGTATCTTTTGAATTTTATCAGATTTCTTAATTTAGCATTTGTGTAACCTGTAACAGCCATTTGTGTGTTTTTAATACGCATAAAGAAATTGAAATATTATAATACGAAAATCTACTTTATATTAAAACAAGATGTAAAAAAAAAAACAAGGAAAAAAATTGAAAGGGGAAAAGGAAACTTATTAACGCAAAAGACTTTAAAATTTTTAAGCTAATAAAAATTGTATGATTTTTAATGATGTCTTAGTTTAGTTTTACTAAAAATATTTAAATTTTAAGGAGAAATCATGAATTTTTTGATACAACAGTCAGTATGAACTTGAACAACATCTTCTTGGATGTGAAGAAAAATTTGTAAAAAAATAGAAAATTAAATTAAAATTTTTTATGATGTTTGCAACGTATATAACTTAAGGCTGATGGATGCAGCGAAGGAAAAAATGCTGTATACCTTTTGATAGTGTCTAGCTTTTTTTTAAAGGTTATAATTTTTGTTTTATATCATATTAATGAAACATAAATATAATAATAAAAAAATCACTGCAATATTAAAATTACTGTTTCTAGTTTAAACTTTGCTTACTAATTTTATTTTTCTCAACACTTAAAGGGGTCCTTAAGGCAATTTTTTATAGGCTTGTTTGCTTCGCTTTATCATAACTTGTATTCTTCTTGTATATACCGCTCAGTCACCATTTTTAGTAAAAAGATTTATTCTGTAATTGGCGATAAACAATTTTGTCAAGAGAAATATTCTGAGTTTTTCTTGGAAATATATACAATAAATAAATAATGTGTAATTTTCAAAATAAATGCAATTTTATTATCACTTCAATTATTTAATTTTCATTATCTTCCAGTATGACCAAAAAACACTGCTTCAAATAAAAATACTTATAAGACAGTAGAATCAATAAAGTAACATTGAGTGTATTGATTAATGTTAATTGTTTTTGTCATACAAATATTTATTCAAATAAACATTATAACTTTTCACATAAAATCTCAATTTTTCTTAACATATCGGTTATCTCAAAATAAAAGCTTTCATTGCAACAACAATCATTTTGAGTATATATTGGACAAATTTATACATAACAAAGAAAAAAAGCCATTCGCCAAGATACTTTAAAGAAGTGTTAGCTCTACTATGTTGGTGTAAAAAGTCCTGTTTTACAAGAGGTGAATATGAGAAACAAAATGAGAATTATAGTTACATAAAAGTTATATAAAGTTGTGGTGAAGCCTTCGATCGTTTGAAAGTAAACTTCTTTATTTATGTCGTTAAAAATATATACAAGTATGACTTATTTGTAAACTAAAATTAATTATTTATTTATTAGATTACTGCCCTTATTTTATATAATGCAAGGCAACGATAAAATTATAAGGAGTAAAAAACAAAATTCAAAATATTTTAAAAAATTGTTATTATTTTTCGTGCAAATGTTAAAAGTTTTCAAACGAAAGAAAAGGCCACATTTAAAGGTTTTGATTTCCGTTTGATATTAATGAAAAAAAAAAATAATTTTTAAAATATTTTGAATTTTATATTTGTACTCCCTACAATTTTAGAGTTACCTTGTGTTATATAAAATAATGACACAAACAATTATTATGTTCAAGAAAATATTTGGGCATAAAATAAGATTATTCATAGAGATATTTGGAATAAAAAATCTTTCATTTAGGGATTCAATTTAAAAAGAATCTAAAAACACCATTTTCATTATTATTTTCTTTTTTATTACTCAGCTAACTCTCCCTAGCTTAAGCTTTAATTTATTCTTGGCAAAACCTTAGTTTCAAATTATAACAGATTTATTTAATAAACATTGAACATAAAATGTTGGAATTAAATACACCATCATATTTATGAGCAATTTTATACAAAGTTTATCGTTTTTTTTTTAGCACAGGATATAAATGGCCGCATTTACTCCGCGAATAAAATAGTCAAAGACCAAAAACCACTCATTTTTATGTGCACAATTAAGTTTCGGCATAAAAGTTATAAATTAAGCACGTAGCTTTTGTCAGGTTGAGAAGGATTATTAAAAGTAATTTAAACGCATTTGAAAATTATACATAAGTAGCAACATTTTACTGCTATAAGAAAAATAAGAATTTTTTTTTAGTTTTTAGGGAATACGAAGTAAAAAAAAAATACTTAAACAAAATTATGCAGAAATCTAATTATCTTGTTATTTCAAAAAGTTTTGTAGAAGATTTTGAATTCTAAAGTTAACGACGAATATTAATTTTTAAAATTTTTAAAATAGGAGGCCATAACAAAAATTAAAGGATATTTGAAAATTTTTATAAACTAATTTTAATAAATTAAAAATAAAATATTTATTTTTATAATTAAAAAACTCATTAATGTGGAAGAATTTTCCTTTGGGCTAATGCATTTACAGCACCGCCAGTTTTTCACTTTTACCCATTAAAAACTTTAGGACCACTCAAAAAAAAAAAAAAAAAAAAAAAAAATATCATTAAAATAATAGATGTCTAAAAAAGAAATTTTTTTTGGCCAAGACTAGATACAAAGCTTTCTTTTGAATTTTAAAAAAAAATTTTTTTTGAATTCAAAACTCTAAATTAATTTTTTTTTCCTAAAAACTCCAATGATCACATAATAATCAACAAGAGTCTGCGTTTTAACGTAAAGAATATATTTTTGAATTGAAAAGCTTTCAATCTATTTTATACGTATAATTTTTTGCTAATAAATTAAAGCTTTTTTTATTAAAATTTTGATCTCAATCTTATCACAGAAATAAAAAAATTTATTGCTTAAGGGGCTGTATGATATTATCTTGCTGAAGCAAATTTTATATCATCCATTCCAGTATCATACACTTCACTATTATTCACCTCAAGTACAAAAATTTTTGTCATAAAAATTATTATATCAGGTCTTATTTTAGTTACTGCTTAACAAATGTAATTTTACAAGTGACATGGTGTACAAATGGCTTCAGCTAAAACTCTTCCTCATATAGTTCAACTATATAGGGATACATTGTACTAAGTAAAAAGTTCTGTAACTAGTTTTGCTTAAAAACCCAGCCTTCAGGTTCAGGCTTTTTATTCAGAATTCTTAAAATTTCATGTGGTTTTGTACCCAGAGAGCAAAAAATTTTGTGAAAAAATATAATTGTTGGGGTGACAGAGAATTAACAAATAGGAAAAAATAAGTACGATATTTAATTTTACATAAATATATCATCGGCTCTTAATAGGTTAAGAATTTTTACAAAATTTCCTTAAGGGTCTCTTCAAAACTTTTAAATGATACCCATGTTGATCGTCAAACTTTTTAATGAACATTTCAAAGGCCCATAACTCGGAAAATATTGGCGAACGTCAATTTTTTCACATTCTTTTTACATTTTAATTCTCTATTAATGCATGTATTTTTTTTTTTTTGCTTGGAGGTACTACATTGTTTTAAAAACTAGAAAAAATTAGAGGCAGGCGTAGTATTAAGCCCACTGATTAGAAGGATATGGACCAATCCTTCTGATTTCCATTAGCGAAGTTTTCGAAACTATATCTGATCGATTGGCATATTTAAATTTTCTTTAGTTCATCTAGTGCCTTGGCAAAGTTATTTTCAAAACTAACACGGACGGACAGACGGACATTGCTCAATCAACTTCGCTATGAATATTGTAGAAACTAAAAACGGATTGACAAACTTTTGCGGCAAAGCGTATTACAATAATAGTCGGCCGCTAAGTAGCACCTGCCTATCAAAATACGTGTAGGATATCCGTTATTCTATCACGTCTAGCAATATTTTTCTTCTTAGTTAAAATTATACATTTCGTTCTTCTCTTTCATAACAAATGTAAAAAGAATATTTATTTTTCTGTTTTTATAACACACGTTTCTTTCATGGTTTTGTTTTAGTATCTTAATATGAATGCATTCGTGTAAATGTGTGTGTGTTTATTAACTTAAAGGCGTAAACACTCATTGTTGTTATTCAAATGAAATACAACACTCTTTATATTGAGTTATAAAAATCATTAAAATGTTTACAACATAAAAGACCAGGCGACATGAATATAAAAAAGTATTTAATGTTAACTTTGTGCAAAAATTTATATTTTATGTACTTCATAATGTGCATTTGATTACAGTTAGAAAATTTAATTTGAAATAAAAAAATAAATAAAAAAATAAAATAAAGCTGCAAGCAAAAAGTGAATATTTATCTTTTTATTGACTCATAATGGTTGTGTTATAAAAAGTTTTCTTTTATGACCCGTTGCTCAAGAGCTTTATAATTGGAGATATTTTTGTTGCAGAATTTCGAATAGCAAAGGCAAGTTGTTAGGGTTGTTCACACTGTCCATAATAAGTATTGTACACAGCCGTCATATTAAACAACTAGTAATGAACAGAGATATCACTCGCAAACAGAACATTCTTACTGTTTGTTGATACAAAAATGTGCCGTTTGTTCGCTTTAACATCTGGCTCTACAAACTCTTAACTATGAAAATAATAGCCATATGTTTCTTCATGCCCATATTGATGTTATAGCAGAAATCAGGGCATCACTATTGATAGGAGCGTGTTAATGAAACTGCTATCAGACGCAAGTTTTATTTCGGTAGTTAAAGTACCGCTGTCGACTGCAGTTTATATATTTAGAGAATGATCTGGTATCCTTTTTATATCATTCACCACAAAAATTGGAAAAAGGGTATATTTAAGTTTGTCATTTCATAACTTCTACAATATTCATTTCAAAACCATAAAGTATAAATATTCTGAGTTGTTATACATAGCGAAGTCGATTGAGCAATGTCCGTCTTTCCGTCTGTCCATCCGTGTTGGTTTTGAAATCCGATTTGCCAAGGCACTAAATGAGTTAGAGAAAATTTAAATTCGCCAATCGAGCAGACATAGTTTCAAAAATTTTGTTTTTGAAACTCAGCCAGATCGGTCCATGTCTTTCGAGGCGGTGGGCGAAATATCGTGCCTGACTCTGATTTTTCTATATCATTTGGAACAAATAGCTTCAATAAAAAAATAGCTAGGGCAATAGATAATAAAAAAGTAACAAAAAAAAAAAAATAAAAAGTGAAAAAATTGGCGCTTGCCCATATATTCCGAGCTATGGGCCTCTGAATTTTTCATAGAAAAGTCCTATTGTGCACCATAGTTTTTAAGATGTCAATATGGGTATCATTTAAAAGCTTTTGAAGAGGTCTTTCAAAAGGTACTAAAATTTGTTGAAAATGCTTAACCCATTAGGAACCGATAACATTTTTATTGCAAAGTAATACTTAATTTTTTTTTGGTTTTTGTCACCCCAATATTGACTAAACTAAATAGATTTACATTCATGGTGAAGGGCATATTAAATTCGAATACAGCGCTCTTACTTGTTTTTACTATTTTTGTAACAATATTAACGACTTCTTATAAGTTTCTTTGGGAAGGACATTATAGTTTTTAATTAATTAATTTTAATTACTTTTTTACTTCTACGTCTCCTATAAATAGTTAATAATTTGAATAACTTAGTTTTGCTTTATTTAAGACTTTTCTAAAAACTTAAAAAAACTTTCTGTTTAAACAAAATAAATAAAAATAATAACTCAGCAAAAAAAATTCAAAATATAAAAGAGAATTTACCACTACATGTAAATCATACTTCAGTATTTGCGAACATCTTAATTTAGTAATATTTGGTATGGAAGTTTTAAGTAAATTATACTCAAAGGAGAGCATATTTAAGGAAGAAGAAGTTCTAATAAAAAAAATTAACTTTTAAACAAACTTTATAAACTTTAAACAAACAAATAAAACAAAATACTTATTATATCAATTTTTAACATTAAGATTTTTTTTAGCAATTTAATTATAAGAAAATAATAGTTATAAAATTTAGTTGAATAATCCTTGTTAATATATTAAATTTTTTTATACTTTTCATAATTTTGTTATTCTTTATTAAAATGTTGTTCGAGTAGTTTGTGTCTTAAAACAAATAATGAACAAATACATTGCACATTTTTTTTTGTTATAATATTATTCTTTTTTTAATTGTATTAGTTTTACACAATAATACTCTTGCAATAACAATCATAAAACTATAACAGTATTATTATCGGTCTAATGATGTGTGAAAAATGATAAAAATCTTTGAAAACAAGTTGGAAATACTTTTGTACAAAAGTTATGTGATTCTGTAAGTTTACGAAAAAAAAATTAAAAAAATCAAAATAAAAAAAAAATAGTAAATACTTTTTATGTCTTTAAATTTATTTATTAAATTTTTCATAATACATGAACATTTTGTTTTGATGGGATTTATATAATGCAGCTCTGAAGTTTCTTCTTTACTGCATGAATGTTTGTGGTTTTTTCCGGCTTCACTTAACGAAAAAAAGATTTCATACAAACGAAAAATTTAGTAACTGATCCTGTTTGCATAGAACATGTAAAACGATACGTCTATAGCTTTAAGTTTAGGCTGTCATTTCAAGCAGCAGTAAAAAATAAGGTTCAAGAATTTAATCGTTTTGCTTTGAAAATGAAGTTGGTTAAATAATGAAGCTCATTCATAGTGTTAAGTTTTCAAGATATCTCATTTTATATTTAAAAAATCGACTTTATTTTACACCCAATGTCTAAAGATTAAATTATAAATCAAGAAATAAGTTACGCGGAGCGAAAAAAATGCATCGTCCCCTTGACTGATCAGTATTCGCTCAACAATAAACTGTCTTTTAAGATGTCGATCGGACTACGAATTAAAATCTAAATAAAATACGAGAAATAAAAATTATAAAAGTAAAGGAGACGGAAATGGCGGCTCGTAGAATATCGAGCTTCAATGTAAAATATAGAAACAGTAACGAAAGTAGAAAAGCTTAGAGGGTAAACATAATGGTTGCAAGATATACAATAAGAAGATTGAACTTTTATTAGAAGTGTAATAGAAAAGCTTAAGGAATATGCTGGCTCACTTTGACCTCTATATGATTTTTAAGTAGTTTCTTTTAAATGCAAGAGTATATAATTGCCAAACTATATTATTTCAAATAAAATTAAATTGAATTTAAAACTTTTTAATAGATTTAACATTAACTTAAATAAAAAAAACTGCTAACAACATTTCATAAATTATACAAACTAAGAAATAAATAATAAAATTAAAATTATTAATAAAATATTGCCAAAGTTT
This sequence comes from Cistogaster globosa, assembly GCA_937654795.1. NCBI lineage: Eukaryota > Metazoa > Arthropoda > Insecta > Diptera > Tachinidae > Cistogaster > Cistogaster globosa. The sequence continues at coordinate 4,013,268 of OW569407.1, forward strand.
TATGTTGCATTTTGTAATATTTAATAGCATAAATTGTTTATCTACATCCTTAAAGTTTTATAATAAATGAAAACCATTTAATCAATTAATATTTATTTTATTGCAAGAAACGAGAAATTAAGGAAACAATAATTTTTGGAAAATATTATCAATTTTATAACAAAATATTGAAAATTATACATCCATATTTGAGATAAATTAACCCCCAAGTGGCACAGTGTGTCGTGCCCATACACCTAATCGAAAAAAAATCATTTGATGCAGTAAACTAATAGAGCTAAATATAAATATAAGAGAAATTTTAACAAAATAGACTTTTAGACATTTTTAAAATTTCAAATTCTTTTAAGTGTTAGGAAAAATACTGCATTTTTTGCATTTTTTTACACTTTTAATTTTTTTCTACTTTTTACGTTTATTTGATTGAAATTGCTTTATGGCTTTAACCACAGAAATAAATGTTTTTTCTTTGTTCTTATAATGGAGCTTAAATTATTTAATTTATTCATACTCCATTAAAACTTTTTTCGCAGTAAATGCATTTTTATAGGCATCAGGCGGTTTAGACGGTACGACTTTACGTTCGTAAAATCCAAAAGAAAATAATATGAAAATCTATCCGTATTTTAAAAAATGAGAGTAAAAATCTTACGACAGATTTTTGTGCGTTTACACAATTGGTATACACAGGCTTTTGGGTGCTTTGCAGAAAAATGGATCCCTGATCTAATGATTCGTAATTGTCTTTTGAAAATTTTTAGAAAACAAAGAGAGCCATACGACTGTCAAATTTTCATCCGTAATTTCTCTCAATTCGTGCAGATTCATTACATATTTGGTTTAGACGATACCACTGGTACTATTCTGCACATGTACACCGCCCTTTAAGGGTTAAAACACACATTGATAAGAAGTTTGGAGAAATTTTATGTGCACATCGAAGTCGAATGGCAAACCTATAAGCACTGAAATAAATAATTTGAAAACAAAATCCATTATCTGTAATAGAAATAGAACAACATAAGTTTTATCAAACGAAAAAGTTATTGAATTTTGTTCCTATATTTTTTTACTGTTTCCTCGATTCATACCCAAGACAGAGATATCAAATACTAAAAACTTATTTATGGCTACACGGAGGCACATAAAATGAATCATTTTAGTAAAGATCATAAAGAAACACACATACAAATACATCTTTCTCCTCTTGTTGTCCATTACATTGTTGGGTTTTATTGCATTGATTTTATTAAAGAGTTTCACACATATTGTTTTGTAATAAGAGGCTGTAAAACTTTCTCAAACTTAAGCATTTTATTATCCATTTGTGTGTTTTTATTTTTATTAAACTATTAAAAAGGCATGCAATTTTTTTCTATTTCATATATATTTTTTTTATTTGCAATTGGGGATATACACTCATTCAGAAAAGTCCTGCTTTGCTTTTTAAACAGAAACAGCAGTTTAATTTAAAAAAAAGGTGACAAAAAATATTAAGTAAAATTTATGTATTGAGTTATTTTCTTAATGGTTTTAATAAAACGGCACGTGAGAGTTGCTAGTATCAAGAGACGCTTATAAATTTTTTGAAAGAAAATAATCAAAACAAAGAAAATGGTTAAATCAAAGACATTTCAATTTGTTGTCGTGTATTTAAAATGAAGTTTTAGAATTTTATTAAACCAAATATTCCATATATTTTTTAGTATTAACGATTGCCTCCGATTTAAGGAATTCTTAGCTAAAAATTGCGATTTTATTTTTTAGTCACGTATTTGTGTTTATTACGTAAAATCACAGAAAATGTATTCGTAAAAAAACAATATATAAAACACATTAGGCCTAAAAAGAACTCCATATGTGAAGCAATGTTAAATGAAATATACATATATCAACATCAGAGTTTTCTCTTTTTCCTTTTGTTCTACACTATAGTTAATACACAACGAAAAATTCTTTAAAGATATATAAAATATCTGATTATACTTTTAAGTAATTGGAATGAGAATAAGGGAAATTTTAGCCGTGTGCAGGCAGGCGCAGGAACCGTCTTATCTCCACAAATAGGCATCTGATGAGTTTACGTTTATTTTTAATTGCTAGGAATTTTATGCAAGAGCTGGACATATTAATTTCTAAATAAACTTCTGAAGTAATGAATTTATGTTAATAAAAATAAATTTTATTTAGACTCAAAATCGTATTTAAAAATAAGAAAATCACTTATAGAACAATATGTTCATAAAATAAAAATAAAATCCTCAGTACGACTAAAATTTATTTATTTGGTTATAAGCAAAATTATTATTATAAAGCAAAATATTAAGAATATTAAAATCTAAGAAGGAAAAAATATTATTTTGATCACAAACTCCAAAATAGTTTAAATTTGTGTTTGTGCTTAAATTAGAAATTAATAAAAGAGAATTTAAAATAAAAAACTATAAAAAAACATGAATAATAATTTAAATGAACACAAATTTAAAAAAAAATACTAAAATTAAAAATTTTTATTTTTGCCAACTTTTTATTTTAGCCAACTTTTTAGTGATTGAATAAAGTAACTCATACTCTTCGTAATTTTTACTTTAAGATTTTGGTTTTAATTGAAACATTTTTGTGTTCCACTTGCCTGCATTTGCTAAGTCTATTGAAAACTTTTCATTAAAAAAAGAGAAAAAACAAAAATAATAAAAACATGAACAAGAAATTAAATTCCAATGTATAACAAGGACTTTAGTATTTCTCTCTCTCTCTAATTACCATCAATATTAAATCAAAAAAAAAAAAAAACCCAACATATTTAAGGACATTCAAAATAGTTTTCGTCCATAGTTTGTGGCACATCAGAAACCAATTCAATTTGATGTTAAGACAGTAATCTAATGCTTCAACTACACCGAAAATTATCATTTGCTAAAAATTTGATTTTTAAAATGGATACCTCAAATTTTCATGAAGAAAAAAAGAAATTTAAAAAGACAAAAGTATGAAATAAAATTTTTTTTAGTAAATTTGTGAACATACACAGATACATTCAAAAGCAGCAAATACGAACAAGCACTCACTCATACATTGAAATATAAAAATACTCTATACACAATACGAAACATTTTTAAGAGGAACATTAGTCTTCTTCAGCTGGTAATACAAATTTCAAATAATTACAGATGCAGTTTGTGCAAACGTGGAGTAGATTCAAATTTGACTTAATAACAGAAAATTTAAGATTGCAATGGATGCATTTATATTGCAAGTTGAATCAATCTGTTTTCTAATTTCCTCTTTTTCTTGGTTAGAATTTTAGAAAATAAATTTATTTTGAATTAAAGGACTCAATTTCTAAAGATGTTTTTAGAAGATGATGATGTTCAAAATTTGTTTTTTTTTTTCTTCATCTAAAGGCACAGTGATTATATTTTCTCTCTGCTAATATCTTAAACTTCTAACGATAAATATTTTCATTTAAAAACTTTTTAGGAAAAATTAAAGCAAAAATGGTTAGTTTTTCAATACAACAAATAAACAAGATGCAAAATCTCCATAACAATTTTTAAACTCGATTTAGAAAATTTTTAACTAAAAGTTTTATACTGTGAAGGTTTGCTTTTTTTGAAATATTTTTTTCTGATGGCTTGTCTAATCTTGTTAATCTATCTGGAACGTTCCGGAATAAATGCACAGCGGGGTTGAATAGAATTCGTTGAAGGCACGTTAAAGAAGACGAAGTTTAATTCAAAATCTCCGGTAGAGTATTATCAATGCGAATAGTGATAAAACCGTTGTAAAATACTTAATGTGTAGAAAAACTGTCAATATTCGGACTATAGCAGCACACGAAGTTTTAACATTCACCTGGTGCTTTTGTTGTCAATGTTAGTAAAAGCATTTTTATTGCTGCTGTCTGTAAATTCAAAATCAGCCGAGGATCACGCAAGGAAAAACAATAGTTATGAAATGGTCACAATAGCTATATTATGTTGTCTGTTACAATGCTTAGTTGCAATACTTTTAACTATATTTTAGTCACAATAAACTGAAATCTTTAAGTTAAAATTTAATAATCTTATGGTTATATGCAAAGCAAATGCATAGTTTGTTTTAACAAAAAAGAAATAAAATAAAAATAAAAATTAATAAAAAACAAATAAATAAAAAATTAATGGGAACCAAAATTTAAATTGTTTATTTTCTTTAAGTCATACTTCGTTCAATAATAACATAAAATTGTTAAATTATTTTAATGATTTTTCTATGCTTGCATAAACTTTAAATGTAGATAAATAAGTCTAATAACTTTTTAAAGCCAAGCTTGGATAATATTTAAGGAAACTTTTTTAATTACAAATACTACGTATATTATATTAAAATTGACTAAGATGACATCGTGCATGTACAATCCATACTGTAAATATTTCGAAAGAACTGTCACCAAACTAAAAGTGAACTCCAATAATGGTTTGGCCACGTTGGATATGTTGGCCAAGCTGCCTGTATGTTAAACCAACTATCGAGATTGTGAAAGCGCCTTTAAAAAAAAATCGTGGTACAAGCGTTAACGAAGCCTTAGTTAGTAGGGAAAGAAATGACAGTGGGTAGAAGTCGTGCCTGATTTAATTAAAAGGCCCGGTTTGCTTAAACAGATTATCTTGAAATCGAGTCATACTGGAGCTACAAATCGTAACGTTATGTGAAATGCTACGCTTTTTTAAGTAGGAATTTTGCTATTCACACATAGTATTTTGCTTCATGTTAAAATAAAACAATATTGTAGCATGAGTGACTTCAAATGTTTATAAAAACGTTTGCTTAAATCGTGAGAACCAATCATGCCAGCTTCACAGGGTAAAAAAAACAAGAAAAGGAGAAAGAATTAAGTGTCACTGAAGAGTCGAAATTGACGTTCTTGCATTTGCAATTAAAAAACGCTGCGTTTAAAACGGAAAACGTAGCAGTATTTTCTTAATCAGTCAAATATATTCTCACGGAATTTTGTTCTCCCGAAAAAAATTTTCTTGAGAGAAGATTGCTCCAATTATAAATTCCGAGGAAACAAAGAAAAAGGCAGATAATTCGATTATTTACATTAATTTCTCCTTATTGTTTCGTTATACCTACTTCTTTCTCTCGGATTTTTTTTACATTCTGCATTCAAAAAAGGGAAAAAATTTATAATAAAAGAAAAGGGAGAAGTAAAAAAACTCGATCGAAACGGCTGTATATTTAAAAGAGGTTGCAAAACTTCTTTGTGAAACAGGGCTGTGTATGTACTATTGCACTGATTTGGGTTATCCGGTAATACTCTCCTGTTTCTTAAAATGCTGTTAATCAACAATCTTGCTTTGCAGGGGTTTAAAGTATTGATTTCTAGTTTTTCAACTGTCTGTTGCTGCTATGACACAAACATTTTTTTCTGTATATTCACAGCGCTGATGGGAGTCGAACTTATAAATCGAGAATTTCTCTTTTACAATAATGATAGCGGTTACGTAACTACTGTGTGAACACGCACAACAACTGTTAGTTATTGTCGATGAAATTCTAACAATTACAACGAGAGCTCATGATGTAAATAAGTTTAATAATAATAAAGAACTTTGGGCTTTGAATTTAGAGAAATAAAATGGACAGATTTTCTGCATTATTTAACGTATTTAAATTTTTGTTTAAATTTGTTTTTAAAGTTCTTTTTAAAACAACCTAAGATATTTCAAATAAAGTAAAGAAAATAATAATAACTGTATTATAAAATTAGCTGAACCCAAATGCAATTTAGTTGGTATAACAACCAATACTAACCAACGTAAATTAAAATTATGACCTTCAATTACTTGCAAGTGACTTTAAACAGGTACTTAAGCTACAAGTGACTGAGCTATGCACCTCACAGTAGTTAAAGGTGGTACTCTATGAAGACATAACTGAGCTTCTGTACTCTTAAGTTGTTTGATAGAATTCCTTCAAACACTTACATAAAGACATAAACTAAAAACTGTCGTTACAATAAACATGTACAAAAAAAAACTTAAAAAGTTAAAGTGTCTAACTGTGATTATTTTATCACACTGTTTCTATACTCTCTTCCAAATGTCTTTTCTTTCTCCGCTACCATCTGCCAGCAACACATTTACAAACTTAACAAAAAATTTGTTGTGGTTTCTAGCTAAAAGCAACCATTTTAACACAGACTTTGTTAACAACTATTAACTTCAATGATGATGTCTAGAGTAATATTTATTGCACCAATTGACTGGCATTGCCAGCAACAAATCAAATATAAATAGTGTAAATTTCTATATAAATAAACTGCATGCAGCACAAACATTTTTCAATTGATTTATATTCAAGCACAAACTTAAATCATCGATCAATAGAGAAGGAAAAGAAGTGAAAGCGTATTGAAAATTGTGGTAATAAATGACCAAAATACATTTAGTTGACTTTTTTGGGGTGAAATGAATTTTACGACATCATGAAACTGGATTTAAAATTTTTATATTTTTTTCGAAGATATTTTAAGAACGATGTCTTAAGAAGACCTTGGAGGTTTGTTCTTTTTTTGGTCAATAAATAATTTGTTTCGTTTTCTTTTTTTATTTGTGAGTTTATTGACCTTTGATGAAGTTAATAATGAGGCATATTAAATATAATTCAAATAAATTTTTGTTTTTTTTTTTTTTGAAAGTAAAAAAAAAGGAATAAACAAAGCTTGAATAAAACAAAGTGGATGAATTTAAAATATTATTATAGGGTGGCGAAAAAGTAAAAGACAAACTTTTTTATATATATTTATTTTATCGAGGCTAAATTAATAAATTAATTTGAGTCAAAAAAAAAAAAAAAAAAAAAATAAATAAATAAATAAAAAAAATATATTAATAAAAAAAATTAATAAAAAAAAATAAATAAAAAAAAATAAATAAAATAAATTAGCCAAGTGCAATTTAGAAGGGTTCCGTATAATGAATTAGCTAACGAATAATTTTTAATTAAATTATTTAAAAGTGTTTTAGCGTCACAGTAACACGTATTTTACTGTTTTGGAAATCACGTAACCTCATCATTTGAATTTATAGCGACCTTGCTATATTTTTGCATAAATTTACAGTCTCATCCCATCAGGGTTCAAAAAATAAAGCCCTATATGTGAAAATCGTGATTACTATCGGGACACTCTATATTAAGCTTCGTTGTTTTTCCTTTTCTTTATCAAACATGGCCATGTAAGCTCTGTAAAATTCTCAAGAGTCTGTCTGTAACGGTTTTAAAAATTAAGGCCACATTATTCAAAAACACGGCTTCAAAGCACTCTTTTCTTGAATTTATTTTCATACTTATTTTTACAGCGGACTTTTTTATAAATACTGTGTACAAAGCCTGCCTGCTAAAATGAAAAACTAAAGCCATAAACGTGACTTTCACGTCACTATAGGAATACTCTTTAACATTTACCCTTTATTTTTTGCTTCAACTTGTAGCGAATAAAAAAATTTTTAAGAATGCATATATTTTCCTGAAAAACACGTTACTATAGCCACAACCTTTAACTTAAATATTTATTTTTTGGCTGAGCAGTTAAAAAAATTATAATTTTATGAATATCACGTCACGTCAGCAGAGCAAACAAAAAATTAAATTACAGGATTTTTGATTTGGCGCGAATAATGAACACAAAACAGGCAAAGTCACGAAAAAGTTATTGGGCAGCATATTAGAGCAAGGTAACATGATGACAAACCGGTCACGCTGTATATACTTAAATGGAAAATTTAAACCCAACCGCAATATTTACTAAATAAAAGCGGATGAAGAAGATCTTTTTACACAAAAGTTCTACAGTATTTTTTCTGTTACTTTAATCATATTAATATATAATCAAATAATACTGTTGCAAATAGTTCTAAATAAAAAAACTTATGCAAAAATATTCATTTTATAGAAAGCAATAAATAATTTTTTATTTGTATTTCATACTCGTATTTTATACAAAAATTTATATTCTGCAATATGTTTGAGTTGGTTTTACACACTGCACACAAAATTTGTAGATTTGTATTCTGTTTTTGGCTGCTAAACCAGGAAAATAATTGAAGCCATAAAAGTAATAAAAGTTAATAAATTTTTTGTTAAAATACAAATTCAAAACATATTGAATTTTTAATTTTATTTATTATTTGGTTAATTCCCTTTTTTAAATGTATTAGTTTGAAGGTAAAATTTTAATTTTTAAATTGAATTTATATATCTTCGCATATTTTTTCACATGTTATGGCCTTTTAAGGTTTCCATTTTAGGGGTCTGTTAAAAAGGTTTTTTACATGATAACAATAAAAAAATCTTTAAAGCAGATGTGTTAAAGAAAATAAAACAAAAATTATTTTATCTCTATAAAGAAAAAAATTTAAGGTGCAAATTGTTACAATAAAATTGAACTGGAAGTGAAATGTTTGCTTATTCCAAGCGTGAACGTGTTCCTCTTTTTAATTTATGACTTAACCTTTCATTCGCTTTTTGTAATTTCTCTAGAATTATTACTTTTTACAGGTTTTTATATTTTGTATACTCCTGCAAATTGGTTTTCTTCTAAAATAATTTAAAAAATTGAATTTCATAATGTAAATTGCTGTAATTTGTTAACGTGAAAATGTAAGTCAGAAAAAATTTTAAAGAGAAACACTTAATAAAATTAGTTCTGCAAAATGGTAAAAAAAGTTATAAAATTGAGAATGCAGAAAAGTTTTTTTTTATTAATTTTAAAGGTTTCATTTGTTCCCGGATTGAAACTGAATTAAATATTTGATTGGCTCAATCGGATATTTAGTTAAAACATTTTTTTTATTAAATAAATAAGTAAATGAATTAAATAAACACTTAATTAAAAATAAAGAAAATCACTTTTTAAGAAAATAAAAACATGAGTCAATTAGGATTTTAATCATTTTAATTTGAAAGAGATTAGAGTTTGTAATGTCTGTAGATTTTCGATTTGAACATTCTTAAACTAAAAGTAGCAGGAAACTTTTTTACATGCTAAATTCTTAGATGAAAAATGATTTCTTTCATGCGTTATGCTAATCGAGTGTTAAAAGTGGGCCATACAGCTGGGATGTGAAACGAATACTGTTTCATATTGGTGTAAACTTTAGCACTTCAATTCTCAGTAATCTTTAGTTATGGGGAATTTTATCGCAAAAAATTTATCTGTTTTTTTAATCGATGTTTAATGCAGGGTTATCAATATGTCGGAACTTTTTTGGATATTTGTTACCTCGAAGCTTCATGTTTTCTTAGCTTAAATAATTTTTTTTTATTTATTTGAAAAATTAAACTTTTAAATTCGAAAGATATTTTCAAAAGTGCATCAAAATTAAAATTATATAGATTCAAAAAATGGTGATGAGTGATTTAGTGGACCAGAAAAATCATTACATTTTGTTGGTGTCTATTTTTTTGTTTTCTTTGATAAAATGCCCACATACATTTTTAAAAATAATTTTTCATTATAAAAAAAGGTTTTTAGAAACTACAAAATGAACTAAAGCACAAAAAAAAAATAATTCATTTATATTCACTGTTTAACATCTAGTTTCTTAAAAATTAAAATATTTTTATCAATTTAAAAATTAAGGATGTTTCCATATTCGTGCTTTGACAATACTTTTTAATCGGTAGAGGGCAGCTTTGACCAATTTAGCTCTCAAAAACTTAATAATTGAAAAAAAATTCATCCAAAAATTATCTCTTTAATCCTTGTAGACAAGTACGTTAAATTTATACAAGATAATCGTTATCCTATCGGATAAGTAAAAATAAGTTATTAAAGGGTTTTACTACAGGAGACGAAAATTTAATATTTGTCGTCTAATTTTGTAAACCATTATAGACAGGCAATTTAAATTTTCGTAGAATATATGTATAACAAGACCTACTCTAAAGCTATGACTGAAGTGCAAAGCTAGTAGTAAAGGGTGCCCCATAATTATTCTAGTAATACAAACATGTCCTTACCTTTTGAAATTTTCAATATAAAATTGTAAAATTTTTGCAAAAATAATTTTTAATAAATAAAGCGTCCTTCGTTATACCTCACTGATTAAGAAAAAACAATTCTTACTTCATTAATATTTGTTTGTGTGTCATTATTTTTAAAATCATTTTTTTAAATTAATTTTTTACTAAATAATTTTTTCTTTCTTTAATTTTGCAGATAACCGTGATAAATATTTTGTAATTAAAATTATTTAAATTTCCAATAACAACCAGCACAACCAATTTACCTTAAATCAAACAACGAAACAAATTATGTTAATTTAGAAAAAAGGAAATAATGGTTCATTATTAATTGAAATACATTTAACATTATAAATGAAAGATTATATTAAATTAAAAAAGGAGAAATATTAATGAGGAAACAAGGAAAAAATTCCAAAGCAAATGAAGCAAAATTTTCCACTTGACTAAAATGAATGTCATGGCAAATAAAAAAAAAAACTGTACAGATATTTGCAAAAATTAACAGAAGTTTAATTAAAAGCTTAATAAAAGAATAATAAGAGTGAAGAATAAACAAGTTTCACAGAAAAATGTGTCAAATTAATAAGCAAATGTTTCGAAATAAAATAATACAAATAATTGCTCTAATATGGCTAATGAAGCAGCAGCAAATAGTTTTCTGTGTTGCTGGACAGCTAACAGAAACTACGGCTGTAACTTTAATTACAACAAGCCAGCAACAGCTAAAACATATAAAAAATATAACAAAACCTTTAATGAAAATAGATGAGAAAGAATATTATAGTAGTGAAAACAACAACAACAAAAACACTACTATCACTAGCAACAGAAACATAACGAGCAATAAACTAAATGTCAACAACACCGATACCCAAATGACCCTTAAACTAAAGGATGCAACAGCTAGAAATGCTTGCGTCACAAATTATTTGAAATGTTTAACGTTGCCAGCGTCAGCAATTGAGCAACACTATGATAAAAGCACCTCCGCAAATTATAACAGCAGAAGAGAATTTCGAACCTCCTTTCAAATTTCAATAGGTAAACCACCCATGACTACAGATGCTACCCGCAGCTTTGCAAATGCTAGTAACATATTTCTTGGTAGAAAATTAATACAAAATATATTAAGATCTCCCCCTGAGACCGTGGCATCATATTTACATAACAAAAGAAAACCCATCATTAAAGAAACCACACTGCATCTGACTGAACAGAATGAATTGAAAGAAAATACATCAAGCACAAAGCAAGACAAAACCATTACAAACAACTTAATAAGAAATAATAATTTAATTAATAAAAAAGATTTAAATCTACAGCAGCAGTCAAGAGAAATAAATAAAGAATTTCATTCGAGGATTTTAAAGGATAAACAAGTTAATTATGTTGAAAGAAAAGCAGTCAAAGGGTTAATTGAAAAAGGTAATGAAAGCAGCCAAGCCGCAGGAAAAACCACCACTAAAGAGCAAGAAAAACAAAATATGATGACCAAAAAACATAAAGAAACACAAAAAAATTATAATAAATTGAGTGTGAAAAAGAATGAAAAAATATTCAGGAAGTTTCAAATTAATAAAACTAACGGTATTAAAGAAAAGCAGAAGAAGAATAATAAAAATGCAGATGAAACAACAAAAGAACAGTTGAACTTGCAAAGCGCTGAAAAAATTAATTTAAATAAAATTAAAAATTCAAGCGACATAAAAACTTTAAGCACAATAGCTTTTGCTGCAGCAAAACTTTCACCAAGAGCTTCAGTTTTAGTATATTCAAGCGAAAGCACAAAAGCTTTTCCTAAAAATGATCTTTCTTTAAAAGTACAACAAAACTTTTCAAAAGTTAATGATAAAAAAGCTCAAGAAGAGATCTGCATAAAGAATGATAAAGCTAAAAAGCTTCCCAGCTTTCATGAAAAAGCTATTGAAGCTGATAGTTCTTCTCAAATTCAACCTCAGCTTCCCAGCATAAAATTATCGATGCAACAAGAAAATAAAGCAGAAGAATGGCCAACGGAACTAAAACAAACTGAACTAAAATTGAAAGAGGTAAAATTGTTAAAAAAAGAACTTAAATTTAAAAAACCGAAATTCAAGGACGATAATAGAAATAAAAAACTACAAGAAAAATCAAGAGATCCAGACACTAAAAAATATGTTAATGAAAGAGATCAAAATCACAAAAATAAACAGAATGAAAAATTAACAATAAAAAGAGAGAAAGAAAACCAGGATAAAAGTCAAAGCAGAACCAATAAGAATTTTTTTAAAGAAAATTCCAAACAACATGATATTCATAAAAGCAACAAAGATATTACAATAAAAAATGAACACAACAACAAGCACGATGATAAAACTATAATTCCTTCCACTACTACCTTCCATCGACAAAAGCGTTTGAACCTTGACCAAATTAGTCCTCTTCAAACATTAAAACTACTTCAAAGATCTCAAAATGAAAATTCCACTGAAATTGAACACCACCCTTTTTCAGAGAAAAAATCAGCAAATTTGAATTCCTCCATTTTTAAGCAAAACAACAAAATTAAAACCCCAACAAAAACTGATGAACAATCAGTGGCCAGTGAGAAAAAAATGCTAATAAAATTTGAGAATGAAAGTGTTGAAATGGAAACAGAAAATCTACGCAAATTAAATTTAATCAAAAAACAAGAACAATTGGCATTCAACAGAAAAGTCAATGGAAACGGAAACAGCATGATGCCAACAAATAAAACAATGAATTATAAACAGCAGAATGGCAGCTTAAACAAAAGCATTAATTTCATTGTTAATGGAAAACAAATTGTAAGTGAACTTAATGCTGCCAGTATGGAGGCTACAAAAAAATCAGCAGATAATAAATTATCAAAATCAATAGCAGAAGAAGAAAAAACAACAGCAACAATAAAAGAATTTTTATCAACATCTCCCATGATAGACAATGTACCACCCTTAGCAGTGACCCAACAAAATTTGTTGGATTTTCAAACAACAAAAGATATCGCATCGTTTTCACACATTCAATCAACACCTGCATTAAAAGTTACTCAAAATAGTTTTCAAAGAACCACAGTTCAACCATTTATCAACGATATTATTAACATCCAATTGTTCTCAACTGAGGAAGAAAATAAAACATCAGCATTGCAATTGATTTCTACAACATCAACTACCACATCTACAGAATCATCATTCTCACACGAAACAATTATTTTCCCTCTGCCAGCACCATCAACAAGTGATACAACTGCTGGTTTTTTAAGCACCACCCTTGCAACTACCTCGTCAACAACTGCATCACCTTCATGGCCTGTTAAACATGCTTCTGTAATGGAAGGCGATGTTATTTTAGGTGGCCTAATGATGGTTCATTCACGTGAGGACAGCATTACTTGTGGCCCCATTATGCCTCAGGGTGGCATACAAGCACTAGAAGCCATGCTCTACACATTGGATCAAGTCAACAAACAAGAATTATTACCCAACATTACTTTGGGTGCTCACATATTAGACGATTGTGATAAAGACACTTATGGTTTAGAAATGGCTGTAGATTTTATAAAAGGTAAGTTCGGCATTGATATTTACAAAAAAAAAAAAAAATTGTTGTAATAAAAAAACTTGCTTCTTGAGTTGTGAAACTGAAAATGAAATGCTTTAAAGCATGGAAAATATTAAAATAATATTCTGGCTAATTAAAGCAGTTTGAAATTTTATAAATTGTTAATTTAATATTTTTAATATTATTTTTTAAACACAAATATTTTTTGCGTGACACAATAATTGCTACCAGTGGATTTAAGGCACAAAATATTTTTGGTTATTTTTTTCATAAATATTTTTTATCTTCTTGTCAAGACGAATGTGCCAAATTTTACTATAAATAAAATAAACAAAAGGTTCTCTTATGAAATATAAAGTACGTGGGATGGGGTATCTGCGAAATAGCAATAGGTGTTTTTTTAAGTTCGCTAGCTAAGTTAGCTGCACCCACTCTTTTGCCTTGATAAAAATCATACTTTGGCAAATCGTCAAATTTTCCAATTTGACTTGAAAGAGCAGTCTGAAACTGATTCATTATTTTATCGCGAAATTGTGTTCAGCTATGAAGCTCTTTTTTGATTTTATATCATATTATTCTATATCTTATTATTGTATGATTAAAGTGTTGTATTGTTGTATGTGGTGTTATATACTTGTATTAAGTATATTTTAAAGTTTTAGTAGTGTGTTTTAGTCTCCATGTTATGTTGAATTTTTAGGGTATTGTAAATTCGTATTGTTGTATTTTTGGAATTTCGATATTATTTATTCGTTGTAAAGTGTTATGTTTGTATAATTTATGTTTGTTTTGGTGCATTATCCTATATAGATGTAGTGTTATATAGATGTCTTTTTGTAATTTATATGTTCTGTTATTGTAGTGGTGTGTTTTTGTGTTGTGTTGTTATAATAACATGCTGTTGTGCAACACTACAGTTGTATTCTTTTATTTTGTATTATTGTTTTTTGTACTATTAAACTTTTGTAAATGTTATAATCTTGTTGAATTTTTCTATTATTTTAATCATTCAATTAGTCATTTTTTTAATAAATTTAAATCGATGAATTTGTTGTTTTTTTCTTCTGAGTGTTTTAAAAAATTTTCATTTCTATTAAACATTGAATAAACACTAAATACTGAAAACCAGCTTTTTGGTGTTTGCTCTGCAGTGTTTATTTAGTAAATAAGAAAACCTCATAAGACCTTTCTAAAAATAACATGAAAATGCTTTTAATGAAGCAAAATTGTAAACCCTATGCATTTAGCCATTACATAAATCGTTTTTATTCAAGGTTTACACCAGTCCAAGAGGAATTTAACAAAAAAGTAAATTATGTATTCAACTTAAAGTCTAAGAATCCACAGAATTTTAGAATTCAATTGAACTTAAATTTGCTAAGACGAAATAAACTCTAAATTTTGTTTAGATAATTGCTAATTTTAAAACTTACCTTCTAGAGCTTTCAAAATTTAAATGGTAAGAGTTACAAATTTGTAACTTAATTAAAAATAAACTGCAAGCCTTAGACGTAAATTTCTAATTTTTATTTAAAAATTAATTCCTTTTGTTCCTTTTGCGTGTTAGTGATTGAGTTGGTTTAATTGTTTTCTTAAGCTTCTGTTTTATTTTCCATTCGTGGCTTTCTATTCTAATGAAGCCGTAAAAATATTAACATTTATTTACCCATAAACTTTTCGAGTAATAAAACCGTACAATAAAATCGTAATAAATTTTCGTTTTTGCACTAAAAGCCAGAGGTAGAATAAATCAAATCATTTGTTACGATTTTGAAGTTAATAGGAATTTCATTTTCGTTAATTTTACTGCAGCAATGAACGAAGCATTATAACATTATATCAAGTGTTTATATTAACACATAACACAGTTCCAAAAAAATATATAATTTTTAACAAAAAAAAAAAAAAAAAAGAAAAAATAAATAAATAAATAATTAGAAGTAGTTACTCTATGGTTACTGTGCTTTTGTTTCAAAATTTTTTTCCCCACTAAATAATTTTTATTTTGTGTGTTTTTAAAAAATTAAGATAAACTTAACCCCAAATACTTTCAATTGATTTTGATTTAAACAAAAAACGTTTTGCAATATTTTCATAATCTATATTAACATACATCGGTAACGGGTCCTCGAAAAATAATGGTAAAAATACCGATGTAGGGAAATTATATCAGTAGGGCCATTTTGCTACTGCTCATATGTGTAGCTCCTCAGTGCAGTGAACTTTGAAGTCTAAAACTAAAATTAATTAAATTTAGTTGTAGTAAAAAAGCATTACGGTCAGCGGTGTATTTTATTTATTTTTATTAAGTAGCGCCAAAAATCTGCTGCTTTTGTTATTGTAACCAATAAAGTACAGAGCTGAAGATTTCTTTTTAAAGAAACAATTTTTAAACGTATATTTTTGCAAAATTTTGTTCAAAGAATTTTTTTACATATAATTTTTTGCAACAGAGGCAAGGTTTTACAATTAAATTTTTCGAAAGATATTTTTTATTATATGGCACCACTTACTATATTTTATAGAAAAGCTTTTATTACAGAAAGATCTTTTTATAAGACGTAAATTTCTTAGAGAGGTACATGCCTATAAAAAGGATTTCGGATGTAAATTGTATCACGCAGCACCTAATTTTTTGCAACGACTCAGCTTTTACAACGTGTAATTTTTTATTTATTTAGTTTTTCCTAAATCATTAAATGGGACCAATTGCAATATTATTTCTCTTTTTAATTTTTGTTAATGCTGGGGAACCAGCATTGTGTTATTTTTTTTCGTATTCTTTTTATTTATGATCTTTGGGAAAATTTTCTGAGTAATATCGTTAACTTGGGCCTGTTGGACTTAATAAAAAAGATTTATTTAGATTAATTATAAAATAAGTCTTATTTTATTCTAAAATTATCTCTTATTAACATTTGGATGACCTTTTTAAACCCAGATTTTAAAAGTTCACTTTTCAATACCAATGCACAATTTTATATAAGAAACGTTCTTAAGGTTTCTTTTTAAAAAGGAAAAAAGGAAAAAGGAACTTAAAATCCATTGTACTTTAAAATATTTGTTTTCATGATTGTAATAAACTTATTTTTCCTAAAATATTTTATCATATTTTACATGTTATCAACACTATAATAAGAACGTCCTTAATTTCTACACCTGGGAAAGTTTCAAGTGTTGTTCCAAATCCAAAAACTGCAGCCGTGCCATTTGTTGAAAGTTTAAGAGATGTTTTCATTCTAGCAGTTTTATAAAGAGAAGTTGAGCACCAGCTTGATGCTTGACTATCTTAACTACGGGTATATGTTATGTCCATGTCAGGTATGTTTTTAGGAAGAGTTGCAACATCTCACCATTGTTACATAAAATTACCGAGGACATTAGACAGAGTCTTAATAAAGGCAGAGTGAAAATTTTAGTTTCGTTAAATCTTTAAGCCTTTAATTTTTTGATTGAAAGAGATAATAAACTAAGATTTTGCAAATAAATAAAGTAGTTTTTGCTTTAAGAACTTTATATAAATTTAATATTTACTTGCCCATACTAATTACAAGGAGAATAGTTTTTGCCTTATTAATGTCAGAAAGTTACTATTGTAGAGAAGTAGTGTCAGGGACAGTATCGACGATTTTTTCTAAGCTGCAAAGCACCTCTTAAGATTCTAGAAGAGCAGAGAAGTAATTTCAAAGAATTAAAAATTTTATTTAGCGTGAATATTAGATTCAATTTTAATATTAGGCATAGGGTACATATCAGTTTTTTACAATAAATTTTTGTGTTAGTACTTTTCGCAACTTATAAATTTTTATCTCTTGATATTTTCTTTTACAAGAACATTTCCTTTTCAAAACTTCTACAGTTAAGAAATTCATTCCAGTCTTGTAGGGCTACTCAAAATATACAAACTAATTTTACTCGTTTTTCTACTTCAACTTTTGTCAGATCCTGTGTTACAAGAGTGTCTACTTATCTTAAAGATTTCAACCGTATTCATGTTACTTTTAAAAATAATTTGTATTTATTCACATGTGAGGCAGATTAAGGTTATCTATCTATTTTAACGTGATCTTATTTGTTTTTTATTTTTTTATTTTATTTTTTATTTTTAATTCATAAACAAGAGGTATTTTTAAACGATTAAACGGTTTTGTGAGAAAGGCATTCTAAATTACCAGGCACTTTTCATACAAAAATCCTTTTGATAGTACCTTTTATAATGTGTACATTTTTAAAATAGTACCTTTACAATGCTTTTTTTCATATAAGCAACTTGAGTTTTATACAATTTATTGTCTAAAAAAGCACATATCTTTTATAAAAAAAGAAGTTAAAAGAATTTTCAAAGGCCCTTGGGTATCATAAAACTCCTTATAAAATTAATTAAATCATCCTTATTTGCCTCTTCTGTAAATTAAAAAATAATTTAAAATTTATTTGATATTTTTTTAAACAAAGTTGCCATTACTGGCTTTAATTATTTAAATAGTTGTTAAGCATTTTACTAAAAACACACTTATAATTGTAGTTAAACGTAATTTGAAATCAGGCCGAACGATAGAAATACAGTTTTCAATGTGATTGTTTTAATAAGAAAATTAATTTTATTATTATAATGATATTATAATGGTAATGTAATAATAACAATATTGCTTTTATAAATTTTATTATAAATCTGTTTAAAAAGCAACTGTTTTTGATATTTACTGAAGCAGATGTATTTATGCCTACATTATTAATTGTATAATAGAAGCAAAGTTGCGTAAACTTTGGTAAATATGTTACAATAGATTTACATATTTGAAATTGCAATTTATTTGCTTTTAAATGAAAAATTGTAGTAGTTATAATGTTATAAAATAAAATCAGGATACCACAAATAATTTGGGAAATTTGTTAAGAAATTTAATACCTTAAAAAAATAAAGTTAAATAGAAAGTGAGTTGAATTGATATTATTTTGTTAAATGATGTAAAAATATCAATGTAAAAAGGTTTTGTATATTTTACCCAGAGAGTTGATGATTTATACAGTCAAAACACACTTTTTTTTAAGTTGAAAATTTTACTTTTATATTTTGTTCTAAATTTATTTAATGACACCTCGTAACATACATTTGCCTTAAATTGTTTGCAAACGTTACACATGTGATTGTTATTTTTCCAACAATAGACGTAATTGAAAACGACATAAAATTAATTAATTTTACACCAGGTTGAAAATAGAAATTATGTTAATTTTGTTTGCAGATCAATTTTTTCTTTTTGTTTCAATTTAAAATGAAGTAAGTTTGACTTACATACATTCATACTAACAAGTATTTTCTGGCTTTAATATTATCATCAGTTATTATCAAAGTTTAAATATAAATGTTTTTAATACATTTTCAATATTATGAAAATTTATGCATTAAATATAAAAATTAAAATAATTCATTAGATAAAAAATTCTTAGAGAGAATTTTAAATTTTCGTTTCCTGTTTCTACTACAAAAGGAGTGGTGGATGATTTTTTAAGTACAATAAAATTGGTTTAAGGAAATTTTTAAATTATTTATTTTCTTTTTTCATTATTATTCTCTGTTTAATATTTTTTATACACATTTTAAAAGAATTATTAAACATTATAAGTATTCTTCATTTATTAAACAAATTCTTAAGACCAAGAGTATTTATATAGAATCCTAAAAGTATGCACCAGTTTATATTTTACAGAATTTACCTAACCCTACGAATTTTTTTTTTGCTAAGAATTAGCGTGATATATGTTTGTTGTAAAAATAATTTAATACTTTCTAGATAACAATAGAGTGCACATTTTATTTAAATATCGGCTTTTTGTAGTGCATGCGTGTTTTGGATTTCTAGCTGACCTATTTGCGTATGGGTTGGCTGCAGTTACCTTCAAAAATTGTTAAGCATTTGACTTAAAAATTAGTATTATTGATTAAATATGTGTTAAAATGGCAGCTATTGTCCGAATTTCACAAAGAGACGCGCTCTTACTCATTCCCTTAAACATGTCCCAATTTGTCAGGAATGATAAATGCATCTAAACTTGCTACATCCGTACAATAGATATGTAATAACCGCGGTTTATATTAAACTTTCGTTTCGCGTAACCCGTAGGGCTGAACCTTCACGTCTTATATTTGTTCAAAAATGTGCACGATGTGAACGATATTTTATGTTTGAGCACATCAAACGCGGTCCAAGTCGAATCGCTTTATTGGTAGCCGCATTCATTGCATCAAATTCCAAGTTTTTATCAACCTCACATAGACTTTCGGTTTACATAAGTTTCAGGAAGTCTCAGACGAATTTTCTTAAAGTTGTACTTTTTCTGATTAATTTTATAGGAGTTATTTTTTAACATCAACAACGTCAACAAAAATATAGTCTTTTTATTTATTTTTTAATTGCCTTGAAAATTATTACAATGAATTTAGTTATGCTCAAAAATTGCATTTAAATATAAAATTCACTGTAAAATTTATTTTCGCATTTGAGCTTTTGAAAATCCTAGAGCCATTATTGAAAAGCCTTTGCATGCTTTACGTGACACTGTTTGGTGCGCTGTGTTGTCTAGAGGCGTGATAAGGCAGTTTCTTTAAAGTTGCTTAAAGGTGATTAAAAGCTTTGATAAGCAAAACGACATCTGTTAGCGTAGTTATGATAAACATTTGCCAAATATAATTTTTCATATATAATTCTGTTCATGATCACCGACACTAGACTTGCCGCACAAACGATTTAACACGAACAAATCCAAACATATAAGCAGTGTGATTTTAAGCTGATTGCTTTTGGGTACTCATAAATGGTTTCGTCATAACATGGAAATCAAAATAATTTAAACAAACTTTTATACGCAAAAGGTCTGCAGAGATCTAGTTGACCATTCAAGGGTTAAATACGGTTGCACTTTTAGCAAAAAGTAATAAATTTTACTGCTTATTCACTTAGAAAAGTCATATTATTTTCATTATTAAAAATAAAAAAATAAAAAAAAAAAACAAAATACATAAAGAACATCAACAAATCTTAAGATTCTTAAATAATAAACCATGATTTATATTCTTGTCACTTGTGTGTTACACATCTGCAATTTCTAATTTTAAAATGAGTAAAAAATCCCTCCCTTTACAAGCAGAAAAGAGCAAGAAATAAGAGATTGTAATAATGAAAAATTGATATATTTTCTTTCAATTTATACTGGATTAAAATGCAGTGACTTTTGCAGCAAAGGTCATTTTGTACCAGTGAAAGAGCACAATTCTTTTCTAAGAAGAATATTTTTTTTTACTAAAACATATAAAAGGCGGAATATATTCATTACATTGTTAAGCTAGTGACCACACATATTTTTTCTTAAATTGTACGATTGTTGCAGGTTTGCTGTCATAGACTTTTAATGTGGAATTATCAAAGAAACATCCATTGACGTTAAGCCACACTGTCAAGGATCATCATTTTTATCCCTGAAAAATGAGAGCAGGAATTTTTGTAATGGGCTTTCATATGAAACCACCTTACACATCACAAAATTATGGCAAATAATGCTAAAATCTTTACTGAGCAGTACATTTTGAAAATACTTGTTTGTAAATGTCTGTTTTTTAAAGGTTGCCAAAACTTGTAAATCCGCTTCAAATCTCCTCTTAATATTTCGCTAATCTTTAATAGCAGCTAAATCTTTGCTGCAGCATAGCATTAGATTGCTGCTGTAAAAATGTATAAAAATAAATTTCCAATTTTTATTAAAACACAAAATTTATTTTGTCTAACATTTGCCACAGCTGGTTATGCTGACGCAGCATAACATCACTGATTTTTTTTTTTTTTTTTTTGTATTTTTTTTCATTTGCTGATATTTTTATTTTATTTTTTATGGATTATTATTTAACTTAAAGCGAGCAAGTTCTGCTGATATGAAGAAAAATTGTAATAACAACAAGCTATTTTAAGAAGATTGGTTTATTTTAATACTTAAATATAATAAGAAAGCAAAGCAAAGTTTATTTTAGCTTTAAACACAAATACACTCCACATTCTTAAGGGAGTTAATAAATATAAAAAATTCTAGAATCATGTAGTAGTTTTAAGCGCCTTTGACCTAATTTATATATTATTAACAATTTACAAGAATGGTTTATGGAAGGGAAATCAAATAGTTGTGTTCATTGCTGGTTATTTATATTTAATAGTATTTCTTTTTTTTTTTTTGAAATATTAAATACGTAAATTTATCGAGAGCTCTATTTAAGAGGCCCCATATTTGTTATTAATGAAATTCTTTATAGGTAACTATTCCAAAAAAAAAAAAAAAAAAACAAAATCCTTAATAAATAAAACTAAAATATGAAGATTGTTTTTATAATGACGTGATCATCACGTATATGGCATAACTATTGAACTGCAGTATCAGACACAAAAACCTAAATTTAATCTAAATTTTGAAAGGCATTAGGCAGACAATTTAAATTTAAATAGTTTTATATCCAAAAATTTACTTTTTTACAAAATTAGTTGGTTAAATAGATGATTTTTTACAATATACTCAGTCTAAGATGGATAGATGCGAAGAATGCTGATGAAGGATGTAACGATCCAGGAAATGTTGCATTTCAATCTGAGAGTGTCTTGTTTTATTTGAAAAATGTCCGCACACATTTGTAAATTAATTTTTCTTTCTAAAAAAAGGTTTTTAGAAATTTAAAAAAAATAATTTTATAAAAATTAAAATAATTTTATGTTCTATGGTGATGTGACTAAAGTGCTTGTGACTTTAATTTTTCAACTGTATTAGGTTTCTAGATATTAACTGTCTCTTTCATAAATTATTAAAATATATTTCAAATGTATTTCAGGACAAAATTTTATAAAAAAAATATGTCAAGTGAATATGGCCGAATCGAATTAATTTCCAGCTGGTCGCGATGGTAAATGTAATAATTTTCGCCTTACCTTTAGTTAGAATAGAAATTAAATTCATGGAGGTCACGTAGGTGTTTCTCATGTTGGATAAGATGAATAAAATAGTCAAAAAATATCTGATTGAAGATATCTAAAGAATTTTTTTTATTTACAAATTTATGTTCTCTAAATTTTTTTTTTTATGAAAGTTACCTACTTAAAAAACTTGATAACTTATGTTTTTAATAAAAATTTTTGAATACACAAAACAACTTAATTTTATGCTTGCTGTTGATAATTTCCTTTGAAAATTTTTTTTCAATATTTCTAGGTTTTGAAAATGTAGTAAAACCATATTTGGAACATACTCATTTCTCAGAGTTGTCTTATGTTATTTGTATTATTGGCGATAAACTCGTCTGGAAAATTATAGATTTTTTCCTACTGTTTGTCATCTTTGTATGACAACTTTATTATAACTACATTCGTCATTATCGTTTGCTACAAGTAATCAAAATACTAATTGGTTATTTATGTTTTTTTTTTTAACAATGATGAAATATCATTGAAAATTCAATAAGCTTGATTTCATTTTAAAAATTATAAATGAAAAATGATATATAAAAGTTGTAGTATATTGATTTTTAGGAATTAGTTATAGTTGTGTTAGTAATTTTTTTAATTGTGATTAAAAATTCGTTTGAAAGAATGTGTGTGAAAGCAAATATTAAATATATAGCAAGCTTTCTAATGGATTATAGAAATGTTTTATTTTGTGTGATATAAAACACACAAATTAAGTTTATTATTAGATCAGCTTAATTTGTACTAAATGAAACACAAAATAAGAAAGGTACTAAAAGTAGAGAATTAATTCTTTATTGTAGTTATTGAACAAAATAACAATGTTGAAACATTAATCAAAATAAAAGCTTAACTTCAGCTTAATACTTGGGGTATAAAACAACGGGTTTTTTTTTATAATTTTATAACAATTTCGGGATTACTTTATAATAATTATTATATTATGCTAAATTTCATAATATTTAGAAAAAAAAATTGCAATTTATTTCTGTTCAGAAAATTTTTGTTTTGTGCGAAAGATTGCATAAAAAATAGCAAATTTTAATTGTAATCGTATTTTTTTGGATCAGTAGTTACCAATATTTACAACAAAGACATAAATACAAAACAACACTTTAAATAGAAAATAAGAACTAAAAACAAAGATACAAGTCAAGTTTTCATTTAACAAAAAAATATAAAATAAAAAATACTGCGTCCTTGCAGAGTATGAAAAATATTAGAAACAAAAATTAATTTGTTTTCTTTATGAGCGAACCACCAGCAGCGATAAAGTTCTTTTTTATCTTGATAACAAAACCAAAAATGTTGAAAGGGATGTAGAAATATCGCAAATATTGTGAATAAAAAATTTGTGAGTAGAAAATTAAAAACAAAATTAAAGCGGCTTCCTCACTATTTTTAATTAAATTTTAGAAAATTTTGTTTTTAAATATATGGAAAATAAAAGCCATAATTTTCATTATGTTTATTATATACAAACCATAGATGGAACCTTAAAGTACCAGTAAAATAAAATTATTAATGTTACTAGAATTAAATTGTAACTGAAAAAATGCAGCAACCAGTAAATTTTTACTAAAACTGCAATTTACTTAACATTGCTATTGTTTTTGTGTAATTACCAAATTTCGGTAACGGTATAAATTTCCTAGTTTCTGCGACTTTGAACACAGTAAAAATATTATACCGTTTGCCCGTCCTTGATATTAAAAATTAGCAAAATAGTTAATATTTAAATAATCCACTTTAAAACCTTTTCATTTCCACACAATCAGCTTAAATTAAGATTTTTTTTGTTGCGTATAAAAAGAATTTTAAAAATATAATAAAATAAGAAAATACTATTAAGGAAGTAAATTATAGTTTTCTTTCTTCCTTGAAAATAAATCCATTTTTACAGTTCATATTTCCGGTTATCTGTTATTCTAAATCTAGAATCGAATGTTAAAAACAAATGATGGTAAAATAAAAAAACAGAACTTAAAAAAAAAACAGAAAAACTTTGAAATATAAAATTATTTTTGTTTAATGGTTTCGAAATATGGAAATAATATAATAATAATTATAATTATTTACGGAAGAGATTTAAGTATAAATCTAACTTTGCAGAAGAGCAGGAACATGTAATAAAAAGTAGACGATATTTACACTGACTTGGAGCCGTTCACTGATTATTAGTGATCTGTGTTGCATGCACTCTGTTTTAAAAGAGACGTAAAAGATTTCCATTTTATAGACAGTTTAGTTCAAAACATGGTTTTTAACCACAAATTTGGCAAATTGTAATTTATCAATATAAATGTTAAAACTCATTTTTATTTTCATCGTGTTAGAATTATTTGTTTGTAACTTAACAACCTTATTTTCCAACAAAATGTGAAAATATCAAAAATATTTTAAAACAAAACGTAGGAAAACTGCTCAACGTTAAATAACATAATAAATTTCCTTGAGGTGTTGAGAAGAAATGTTGTTAACAGCAAATGTTAATTTCAATACAATCTACACACATGTTATATTATTTTATATTATGTTAGTTATGTTATGTTAACACGTTATGTTAAAACATGTTAAGTTACAAACAAATGTTAAACAAAATTGCTGTAGGTAAAATATATTTATATAAAAGCTTTTGTACATTCTTCCGGAGTATGAAAAGAGCTTTTAGATGTGTAAAACAAAAGTGTTATACAGGATATTTTATTACACTGTAAAGAGTGAATAAATGTTACAAATTTGTAATAAAGAAATAAAATGATGCCATCTATTATTTTTTCTATGAGGTAAAGAAAGGTAAGCCATCAAGGCTTTTCTTTTTAGAATTAAGATAGAGTTTTAACGTTTTGCACCAAACTCAAACTTTTGGCAAATTTTTACTAATTTTACTTATTTTATTTTTCGCAACCCAAGAGTAAAAAAGGGACTCTATTGTATTCGCTACAATGTCTGTTAATGTCGCTACAAGGGCTGTGACCCTCTATCTAACTCTAATAGGTGGTCTTTGAAATTGACACTCTTTATTGTAGCCGTTTTAATAAAAAAAAAATACTAAAAATTAAAATAAGATCCGAAAGTGACGTAATATTTATAAAATATTGTTACTTTGAACCGACTGCAAAAAAAAAAAAAAAACGAGGAGATTCTCAGTTTATCTGAATTTTGCTTTTTTATGTTTGTTGCCGCAGAACTCAATTATTTCTAAACGAATCTTGTAATTTTTTTTTCTGTATTTTAAAATTATTCTTACTTATTGCTCCGTATTAAAATTAGTGCATAATTTTAAAAATAAAGGATGTCTCTACACAATTTATATGTTTTTCCGTGCAGTAAGTACCGCCAAGTGTACAATCATTATTGCTCTCAATAGCACCAAGTAATAAATCTAACATTTAAAGGGTGTCCCCAGAGTGGCGTTAATTGGCCTGTATGGCCCTGTTTTTGAACATTTAAAAATTAGACAGACTTCTGTATTTGGTAAAATAAGAATATAAATATTTAAGACTAGCAGTGCCCACGATTTCATCCGCATATCATTTCTAATTTTCTTAAAATTAAAATTTATTTTATTTATTTGGCTGTTTTGACTTTAGGAATAAAATTTGTTTTTAAGCATTTGTTGTAGAGTTTTGTAAACAGTGTTCAAAATTTCACTACGTAATGACATATTTAAAAAAAAAAGAATTCTGTATGTGAACCAAGGTTCTAAGGGAACTTTACACAAAATTTTATTCAAATCCATTTAGCAGTTTTTTGGTGATGCAAACACAGACAAACAAAAACTCCAAAAACACCAACGTAAAAGTTTTCCAAAAATATTTCATATACAGAAATCACCTCGTTACTTTTTTGTATATGTAAAGATTATAAAATAAAGGGTGTTACAGTAGTTGATTTAATTTGAAGTTTGTGGCCAAATGCTCGTACAGTTTTAGACTGACAGTTGAAAGTTACAAAGAACTTGAAAACTATAACAACAAATATTAAATTTAAGTTTTTCAATTAAAGGGTGGTCCAAAAGTTTATGTAATTTGAATCGTTATAGAAATCTGCCTTGAAGTCGGTTTTTTTGCAAGAATTAAAGCAAAAAAAAGTGTTTAAAACGAATTACAGAAACTTTGTTTGGACTTTGTTTAGCCCTATTAATATTGATTGATTAAGGATATTTCTCTCATTCCTATTTACAAAATTCATTGGCTAAACAGATGTTGTTTGCAATGTACGCAACTTAAGGTATATAAATGTAAAGTATACTGAGGAAGGATATTGCGATCGAGAAAACGCAGCACGACATTCTGCTGCTGTCTTATTTTTCTATTTACTTTAAAGAAAAAACGTTTATTTACATTTGAAAATATTTTTTTTTCCTAAAAAATTAAATTAAACTTAACCCAAAATTAATTTAATTAATTTTTTACAAATTCATAACAGTTCAACTAATAATTTAGTAAAAAGAATTAAATAAAATATTCCTCTCAAATACACAAAGTATTCACTTACATCTTATGAAACCTTTAGGATGGATAACCCACTCACTCCATCAATTTGATTTTAAAATTTTTATTTATTTATTTTTTTTGTTTGTTTGAATTTATGTAAAAGTAAAACTAAACAGTGATGCTTGTCTTGCATAACTTAGACAAAAGTTTGAAGTTAAGGCCAATTTTTCCTCTATTTTGTTGCCTTAAATCATAACAAAGTTTTTGGCGAGACCTTGAAGAAAATTTTTGTTCTTTCATTTTCCCTAAATTAATAACATCTACTTAACTATTCTAGAGCTGTTAATTATGCAAAGCATTAAATCTCTAGCAAATCTTTTGTAATTAATCAGTGTGTAAGTAAATATTTTCAAAATAAATTTTATATTATTTTATTAAAAAAAAAAAAAACAAATTTAGAAAATAAAACGAACCTTGTGAAACAAGTTTTATATATTATCAGTCATATTTCTCCAAAATACTTTGAAATTTTATTATTGTCGTTCATATTTAATGAAGGTTCTTTGGAATTTCAAATATCTTTAAGCCATTTCATGTCTTTGTTTTTTGCTTTTTTTCAATTTTAATATTTAGTCGTATAAAACTGATGTCTTTAGTGTTTTTGTGTCCTGTTCGAAATATTTATTTTCTTTTCTCTTAAAATTTGTGCCAGCCATTATGGACTTTAAAGTTAATAATTATGAGTCAACTTAAATTCAATGTAAAAAATTATTGAATATGAGAAAAGAAATTATGCTAAAATGTAGAACATTAAGGCGAATTAAAATGGTTTTTATTACATTAAATAAGAACTCATATTTTTTTTGCTGCGTCTCTTTGCTTAAATATTTGAAAAATAAGCAAGACACGTTTCAAAGAAACTTTAAAATATTTATTTTGCCTTAAGCAAAATTTCATTAAAAATCAAGGCTTAAAAATTGTTCTTACGAAAATTTTATATATTCGTCAGTTACTTAGTACGCTCTTTAAATATTCTTTAATAAATACATTTTAATTACCTTGAAATATTATACATTTTATTTAAAACATAACTTTTTACGGTTTCATTCCTCATATTCTCACTTTAGTTTCTAAGAAAAAGGTTACCGAAAAAATACGGTAAAAAAGGAAAAATTAACCAAAAAACTTCATTAAATATGCATGTCCATGTTAAGTTCATAACAGCGGAAAGGATCACTTGTGTAAAAGAATTTAATAAGAAGTATTAAATAAAGGGTTATGCCAATAATTCCTATAAGTTTTTAAAACGTTGCCAGTTGTGCTGCTTAGTGCTATTAAAATTGAAGCATAAAATGAGAAAGTGATTAATATTTTTAATGGAAGCAAATAAACTCGCCATATGTTTGTTCCTGATTTTGGGCTAAGAAACTTCAAATTTTTATACCCTTCACTACAAAATGTTGAAAAGAGGGTATAACTTAGTTTGTCATTCCGTTAGTAATTTCAACGATATCTTTTATCGACTCCATAAAGTATAAATATTTTGAGGCCTTATGCATAGCGAGGTGGATTGAGCGATGTCCATCTGTCCGTCCATGTTAGTGTTGAAATCAACTTTGTCAAGATACTAGACGAGCTAGAGATAATTTAAATACTCCAATCGATCAGACAGAGTATAAAAAATTTCGCTGTTGAAAATCAGCAAGATCTGTCCATATCCTTCAATACAGCGGGGAAAACACTATGCCTGCCTCTTCATTTAGAAAAAAATAAACAAATAAATGGGGCGATAGGGAATCGAAAAATTAGAAAAAAGCATCAAGTGAAAAGATAAGCGCTTGCCCACATTTTCCCATTTACGGCCCTGTATAATTTTTATTAAAAAAGTTTGATTGTTAAAATGGTCAATTGGGTATGGTTTAAAGGCTTTGAATCTATCTTTCAGGAAATACTAAATTTTTTTAGAAATGTTTTACGCACTTAGAACTGATGATATTTTTGTTTAAAATTATTTTTAGTACTTAATTTTTTCTTCCCTTATTTTTTAATTCTCTGTCACCCTAATATTTGCTTTTTTGATTGGAGTTACTTCACTAAACTAGATTTACATACGAGCTGAATGGCATATCATAGTACAATAGTGCAATATAGCACTTTTGCATGCTTTAAAATAAGGTTGGTCAATCAAAGAGCATTAATAGTGCTCGATATCGTGATATCGTAAGTAGTTTTAAACAATAGAGTGGTATTTGCCATACATTCCGTGATAAAGTTTTATTACTGTAAGAGACATTTTCTGCTCATTCGTTTTCACGCTGCTTTGATTAGAATTGGTCAGTAAGATACTGTGTTTTAATACCATTTGTTTGCTTTTTATTAAACTCCTTGAAGAATAAAATGGGAACGCCAATAAATCTCTGTCAAAGTACATATTGTGCTTCTTCATACATGTGTCGGTTCTGTATACTGCAAATTAATAAAAATAAGAAAATGGAAATGGAAAACTTATTAATTAAAATATCATGAACATTTTAAGAAACATCATCTGCAAATTATTACAGAACATCACAAAATTTTTTTTAGTAGATGTAGTACCAATTATATGAATGCATATGCTTGAGAAGGCAGAACAAATAAACAATTAAATCTAAAAAGTTTTAAAGAGATTTATTTTTTAGTCAAATGTAATTATTTTGTTTTCTACCAAATAAGAAAACATTTAGACATTCAATACAAATATTTTAATAACGTGACAAGATATTTTAACTTTGTTGCTGTCATTAGTGCGGTTTAAAGATTATCTACTCTTGGTTTTCTAAAAATATATATATCTATAGAAAATCTAAAAATTTTAAATTTATTTCTATGCCAGTTTAACCAGTAACTTTAAAAATGTTTAATAAAATTACGCACGAGACATCGCGCATTTACGCTCACTTCCTAACAATCAGTATGATACCCCAAAACCATCTTTGGTGTTGTGAAGTATGAAGGAATAAAACTAAAACTTCCATTTATAGTCAAACCGATGGTTAGCAAAAAAAAAAAAAAAAAGAAAAAAAAAGAACATGTATATGTGACCTTTAATTAAGTGAACAAGAAAAAATCATTGGTTTTTGGATGACTTTGTTTAATAAAATAAAATTTTTTGATTACTAATATTCTTCGCATTCTAGTTTACTAATTTAAATGGTTAAATAGATTATGTTTAGAAGATATACAGTCTTAGGTAGGTAAATGCAAAGAAAGCTGATGATGTATGAAACCCTGCAGAAAATACTATATAACAATCTGCGTATGTCTGAATATATTTGGAGTATATAGAAGCTTTGTGAAAAAAATTGTGTCGTAGATTTTTTTTTTTTTTGATAAAAATGTGTGAATTTTGGCACTATTCTTTAAGAAAATTAATACTAAATTAATGGCCACTTTTTTTGTTAAGATAATTTTTCAAAAATATTTTTACCATGTTCCAATGAGCGCTATTAAATGAGCGCTAACAAAAAGACAAAGGTTTTGTAAAGTGTGATTCAGCGATTTAGTGTTAAATTTTAATACTAAAAATTTAAACATATTTTATTTATTTTATTTTTAATGTTCTAAGCAACGTGATGCAATTAAAAAAAATTATTCAAACTTTTGCTTATAATTACTTTTAATTATTCACAGTTTGAAGTATTTAAAATTCTACTTCCTTAATTATCATCTACAGGTCATTTTAATATAATTTTTCTTTACAATCATCCTCCAAAATACTTAAATATTTACGACTTTGTTTTTGTTTTAATGAGAAAAACTGCTCAAGCAAAAAACCATTTAAAAAGTAAATTGATGTTAGAAAAAATGA
This sequence comes from Cistogaster globosa, assembly GCA_937654795.1. Classification (NCBI taxonomy): domain Eukaryota; kingdom Metazoa; phylum Arthropoda; class Insecta; order Diptera; family Tachinidae; genus Cistogaster; species Cistogaster globosa. The sequence goes on from OW569407.1 coordinate 4,044,128, forward strand.
TAATTATTTTTAAAATCATTTGAAAAGTTGTTGCCATAACTGCAACAAGAAAATAAATATTTTTTCCACGGAAAAGGACCAAATATCATTGAAAATGTAATTAGCTTGACTATAATTCAAAAAGATTAAATGCTAAGTTTATTGGACAGGAGATAAAAATAAGTAAGAAAACAACAAAAAAAACTACATAAAATAACTTGTTACAGTTTTTGTAGAATTAATCGTTGTCATTGGAAATTAAATTGAGAAAAAAAATTAAGTAAAAAAACATGAAACGAAGTACTAAAAAAGAATTTTAAAACGTGCTTATGTTTTATTAGATACGAAGGATAAAAACAATTTGAAGAACTGGTGAGCACTCATATTGAACAGGTTACGAAATTATTCGTTAATTAACAATTATAAAGCGTAATTTCTCTTTGAGCGTGTTACGATTATAAAAATTGAACTTAATAATCTTCTATTAACAAAAGATACCGATAATGAATTTAAAAAAATGAAAACCACGCCATTTATAGTGATTTTAAATTAACGTTTAATAAGAAATTTTTTTCAATCGCTTAAAGCAAAAGGGAATATTAATTTCGTTTTGTTTATGATTTTATTAATTTCATTGCAAATGTTTTTTTAAATGAAATAAATGGAGATTATGTTTTCTGCATAAATTCGTAGTTGGGTGTTTGAGTTGATGTGCAAAACAGTGGGCGGCACTCACCACAACCAGATGACGAAGGTAAAAAAGACTGCTTGGAAACATCCAAACTTTAAAATAATCATCATTATGCTAGATACACTCGAGGGACCATAGAAAGAAAATTGAGTTTGTTCCACACCTAATGTAACCTCGTGTGTAGCCGTGTTTCTATTGTAATGCCTGAAATGTTAAATTTTTTTTTATAATTTTTTATTTTCTAATACGATGTTCGTCTTTTGTATCGATTTTAACCATTATTCTAGGGTTTTTTGGTTCAAAGCAGTCTAAGTGTAATAGCTTTTTATGCTTTGCTGAGATAAGAACAAAAAAAAAAAACAAAGCAAGGGGGAAAAAAGAATTGAAGAGAAGCTGCATCTCATATTAGTTTCTTGGTGTTTTATCATACACAAAATTTTTATTATAGATTTGAGTTTTATTAAACCTTTAAATAATTCAATTATTTATTTAATTAGACATTGTTTTTTAATTAAATTTATAATTTATGTAATTAATTATTTAATTAAAATTTTTGTTTTTCAATTAAATATATAATTCAATCAATAAAAAATTTAATGAAATTACAAATTATAAATAAAAGTTTTCTTTTGTATTTAACAACCTTCAAATGTTTTTTCGTCTTTCATTGCATTAAATTTCCATTCCACTCATATCCAAAAAAATAAATATTCTTTGCGTTATTCTTCTGTTTATATCTTTTAGTTATATCTATTCTTCTTCTATTGTATGAAATATTTCGTCAAGAAGAAAACAAGATATTTATTTTTTAATCCTTCTGTCATTTTGAAAAGCATCAAGGGTTTTATTACGTATTTTTTTTTATTATGAATTTTAGTCGCTGTTAAATCATTAAAATTTTGAATTTTGACTTATAATTGTATCATTTATTTCTCTACGATTGAGACTATTGGCCAGTCTTACAAGCTAAAGAATAATGGCGTCTTAATGGAAGATTAAAAAGTGAGAAACTAAAATTAATAATTCTTAAACATTTTAAAAAAAAAATAATAAAGGGCTTTTTGCTTAAAATTCTAAGGACATCAAAAGCCTTTAAAGTTTTTTCTATAAATTCTTAGAAATAATTTTATTAATTTATTATCTGCTTCAAGATGAAATTTATTTTCGTTTTCTTTTTAAGACGATGCATCCAAATTATTATTTATGAACAAGCAAAAGTCTAAAGAAAAAAGCGAATGTAAGGATTTATAGATTTTTAAGAAGTGAAATAAAACTGTTTTGTATGCTTAACACGCAAAATAAACATTTGCTTGTAAAGAATTGAATATTGTTATTTTAGTTACTTTTTTGTTGTTGTTGTTTCTAATTCATAAGCCTTCATAACAAATGTTTTTTTGTTTTTATTTAACAAAAAACACAGAAAGTAATTTTCTAACATAAAATTAAATGAAAAATTGCTAAAGGATAAACACAAAACAAAACTGAAATGATTTAGTTCTGTTATAATAGATCAGGCTTTTGTTTTGATTTGTGTGATTTTTGTGTTTTTTGTTTAAGAATTCATTATCCTTTGTTAAGGCACAAGCAAAAAGATTTTTGTTGTTGCTTAGAAAGTTTTTATGTCACGTTTTAACAAACAAAACAGGATTTTACTAAATTTTTTATAAACATACAAACCAACACCGATAGCAGCCAGACATATAAATAAAATAAGAATCATGTTAATGGAGAGACATTCAAAGCAGTCGATGATTGATGCCAAAATAAAAAAGAGTACAAATAAACAACACGAAATATAAATGGAATACAGGAAGGCTTTAAATTTTTCTTTTTCTCGACAGTGGTTGTTAAAACAGTTACAACTCAATCACATATTCAACAGATCCTAAATTTTTTCGTCCATAAATCTCTGCAAAATAAAAAAAATAATTTTGTTGTATCGTGACACGTAAACTGGAATAACACACCAGTTAAAACTTATTTGACTGGTATTTGTTAAGCCTGATATGAGTAAGCAAAGGAATTACTTTCAAAGGAATTGTCATACTGCGCTCTCTTTTTATATTTATAATTTCTAGATTTTTTTTAAAGAGCATTGAGAAATTGTTTCCGTGTTTTTATCCAAAATTGTGATAATCGCTATTAGTTTCGTAATAAAAACTGCCATGTATGGAATGAAACTAGCTTACAACAGATCCTACAGATTCCATTACATCCAGAAAAATTCATTCATTCCTTGCTGTAGTTTACACACTGATTTCATGAATGAACTTTATTTCTTTAAAAATAACGCCAAAGCTTGGATTATAACCGAATAAGATCAATGATTTTTCCTTTTAAAATTTAAACGACATTAATCTTATCAATTTGTGGTTTTAATAAGATGTCGCCGCTTGCTATACGGTGACCGCAATTATCGACTTATTGAAATTAAGTGGAGCCTAAAATCGGCCTCGAAGTTTGTGCTACTTTATACTTATTGATACTTTTTGTGGATACATGTTAAGGTATCAACTTCTGCTAATAAATCAGCGCTAGTTGACGTCTTAGAGGCCAACACTGTTCACGTTAAAATTGGCACAAGCTTGACCTCAAGAACACACCATCCCCGGTGTCCATATGCCCGAAATTGTTTTTAATTATTTTCCTACGTCTCCACAAGCCATTAACTCGGTATAAACATTATGTCGCACATGAATTCGG